>CARXXK010000001.1:24645024-25371341 GCA_949089665.1 Macrosiphum euphorbiae
CTACCAACCACTATAATAATACTCTAATACGTGAGTGGCCAAACTGTGCTCTCGTCGTGGACTCAAAGATTCCTGCCTTACCATAAGGCATATACATTTTTTCAAAAACAAAAGAAAAAATCCTCTTATATATATATTAAAATAAAAATGTGTATATGTAAACATTTTATTGCATTTTATGTTTAATCTAAAACCATTTTTCAATGTCTTTTCGTAAACACATTTTTTACGTCGTTAGATTTCATTTTTCATTACCGTCATGTCCCGGGTTTACACAGTGATAGTAAAATGCGATAGTTGAAATCCTGGCAGCCAATATCATGTTTACTCATAAGTCATAACTGTAGTTGTGATCGTAGGAAAGCTTAACCTTAAGTCATATTTTCATGCTCTTGAGACCTTTTTTTATGATATTATAAAATAAATAGGTACTTTTAAACTCCTATTTTTTAGACATAGGTTATGTTAAGTTTTCCCGCCCACTTTGGTGAGACAATATTATGACAGACCATTATCAAGAATCAATGGATTTCGAATGGTGTCGGGCACAAACATTATGCAAACGGCGGAGGAGGTAGACCGATGAACTGCGGATATACCCATACCTACAACCCTATACCATGGTAAACGACGTGGGTGAATTAAATGTATCATGCACAAGTGTGCGTGCGTATATCAAGGTGAAACTGCAATAATATACGCCCCAGACGAGATGCCACGGGGTCGAATAAAGTGTGTACACGTCGATTACCATAATCAGATGCACAGCCGAATTTGAATTCTTAGCGTCATTTGTCTCTCAGCCCTTTGAGATCAATTGAAGCTGCCACTGTCAGTGAGTGTACGTGCGTGCGTGCGTGCGTTGCTTGAGCGTGTGTGTGTGTGTGTGTGTGTGGGGGGGAGGGTGCACGTGTTCGCTGATATACCGGCGTGTTACTCCCCCCCCCCTCAAAAAAAAGGAATAAAATACGTCCGAAATTAAATAAAACGAAACGAAATAGAAATAATAAACGCTCCGGAACGATATTGGTGCACCGCGCTGGCTATAGGCGACGCGATGTCTGTTGGTTTTTCACTGCCAACAGATGTTACTGCGATTCGGTTAAGATATCGAATTATTATTGTTTTCCGCCATTCCGATAAGTCGTGGTTGCGTTTCCCGCACAAACTTTTCTGAAGAAAAAACCGTCATCGTATTCACTGCGAGCGCACAGCTATCTGCTGAAGTATATCATCATATAATAATATTAGGACGACTCGTCGTAAGTCAGAGTTCAATAATATTATAAATACTTCCCCGTCGCGGGTCTACACAAAAAATGACAGTGACCAATCAATAATAAAACATGTTTTTTGTACCATTCCGACCGTTTTAATAAATTTTCAGGTACATTACGTACACTGAAATAATCACGACCACTGCGGCTTGATATCCTTCTGAAATAATATACAAGTGTCTAAGATTATAGGCAAGCCGAATACATTTAGTTATTCAAACTGCCATATTGCAGAATCTGTTTTAATACGCCACTCCCTTTGGCGTAACTTAATGTCTTGCCGCACTTGGAGACGTCTATAATAACGATTGAGATCGGATAAAACTAAACCAATTTTACGAGCGTCGCTCGTTCGCGTAGATTATTCAACTTAACCACTACCACGGCACGACGACTAAATATATATTGGTGTGTTTTATCGTCAATATAGTATTTACTGTGTGCTCTGACGATGACAGCTCATATGTGCATTGTTTTTTATACACACAGACACATATAAACATTTTTCAATTTGTTTAAAAATATATTTGGATAGCATATGCGTGTATTACGTCAATGGAAAACTAAAGTTTAATGACACTTTTCCTATAGTGATAATTATAAACTAAAGCCTACAGGGTTTAATTAGATAAATATACATAATATAAAAAAATACGAATTAATTATATTATTCATGAGTTGGAAATTATTTTAAAGCTATATTATAATATAATATGAATGAACATTAAATTTATTTCAATCAAAAAATTACTTCATAAACAAAAAATAATTGTTTGTTGTTACATAAACTTTTATGAACATTTAATTATTTCGAGAATTCAAAAGCGTTAAATCAGAAACGCAGCCAGCCCACATAATTATCATGATGATCTGTATTTCTTTTGTAGGTTCTGGTTTTTATAATAAATAGTTCTTGATGTTTTATTGTCACTCTTATTTAATAGTTTGGGCTCCAAATAAAAGCGTGGAAGTGATTAAGTGGTGGCCGGTAGTACACAATAAGTACCAAAAAATAAAAAATACTCAGAAGTCTAACAAATGTAATATTAAAACTAATTAAAATTACAGTATACTAATACGGAATTATGTTTATTTTTTCACACATATTTGTCAAGTCGTGTAAGATTTATTTAGGTTTTATGTCACTATAGATCGAAAAATTAATTTTTTATGAAAATGGATGAATACCTATTGAGTATAAGTATTTTATATTTAATCAACTATTTTTATATCAATTTAAAATTCTTCAACATGCAAAATATTAGATGTGTGTAATATTTTGAAGCAATAACTTCTTTTGTAAAATAGGTACTATTACTGGTTTGTTTTAAATAATTTTGTTAGTTAAATCATATATTTTTATTACAATACTAAACCACGGTCAATTATGAGTTAGTAAATAAATTAATGTTTTAATTAAAATACCCACACTAAATTTACAAGCATCTAATTTATTTTCGGACGGCAAAAACAAGTTTTTTAATTTTTTTTTTAAGACTAGAGTTTTAGTGAAACGAATAATGCATTGTTATTAATTATATGGCATCAATTATTTTATTATTATTTTATATGTGATTGATATTTAGGATAGATGAAATTCTTCAAAAGTTTCTTATAAAATCTTTGTACATCAAAAATTTCATCTTGTTGGCACTTTAAAGCTATCACAATGTTTTAGTAAATTCCATAAACAAATGTAAAAACTAAGCAAAAATGTCAAAAACAAATGTATAAACAAGGTATAATAGAGTCATAATTTTTAATGAAAATAATTTTCGCTGTTTAATTATAATAATCCAATACACAGGTGGTCGTTTATCTATTAGTTTCTAAAAGCCGGTATCAAACAGTCCGGATTTCTTAACACGTTTTACTAATAAGACGAGTGTTCTAAAATAATAATAATATATAACTGGTACGGCGCGACGTATATGCAATATAGGTACCTACATAACTCTGAACAACCTTAATTCAAAATTTAATAATTATATAATATCGCTATACATTATATACTATTGTATAATATTGCCTTGTGGCACTCCTCGTTCCTCATGTATATTTGTTTGTTTTACAATGAATTTTACATGAATTGTTAGTTTGGGGTCTTGAACGAATTCGACAAACACAAAAAAAAAACAACAATCCATTGCTGAACGTCCTATCCATTTTTCTAGAAACGCATAATATTATGCAGGTGTAATGACTAATGATAAGATAATAGTTATCTTTAGAGTAGTGTATGGGTGTTTCACATATTGAGCTAGAATAGACTCCTAGAGCACAGTATTGTAGGAATAAACTACCTATTATTAATATTAATCTAATAAAATTGTTATTTGGTTTTTTTAGTATTATATTGACCGGTCAATCTAGTAAAATAATTTATATCTCAAAAATCAAAACTAGTTACTATTAAATGTAAAATGTAATATTATGTAATATACTTGTATGATAATAATATGCATTCATTATTTCCAGGATCCATTAAGCATAAACTAACCATTGTGTAACAAATTTATCTTTATGAGATTTTCAAAAATTATATAATCCGTTAACTTAGTCATAACATAATAGGTTGATTATTTGATTATTTTTAATGGAATAATTTTTTTAAATATTTGAGTAATTATAGTCATAAATACATAGTTCATATCCAAAGTCAGTACTACTATAATACAATTAGTTTTTAGTCATTGTAATGATATTTATTATGCAACACGATTTCGTTAATTAATATAATACTTTAAATACTTCAATCCAAAAATCCAAAACAAACTCTCTAATCTTAATTTGGCTTTATGTGCTGAAGTGTCTACCAAAACTAAAGTGTGGCAATTTTTTTATTATTCAATGAAATAAAATTAGTTTTAACAATTTCCTTGCTTTAAGTTGTATTAGTTTGTAACTTATAAATCGTATTTCAAGTTTCTTAGAGATTTTGATTCTTTAGAGAATAAATATCCACAAAAGAAGACACTGGAATTAAATCTTAAAATTATTTTTTAACTCTAATTTAAAGACTATTCTTTTAAGAACTCGGGCTAATTGTATAATAAGAACTTTTATTTTCTTTTTACTTTACTCAAATAAAAGTTCATTCGCACGAGAGTCGATCAACATTTTATTCATGATTTTTTTTTTTTAAATACATAGAATTTTTATATCTTAAAATACTATTTAACATTGTATAACTAATTAGAATTAGAATCTTAGTATGGATCTTTTTGGTTTGGGCAGTACATAACCTTAATATGAAGAATTTATAATAGAACTATATTTATACACTATTTTAATAATAAAAAACAATAATTTTTAAAATAATAATTTAATAATAAACAATTATTGTTGTATACTAATTTAACCTTTCGGGCATAATGGCACCTGCCAAAACATGTTTATTTACAATATAAAAAGGGGAGTTTTACAGTATAACTTAACTTATACCGTAACTGTTGAACCTTCTTGCCCTCTTACTCTACTAAAAGTATGTTTAGTTGTAGACCATATTTATTAGATATTTCTTATTTTTATTGACGTTCATTGAATTCATAACATTTTTCCTGAAACAGTTCTACATTTCCATTTTAATTTTTAGTTGTTTTCTAATTCCTCGTACCTTTATGTCAATTCACCTAAACGCGTTATTTTGAAATAGTCTAAAAATGACTCAAATGTTTCTTCATTTTCTGTGTAACACTGTAATAATTACTTTCAATCAAAACATGTAATAACAAAGTGTTACAAACTCAGGATCTTCTAGGTATTTTTTTTTTTTGCAAGCTGTATTTAATCTTGAATATGGAAATATTGTTATAACATACATACCTTGGAAGATATGTTATATTTTTTCATGAGTATACAATAAAGCATACCTAACATACTACTGGATATTTTTCTCTGAAAGGAAATTTGAGGAATCATAGATAGTATGTTTCGGAGTATAGTGCAGTGGAAAAATATCAGCTAGTAGTACGCTGGATTTTGTTAGGAATTTAATTTAATTTTTTTTTTTATTTATTGTTGATTTGCGTTTCTATGGCAATAAACAAAGCATTACAAAAATCAGTTAAAATAAAAGTTGTACCAAATCCAAAAACATATTATCTATGTTAAAAAAAAAACACAATTTATTTCTGTAATTGGAAAATCTGGTATAATTTTACCGGTAGCAGCTTATTGATAGTAATTATTGACTGTTTTGCTTTTTGGACATACATTTGGTTTCATTGATATAAAGACTTCATACATTCTAAATTAGGTATGCTTTAATTTTCTGGTGGGACATAATTATATGCGGTAAAGAGCTTGCGTTCAAACCACTTCGTCGTGAGGATAACGTACTCTAAATCAACATATAGGTATGTGCTTTATATCTAAGTGAACGCTATAATGTTAATAATGAACGTAATAGATTTCTAGTAATTTTTAATAATCTTTAGTCCGTCAAATTTTGGGGCCAATTTTTGTTAGCGATCGATTGTTTTCCAATCGAAACGTTCGATGGTTTTCCGTCATTAGGGATGCACCCAGTTCTACCAATTATTAGCTTACAAAATATAATATAAATTTCTGGTGTTATGTCAAATTGTCAACCTTATTTCAGACATTTTTGAGGCGGTTGAGAGAATTATTTCACAATAGAAACTTTACAATCTAACCTAAAATAACCTAACTAAATTTGTTGATAAACTTTCTGAACTTTTAATATTTTACATTATCTATTTAATCAATGACCTATTCAGCTTTTATAATGCTTTGTAAGTTGCATTTGTTTTTATGAACCATATATAGCTTTTGTTACTTACTTCGTATTTAGAAGACGAAACTCAAAAAATAAAATAAAATGGATTTTAATACAAAAAATGATAAAAATAAAAATGAAAAAATTGTGATTTATTGTTCATTAATATTACATAGGTATATTATAACTCATCGTTCGCCAAAAATAATATATTTATTATATTTTAAATATCCGTAAGCAAAAACAATATTACAATATTTTATTTTTATAAAATGTAAATGTTTTTATTAATTGAAAACTTGTGCAACATTTCTAGATTATTAAAAAGTACCTATTCGTGTAGTATAATTTTATGAAAGATATATTAGTATATGTAATATTTACAAATTATTTTTCTCTCCTTGAATTTTATGATACAAAGTTTTATATGTAATAAATATACATACACATTTTACATACATTCTAGCAGTATTATTTACTAGTAATACTGTTTCTCATCTTATATATTATAGCAATTAGTTAAACTGACTTAAACTAATGACACAACTTGAAAGACAAAGTATAACGATATACGAAATATAGGTAAATCGCTGTCACTTCTCTTGGCTCAGTATATAAATGAGTACATTATTTATATAAATTGTAAAAGGATTCATTAACAAAATTTAATACAACAACGAAGTGCCCAAGTACGTATAATATTATGCATCAATACCTAATTAATATACAAGGAAAACATTATTATAACAATTTTCTTGCGTCGGCAATAAGATATTATATTTACGTATGTATTATATCACGCCAATCGTTATTATTATTATAGGTGATTGATTTAATTAATTGCATTGGAATAGTGTAAACGTTAAGAGTTCTCGTGTTTGTGAATTGTATATTTAACCGCTCATTACGATAAAAACGGAAATAGTTTAGTCGGAAGGATTAAAATCAATCCATTTTAACCTCTCAACCGTCACGTGGCTGATCTTCAACCCCAACTATAAATGTCGAGAGCATTTCCTATATTTATATTATCTTCAAGGCATTTAATTGCATTTATAATCTGAAAATATTTTAAGATAAATATAGGTTCAAATTATCATATTTATACTATTTTTTTAAAGACAACAATATAAAACGATAAACAAAAATGTATTAAAAACAACAGTGTTAAATTATCAAACCCATTATTATAATAATATTACGTATAAAGAGAAAAACCAATTTAAGAATATCATTAATTTTGGGTTTTAATTTTCTGGTTGGAATTTGAAATTAACTTAACACTTGTAAAAAAAAACCCTGTAAGCATTTTGTTTGCGTGTTATGGAACCCAATTAATGTTAATTGATCTATAAGAATATGTTTACTAAATTAACTTTATCATAAAATATATCAAACTTAATCTAAAATAATATTCCAAATATCTCAACACAGATTTTGTTGTACAGTTATTACATTATATTATTGTGTGTGAGTAATAATAATTGCTTATATTTTTATATTAGATTCTGAGCTGAGCGAGGAAGCTAGTGGTTTTACAATGGTGTTTATTTTATTTATTTTTTTACAAAAAAATGTATACAACATTTCTACCAGAAGGATTGCTTCGATTTCAACATAATATAGTATCTTTCTTATCTTTTGGAAAATTGTATCAAGATGGTACTTTAGATAGGTAATTTTTTGATTTTCTCATTACTTATTTAATACCACTGGAAAAACCACCTACAAATTACGAAAAACCTCTAAAAATGGGATTTTAATTTCTAACGCTTTGTTTATCACCATAGGAATGAATAAAAAATAATAATATTATAATATCAATTCAACTTACAGGATATAATAAATAATAACAATATAAAATATCCAGACTGACAAACCGTTCAAAAACGTTTTTCTTATACAATCATAATATTATATCATTGAATTCAAGTTTAATACAATCCGTTATGCATTGTTCCATTTGTAACCTACTATCCAGCAGAGCGACATCCACGTACCCGCTTTTTTTTTATATATATTTTTACTAGGCATATTATAACAAAATTACTCATAACATAATATTTTATAATATCGTTAACGTTTCCAATATGTATATGTATAGTATATGTATGTAAGTATGGCTTAAGTTTAACGAAAAAAAAATGTATAGTCTACATCTAGATTACGCATAAATGCTTAATACGTCGTTGCATCTATATCCAATAAAAAGTGACACGTCCTCTGTCAACAACTGCAGACTTATTAGTACAGGATAATTAATTTCATAAAAATCCCAAAAAGGATTACAATACAATTATAAAGGTTCCCGTCGACTGCGGTTTGTACTCAATGACAAGCATCACGCGTTACGTTTAAAAACATCAAAACGTAATCTTTACTAAAAGTTTTCATTTGTGTGTAATCAAATTATGGCCATCTAGCCAAAAAAAATGTCGTCCAATTATTATCCCGGCAAGTTTTATACTATTATCGACTGAGCCGTGCATTATTCGAATGCCCAATAACATCGACTGTGGCCCTCGGGGACGTTTTCCGATTTGTTGGGATTTACGTCAACTCGTAATAATATGCGGTGGACGTGAAATGCGGTTTTATGTGTCGGATATTCACGACACCGTGAAGAACACTAAAACTACAGTTTTCCCGGGGGATGTATTTACAATATTCCGAAGACGGTTTTTTTATTATTATTATTATTATTATTTTCTCTCTCTCTCACTCTCTCTCCTCTCTCTCTCTCTCTCTCTCTATCCCACTCTATCCACTGGTCGTCAGAATCTATGAAATCACACATAATATAATATATTGTATATCAACGTGCGTAACTGTTGCACGTCTAAAACCGAAATAAAACCAGCAAGTATATATAAATTGAAATAACATGCGTGAGCTTTGATGTCGTCGGAGACCGTGTCTGATGTACATTGGTGTCACTGGCGATGTCGCCAGAGGGAATATCGGTACCTACCTATATATAGAAAAAAAAATGAAAAATGTAAGAGCAAAAAAAAACGAAACATAAAACAATCATAGACGTTTAGCACTCGGCTAACCCTGCGGGGTTCGTTATAAGGTTTAAACGACGTAACCGACGACTGTAGCTTATAAATGTACTTGAAATTGTCATAAACTCATAACCGATCTCGTAATAAAGTTTCACGTCCAATTTCGAGAGCACTGTTTTGATTTCACCGTAAAATAATTTTCCATCGTGATTCTTGATTATTCTACGAATCCGTGTAGGTATCGTTTAGGGCATGTATTGTGATTTGGGTTATATACTTATAATACTAGGTAGTACTAATATCAAATAAATGAGCTACTTGAATAGATTTATGATTGGTTTTCTTAATAATGTAATATAGAACACAGATATTTTGCTTATCGAGAAAATGATAAATGTATTAGGTATATGAGAAACACCACACGTTTGATGACACATCTAGCCATTTAGTTTAATAATATATCCACCTAGTTCGTGATGAACGATAGAAGACCAAATAGTAGGTAGGTAATCAAAACTATGTCAGCCCATTGTATATTTTTAAATACATTTTTAGGTACAAATTATTTTCCAAAGGTTTTTAAAGTTTTTTTAGTTCCAGAATGGTCGCTGTCCGTGCCCTTAAATATAATTATACAATTTGCAATGTTTTATTGTTTACAATAGCAATGCACAAATGACACACTTTTAAAGGTTTTTAAACCGTAATAATTGATGTCAACAAATCAAAAAGGTCGTTTTCAACAATCGAATCAAACTATCGATAACTGTCGAAAAACGTTGAGGAAACGTCAGCTGGCTCGGCCTATCCCTGCGCACATTGTCATATTCCGAATCCCATGATTTATTATTGCTCTCATATTTAATACATCAACAAAATGCAATCCTCATCTGAGATTTTTGAAGCAAGACAAGTACCTACTCCACACGCTCTAAGTCCTTGGCACTCCTTGCAGATCTTTGTATTCTAACAGACTTTTTTTTTCGCATCCATAATCATATTAATATTAAGATTGATCTAATCGTTGTATGTCAAATTTGATTTACCTTTAAAAATATATTTCAAAAAAGTATATATTATTTTACCACCTTACTGATAGGAAAATATAAATAATCCAATCGTGTTAAATGACAAATTGTATTTCATACATAGTAAAATATCACAATATATTAATTAGTTGGATTCGAGAAAATATTATAAATATACATTCATTCATTCATTACTACGTTTTGATAATAATATATAAATACCATTAAAACATTCATTACTACGTTTTGATAATAATATATAAATACCATTAAAAACTCTGAACTGAAAATTTTAATTTTTTAATGCGTTTATTTTAAGTATCATTAATATTACATAATGTGGTGTTTCGAATGTAAATAATATATCAACTAAAATAAAATATTATTTTAAATTGCTGATACATTTTTTGATAAAAGCTTGATGCATTTTTACGTCAAACAAACCAAAAACTATAATATATCTAGTGGTTAATAGTTATACGAAATGTAACACAAATGATGGTGATACTAAATACAGGTCAATCTGGTGTAGATACAACTAATTAAGCTTAAAAACCAATAGGTACAGTAGGTAAACAATTTACTTAACCAACTAGTAATACACAGTTTTTGTGTAAAACGTTCATTTTATACGTCTTGATAAATAACATTATTATTATAATTGTAGGTATTTCCTCATTTCTACATAAATATTGAAAATATTGAAAAGCATAATATTTGAAATAAATAAACTCAGACTAAGATGTATATTGGCATTTAATTGAGATGTTAGTTTTATATAGTTTCAATACTCACTATTAAAAACAATATTTGTATTTTGTCTTTTAAATATTATTTCGTACGTATATAATAACAGTGTATACACATTAACTTTGAAATCTGTTTATTTATCAAATAACACAAAAATAACTGGCCATAGTTTTGTTGATCTTATGTTTTTAATCATGATCGTTTATAATTTGATTACCTTATTATCAGACAACAATATAACTTACCTAATTAATGGCCTGTGTTAACGATGTTTATTTTCAATCAATAAAAGAAAATTAAAAAATAATATCAGTTTTTGAATGCTGGATATTATGTATTTTGAGCAACACCGGTTATGCCAATATCATATAATGCATTTTGGAATTAAGAATACATTTTATTTTTGAATAATTGTACATGTATATAAAAAAAAACTAACTCTGAGTTCATAACTCACCATGACGAGAAGATAGTTAAATAATATATCCAATTTGTAGGTAACGGGCGTGTTACTGATACCTACATATTTTACGAAGGTGCATTTAATCCGTAACAAGAATCGACTTGATGAGTTGTGAACGTTAATATGTGTTGATAAAAATATTTTAATATTAAAAATGTTTGAACAAAAGTATGCAAGGGAGCCCACAGGGGGAGTAGGGGACATGCCCCTCCCCGCTTTTTTGCCAATATTTGTATATTTCAGTAATACAGACATACAGTATCATCAAGAGTATCATCAAAACAAACTTTGAGAAATAACCCCCTTCATCAGGTCTAGAAGACTACTATAGAAAATCTATTTACATACTATATTTACTGATCACATCTTTAAATGAAAGGTTTCCAGAAGATAATTCAAAATATGAAATTATTTCAGTTCATCCTAAGTACTTAAAACAAACTAAAAAGAAGAATTCATCATACAACTCCAAAATCTAAAATCATTTTATGGAGAATTCATAGAGAATATTAAAGAAGAAGGCCTAGTATGGTACAATATGTGGAAAGAAAAAAATGATAACAATAGGGATTTTCTGAATTTTTTAAATGAAGTCACATTTTTACCTTCAATAAAAAAATGTCTTTTAATAGCAGCTAGACTTCCATCTACTACATGTAGTGTTGAAAGGTCTTTTAGGTTTGAATTACGATTTATAATATATTGTTTTATTTTTACTACCTACTTAAATTATTAATTAAGTTTTATATTTGCTTTAAATTAGCTAGCTCAAAAGATTTAAAACATGGCTTCGTAGTACTGTTACTGAGCACCGCTTGAATGGCTTGGCATTAATGAATATTTACAAAACTTATGTGCAAGCTCAAAAATCAAACATAATAGATGAAACAATAAAAATATTTGCTATGGAGCCTAGGCGCACAGAATTTTTATTTAATGACCAATAATATTTTTATAAAATTTGATGGTTAATATTATAATATTAATAATGATTTATAAGTTTTTTTTGTGCTCTTGATGTCTCATAATATTTTGATGAAAATATACAGTTAATCATATTTTTGTGTCATCAGTTTGTTTACTAAGTTTGTAATGAATCTATAAAATACTATACTTAATATGTTATGGCTAGGTATGTATAAATCTATGTATAATATACACCTTGCCCCCCCCCTGGTGAAAATTTCTGCGGGCTCCCTTGAAAGTATGGATAGTAAAATATGAACATTTTAAATATTCATCTTTTTTTTTGTCCATGTAAACTATTTAGTCTAAGTAAAATTTAGTAATTAGTCTTATAAATATAGGTAATCTTTATCTATAGGTATAACTTATAATACAAACTATCTGTACCTATTCCAGATAAATGTTATCCAATTATCTTTTATTTTTACGTAGAGAACTGTTTAGTTATTACTTATTTTTGCTGAACACCAAATATTATTTGAAATGTGTTTCATGTAAATGGTAGGAAATACAATATAAAACTGTTGAAGTTTGAAATTATTTAAAAAAAAAATATATGGAACTTGCAACCAGATTTTATTATTACCTAATATGTTTTTTTTTATAATCCCTGATATTTAGTAACATTTTTTGAGTTCATGTTGGCAGCATACATTTTCAAAAATATGCAAACTTCAAAAATAATAAAATATAGTAGGCACGAAATCAGAATTCAATAATCTGTGTGAGATTCTGAAAACAATATTCATTGATGAAACTTTACAAAGCTTCTTTAAAAATCGGTTTTTGAGTTGTGTATAAATTATAATAATAATTTTTTTTTTTTATAAAACTATTGTATAATAGTTTATTATGGCTTACATTAATAATTTTATGTTACTATAATAAGCTAAGAGTTATTTAAAAAGTAATAAGTTTTTTGGGTTGAAAATAATTTGGTTTTTCGTAATTACAAATGTTGAAATAATCGTCATCTAATATCAACTATTGGAGGATTGGAGTTAATAACTTATAATATGTATTAAACAGTTTATTAGGTTATAGTAAGTAGATACAAATTTAAATTTTCTGATAGAAAAAATACCTATCTTTAAAGTTAAATAAAAATTAAAACGTAAAACCCATTGTAATGGGGTTCATTGTCGAGTTCAAAATAGTTAGGTATATTAGGCTTAGTAGGTACAAGAAACAAGTTTAGTAAAAGGAACCACTGATTTTATTTTAAAAAAAAAATCTAACATGAAATAGTTTTAATTAAGGTTTATTATTCTCAACTAATCACAAAGACTACTTTCTCTATGTTTAAGCATTTTAATGTACGAGTAGAATAGATACCACCTATCGTTGAGATGCATTCAGTAGAATATAGTTGTTTTGAAACGGAACAAATAAATATAATGTATAATAATATATGGTAATGTTGTTAAGCTAAATATACCCATAAGTAGCTTAACAACATTGTAGGAAATTATTTGAAAAAAAAAAAAATAACAAAAATACTCAGAATCCGCAGCTAGATGTGATTTATAATAATTTATTTATATTAAATCCACAAAGAGAATTTTATAAATTTCTACTGTGATATTTTTATAACTATATATGATTAAATTCTTCTTCGCGACGGCAGGTATATTATTATGAATTATGATTATGAATTTGAAAATTCTCGCATAATTATTTCAAATACTGATAGAACGTGTGCAATCCGTTTCAATAAATTTACCAGAGACACTGTTTTGCACTGACTGAGGATAAATTGCGAATCGCCAAAAGACCCTCGGCACAGTAAATGTCAAAAACGTTGCGAAAAAAAAAAACGTCACTCGGCGTCTTTCGACTGTACGCATTCATTCATAATCGCGTCTCCCTATTTTTCCGCATATAAGTCGGCCATTATCGCGATTTTGTGTTTTGCGAAATGTCAAGTGCGTTTTTCACCTGTGACGGTTATTATTAAATATGTATTTTTTCTCCGAAATACGATGCGAAAAAAATGTACTTCGAGCCGTGCCGAGAGAGAAAATCGATGATCGCAGTGACTGTAGCGAGTAGGTACCTATTAAAATACTCGACTACATTTAACCTTCATAAATGTATTTGTTTTTTGTTCAAGGGATATCAGAGCTATAACGATGCGCATTTATTGATGCGTTGCCATGCATTAACCGTATAATCATAACATCACATCGTAAAACTAGAATCCTTACAACAATTTATTAGTATTGGTAGGTATATGTAATAATATAATAACAACTAGGCCACTAGGCGTACCTGTGATTTAATATATTAGATACGTAAACTATATCGTATAACACTCGTACATAATTATAATATAGGTGTGTGTCCAAATCGGTCAAACTCATCACTAAGTGCGCAACAGATTAAGGCGATATAGCCAATAGCCATACATTATAATATTATACTATTATTGTATACCTACGTGACGTGTACGTACATATTATATTATCATAATAATAATACGTTTGGGTGAATTATATCGGAGCAATTATACATATAATTGTACAATGCTATCATTAAGTGCGTCGTGACGTCGGCTGTCCGTCTGCGTAATAATATCTACAAAACGACGACAACTATTGAACTATATAATAATGGTAATATATTAATTGTAATGAAACTGATAACATTCAATTAGTAACCCGAGGACGTATTACCGTGGTTTGGTCCCACCGATGGTATAACTGAGTAAACGGGGTAAGTGTCTGCCCGTGAGGGGGTGCATGTTACTGTTATAATAATAATAATAATAATAATACATAGCCGCCGAGTAGCCGCAGTTGACTGGTAGGTATATGTTATGGTATATGGGTGGTTTCTACGGTTATCCGCAGTAGAAATCGCGAAACTCTTATCGCGACAGTCATAATATATTGTTTGGTACCTACCGAAACCAAAATATAGTAACAAAAATTCCCTCTGTCCGTTTTAATTTTGACTATGAAAAAAAATTTTTTGTTAAAAATCCATTGTAATGATGGTATATTATAATATAATTAATTAATTAATGCGATTTACAGTAATTTATAAAAACAATTATTTCGGAGGAATTTCGGAATGCCGGCTTCAAAGCATTAATGCCAATATACTAATGCGTAATTAATTCAAAGTCTGTTATAACAGTGTTATGAATTATATCTTTAAGTTTGAGAAGTATAATATTTTCGTTTAAGAGATGTGATTTATTTAGTAATAGCTAATGCATAAACAGTTACCGTTATTGATTCATTTACAAGTAGGTACATGAATAATTGTGTACGTTTGGAACATAAGTTTTGTCTACAGGCAATATGTATTAATGATTTATTTTTCTTCCTTTTTATTTTAAAATGCATTCCGTTGAAAAAAAACAAAACATTTTAGTACTATACATTTACAAGTAGAAAAACACGAAACACACCACCGTCGTTTATAGACACACCCATGGAATATCACAAGCAGGCAGGTATGCATAAAATATATTTTAACACTATTTCCTTGGTTAAAAACAAAATCCTCATACAATAAACAAAAATTAACATTGTTGAATAGCTGTTTCACTGTAAAATTGCGTAATTTGTATTCACGATTTTGATGACGTTTTATTCGTCTCGTCGCTATCACCGATTTGGCTGTGTGTACTTATCCCAAAATTAATAAATATAGGTACCCTATATATTTGTATTCATTCTAACTAAACCTATTATGTTACATATATAATTTTTATCACTATCAATTGGTCAGTAATTTGTGTTTAAATATTTACTCTACTATATTATCGTGTGTACTATGTTTTATAATAGGAAAGCCAGTAAATAAATGTTCAATTTTTATAGACATTATGCTTTGCGCCTAGGTAGGTATTAATATTGTAGACGTAAGCAATTTGAATACTTATTGTATCGTATGATTTCAATGTTTAAAGATTATACCTACACTTAAATTAAATAATGATAAATTAATAACAACTATTTTTGATTTAAAATGTATCATAACATTCATACCTTTGCAATTTAAGTGAAAAAAGAGCTGCAGTTGAGTATGTAACTGGAGCACAGAGCATCTAACCACCCAGGATATAATACATTTCTGTTGTGTGATATTATTAAATTCAAATGCAATGATAAATCATCGCATTCGAAAAATGATTTTAAGCGAAACTCTAAATCTAGAGCTCGGTTAAAACGTTAAACCACACTTACTTGAATTTCTTCAACGCTCCTTAGCAGATTTTTGCTACGTCCAAGAAAACCATTGTAAAATCAATACTTTTTTCATCTGTATTTGAAACACTAAAGCTATAATTGTTAGATTAGTTATCATTGGACGAGTTATGAGTATAGAGGTATATTCACAGATATATAAAAATACTAGATAGCTGACTGCCATAGTCCATTCGTATAAAATATTGTCTCCAACAAAATTGCCACCAATCGTTATCTAAGAGGTGACTGTTTACAAATTAAACTGATACAGTAGGTAATAAGACACTTAGTCTTTGTAAATATCACGATTAAATATATACATATAACAAGTAACAACATGTAACATTGTTACTTATCAATACTATACAACACAAATATTCACCTCTTAGATAACGATGGCAGCCATTTTATTGGCGACAATAATAAAACGGAAGTCGGCTATCTAGTATCTAGTATTTTTATTTATCTGTGGCTATATTATATATATGCAATAGTAATACGATAGAATTATATTTCAAAGTAGGTAAGTAATGAGGTAAACTATTATAGCGGAAAAATAATTATTTCTATTTCTAAACCGTAATACAATGTATAGGTAGTTTAGTTTGGCGAGTGAATAATAATTATTCATACGAAAAAAATGTTCATCGACAAATTATTATATATTTTATCGGATTCAGCAAAATCGTAACCGTCATTAATTATTACTAAAAAAACGCTCTGAAATAATTCACAAATCTTCTCGAGTGTAGTGGCAACTCGCATACCCAAAATAAGTTTCCGAAATTCGATTGCAAAAATAATAATTTGCACCCCACAATATTATAGTACACCTGGGTAGAGTTTCAAGACTCTTGGACTCTTGGACCCATCACGATGTGTAGGTACTCGGTAAACGGTTTTAAACCTAAAGTGTCCGTCGTCGTGATATCTGTATTATTATTCTTGTCGGTCGCGCATTAGGAGTCGGCCAAAGGGGGTGCGATAATGCGATGCGAATCCGAGTCGATCCGTTTGCGCTTCCATATTATACAGCTGGGCTTATATTATACCTATAGTCCGTGTAATTTTCGCTTCGATTATAGTGTTGGCAATCGCTTGTACACACGTGTACTGCATACATTGTAAATACAATATAGTATACCTTTATACATACCTATATTGATGCTGTATTGATGATTTATATATCATTCGTCGTGAATCGGTCAGTTGATATATCGGAACATAGTCGTAATTACAAATAACAGGGGTAGGTAATTATTATATTTTGTTGTTTATCTCGTCTCGTATTAGCAAATATCAGTGGCTTAGTCAAGGGGGTTATGCAGGTGGTCAACTATAGATTCAATTAAAATGGATAAAAACTCTTAAGAAAACTCATATACCCTTCCTCGTTCCTGAAAATTATAAGTAATTGATATTTGGCGAGTTCCAGACTTGGTGAGTTAGCCTTTCTGAAGGACTTTTTCATTCAATTTTTATTTGTGTACCTACATCTCTACAAAATTACGGTTGTAAATTTATAACTTGTGAGTAATCATTTAAATATCAAAAATCGGTTTTGTTTTTTAGATTTTGCTACTAATGAAAATGGGTTAATATATTAATATTTATTATAGGTATTAATTATAAATATAGAATAATACCTATTATAGGTATAACGCCATTGATTATATATTTTACATACACAATGGTAATAATTTCTAAAATAAATCCAATTATATTTTCTGTTGTAGAGTCACCATAGACCAATTTGTCTCATAAAAAAATTAATACTAAAGCCTTGTGATTTTTTGATAAATAATAAGACTAATGTTAAAGGTTTCAATTTATGTTAAATCGAAATGCATTTATGATTGATATTAAGTACTTTAGTACCTACATAATAATTGTATACACCAACCAAATTACAAATAACGTTATTTTACTCTATTAGAAAAACAAAAACCTTTTCCATGAAATCTATATTAGCTTTAAATTTTATATTTATTTGTTTTAAATTTTAATTGAAGACTAATTGAAATGTAGCATATTACACAAATAATAAATATCAATAATATATATAATAATATTATCTATCATGGCGGCAATAATATTTTAAATACAAATTTAACAGTACTCGAAAATGTATTTTAAAACATTGTTTAATAGTGATTAACTGTTAATTGAAATAGATTGTTATTTTTTTATTAAATATAATAATAAATACATTTTTCATTTTATAATTGCATTTTTTTTAATAAAAACCATGATTATTTAATTTTTTTTTTTTTTTGTGAATACATTTTCATTTAAATGTAAATTAGTACAACTTCACCATTTTATATCGCACATAATTATTTATTGTCTATAAAAAATAATGCGTATTCAACAAACAATTTAACACAGACAGTGTGAAAAAAATATTGAAAGCAATGATTTTTTTTCCAATTATATTAAAGTAGCTCGTGTCTCCCAATGAAATTCAACAAAAAATGTAATGGTTATCTAGTTTGATATGTAGGTACGATTGATGAGGAATTAACTTCTTATTTAAGTGTCGTATAATAATTTCGATTTTAAGCCGAAGACGAATATTACGTAATACCTTTGGATGACAAGTATTTGTTATACTGTTATAGTATTATAATTTATAACTCGCTTAAAAAGTGGAATAACGTAAATTTGATGAATTGCTGTTTCATTTTATTCACTTCTCGCTGAAATATAATCTATTTATTTGGTTTGAGGATTCTTTTATAAAAAATAGTTTTTAAAAATATGAATCCAAATTGAAATATCGCGGTTTCAGTGTGTGATGTATGTTAAATTTGAAGACTATTATTTGTTTTTTAATCTACAACTACTTTTTGAATGATACCATAATATGATGATATTATATACCTTTTATCAAACTATATAATAATATTTTATGTATACAACATAGTATAATGTAAACATAATAATGTAATACGTATGAAATATAACAAGATAAGTAGTATATAAATTTTTATCCAAGCCAATACCTAGCGACTTTTTTAGCATATTATTATAACTTTTAATAAAAATAATATAAAACTACATTTACAGAAATTTAATACTTACACTATTATACCTATACCTAATAACTGTACGATAAATCTAATGATAAAATACCCATTGTCGTGGAATGCTTAAAAAATGTCCCTATACATTAGTCTATTTATATCTTAAAGGAATATAATATAATTTATTAATCACAATCATGTATATTATTTTAAGCATCAATAAATATCTCAATATTTCACAGTGGACAGAAGTTTAAAACGATTTATCGGTAGGTACCTATGTATGTATGTATTTTCATTTTGCAGGGATTTACTATGCATAAAATAGTCTTTCACATATTTTGTAAGAAACTAAATCTCACGTTGAATAAGCAATATGGTATATTAATATCATTACACAGTGATAATATGATATAACAGAATAACTAGTCGTCATTAAAATGATCACTGCTGTAATTGACATTAACAAGAATACTATCGACGACGTCTAGCCCGAGAGACTACTACTATACTGGCGTGAATAAGATGTTCGACGGCGTATGGATGCCAAAGGCTTCGCTACCAACATAACTTATTTTGAAAAAAAAAACAAATTCGTTACATTACAAGATTAATTATAATAAAATATTTTTCGGTCATTAAAATCTGTGGGACCATCGACACTGAAAGTATAATATAATTCTATCATCATAACAATAAACAAAAGAAATGTGACAGCGTCACCAATACCTATTACCGGATATACCGGCGGTAGTCATCATCACGTTTTTTTTTCCTGTAATTTTAAAGGAGTGCACACCATCGGCTAACCTACGAGGCTTGGAGTCCAAAAAACATCGACGACGTACATAATATATAGTAATATAATTCCAGGAAAATTATAGGCGGTGTTGGTATAGTAAAATGTAGTGCAGCAGTATTGTACACTACGTGCGGGCGCCGTCGTCGGGTCATTGCATTTCGCAAGTTCAGACGTCATACGAGGGCGAGAAAAAAATATATATAGCCCCTTTAATTTAATAGCGGCTCGGCCCTTTATCACGGCTAGCGCAATTCCGTTTTTGCACGATCGCTCAACTTTGACCGTCAAAAAACCGTGGCGGGGACTTCCTGCGTATAAACCTCGGACGAATTAATCATAGTCCCGACAAGGATATCTACTTATTTTATAGAACAACGCGATACGTTATATTATAGATATATATATGTATACACACGTATGTAACACATACACACACTTTTTCCCACCGACAATAAGTGCGGTGCCGGCCATTCATTAGGTACCGCGGCGGTACTCATACATCAATTGCACGTCGCGGACGATGGCAATATAAGAGGCAAATCCACCGCCGTCATCACCACCACCACCACCACCACCACCAACCACCACCACCAACCATCACCACCGACATCACCCCCTACACCGCCACCGACCTCGACATCGACGATAAAGGTCTTAGAGAGAGTCGGCGGTGGCGTTGCCTTGCTGACGGACATGCACACGCTATTGCTCAATGCCTAGACACCCCGCCCAGACTTCCACCCACTTCCTGCCATTGTTCCTGTGTCTTGTAACTGCACACTTTTTACGGAGAGATTTAACCGATGTTTGCAGTTGTTTTCTGACAGTTTCGAGGCGAGTTTATTGAAAACTCTATATGCCTTGCGAACGTGTGTTTTGGAGCTCGTAGACGATTGCTCAACAAAAGCCAGAAAAGAAAAATCATATCGATCGATTCCACATCGTGTTTCAGAGAAAAAAAATTTTCAATTGATTATTTACACATCTATATTGCATTTGGATCTCTGTACGACGAAGTATAACACTGCGATAATATAATGTAGACACTGTGAAATAGGTTATAGCAAACTCGTAGGAGAATATCAATAGGTATGTTTTTTGTAGGTAACTAATAATAATATTTCTTGTTAGCGGTTTTGCTATACATATTACATGTTTCATTTTATTTAACACTTTTAAAAGTATTAAGGCAACGAAGATGTAACTAATATGGACAATATGGTACAATTGAATGAATAAAATGAATAATTATACATAAGTGTGGCTGTGTATAGCTCTAAATAATACGAAACAATAATATATAATAAATTACAATATTAAAATACAAGATAATATTATGTAATAAAAATGTGTTAAACACAAAAGTTGTCATTAATGTAACCGATAAAAATTGATTGAACCTCATTTGTACAAAGTAATATCTTAGTTTTAATCGATTACCTATATACCTAATAAGTAATAAGAAATAAATTATGATACGATCAATATAGTGTTTCTGGGATATCCTATTTTAGTTGTCAAATCCTACCTACTTTATTGTAACCTATTTGCATTATGTGTATATAAATACTTAATTATATAATTATTTATCAATAGTAAATAGTACCGAATGTGCTAATTTAAAACCGTATATAACCGCCAAACTCAATATTATCATAATATGAAAAATGATGGATGCCATGACATAATAATAACAAAAATACGTAAAAACAAATGAATTCCAGGTGGTTAATGCGAAGCGCCGGAAATTTTTCCATTATGCTAATAAAATAACAATAATACCTGTCATATCATACAACATCGATGTACGCGAGAAAAAATGCAGCTGGCGAACATTTCCGATCGAAAATTATAATTGTTTTGTAGGTCACTCAACAACTTATATAATATATACATATACCATAATATATTTATACACTTTTAAGCCCCAGTAGCTTGAAAATGCACTGTACGTCATTAAAAAAATTCCCATTTTATTTATCCGCTGTACTATATTTTGTATCGATTTTTAGAGACAAAGTAAAGCGAGCAAGGTACAATAGTTCTACAAATGATTATTTTTGTAAAATTAGTACTCCAGAAGTTTTGTACAGTACCTACTTTAATAGACAATTCAATTAAATGGTAGGTATTTTTAAAATCAATTCCCCTTTTTCTAGTATGAGTGTCTTAAAAGTAAAGAATATCAGCAAGCGCTCTTTTAACTAAGCTCCGCTCTGCAGAATCGATCTCCAAATATGATACTTTTTTATCACTCAGTTTCACAAATTTAGTATCACAGGGTATATACCTCACACGGAATTAGTGTAGTGTGCCGAGTTTTCAACACCAATTCACTGCATTTGGTCTTGTGTTAGGCTTGTTGCTAGTATTTTGAAGTATCACATGAATTATAATATCAAAAATTAAACTGCTTAAAGAGAATAGTATTATATATTATAGTATATTTAAACTACGTACCTACCAAAGTTATAGATGAATAATAATTTGTATTTGTTTGTAGTTATAGTTTTCATTCTTCAATTAATTGCTTACTGACGTTTATAAAGATGGAATTGAAAATACGAGTAAGTCGAACTCGTAGACTTTCACAGTGAAGTTTAAAGCTAATTTCAAAGTCTTTATGATTACTTCACTATATCGATATGCTACAGGTACCTATCTTGTAAATAAAATAGGTACAACTAAATTACTATGTTATTAGTAGACATAGACTGAAAATCACCGCATCATCTGCAGTGCCCTTGAGATACATTATACAGGGTTGTTAAAAATGATTCATCCGATTTAAAGTGCTTAATATGTTATTTTATTTTTTAGGCTTAGACAATATGTTATACATTAAATTAAAGAAAAATATGTCAAGTTCAATTAACTGTATCTATAAATGATCTATGCGAGCTCCTTTGGTTACACGAATAACATCTAGTCGGAAGTCAAATTCATACCATACTTTTTGCAGCAAATCTTTTATAATCGACTCTATGGCTGTTGTTATTCATCTAGATTTTATGGCAGTGGTGGTATGTACACAGTGTCTTCAACATATCAACAAAAGAAATAATCACATGGAGTCAGATCTTTGTAGCCATTTTCAATCGGATGAATCATTTTGAATAACCCTGTATTATAGTGTTAAACTAGTGATTTGTGGTATTTATTTATCCTAGATGTTATGTTTTTGGATGCGCAAAACAAATTATGGACTGTCGAGTAAAAAATATAGTTGTAAAATAGATTCAAGTGTTAATGTCGTAAAAATGTCTAGTTATTTACGTATAACCTGTAGGTATAAATGCATTAAATGAATTTAACTAATTAGTACACGACAAGTCATAAATATATATAATTAATATTATGACAAGATATAATTACCTAACTCGCTTATTCACAAAACTGCATTTTCCACAACAATTATAGTGTAGTTCCGCTGTAGTGCTATTGGTGCAATTCACATCACAATAATCTTTAGAATACCTACAAGTTTTTTTTTTTTTTGTTTGTTTGTACATACGGGCACCTGGTTTGTTGATTTGTTCATAGGTTTTCGAATTATATCTCTCTCCCGGTGACTATCAACTTTTAGGCCCGAGAGTGTGTATTACGCAGCACTAATTAAACTCAGATCTGGAAATGTCATCCGTTTTGTTTCGTGTGACACATTTCTACTCAGTTTTGAACTGCTTCAGCGGCGGTAGTTGAGATATTATTATTATTATACACGGCAGTGGTCCGTGATTTATTTGTAAATATATACGGAATAGTCATGGCCAAAGTTTCTGCATCCCGACAACTCTTCCGAACTGTCAAGTTTTAGCGACGGTCGGTTTATTTCTTTTGACATAGTAAATACAGTAAATACATAGAGGGGATACAAGACAACCGGTCAAAACGATTTATGAGTGATTAATGAGCCCAGAAGGTGTTTGTGCGTTGCTCCGAATTTTGTCGAAGTTTCAGTATGATAGTTTTCGTCTTGTTGATAACAAATACTTTGTATTCATGACGTGTGTGCTATTCTTTGATTGCAAATTCTTCTAATTTCATCATATTAAATAATGATTAAACAATTGGTTGTTTATAACCATTATGTTATGTTAATTAGTCATTCATAAAACTACTCATAATCATTATGTTTTCAAACATGCAAATAATAAATACTTAATATAACAATAGATCAGTTTCTATGATTGGTATTTCACCTTTATCAGATGATTATTTCCAACACTCTTATATTTCATTTCGAATACTTTTAAAAATATATTTATTATTTTTCTGTAGATTTTCTCTTAGAATCAGTTTACGTACGTATATCAAACAAGACGGTAACAATATAATTGTATTTCAATATATGTTATAGTAGTACTCGTGAGTCACAAGTTCTAGTTATGACTCTACAATGATAAATGATAATAAATCATTAAATAAATTTCAAGAAGTTAAGAACTATCTGCGATATAAAAGTAAAAAGTTTATTTTAATATATCATGCTATTTTACAAATTTTATTCTATTTTGTTACAACAAAATTGAGTCCATGTAAAAATATGTATATTTTCACGAAAAAAACTTGATAAGTCATTAAATATTGTTATTACCCAGATAGTTATTCCAGGAAATTTCTTAATACAAACAATATATAAAAAATAAAATATTGAAAAGAAAGTATATATAAAAAATAAATA
Organism: Macrosiphum euphorbiae; assembly: GCA_949089665.1. Taxonomy (NCBI): domain Eukaryota; kingdom Metazoa; phylum Arthropoda; class Insecta; order Hemiptera; family Aphididae; genus Macrosiphum; species Macrosiphum euphorbiae. The sequence goes on from CARXXK010000001.1 coordinate 24,669,972, forward strand.
GTTTTATGAGTGAAATAAATTAGTATACTAGTATAGGTATAGTATAGTAACATGGTATATATCGTTGCAAAAGGCTTTATGTTTTTCTGTTGAGAAAATTTGTAAATATTTGGACATCAATCATCAGTTAAAAAAATATTTAAATCATATTTTTTGTACTCAGAAATATCTTGTTACATCGAATTTGAACTCTAACGTATTATAAAATGTTTTTGAATAATAACGTAGGACACTAATTGGCAGGCAGTCAGCTGATATATTATCTTATTTTAGATAGAGAAATAATATTTAAATAAGTAACGTCGTTTTTTATAAATATTCTGAAATATATTCTGACAGAAAAGTTTTCGCCATTAAATAATTAAAAATTAAAAGTAATTTAAATGCATTATTTGTACCTACCTATATAATACAGTTGTACTTAACTTTTTTTAATTTTATATCGTTTTCATATACTATAATGAATATTCTAGTTTTTTTAAAATTATATTCAATGAGTGAGATAAGCTCATACCGACATACTACGCATTCTCAAATAAATATTTTAAGTTTAAAACATGTTTTAATATAAGTGAAATATGTCTTTAAATTTCGATAAATCTATTTATGTTCATTTTTTAATTAAAACTACATTCTTTGTATTTCTTTGTTTTATGGACTTCGCTAACAATATACAACAAATTAACATTGTGTATATAATATCAATAACATATAATGTGATAGAATGTAAAAGGATTTTTTTTTTTTTAGTTAAGCTCGCAACTAAGGCCATTAACCTTAAGGATTCTTTTTAGTTGGTTTTTTACTTTGGGGGCTTTGAAATACGTGTATATGTAGCCAGGATTTGTCACTAAAAACCCGAGTGGTCACCCATCCGGGAAATAGCGACACTGGTCGATGCTTGACCTCAGAGCACGTTAGTGAGTGAGGCCGACCACCGCGCCACTATAGGAAAAGGAAATGTTGATTGGTATACATTAAGAATATATTATTACCTACTATAATACTATTACTGTAATAAAACTATTCAGATTTTTCAGATTGTAACCAATTGAAACATTGTTTTGAATTTTTCAGCATTGTGTCTGTTACTGAAACCAAAAGTTTCAAAAACCATATTTAAAGCCTATGATATAAAAGAAACGCGTTCACAAAACCAATTACAAGCACTGTATAGTGTATATAATATACTTTATTAAATTACTATCATAATTTTCCACATAAAGATATGAGAAGTTTTTATAAATCTACATTCTATATGTTTCCCTATAAGCAAAAATAGAGAGATGTAATTAAACTTAAAAGGATCTAAAATCACCAAAAGTAAAGGTGTAAGGAAACTAATCAATGAGCGTTGTTGGATGACATTTATTAGGGTTAAATGCTATTTAGTATTTAGGTACTAAATATTTTCAAAATATTTTTATTTTATTTTTTATTAATGAGATTTTAATTTATAAATTATTATATCTCAACAATTCCAAAAAGAAATAAAAAATGTATATCATATATAAAAGTGGTAAGGTAAATCGTAAAAGGATATTATGGAGTGGACGAGATGGGAAGTGTAATTTTGTTAATTAGGGAAGTTTGAGACAATAGAAGAGGGTTAATAATACATTTTAAATCTTCTATAAATTTGTTGATGACGTGGAGAGGTTGATTGACTGATTATGAGTTGGCTGTGGCTTTGGCATAAGATGTCGGTTTTTGATTTGAGTTGTAACTGGAGACGTTGAAGATTTGTGGTGCAACAGGTTCAGCAGATGGTGGGATGTGGTAATTTTTCGGTTTATCAACTTTGTAAGCGACTTTGTGAATAGTACGCTTTAGTAAATCTTTAACAATTTGACAACCTTTGTAGTTATTTTCAAAATATTATATTAATTAATTTCAATGCCTGATCTAATTCAAAGTGGAGTAATGTATTTGTTTGTTATACAAGAAGTTGACATTTTTATTTGTCTGCCGAGGAGTAGTGAAAAACCTTCAATCTTCAACATTAAGGATAGTAACTGGTTTTAAATTAGTTTGTTGTGTCCGGGTAAGAGGTTCAAAATTATTCTGAAAATTCCCATTCATTTTAAAAATTATTGAAAGCCAAAAGCTTAAAAGAAAAAATTACGGAAAATGGGAATATTTACTCAACACTAGTTTTTGACGAAGTCAATATTGTTTTTCTAATGCAATTCACAATGTAATGAACTATAGATACTTCAAATCATCTTGACTTAATATAAATTATTTTAGCAGTTTCTAGACATGATGTAATTTTCAAAATATTTTGGCTAATTTTCAGCCATTTATAGACATTTAAATTCTTTTTTTTTTCTATAAATATTGATAAAAAAATATCTAGTAAATAAAGCTTGAAAATATAACACAAGGTATTACTCAAAAGTTATTTTTATAGCAGTCTGAAAAGATCAAAAATATATAAGCAAAATTTTTTTTTATAAGCATTTGAAGTTCAAATTGGATGTTTGAAAGAAAATTTGGAATTTAGTAATTTTGTTGAATCTAAAAAAATTATTAATCTTTAATACTTGAAACTTTTCGCCATTAAGTATATTATTATTATTATTTTCTATACTAATTTGGTTTGATAATTTTTGCAAATTAAAATTCAAAAAATACCTGTGCTAGCAACAAAGATTTCTACACTTCTATTACAAACTTTAAATCATTCTATATCACCCTCTTATATCCAATTTTTCTTCTATAACTCTGTCCGACAATTCCACTCATCGGCTTAAGAGTAAATGGCCCATAAACAAATAAATCCTAAAATAAGTTTAAATAACTTTTGAAGTAATCATCCTGTCAATCAGACCATCCTATCTGTGTATCATTTACTTGATTACTTATAGTATCCTATGTGTACACTGGATACATATTGTAAATATTCTCTTAATTAATAAAAAAAAAAATAAAAAATACATAATTAATAAACACACATTTCTTTAATAACCAATTTATATTTAAAACGGTTTACAATGCTGTAAAATATGCACTCATTTAAAATACAATAAATACGAATGTATTAAATATGCTATCGGTTTTTTATTCGACCAAAACCTATGTTTGTTAATACATTTTTATAACATATTGTTGATATTTAAAATTGAAAAATGACAGATTTTCACTATTGGTTCTATAAAACCAATAGACAGATCTCATAGTTCTCAGAGTTTATATTTTTTCTCTGCGACAATTCGAGTTTACTATAAAATGTGTCAGCTGGTATAGTTATAACGTGTAAAAAAAATAATAAAAACGGTTACAGTACGTCGAATTCCCATTAAAATAAAATAAATTTATTTTTTATCATTTATTCCAATGAATTATATTTTATTAGTCACACTTAAGAATATTTTATTTCCAACATAAAAGTTATTTACTTTTTAAAAAAATTCAATTAAAATAAAATAAATTCTTTTCGATTTATAACAACATTTTTTTTTATTTTACAATTTCTTTATTACTTGGATTTTATAAATTAAAAAAAATTGTAGAATGGTTTTCTTATGTGATTCCTTTTGAAATTTTTCTTGCTTAACTCTTAACGTAATTACGTGCCATAGTGTATAATGTATATATTATGTACCTATTGTACCTATGTTGATTGTATGAGTAACAGGCGTGGTCCTACATTTGATTCAAATTTTGAAAGTGATTCACAATATAATATACATATTTGTTTTGTTTTTATCTGTGGTTTGTACGATAGATTCAAAAACAGAATGACTCGTTTTAACAGTAAAAAATCATTATATCAGAGTTTTAAAAAAAAAAAATTACACCATTTAAAGTCACTATTCATGACATTTTTGAAAATAAAAATCATTACATTTCACGTTCAAAAACATTAATACTTTTCAAATTAATGAATGATTATTGTTAAAAGAATCGCTTAGTATAATATCAATAGTATGACAGAGATTGAGACGTTTACTTTTTAACTTGTCAGCAAGTCTTATATTATTCGATACTTTATTATTTTCACAATAAAACAGTTGAAGAAAACAAGAAAATTATAAAAGTTCTATATCCCACTTAGATATTAGTCATTGTTTTTACAATAGTTATAATATTGATAGAACAATAATAAATGCAATATGTCTGTAATTGCTTGTGTATTATTCATACGTTTGTTTCTAAAATAAAATCATTAAAATGTAATAAGTTGTTAAACAATTTAGGTGGATACATCAAACAATCACTATCTAAGTATGTTTGTATAATAACTCAAACTTTAATATTTAAAACTATATTTTGCTTTTGCAATTCAACTTGATTTTCCATAATGAAACAAATTTAATTTGGTAAACAGGTAAATAAATTTACTTTTAAACGTTTTACATTCAAAGTACGTTTTCTTATCATTAAGTGCAAATATTGAAATATGAAAAGAATATAACAAAATGCAATATAATGCCATACATAATATGTACGAAGATCATTAAAATTTAAAATTTAAATAGTTCAATAATCTATATCTCATACAACTAAGAATTTTTCCTTGATCCAATAATCTAAATTTGAGATCATTTTTAAATGATAAACTATAACTAAAAATCACAAAAATAATATATAATATTTATTTTATTTTTAAAAAGGGTTTCTTTTCTGTAAATTTACATTTAGACTACTCTTTTAGATACTTAATACACTTGCCGGTCTTATTATGATATTATAAACTCCATCAAGTCTACTGTGCCCTATATATCGATAAATTCGATAAAAATATTCTACAACATTGCTTATCGAGTTTATAAATTAAATCTTTGATATTTAAAAAGCGACACACTATATAATATGGAGTGTCTTATTATATTATCGAAAAATAATTTTATGTTTCAAGTTAATTAGCATTATTTAATATTAGATCGAATAATAATATGTGATGTCGTTGACTAAATATAACATATTTTGTTATATTAAATAAGACATTAGCACCTACAGCAATTTTCACATCTCCACTGATAATAGTCATCGTGTTTGGCATAGTGCCAAAGTTAACTTAATATGGCAATAATATTATAACGTGTGTAACACACACACACATAAATACGTTGGAATTCACATGGCAAACAATTCAAAATCAAAATAGTTTCCACCACTTTCTAAATGCCATCAGATAATTAGATTTGATTATAATTTGATTGGCGGTACTATATTGCAACTATTTTGTCGTACATAAAAGCGTTAAATCAATCAAAGCCACGAAATTTGTCAATAAATTAATAATCAATTACTAGACACAGAGGCCTATATTATAGTCGTTAATCAATTAGTATAATCAATACTGCAGTTATTACAAAGTTTTTGTAATTTTTGTTATTTTACCTAATTTCATTTGCATATTCAACGTTTTGTGATATATTAGAAAATCTTTTGTTGTAGGCTTTAACACTTAGCTCTTGATTCATATCATCAACCTTAATAAATAAACTGATTTAAATTAAAGTCCAAGTTTATTAAATATTAGGTACTTTTTTATTTATTGTAACTATTTATTGTACTACGTTAATAATTAGGCAATACAAATGATTCTATAATAATGACTTTAAACCTATAAAAAATTACTAGGAATACCTATTATTAACCATGCCGTTATTAAGATTTTTATGTACATGATAATTATTTACGTGTCATGTTATTAAAAACGGTAGAGATTACGTCTTAAGCACTTAATTTATGCCACTATGTTTGTATAATATATTTACTTACCTAAGTAGGTGACTATCGTACCCCAACATCCTCTTTGTGCATTTTTTATAATTTTTGTACAAGCATTCATTAAGAATTTAGATAACTTTTAACTTTGGTAAATTTATAGCCCTTCCTTTTTTATAACGTATAACGTTATGATTTTGTTGCATTTTGTGGTTGCTTGTGAAACATTTTTTTTTCTTTTAGGAAAATCTTGTTATGTTTGAGAAGTATTTCACATAATATTATACATACAAACATTATTATTGTTATTGTTCAAAAATATTGCTCTTCTTTATGAGATTCTTCTCGAGTCAACACTGAAAATTATCCAATCCAAATGACTTGGTCAAATTACAATAGCTCCCTTTAAATCTCAAATCACACACTTCACAGACACTTCTCGATTCTAACAGTCAACAATTTAACTACAACATTTTCACTTCAACCTCTACAGTCTACAACCAACCTCTCATCGAAAACCTATCTTTCCATACTATCCCTATTCCCTGGTGACCTCGAAAAACGACTAAAACGTAAAAGGTGCCACAACCTGTTGAATTAACAAATCCAAACACATGCCATAAAGTTTCATCATTGGATGGATTCTTCCCACAAGTTTTATCAACCACCTATCCATTCACTATTACATTCAGTCATCTTAAAAATTAAATAGAGTTTGTGAAATGTGAAATGTACTAAAATAAAATGTTATAAAACAGCGTCATAATTACTACATAATATTTGATTTATAATGATGTAAAATATATTTTATAATATGAATAAACCCATCTCATATTTTTTTACTTAAATATTGATCATCGAATTGATCACGAAAAACATGTTTTGTTCGAATGGAGTAGTTAGGCGAACACCATCACACGCATATTCACATATATATTATATTAAATGTCTATGTACACGCAATATACAAGAGGAGGGCGTATGTAATAGTATGATTTATATTTTATAATAATGTAAAATGAAAACAATTCAACAAATCGTCAATCAGCCTAATCGCAAAATATTCCAAAACTAGAACCGAAGAGTCAATAATAATATTATAGTTCTATTGTAGTGATTATTATGACACTATATAGATCGCTCAACAAGCATTTGCTATTTTGGCACTAGTACAAATATTACTAAATACTAGTCTGTAAATTATTTATATTTTAACATATTATCGAAATTATGTCTGTTACTAAACACCTTCAAAAACAAAAAAAATGTAACCTACTAAAACCAAATATATTACATTATTTATGTAACTTGTCACATTTGTGAGTATAGTCTTGATGCCAATGGTATTATTTATTAATAAAGAAAAAATACCTTCTAAAATAAAATACATGTAGAAAATCAGTTTTGTATTTTATTCTACAAATATACAATACTGTAGGAAAAATTGTAAAAATATTATATTATAAACTAAAAAGTTCAATAATTTAATATAAACGTTAATGAGCCATTAAGTAATATAAAAATAAACAACTGTTCAATTTTTAAAGATAATTACACGAAATGAGTATTTACTAATGATGACGTAGTTGTGTACCTAATAAGTGTGTAATATTCAAATGGGTATTAAAATATGTATTGTGCATTTATATTATAATGTTTGGTTTTTGGTTTGTGAACATAAACACTTCACAAAACAAATGAGAACATAATACTGATATTTGAGATGATAATACTCTAGAGAATATTTGGTAGGTACGTAGGTACCACTGACACAAGAACAAGTGTTTGGAAAACCAGAAAGGATGAAGAAAGTGGTGAAATAGCCTGATCACACTTGGCGTATAAGTAGCAAGGAATGATATTACTTATACGAATGATACAAGATGATTACCTCGACTGAAATGACTGAAATTCAATAATAATATATAGAGAAGATGGAATTCAAATATAAAATCGAGAAATAACTGGAGAACGATTGCAACAAAGAAGGCAGGTGGATGATCCTATAATATCTGATTTACCACAAAAAAAAGTATATTATCATGAACATGTTTTTGGTATGGATACAACTTTTTTTTCCTTACCTACGAGGCCACATTTTACACGGTTAGTTCGTTGTCATGGTTACTTATTGATAAAAACATTTATTGATCATTTATAGATTTTCCTTGTAGAGGGAAAATATCGAGTAGCATGCTGGGGTGTTATTTACCGTAATATTTCCAAAATTAATTATCAGATAAACTTTGTGTATTGAATTATTATTTTATTGAATTATATAGGCATTTGTAGCATTTAGATCAAAATATTTTATTTGTCCACGAACAAAAAGAACTTTACATTTATATAAGTGAAGAATCACGAGATAAATGTATAACTTCCGTAGAAATGCAGTATTTTTCTCGCCCTAGAAAACAGATCATATATCTTGTGGGGACACATGACCAAATAAATAAATAAATAATAAAAAAAAAAAAAACATTACCAGCTGTACAACATAGAGCGCTCGAGTAAATAAGCTTATATAGCTTTCACCAACCCTACATTTTTATGCATTAGTCTATGGCTGTGGCTCTGACTTGGCCTGTTTCCCAGAGGAAATGAAGAGCACGAAACCCGTTATCCCGGTGGCTGATTAATTCGTAAATATTTCCTTCAGCACAGCCAACCCCTTTTGTCGTCGAACCAAAACGTGTAATTCGTGAATGGGTGCAAGCAAAATGTGAAATATAAAATAATATACATTTGTATTTCCTGTCATTGACACCTGTTCCGAATTATGGTCTCAATATAAAAATCATCGAGTGATCCATAATATAATATAAAATGTATGTTTATCGCTAGGTCTTAGGTACCTACTATAGGATATATATTATATACTATAGATATGTGCACTTTCAGCAACTTTTTTATTTTTTTAGCAAACCAGTCTGTGTTTGAGTATGTGTATCATGTGTCATGTGCACATTGTCACGTGTCAATTAAAAACAAACCATTTACCGGTTTGCCGGGTATTTACGTCAAAGGATTTCACCATTATATTAATACACAAGTACAACAATACTATACGATATAATATTAAACTGAAATCGTAAGATGTTTTTTTTTCTTTTCAAATCGATAGACTCTGTGCCGGTTTCATGTACTTATAGCTTGAATTGTTCGGGTCGTTGAACATAATAAACATCTGTGGTCAATTACGATAAGTTGATTGAACATCAGTTGTATAATATATTATATTATAGTGATGGTTAGATTTGAATTTCGCTCACGGATTAATAAATGAAAATAACCATTGGGATTTATTTCTCTAAGTTTCATATTATTTTTATTTCATATTCAAATGTACTAACCGATTATAATAGTATACAATACTAATTATTAACATAGGTAATTTACACTATCATTGAAGCTTCCTTAATGAAAAGAAACTAATAATTTATTAATTTTTTTGGAAGAAAAAATTAATTATCTTTTAGGTAATCAAAACTTTAAATTTCAAATATTAAAATTTTTTACTATTCAAAAAAATATGTTAAAATACTAATAACCATTTTACAGTATTTAAATACCAAAAAAAAATGTTGTCGTCAATAACAAATTAACATTTTCATGAATATCATAACAAATGATGTAAATTCGTCAAAAATCAAAAATCAAAATGAATATTATAATATTATATAAGATATTTAGTTTTAAAGAGATTGTTAATGCGTTAAGATTTAAAAGTGTAAAAAGAATAATAATTAATGCACTTTAAATACTATTCAATATTTCAATTATTATATCAATAACTATTCGTATAATATAATTATTATATATTATATATTATATATTATATAATAAGTATATTAGGACGGTCGTTATAGCTATAGAGGTCAATTTTTTTTTGAAATTTGATGACGAGAATCCCAAATTTTGTTCTATGTATTAAAAAAATAATTGTGATAAAGTTTGAGCGTGATAAGTCTACTCCTCCCCACGCCTCAAAGGGGTTGAAGTTTTATTAATTGGGGATGAATTTCTATTCAAAAGGTTCCTCTGTTATCATCAACACTCAAAATCGAATGTTTTCAGAGCTACCAGTGATTTTATTTAGCCTCACATTTTGTATCTCAGTCCGTGTTTTATACAGATGGAGCTGTAAACTCTCGAGTATGGTTGCGACCATCCGCATTTGCTTCTTGTACATACTTTCGAGGGCACTGATAAGATGAAACTGATCGTTTCCAGTCCATTATATCTTAGTCCGTGGTTAAAATATTTTTTGTTGATAATAAAAAAAAATGATAACGCTAGTAATGATAAAAGGAAAAATATCCTCCCGAACTCCGTCTGTTGTATAACATTTCGTGGTCAACCCCCCACATCCTCCAACCATGTCGTGTCCAGTCCTGTATAATGTATATATTATCTTAGTCCGTGGCTATAACCATAGACCATTAGCGTTTAGCGTAAAAAAAAAGTTTACCAAGTCAGGGATCGGCATGTAAACTTTCTTGAATTTTAATTTTTAGAAATTTATTAGCTGAAATAATCACACCCAAGCTGTATAACAATTTGAATCCAGAAAAATGTCTGTGTGAACAGCTCCACAAAAAATCATTTTCATTTTCATTTAGTGAGATAGATCTCCGAAACCGGAAAGAGGATTAATTCGTTGTTTGGGGTCTTGTTAGATTCACATTGGTTAGGAAAAGTGCAGTGAAGATTTTCAGAACTTTATCTTTAATAGTTAATTTACTACAGAACATTATAAAAATTAAAACAAATTTTATTGGTGTTTTTCAGCTTTACAGCTTTGTAGTAAATTAACGATTGGAAATAAAATTTTGAAAATCTTGCTCTGAAAACATTCGATTATGAGCGTTGATGATAACAGAGGAACCTTTTGAATAGAAATTCATCCAAAATTAATAAAACTTCAACCCCTTTGAGGCACGGGAAGGGGTAGACTTATCTGTACGCTCAAACTTTATCACAATTATTTTTTAAATACATAGAACAAAATTTGGGGTACTCGTCATCAAATTTCAAAAAAAAATTGACCTTTATAGCTATAAGGACCGTCCTATAGTATATGGTCGTTTAAAGTTTTTATACATATTATATAATATATAATATTATCGTAATTTTGTATGGTAAACGTTAAAATTCGTATACCACAAGTGCGATTGGATATATATATGTATATTGTAGAACCATCTTGTAGATAATTGTGTCCTATACAATTTTTGTTTTGAAGTTTTTTTTGTAGGACCAGTGTAAAGCGAGATATTAAAGCAAAGGCTACTTGTTTTTAGCAAAAAATTCATATTTCATTAAAAGTGTACACTTTGTTGGCCTTATGACGGAAAAACTATCAACTTGACGTGAAAATATCAAAAGACCAATTTTGTATCTAATTACCTCCTCTACAATTTGTATCTAAAACTTTTTTTTGTACGACCAATAAAAACGAGATATTAAAAAAAGGCCAATTCCGTGACCTTTGACCTCAAATATCCTTTAACCTTTACATGATATCGAGGTCGACTTTTTACACATTGCTTACAACGATGTAACAAAGATGTGTAAAGAATTCAGCTAGGTGGGAATTTTCCGAGCTGAACCCTTTTTTTCGTCTAATTTGGCTGGACTAGTAAATTTTGGAATTTATCGAACAAATGTGTGAAATCATCATTACAAATATGTATAATCTGGAAAACTTAATTAATTTAAATTAAATTAAAAATAATATTTAATGTTTTGAATATTCACTAAAATTATATGATAGTTTTATTAAAATTTTATAATATTAGCATGTACACTTTATATTCCACCAATTGTCAACCAAACATTGGGTCTTTAGAATAAACTTAAGGTGTTAAATATTAATTGTTAGTTGTATAACTAATTTCCAAATCCTTTTTAAATTTTTAAAATGTAATGTACCTATATTGTAGACTTCTAAATAATGATTACTAATACACAACTTTGATAAAGCATTTTGAAATAGTACACAATATACTTTTTAACAATGAAAATAGGTACTATAATAACTATTTCAATACCTCTCGTTATAAAACAACAAAAACTACTCAATTAACAATGTTAACTGAACCCACAAAACAATACACCTATTATATTAGCTGATATGCGTGTAACTGTTATTCAATATATTAATATTTATTTAGTTATTTTTCAGAATAATTATTATTATTTATTACAGAATTATTCAAATGGTTACCATTGTGGTTTATAATCGTGATTTTACATGTATATTTAAATGTAATGTTTAGAATTAATAAAATATAAAAACAATCAAGTAGCATATGAGTACTTCATACTTTATACCTATTAAAAATAAAGTAAATTAGAACATGGTTTAGTAAAATCATTATTATATTTTGTAATAACAAGACTTGTATTATTCTAAAATTCTTCTAAAAGTTTGATAGCTAATATAAATCGTATATAAGCCAGCAACAAAATTATTTTTAGTTTTTAATAGTAAATAATTAACATTATTTTTGTTGTACTTTAATTTACATAACTTACTTTGTAAATACTGTTTTAACAATATATCTATGTAATTTTATCTGACTAGTCAGTAGACTCGTAAGAATTGTAAATCACATAACCAACAGACGCTATAACCACTTAATGTTAGTAAGCGAGACTCGTGATCTATTACAAAACACGATATGAACTTAGTTGCAAAGATAAAATTTAATAGTTTTGGTACATTTTAGTACTTATAAACTTAGTATGGAAAAAGCAATAAATATTTATCAGTTTTGTACTGTTTTTCAGTATTTCTTACTATGATAACATAAAGCATAACTCTTTAATTAATACAAACTTGTTTGATCATTTTTAAATATATACCTACCTAAAATAATTAAAACGAATCATTTTTTGGTTGTTATTAAAAATATTTAAAGATTGTTGAGGTAGTTTTATGACTACTGGGAAAACTAGAATATTACAAAAATCATTAATTTTTCACTGACTTTTAATTTGAAGAATAATTTAAAATAACTACTGCAGAGAACAGATGGTCAGCGACTGTAATAATACTACATAAATGCTATTGTGTTGTTCTTATGCCGACCCGGAGTCAATCGCTCAATTCGGGCGTTTGGGAAAACCCTTTCCCACCCTAAAATGTAAACTGGTAGTGCATACACCATACTAGAAAAATGTATCAGTAAAATGATTCATAATGTACCTCTACCTACAGTGTTTTCTGTCGTATTCAATCATCTGCGAGAATCGATTTCCGGTTTTCGTTCGCACGACAAAGTGTAACGGGTCCCATTGTTGCACGTACCAGATGTATTCTGTAAACTTTATTTCCCAGCCGCGCCGACATAACGCAAATAATGTGGATTGGAGGGGGTGACTTTCAACCGTATAGTCAAATAGTCTTTTTTTTGTCAATTCGCAAGGGAGCGGGTGGGAATCGATTAAGTTTTTCCAGATTAAATCTCTGACATGTCTGCTTACCCTACTCGCAACACCTCTGCCACCCCCGTGCCCACGTTTGCTCGACGATTATTCCTTAGCCGAGGAAAATACATGTCATGCGAAACGGCCGACACCGCCGCGGTTTCCGGAGTCCGGAAAATTAATTCCCCCTCCATTTTACTACCTACTCAAGGCTGCAGCCCGAGTCGCTGCTGATTCTTTTCCAGAGCCTTTTTTTCTCCCCGTTAAGATCTTATCACTAATTCTTTCTACTAAAACGCAGTTGTTATAAATGAGTTGGTAAAAAAAATGAAATATTGCCGTGTCTTTTATGCCGAGTCGAATGTAACAATGTTGCATAAATATGGGTACTTATTAGACAACTTTAATAAGATTATAATGTTTTCTGGTACCAACAATTTGTCTCTCCCAAAATATATTTTTATTTACATATAAACAAAACTGTTAGTAGGTACATAATATGTTTAAATGTCGTCAGTTATAGTACAAGACAATATCCTTCATACTTTGTCGTAGGCGTTGTAAATTAACTAAATATACCTACTTGGTTTTATATAGTATACAGAGTGATGCTTTTAACTTTTAAACTACATGAAATCTGAAATCTTAAGAAATAATTAAAAATTATATAATGTGTTCCAACAAGTTTTGATATACCAACATACATTTTATAATGAATAGTTATTTTTATATCCTAATAAATTATTGAACTAAAAATTAAATATAATAATAAATTATATAATATGTATTTTATATTATATTAAACAGTTATTTTTGGGAAGTGAAAAATTCTTTAATGTTTAAGTTCCTGTATGAGCAAGAACTAGATCATATTATGTTAGACGCCACACTACGATAAAATTTAAAATGTCAGTTCCGAGTTTCCCAACACAAAACTGTATACACAAATTTCCTCCCCACTTTATTAGACGACACTGATAGTGTATGTTAGATGGTAGCTGTTAATACTTAATGGTGTGCATGAAATATGTTTGTATTTGTGTGATTAAAATAGAATTAATAGAATCAAATAAAAAATATATTTATTTTTTGTTAGAACTACTTCTATATATAAATAACTAAAATACATCGGTTTGTTTTTTAATGTAGTCATTTTTTTCAATAAATTTTCTTTTCCTTTATTATTCTTTTTAATAATATTATTTTTTTTTTAGTATATAATATTCATTTGTGATTACTGTTTTATACAAGCTATCGGTTAATATAACCAAACTATACGAGATCCTTTGATGTCACATTATCCTATTTCTACTGCAATATGTTTCATATTGATCTTATTTATACATTTATAATTTTACATATAACCGAGCACACAAAAAAAAAACAACAATATTTATGACATCAATTACCACAAGTTGTTAGTCCTAATTCTGAATAAAATGTGGAGGAAATATATCTAACTGTGTTGGAACACTACCTATATAGACTAGTGACCACGTGGTAAGGCGAGGCTGCACATTTGGCCAGATTGCAAAGTGCATTTTTGTGCATCTACAGCTATCCTATATCTAATTGTATACATAACAATAATAGTGAGAGTGCAAGGAGGTACAAGGAATCATCGATCAAACATAAAATATTGTAACTATATTTTATCAACGTCAAAGTTTACGTTGAAGTTTTATTTCAGTGAAACTGGATGACATCTGACATTTCCGAAATAGACGTAGGCAGACGTTTAGATTGCTGGTATTGACCGATAAATGTTTAAACTGCAGTAATTATCATATATTATGCATGAGACGAATAATTTATCGGTAAATGGAGACCAAAGTGTTGACTAGTGACTACGTTATTAGCGATCGGCAGGTATAATAATATTATCATAGAGACGAATTGGACGAAAGTATATAGTGTATAGATATAGATATCTATGGTACCTACAATAATACCAACTTTTATGTACCTGTACCACAAATCTGATATTAAATATGTAAAGTTTTTAAAAATAATGTATATAATATGTTATTTCTCGTATAATATAAAGAAGTTGAGAGGAAACATAATAGTAGCTGACCTTTATTTTGCATTATAAAAAAGTAAAAATGAAAAATAACTTAATAGAATTAAAAGTAATTAAAAGAAACTTAATTTAATAAAATATACATACTTAAAAACTCTAAAAACGGTATGCTTATAAAAATATAAATCGTAATTTTAAGTCAATTTATTATTTTATACTAGATTTATGAATACTAACTTAAGATCCTAAAATAGTACCCGGGCCATTAACTTAGAAATGTTCATTTTACGTACTTATAAGCTATTTTATATTCTGAGCCGAGCGATGAATGTATTGGTTTACAGTGTTGTGTGTTTTTTTTTGTTTTGTGTGTCTGTCATCACCTTTTTAGACAGTAAAAATACTTAGATTTTCTTCAACAGCATATTGCCTGATAGGAAAGTGAATCTAGTTGGTACTTTGGAGGTAAAAAATTCCCAGCAGTTTTCAAAAGCTACATAAAAACAAAACAAAAAGTCGCTCTGCTGTACAGTATGTTACAAGGGGTTCACTGTATAATGGATAGTATTCATTTTTAACTCAATGATATAGTATAATTGTATAAGAAAAACGATTCTGAGCGGAGACGGTATGTCGGTCTAGGTATAAGACAAATTATATACTTATCTATGGTATTAAAAAAAAAATTGTACCTATAATAAATTCCAAATTAATCATATCACAATAGCCATTAGGTACTTATAACTTGTTATACATCAACAACAAACCGTGATACTATAATAAATATATAATAGTATACTTTAGAAGTTTCAATTACCCACGAATAATATTATACAATCCCAACAAAATAACTAAAATAGTTATTCTAGGTTTTTAATATGTAATTTCGTCCAAATTTGAAATTAAAATGACTATATAAATAAACTGTGCTTATGAATTTTTTAGATTTTTTAGTAACAGAATACACTACTTACATAGAATCTTGTTTTAAATTTTCAATCCTTAGACATAAAAGTTGAATATTTTATACATTTTTAACTACAAAATAATTATTCAATTTTAAATTTGATAAATTTTGTCAAAACTCAATCTTTAAATGCTTATAAATAAATTGTGCCTATGCATTTTAAATATTTTTCAACTGCTTTTGAACAATATATCAGGAGCCTTGTATTAAACTTTTATACTTTTTGGTAAAACAGATAAAACTTTATTGATATTCATCGAAAAAAAAATTTTAAAAAAAATGAAATATTAAATTGTCCGTAAACAGCTCACAACAAGTCAAAATGTTTTAAAAATTTCATCATGTATAACAATTTATAAAATAAACATTCAGTGAAATTTTCATACATCTACAGTTATTCATTTTTGAATTACAACAAAATAAGAAAATCGCTACATGAGAAATCGAGTGAATATCCAATGTAGTAAAAATCTGAATTTCAAGCGCTCATAAAAATTTAGTTTGATTTTCTTAATGACTTTTTTTTTTTTGATAAAAGTAGACAAACTTATAAGGAATCTTGTATTACATTTTTATATATTAGATTTAAGATAAATGACTATATTTATAGTCATTTGTAAAATATAAATGTTTTTTATGTACCTGCGGTCATTTGTTTTAAAGTTCATTAAAGTCAATCTTATGAAAAATTGATTTTGCAGAAATATTCCCGTTTTTCCTTAATTTTTCTTTTGTTTTTCTTGGCGTTTTTGAAAATTACTGGGAATTTTAAATTTTGACCTCTCTAATGCACCAACAATATTCACTTTCCAATCGAACAAAATTGTGAAGTTGAAAATCGAATCATTATTTCGACTACTTATCGTGTAAACAGACCCAAAAAAAAAATTAAAAACTTAAAAAAAAATCACACATCATTGTAAAATCAATACATTCATCGTTCCACTCAGAATCTAAAATTAAGGGAAAATGGGAAATTGTATGTAAAATCGGTTATCGACCAGATAGATTTTGATTTTTGGGTGTAACTTTAAAACAAATGACCGTAGATAAATTACATTTTCACTGAATGTTTATATTAGCATTTTTAATTCATTGTAAACATACAAGACAAAATAAGTGTTTGCATATTTTACATATACATACATACATGCAATTTGTATGTAATAAATTCAATATACACTTTAAATTTTAAAATAATAAATTTGTTTGTTATACATTTTAGACTAACCATAAATTGATTTATCACTCTATTAAAAACTACTTTTATTAAACCAAATAAAGATTTTTATAATAATTGAGTAGTTACAGTAACATTACTAATATTAAATGTTTATAAATAATCAATGACAAGTAATTGACAACATTTTTCCATAAGACATCCTGCTGGTAACAACACTTTTAAACATTATTGTTTGTCGATTCTCAATTGGGTTTAGAACCATGGTTTGAAGCCTTAATTTAGATAGGTATTAAGGGTATTAACAATGTTAAAATATCTTCAAAGGAATGTAATTAAACAGTGAAATCCATTGGCATGAAAGCCTACAACTATAATGTAAACTGTCAAGCTAGAAATGTTCGGATTTTCTCATTTTAAGATATGATGAAATAGTTTTAATTATCTATTCTGAAGTTACATGCAGCTTATTAGGTACTTATTATTCTTAATACTTATTTACAATTTAATGTTCATTAAAGAATTATCATCATGTCTTTTCGAATGGAACAGATCACAAACGGATAAGAATAAGAATTATTAACGATATTATATTATTTGAAAATATCAAGTATTTTAGTATTCACATATTATAACGTTTGTTTCAACTCACCACAATAAAACAATCAAAGTTCCAAATATCGTAATGGCTGAACTAAAAAATCTCCTGTCCGTTTAATCCATAATTCATAAATATGTTTTAGAGGGTAGATGTAAATATTATGGAAACTGTATAATAATAGCGCTTATTAGGAATGATTCAGCTATAAGTATAATAAGTGATTTTATCATGTACCAAATAATATATCTATTGGATAAATTATTCTACGTACTTCATTCACATCATAGCGCGATGAATAATTGTTTCCTTGACAAGATCATTAAAATGTTAATATTACAGTTTTTCCTTTACGTTCTGAAATAAACTATAAAAGTGATATATTCCGTTATTTAAAACATAAATACTCAACTGCAGTTAAGATTCGCTCAAATGTTTCAAAATCAAATGATCGTTATTTGGATCTAAATTACGATGTAAGTATATATACGTGTACCTATACCTATTAGGTTATTTTCTTATCAAACACAATATTATGCATTTTATTAACTTGGACAATATTATTACACTTTAAACACTTTACATTTATCTAGTATAGGTATAATAAATTGCATAATAACAATTATTTTAATATTACTATGATTTAATGCAGTTTGTGCTTTTAAGAAAATATAATTGGTATGTTCTATACAGTCTCCCGATGGGAAACAACTGTCTGTAATCATCAATTACATATAATTTATAATATGTAACAATTTAATAAACGATGTATAAAGCTATTAAATAATTATTCCATTTCAGATAAATCTCAGTTAGATACGAACAGTGTGTGTAAAACTTACTGGGAATCAAAATAGTAATTATTTAGACGAGCATTCAGTGAGATATGGGGATTATATTTTACACATAAGCTAAATCAAATCTTTCAATGCACTTCATAATGAAAAGGCTGTGCATTGTAATTAGCTTGAAATCATACATTAAACATTTTATAGCTATGATTATTAATAACTCAATTTTATTATGACAGACCATATAGTCTGATACGTTTAAAACCCTCTCTTTTGCAGACTTGATCGATCAACAATTTTTTTATATAAATATTATTATTTACGGACCTGTAATAGGCTTTACAATCAAATTTAAATTTAAAAAAATTATAACTTTATAACCATCTCCGGGCATCTCATATACTTGTAAAACCGTAACTGTCTTGTAAAGTATTAAACTAATCACCTTTGTCATAGATGTTTTCAATGATCGATAAAAAAATAAACCTATTTTTTAATTACTTGATTTCCTGATTTCCGATGTATCGTTATTCATTGATAAATTGACAACATATCTTTCAATATTAAGAATAATCAAATTTGAAAAGTTTTTGTTGCATCATACTCGTTCTTAGCCTCATTGAAGAAAATATTTTATCCAATATATATTTGGAAGCTTAGCAGAGGTGAAGGATCCAATGGTCTACGTTATGAAAATTATCTAAAACATATCCCTTAAAAATAAAACGTCAGAAAGTGCTTGCTATTTATAATTTATCTGATTCACATAAACTAATAAGCAATTAGCTATAGTTATTTATTACATTTTTCTAAACATAAATATTACATACTATTGAATACAATAGTTTCTATCTATTTTTTCTATTTTTCATTTTTATTTTTATACAAAGCCATAGCTTTAAACACATTTTTCAAAAATATTTATGGAGTACGATGTACCTATCTATAGATATATAGTACAAGTGCGAGCTGCATGCATGTTGAGGTGGGAAACATACATACATTTCAAATGCCAATATAACTGACCTGAATTATTTAAAATTTGTTCCATATTATATTATACTGATCAATATAGTTAATAACCTATCATAGCACAATGCTTCATGGTTCATCGACGATTATCAACTATAATACTTTATATAAATTAATATTTCCAAAACGAATGTGTAGACAATAAACAAAAATTAATAGCCAGTGATTTACATCATCCAAAAATATCTAATTATTGTGGGTGCCGTGTTGCGTTGCTAATCCTTAAGGTGATTAAACTACAAAAATGTATGGACTATACACCTACCGTAACACGTATCTGCATCAATGAGAAGTAACTCTTTTTAACCGGACACTGATAAAGAGCCAGACACCTAATTAATGAAGTCAAATACCCATAATATATTATATTATGTTGCTTACAAACACATTAGCCTCAAATCAACACATAATAATCAAGTTTAAATCATGACCATTCCTTCGCAGCGATTTAATCACTCCATAACTGAAACAAAATTGGGATATTTTCTTTTCGTTTTAATCGAATGGATATAACTCCTACTCAAATTTGATCAAACTGTAAAACAAGCAATCAAACATTGCTCTGAATGTTTTATGATATATAAGTTTAAAAAGTTTGATCAAAACTCGTTCTTCAAAGCGTGATTAGATACCGCCGCTCTACTATATCTATTGTTATTGTAAGACAACAAAAATGTAATGGTAGGGCACACTAGTACAAAGGTCGTCAACCTTTTCCAATAAGTGAGCCACATTAAACATTTTAAATATCTGGTGATCTACCACTATAATATGTTTTGGTATACTATTTATGTTATTACAATACATGCAACATAATAATAAACCCTATAGTAATATCATTCTTTTTTTATTATTTATTATCCATCGGAAAATTCAAAATTGTATGTTTTTCTTCGCTAGGTAATAAATACTTTACTTTACATAATATAAAGCGTAAAGGTGTGTTTATGTCTCAAACTTTAAGATTACGTACCTACGTGATCTGTGATCAACAGGTATTAGTAAAATTCATTTTTAATAAGATCGACCAATATTACTCTAAAGATCGATCAGTCGTCAGCGATCGACTGGTTGGCGACCTCTGCACTATAGTGTCTATAGTCGGGGGCACGAAAAATTAGCTCTGACCCCCACTGCCCGTTCATACCCACCTTTGTAAGCATTGGTTCTCCGCATATTTGTACTGTCGAGCTGTCGTTACGTTAATAATTAATATATTATATTATCATGTATTATAAAATAAATCGACTATTATAAAAATAAACGGAGACTTACGATATGAAAAAAATATAAATTAAATAATACCCATGTTATAAGTAATTTGATATTTAATGTATGAATTTATGATTTAGATACTACTATCAAAAAAATACCGCTTGACTATATAGACAGAGAAATAAAGTAAAAAAGATTAAATAAGCTAAGAAAATAAGTACAAGTTACTCTATCCTGACTTATAATACAATCTTCTTACAAATAATTAATTATTAAACTTTCACCGAAAATTTACGCTACAAAAAATAAAAACACTCTCATATCCAGAAATCAATAGTACAACTTTTTTTAACACGTATTTTAGGCGTGTTTCTGTTTTGTTTTAGTCTGGCGATATTAGATGAATAAAAATGCAATTTTTTTTATTGGACACGCATGACTTGAAGAGTTGAAACGTATTTATTATCGACTTAATAGTTTAATATGTTTTGAAGCTCTCTATCTTTCTCTCTCTCTCTCTCTCTCTCTCTCTCTCTCTCTCTCTCTGACCAATCATTCCAAAAATAAATAACGATCAAGTCTCGCAAAACAAAATTGTTCTGGACTCTCCCACATCACGCTAATCTTATGTTATGTTACAAGAATCAATAGATAACATAATTTGTTTTCAATATTAATTTTTAATATCGTACCTTGTATATATACTACCTATAGATATTAATTTAATTAATACTTATAATAATCTCTACTGGTCTGAAAAATACGAATAATTGTAATACCTACTTAAGCAAATATTCCCGATAAAAATAAAACAAATCTTGATATCTACAGTACTTAATACCACAATCAAAAATATTAAATAAAGTTATTCACTGTGGAGACAGAACTTACTTCAACTATACAAGACCTGTTTCGAAATTTAAATTTATATTTATATCTATTCATTCAGCCACTACTTCGTATAATTTAATATAATAAATATAAGAAACTCATTTGAAAACGTCGTCGCACAGTTACTGCGCTTTTATTGATACATCAAAAGGTTTTGTCAAGGAGTGACATAAAAGCCTGTCTTATAAAATCAAAATCATTACTACAAAATATTTATTTGTTATTTAAGTTTTAATTAACTTATTTGTAACAAATAATAACAATTAATATTTTTAGTTTATACAAAATATGACAACACGACTTCAAACTATGTTTCTTCTGAGAACGATAAAAAATATAATCACCACATAATATTTTGTTATCCTTATTAGTTATTAGTATAATAGATTTTATTTACTATATCTACGTTATACTTGACATTTTACAACCACCAAATTCGATTCAATATACCCAAAAATCTCAATACAATATCTACTATAGACATTGAGGTATGTATAAAAAACCCACAGTTCTAAAAATCAACTCGTCAAAATATCAACTTTAAGTAAAAACTAAGAAATCAATACATCATTCACTTAATTGATTGGCTCGTATCGATTCTAATAATACCATTGTTACTAAAATATAATAACTACTCTCATCACATAGTAAATATAAAAACTAGCATTCAATCCTATTAAGCTAAACCCACCTTACAGCACCTAAACTCATTATAAATAATTATTTTATTGATCGTTTAATAAAATAAAATTAAGTTAAAAAAAATTACAGATCATATCTTTTCTATCAAAAGAAATTAGAAGACTTGCTCACGATTTTTTTTTTTTTTTATGTCTATTACACATTTACAAGTATTATTATTCATTTCTCCTGTTTGGATTCGACTCCAGTACCTAAACAACTAAACCAATTTATGACTATAATAACAAATAATTTCCGATAACAATTAAAAATATATTTATATATTTTAACTTTTGTTAACAATTTAAAAATAAACATTATTGATGTTTTAGTGATAACATCTTTATTTTGTCTTAATTTATTTTAAACTTCTAGCTACATGTAATATATTATTATGTGTTAAGAGTTTATCGACTTTTTTTAAATTAGTGAGATAACAGTTGAACGAGGAAATAAGAAAATACACAAAATATAACGTATTAAGATAAATACTATTTTTTTTAAATTAAATTGTCTCAATTATAAAGTTTAAATTGAGGTTATCGATTAGTTTCATTATAATAGAACAAAAAGAAATAATGATGTTTAACATATTGTTTTAATATTACTTAGATTAACCTAACCAACACGGCAACACTAGACACAAAGTTGAGAACATTGAGAAAATTGTTATAATTTCCCCATGAGCATTTATGAACAATTATACGCATTAAAACTACATTAATGAAAACCACCAAAGCATAAAGTAATATAACAAAGATGAAACAATTTTGAGCAAATGCAATGACGGCTAAGAATACCTATTGTATACGTGAAATGTGTATGACTTCATAGGTACTTCGTTCTCTTACTACTGTAATCATACGAAAATAGATTAAGAACTTTCATTTATTACTATTTTTAAATGTTGTCAAATTTTCTATCATAAGTTTCTTAAATGGTTTATTTTATTTTGTAGACCATTAAGCCCGGCAACTATGGCCATTAGCTATTAAGTTGGTAAACACGTGTGTTTTTGGTTTTGGCAGAAATTCAAATTGGTCACCCGTAGGTTTCTGCCATGCCCGACCGGGGACAGTTGCCTGCCCAGAGAGAAAAGCCGCCTGTGGCAGTGATTCGAACCGGGTGATTTGCACTTAAAGTACTAATTTGTTCGTGACCATCTAATAATAATAAAATAAAATAAATTTATAAAATTATAATCACCTGAAATCTGAATCAATATGGAGTCTGGTAGAATTTCCATTAATCAAAGTAATGAGGCATAAACAAACATTCAACGTTTTTTTTTTCTAAAAGTACTTCAGGGATATTTTATCTCATCAGTATTTTAGGATATTCTTAAATCACTTAATTTGAAAATTTTGTTTTGGACATTTTTAAAAACTTTTTCAGTCTTTATTTTTCATTATCTTCACACCTCTATATTTTTGTAAAATATAAAACAATGTACTTTAATATGTACATTCGTTGTACCTAATTAGCATTACAAGCATCGCCCAACGTTTTATACTCATGATTATTATTATTATTTATTGTTTTAAATTTGTTATTAGCTATGAACTTTTTCTGCAAATAATTTCTAGTGAAGTAATTTGTGTTTAACTATTGCTGCATCGTACCTATCAATCATGTATAGTTATCTAAGTTTTTAACGTGAAATTTCATATTTTCATGGATTAATAATTTTTAATAAAATAAAACCTAGCCAGAAGTCATCTAAATGTTCACGTTATAACGTAGAAATATAAAAGCTTGAAATCTATTTTTTTTATTTTATAGGTACCTAGTTATTATTTGGTAAAGAGACATTATTTTCAGGAAAAAAATATTTATATTATAACTAAACTAACTAAAGTGACTGCTCAAAAAAGTTTATATTATACAATAAAATTCATAAATTCAAGGTAGTTTCATAAGTAGGTACAGTGGTACACCATAAAATAATAATTTTCCATTGTAAGATTTTACAAGAATTTACAAGAATTTTACATTTTTGTGTTCCTATCTAATGTAATTAATAATAATTATTATTATTAATACCAATAAAAATACCCCTATTAAAAACATTAAACCAGTAATTCAAACCATCTTAAGCAGTATCTAAACCAATAGTAACACTGTGCAATTTCCCAATTAAATAAAAAAACATGTTTAGCAAGGTTTTTTCTTTGATAAATAATTTAAATTGATTAATAAACAACGAAATTGTTAAGCAATTAATTCCGTTTTTCATTCAACAAGGTTGTTGTAACTCGCCAAGGTAATTTAAGACCACCTGGAGGACATATCCTATTAAAATATGAGTAGTTAGGTGTCTAATTACCAATTGGAGTAGTTGGAGGAAATGTTTGTAGTTATCCCGAAGAACACCATCTCTAAAGTTTTCTCTGGACTAATAATTAATATTTTTTTTCACATAACTAATATGGCCACAACATCCGTTGACTGGATTTAAAATTATGTAGAATAAATTGTTTCTAATTTGTTTTTAAATCGTATAAATAAAGGTAAGTATATCGGGTCCGGACGATTGGTCAAATTTGTATCCAACAAAGTAGGATTTCACTTTGAATAATAATTTCAAAAATATGATGGGTGAAAACCAAATATTATAATATATTATCAATTATGACCAAGTTTATGTTCTAGAAGAACACAATATTACCATTAAAGCGTCCTAATATTAGATGTAATTGTTTCAAATACAAATGCTTATACCTACCCTACGAAGAATTCCGACAAGTGACCAATCTACAAAAGTATACAGCTGGCAAAACTTCATATCGAGTTCCAAGTTTCGACAGACAGTTCAGAAACTCCGAGAAGTTATTGAATGTTTGTCCATCAACTTTAGTTTTGCCAGTTTATCGTGAGACATTTTTGAATACCAATGTATAGTTGTAAATTTCTAATTCAAATAGAAACATTTTAGTTTTATACCACTATACCAGAAACAATTGACTTATGAAAATGTTAATGAAGACTCCGAATTGAAGTTCGATTTATGACATAATTTTGATGGATTTACAATTTGCATTTGTTGAGTACAACAAAAAAATCAAATAATATATAATGTTTTTTTTTTTTATTTTTAATTAAGACCGGCCATTAGATGTTTTTGTTGTTTTATAGTGGGGGAACGGTTGGTTGAAACACTTTTTTAGGTTTTTGCAGAATTTCAAGTTGACACCCGTAAATTCCTGCCATTCCCGGGTGGGGAATTACGGCATCTCTCTCCGAACACCGTCCTTGACTGCCCGAAGGAAAATGCCATCCGTGGCCGGGATCGAACCGGCGTTGGTGCTCGTCATATTATTATAATGTCTAATAGTTGTGCCCTTTTCTTTTCCAATGTACATGGAGTTGGACAATTATTGTTCTCAGCTGTTGTGTTTATGCTTTTATAGTTCTATCAAACTAAATTTAAAATTAAATTCGACTAAAATTAAAAATAAAACAGTACATTTTTTACAATACACTGATAGTCACTTTTAATATTATAAAGTAAAAACAATTAAGCATATTTTTTTCCTGTTTTAAAGAACACATATTTTTTTGCTTTCACTTATTTCATGGTTATTTTATTTTTACTTTTGTTACAAAACAGGCCAAGGCCCAAAAGAAAATATATTGATAAACAAATTGATGATATTATTATTTTTCCATTTCAATTTCAACTAATTGTCTGTATAAAACATACAATCAGGACAGTCTTTATTAAACCAAAAATTCTTGATCCTCATCAAAATCTCTATCAAGTAAAATATTAATTTACTAGGTATCTCAAAATATACGGTGACATTTATTCATAACTTCATAAGAACGTTGCTGTGTATTTTTTTTAGTACCGTCAAATCGAATCAAATAACCGTAATTAAATCATTTTTTTCAAATTATGATACTTCTAGTATTTTATCTATTTTCTCTGTGAATTTTAGATTTGTGGTAAATGTATTGGCTTTATTTTTAGTTAATGTTTAAATATACACTTATGGTTACGTAGGTACATAATCTGTATGTAAATGCTTATGTTTTTTAACTTTGTCAATTTTCAACCTATTGTGGCACGAGCTATCATCATCAAACTTTACCAAAGTTACTTTCTCATAGTTATGAACAAACAACATATGAGGAGGGACGAATGACCAAAAAGGTTAAAAATAAATTCTAACCTAATAGCTTAGGTATGTGCTAATGTAAACTATACATATTATAATTGATTTGTGGTAATGGGCAATCATTCACATTAGATCAATAAAAACTTACTCCGAAAAGCCAAACATACAGTAGTTTGTTAAATATTATAAAATAATATATTTTATTGATATAATATACTTACTACAATAGTATAATGTAATAGGTATGCCAAAACTGTCCTAAGTGTTCGAGATTTATAATATTATGTAAGTTACAATGGACTTAAATATCTACCTATTTTGTGGAGTTAAAAACAGTAATAATATTTTATTTTAAATATGTTATTTAGACATTTTGACTTTATGAAAAATATTGTCATAAATACGGACTAAAATGTGTAATACATTTCATTAGTTGTTGCCTGTAGGTATTAACTAATACCTACAAAATATTTAATGTATTCAAATGTAATATATTTTTAAATAAATTTCCTACAAAATGTACACTACAAAAACAGGAAGATAAAGTTTTTTATATGTAATAAACTATCAAATATTATTTATACTAAATTGCATGTTAGTTATTATTAATATATTTTTGTGGGGAGCAAATTAAAAATATGCTTGTTTAAGGCGACTGAATTTATTATTATAATAATATGTAAGCTGTATCAAATAAAATTGAAGAAATACAATATGTAATGGTAATGGTAATAACTGAAAGCTAATAATAAAAAAAAATATTATATTGTATAGTAATAAAAAATAAGTAGTAGTATGTGAATTATTCTTCCATAATGACCGATGAAATTTATCGTGGATATCTTCTCACCGTTATAATGTACAATCTGGTCTACACAAATTTCGTCCTGGGTAGTCGGGTAAATAAGTGTGTATACTGTATACCTTTTAGAATAAATTACGTCTGGGTTACAACTTGTGTTATATTAAGTATCGGGCGGTACAATATAGAAGCTCCATAATAATTGGTTCTCAATTAAGTATTATAAATGTACCTGCTTATAATAAATCAGCAAAATATTAGTAGTTAAGAAGTAGGTAGAAAATGTTTAGTAAACAAATTCTAACCTCCTATTTTATCAATCTATAGCTCATCATGGTTTCGGTACCTTGCTTCGATATTAGGTAGGTACGTCTTGAAAATGTTGGTCAAAAACATGGTTGATTTTTTGTTAAAACACAATATATAAAGAAAAAATTACTGCATTTTTATGATATACCTACAAAGAATCGCAGAGACCCAAAGTATGTTGGTGCGTGGTTAAATGGCTTATCTAGAACGCCTTGTGTTCTTACTTTTCTTATTGAAATGCACTTTAAAAGTATCATACCGGAATTATGGTCCCAGCGGTAGTAAACGCCAGTATGAACAAAATAAAAAAGTATTTTTGAAAGTATCCATTAAGAAAGTTAGAGCCGGCCGACAAGAATTAAGCGTTTTATTTTATGGTTGCAATGAAACACAAAATCAATAACCAAATAACCACACATAATATTGTTTCAAGATAAGAATGGGACTCAACATACAGTAACTGTTGAGGGTTCAGATGATTTTATACGCGTAGTGATAATATCGTGTACCTACACAGGATTACACGTTGATCCATTATAATATGTTATCAACCGAAACATTTTAATCGTGGTATAATACTATACTACCTACCTATATATTTATTATTATTGAATACCGAGTATCGAAACTTAATACGACCATATTTTGAAATATGAGTCTACGCACTCTAAAATTGTAATGTATTCAGATATCGACTGAGTATGTCTAGACATCCTTTTCAACGAAATAATATTAAGTTTGTTGAAATGGAACAATTATCATTCGCTGGTGTAATGACCTTAAGAGTGCAGTGCCCCGAATCTCTTATAGTTCCCTCTATTATAATATACCAACACTAACTCCACGCACAATATCGTACGATAAAACCATCGATGTATTTAACTATTCAAATGCAGGGTAACTCGTGTCGGGGTTTATATTAAGAAAACCGTGACTTTAGAGTAGATTGGAGAGGGCTGGGGAGCGGTGAGTAGGAAAAAACCCTATGAATAATCGCCACTAGTTTTTTTTACTGTAATTTTTTCCTCTATCACACAAGCTACAATATACAATCATTCAGGTGGTCAGTCATTTCACGACCTGCATGCAGACTGCATTTTCGCCCTTCGTCCGCATCCGACGCCATACACTTATACTATTATTGTTGTTACATCGACCGGATACACCTCCGTTTTGACCGAATAATTGAATTAGACCCGGACAATGTCGGAGGTGTGAGAAGATTTATTACGAGGTGTTATATTATAATATTATCTACATATGTATGTACAAAAAAAGGATACCCAGCCCTTTTGTTTTTGGGGTTACGGATTTTGGATACACAGCGACAATCGTGAGGTGCAGGTAGTATACACGTGTATTTGGGTACTCCCATAAAATAATAATATAATTTACCCGTGGTAGCCTTAAAAAGTAACATCTGATAAGTGTATAATATCATTGTGAGTGTAAGAGTCAAAATTTAAAAAAAATTAAATAAACGAACGGGGTATTTAAAATTACAAATTTGAGAAAATAATCAATAGGTACCTACTACTAGATAGTTTGAACGAATGGTATTGCAGGTAAAAGTTATGATGCGTGCGTATCCGCATCACATTTGTATTTAAATTCAAAATCTAATAATCAAAGTCTTAAGACTGAATATTTAATCTTAAATATTATGATAATAACATTTTAACATCACAACACACCACTATTGTAACTATGTTAAAATAAAAAACCGTATTTTAAGGTATAGTGCCTGCACGGTGGATGAACCGAAATACCCGACGTCCCGATCGTCATAATATAAATACCGTCGTCTTGTGGTTAGTAAAATTTGGTATAGCCATAGGTACCTAATGTAATGTCTTACGGCTAAAAAATCAAAGCTAAAAAAATAAAAACAACCATCTGCCGACAGAGCTATTATAGTGGATGACGAATGAATATCGTGATAATTCGGAGATAATATTATTAGGTATTCTAAAACCAAAAATATCGAGGCAATTGTATCGTACATTAAATCTGTTTCTGCGCTCTCCGGGGACGTGGACGAAGCTCCTCTCGCAATACACACGTCTTGATTTTAGAGTTTTTGAATATCGTTAAAGCGCAAAATCCCGTGTGCAGCACTATACAGAGACTGAGAGACAGACTACAATTGCATTGTTCTTCTCCATTTGTTTTGACTAACACCACAGTAGTAATACTCAAATATTCAAAACCGAACGTTCCAAATGTATGTTAGCTTAAACATATTATTATAATAATATTCAGATCAGATCAGATTATGAATGATGTCGACTGCTGACTATTACACTATTACAATAACCGTATATTATGTAATATATAATTCTATTAAATACACATAATTAATTATAATTGGTATTGTTATGTCTTAATTTAATTCGAGAGCTATAAAGTGTCTTATCTCTTATGGTATTTTATTATTATGCATAAACATTTATCTAAGTTATTAGCATTTTGTTATAAAAACCAATATAAGTACTTAAGTTCAATAAAAATATTCTTCAACTATAGGTGTACAACCTTGTAATAATTTATTTTTTATTATATTCATAATAATTATTACATTGACTAATGAGTTGCCCATAAAAGTACGCACATTTACCCCATAGAAAAAACTTAAATTTAAGATGTGAGTATGTGACTTACCATAATAAAATTATTATATACATAATATTATCTTATGAATGTAATTTTATTAGTATCAAAATTATTTCAAGAATTACAGAATAGATATTAATAAAAAAAAAATAAATACCTACACATTTTACCTTTAGTCTTTTGTATATAAAATACCTATTAGTTGCATATTATACAGTGTAACAGAAAGACCTGACCAAAAAAAAAAAAATACTAGTTAAGCGTATGACAAAAATTTAAAAATTATATGGATAGTAAATAATTTAAAAAATGTATTTAGGTATTTCAGGAAATTCCTATAAGAACAATATTTTGAAATAAGTTATTGCGTTTCAAATTAATTTACTCTTTAATTGTAAAAATATAAACTACTATTGACCCTAATAAACGTTTGTACCTATCATCAAAATTTGTCTAGAAATTAGATTTGCAAATTGACTATTTTTAATTTTTCCATTAAATAAGTACCTAGCCTATAGGTAGTAAAATTAAAAAAAATTATTTTTGGTAAATGCTGTACTCAAGCGTCTATAAATTAAAAAAAAAAAAAAAAAAAAAAAATGGTTAAACATTGATTAGAAGTTAGAACAGTAGTTTTTTTCATTTGTCAGGTCTTTTTGTTACACTCTATATTATCACTCATCATATCCTTATCAATATTTATATTTTTAATCGTACTCTATACTCAATGAAGTAAGTGTCCAAATATAAAGTTCAGCCCATAATTCTATTAAAATGAATATAGAGTAATGTTTTGAATACACGTCCCACACAGCATATTCCAATGAAAACGATTTAATAAATATTTGATATTAAATATAAATAAGTCAATAATTATAAAATATTTAAAATTTATTAAAAATGAAATATTTATAATTAAATATTTACTATAAGTTTAAAAAAAACTTAGATATATATTTTTATAACTTAACGATTATAATATATTTAATAAACTTTCCATTATAAAATCAACAAAATCAATAGTGGGGGACGAGGTGGCCGAGCGGTCTAACGCGTCGGCTGCGGCGCTGGCAGTCGCGGGTTCGATTCTCGACCACCGGGCGGCATTTTTCTCCGGGCAAGTCACGGTGTCCGGAAAACAAGTGCCGCCATCCCCCCACTCCGGGGCATGGCAGAAACCTACGGGTGCCCAAATTGAAAATTCTGCCAAAACCCAACACACACGTGTTCCCCCCTACTACTGTCTACTACCAACAATACAATACACATTACACCTACAAACAAATCATACAGCTAATGGCCATAGCTGCCGGGTTTACGTTCAATAAAAAAAAAAAAAATAATATATACAATATATAATATAGACTATATAGATTATAAACAATTAAATGATTAGTGGCAGCCTTTTTAATTATTATAATAATTAGATAATAATTAATTAATAGATATAGTTAAATTTTATCACCTAGCAAAAATATTCAATATGTACCTAATTTATATAAATATAGGTATATATAATTATATGAATCAATTTGCACAGGTCATATACCTTAATATTATAATATAATATAGATAATAATGCAATTTATATATTTATTTTTATTTTTATTGAACTTAAAAAAACATCAACAGGCAACAGCAAAGGTTGTGTATTAGTTTTTGTGTATGTTACATAATTATTAGTGGTTACTCTTACTATAGAACTAAATTTATAATATTTATATGGTGTCCTATATGTAATTATGTACTAATTTCTATACAAACAGAAATAATATTAGCTGGGTTATCATTAATAGTAGGTTTATATTGTATTGTTTAAGTCGGTCTTTCTTAGGAAGACTAACATATTTGATATGTTTTCAATGTGTGGCCCTAATACTATATTCGTTCATGTTATTGGGTGGAATGTTGGATTTTCTGAGTTCATCGGAGTATTGATAGCACTCTGTTAGTCTGTTTTTATATGCTTTACTGGTAATATATACTACTATATAGTAATAGGGTTTATATAATGAAAAAAAATAGTTTCACTATAAATAATTCGAGTTATCGCGTATACGCGTTCACCGCCGAAACGTCCGAAATCATAGTTGATAGTTGACACGACCATTACGACCGTCCATCCAAAGCACATGCACAATGCCAATATGCCATATGGCATATGTGGTCGTGTACTCGTGTGACGTGTAGTCGTGTGCCGTGTGGAGTACGCTGAGCAAGGCCCGAGGCCGACGGTTATCGAAGTATTTTGTTTTTAGAACTCCGAGTGGGGATAACAATATTAATAGATTATCATAATATCTATAATAGTTTATTTTATATAGTATAATAATAATAATAATAATAATATCCATGCCATCATGCCGACCGCGACGGCGACACACCGAACTGTTCGTAATTGAGTGTAGACCCTAGTAGTTGATAATTGATAATTTTATATAAATAACTAAAGCCTGGTTTTTCCATCATCCAGTGCCAGAACGCACCTGCGACCCACCACCACTGCGATCGACGCTGCCGCGTCCTCTCCGTGTCTCGTACTCTATCGTCTCTGTCAGTCAGCAGTCTACGCATAACGCATCTATACAATCTATACAATTACAATATGGCCGGTAGCCCTCGTGTTAATGTGTTTATGTGTATCTTGACATCTCGTATATTATGTATTCACTGTGTTAGCCTTTAGTCATTGCCCGTTTGGTGTAGTCGTGGTCCGTGGAGACAAGTCACAACCACACAAAATATTGCGTTTTTGTGCTTATATCATACACACAGGTATGTACTACTTAAAACTATATTATGCATTTTGTTGTTGTATGGCGTATGCTGTTCACCCGTTTACTGTACGTTTCTATACGTCACATAATGTGGTCTACCATGTATTCTTTATAATTAATTGAAATAAGTACCTAATTCGTACATATAGAAATAATAATTTGTAATATTTAATCAAAATTGAGGTAGACCGCTGCGGCATTACAACAACAAAAAACTACCTATGCATCTATGTAAAAATAATGCAGCAATAAGCAAATAATATAACATTAATAGGTAGGTATAATTCTTTTTATTTTAGATTACCAGATTACAATTTTTTATTACTAACATGTACCTAACCTATAAAAAATAAAATACCTATTTATTCTAACTGTATTGTTCTATTTTGTTTGTATTTACTATTTAGGTTCCTAAAGATATAGAGGACCGTGATATATTTTATTATACACAGCAAATTATTCAATGGTCAAGCCACCGTTTAGTAGCTGGTAATTATAATAATCTTCCTTAAAAAATGGCACATTATTAGATACTTACTCAATGTTATTTTATCATATTTCACCATTTTAATCATGAGTGGGTATTATTTTTAGTTTTGAAAGTTTTAATGTACTCAAATTATGGTAGAAAATATTAGCTAGGTTAGTAACTTTTTTAATTATGTCATTACATCCAAGTAAATCTACAAAACGTAGGAGATTTTTGAAAGAAATTGAGATCACTGAAGTGTATATTGAAAGTTCAAATCATAATTTTGTGCATTCTGATAATGATATATTAGAATCTCAAGATACTGTCAATAATTTAATTGTACCTTGTAATAGTGTTGTAAATAATATTAGTGATTCAATTGAACCCAAAAGCTCTTTAATTAATGTAAGTAAAGAATTGAAAAATTTATCTTGCAATAATTTAAGTTCACTTGAAACTGTTGAAGATGAGTTAATGTTAAATGTTAGTTCATCTGATTCTGACGATGAAAGTAAAACCATCTCGGCAGAATATTTGTCTGATGATAGAGATCCTATTTTACAAATGTTGGGCAATTGGGCGGTTTCAAATAATATAACTAACGTAGCTTTTTCTGGTTTATTAAAAACTTTAAAAAAACATAAATGTTTTAATTTTTTTCCTGTAGATGCTAGAACAGTTCTTAAAACCAAAAATATTGACAATAAGCAAATTCAAAATATTACACCAGGTATATATTATCATTTTGGTATTGAAATTGGTCTAAGAGGTTTGGGTGATTGGTTTCAATTTAATGATGAAGCAATAAAAATTGTTATTGGTATTGATGGCTTACCATTAACAAAGAGTTCTCAGAGTTGTTTTTGGCCTATTTTAGGATATATACGTAATTTTCCTGGAAAATCTAAAATATTTTTGATTGGTTTATATTGGGGTAAAGAAAAAGCAAAGGATAGTAATACATTTTTAAAATACATGGTCGATGAATGTAATGAACTATATCAAATCGGTTTTAAAACACCCCATGGTACAAAAAAAGTAGTGATCGAACTTTTTTGCTGTGATGCTCCCGCAAAAAGTTATATTTTAAAAACAAAAAGCCACAATGGTTTCTATTCATGTACTAGATGTAATGTTGAAGGGATCTATTTAGATAATAGAGTATGTTTTCCCGATACAGAATTTATTAAAAAAACTCATTTAGATTTCATTAGTCGTATACATGAAGAGTATCATGTGACTGAAAGTGTATCTATTTTAACAGAGCTGCCAGAAATTGATATGGTGTATAGTTTTAGTTTGGACTACATGCACCTAACGTGCCTAGGGGTAGTTAAAAAATTAATCATGTTATGGTTAGGAAATATAAAAGGATCACCCATTTCTGTTCGATTACAAAATCGAAAAGTACAAGAAATATCAGAAAATTTGTTATTTTTAAGATCTTCTATGACTTCTGATTTTTCTAGATTTCCCAGAGGATTAAACGAAATGCCGAGATGGAAAGCCACCGAATTTAGACTATTTTTACTTTATACCGGCCCTATTGTTTTAAAAGATATATTAAATAATGAATGCTATTTACATTTCATGTATTTGCATATTTGCTTTAGGATTCTGTTAGTTAAAAATAGTAGTGATGAACTTGTTAATTTTGTAGAAAAACTTTTGTCATATTTTGTTCAAAAATTTGGTATCATATATGGACAGAAATTTATATCTCACAATGTACATGGACTTCTTCATATTGTTGATGACTATAAAAAGTTTGGCCCTTTAGATAGACTGTCTTGTTTTCCTTTCGAAAACTATATGAAGTCCTTAAAAAAAATGGTTCGTAAACACCAAAAACCTTTAGAGCAAGTAATTAATAGATACCAAGAAATTCTTGAGTTTAGTAACGCACCTAATACTTATAATTTGTTGCCAAATTCTATTGAATTTAAGAAGCCTCATAATAATGGACCGCTATTGGGCAATATTAGTTCACAATTCAGAATTGTCTTGACCAATGATGTTAAAATTAATACTAATTCATTGACAGATTGTTTTATCGGCTTCAAAAAAGAAGGGAAATTAAATATTTATAAAGTTTTAAATATTTGTTGTAATAATACAGGGCTACATTTTTTTGTTGCCAAGTCATTCAATAATATTGAACCTTTATATGACAAACCGATAAGTAGTTTAAAACTGGGAATTGCATATGTTTCCAATTTATCAAAAAATATTGTACCAATTACTATAGATCACCTGTTTCAAAAGTATGTAGTATTCAATAGTAATAATAACAAACAAATTGCGCTTCCAATCCTACATTCATTAAATAGTTAGTGTAGTAGTATAGTAGTATGTTTTTACAATATATACATACCTATTGGCTATCATAATATATATAAATATATATTTGTACAGTTAAAAATTAAGGCTTTCAAAATATAAAATAATGATAGTACTCATTTGGTATTAAAAAATTTAAAAACAGTTTTATTTATTTAATAGTTTGAATTACTTTGAACTGTTGTAGTAATTTAGTTGTATTATAAATGTTTATTGTATATATTTTATTAGGATAACTTGTGTGTATTTTATTGACCAATAATCGATCATGCCATATTCAATTGTCCATTTTTTTGGTGACAACTCGATTGAAACTGTCCCTGAGCATTGGATAGACAAAAAAAATGGCACTTGTGCTTGGCCTAACAAAAGTAAAACCGCTTCACGGCTTATTGAAAAAAAATGTATGCCTAACCAGATTGAATATACATATTTAAGATGCAGAGAATTATGTAAAGGAATTGGTAAATATAATAACATACCTAATAATTTTTCAAGTTCATCAGATTTTTTAATTAGTCTACTTTGTATATTATTTCTATAAATTAATTTGTGCATAGGTATATTGTACCTACTTATTAAATTTACTATTTAAAAAAAAAACTGTTTTTATTATAGATTCATTAGTTGAAGCTAAAACTAAATCTAAAAAAGCTTTGTACATGTCTGATTTATCGTCTACAGAAGAAACAGTTTCAGCTAACGAACGCCATAAAGAAATTATAATATCTTCTCCTACTTTGTCTACAAATTCATGCCCATTGTTTTCAGGTAATATAATAAATGTATCTATTATAGGAACTAATAAAAATTAGAATTTATCAATTTTAATGATATACTATTATAAAAATACTATGAAAATTTGATTTTAATTTAGATTCTGATAATGATCTAGCATCTAAAAAATCTAGCACTAAACCTAAGTTTAGTACAACTATGATTGGCTCTGATAATAATGAACATTTTAGTAGTTGTTCTCCATTGCCAAAATTATTAAATGATTATCCTCATGAAGCCATTATTGATGGTAAGAATATTCTAATGTCTAAATATTTTACTATTTATTGTTTCGTCAGCTTTGAAAAAAAAACTATTATTCTTGCTATATTTATGATAATAAATTATTGATATTACTTTTAACTAAGTAGTTTGTATTACAAACATAGATTCTGAATATAAACAGAGGTATAATAAGGAACCTAACTATTCACCACCTGTCACAAGTGAATCACTTAAAACCATTGATTATAACAAAACTAAAAAGCAAAACGGTTGGTCGCCATTAAAATTGAGTAGTCCAGATAAAAATGTTAAAGGTAATATTATATATTTTTACTTAATTGAAATGTAATATTGTTTTATCAACAAATTTATACTGAATCTACTATATTTATAAATTAGCATGTTCCATTTTAATTATTTTACTAGCTACATATAACTAATAAATATGTAATTTTTTTGAATTTTAGATAATAATAAAAAGCCCCATTTAAAAAAACAGTGGTCATCCAAAGATACACCTTCTACATCAACTTTTAAATCATATAGTGGAAGAGAGTACAGTCACAGTGAACCTTTCCTGTCAAAAAGAAACGTTAAATGTAATAATATGTGCTTTTCTTATTAAATTTTAATAATCTTATTAATAATGATATTTTGACACATATTATAATATTAAACAGTTCTAGATTCAGGTAATAGTGAGCCAATATTTAAAAGAAAACCATCA
Source organism: Macrosiphum euphorbiae (assembly GCA_949089665.1). Classification (NCBI taxonomy): domain Eukaryota; kingdom Metazoa; phylum Arthropoda; class Insecta; order Hemiptera; family Aphididae; genus Macrosiphum; species Macrosiphum euphorbiae. Next base: position 24,707,626 of record CARXXK010000001.1, read on the forward strand.
TCCACATATACACCAACCGCAAATTTGGATTCATTAAGTAGTAAAAAACAACTTGGTCCATATTCAAAAATTAATGGTAATGTGTTTGTATATCTATATAGTTCAAATTTTAATATTTTAATTTAAATTGGTATTTTTCAGACAACAAAAATTCTGTAGTGCGAGAATTATTTTCTAGCTCCAATAAGCCTGAGGATGATGAACCATCTTTCTCACATACTAACTGTTTCGGTAAAAAGAAAAGTTATCATGTAAAACAGGATGATGGTCCAACCGGTGGCGTCATAGCTGAAGTTACACCTCAACGCTATTCAAATGGTATAATCACAATATAATAATAATAATATAATATGAGCTATTATAGTTATTAATACATCAATAATTATAAATAAAAAGTTTAAAACGCAGACTACTATTTCTAAAAATGAAATCTACAAATTAACTTGAAAAACTGTGTTGAACATGTTAGTTTTTATATTTTTATTTTATTTTAGTTGAAAACCATAAAAACTCATAGATTTAAATTAATAATTAAAAACTAAATTCAATAAAGTTGTATTCGTCTGTAGTAAACATGCAATAATATCTTTTATTTTGACAATAACTTTTTGTTAAATTTATACTTATATAAAAAAAAATATTAAAATAACTTTTTATTTAATTTAAATTAAAACTATAAGTATTATAATAGTATAATAGACTATTTTGTTAATATTTTCAGATTTTCAAAAGCAGGTATTACGTATGCTTACATACTTGACAAGTGAAGTACGATATTTGGAATCTGGACAATCAGAAATACTTAGAAAAATCGAAAATGCAGCATCTGACAACAACTTCAGTAATTCAGAAACATTATCAGAAAGTCTATTCAAAGACCTTACAGATTGTCCATTACCAATTGACAATATATTCGATCTTAACAAACTTGAAGATAAATTATCGGAAGATAAATGTTTTCGTAACAAATTGGTAGTTAAATAATTACACTTACTGATAAAGTTAAAAATAATTATATACTTATTACTTTTTTTATTAGGTTAATGAATTATCTTGCACAGGAGGAAAAAATTTAAAATTAATGGTAAAAAGAATTATGAATAAATTATTTACTGATAAACTTATGTCCCAATATTCGTTTACTGGGAAAAAAGGGAAAAACAAATTCAACAGTTTGTTTGTTTGTGCTGTTATTTTTGGTAAGTTGTGTATAATTATTTATTATAATTCAAAACCCCTTTGATATCAATACTTGTATATGCACATGTATATACATATTTATATATAATGTTAATTAATTCTATTCTCCTACAATTTTATTTCAATTTGTTAATTATTATAATAATAACACAATATTATGGATATTTAATATTTATAAGTTGTATAACTACAATATTGAATTGAAAAAAAAAATACAAATAATTTTTGAAAACCACCTATATTATTTTTTTATTACATTATTGTTTCCTATATATCAAAAATAGATGTAATGAGACTAAGATTTTATGTCATATAAATATGACATCCGTTTATAACAATATATTAAAATACATTAATGCTATTTTCTTTTTAGATTCTATTAAAAAAAGCAACAAATCTTGCAAAACTGCATCGGTTGATGAAATTGAGGAAAGAATAAAATATAATTTGGCACAAGCACCATTCAATAAAAAAAATGTTTCACAAAATTAAATAATAGTGAGTATATTATATATATTATTATATATATATATATATTATATTTCTTACAATTATAACTACAATAATCATTATGACTATATTATCATAAAGAATTGATTAAAATATAGAAATATTATAATAATGTATAACCTGCACTTAATATTCAATTAAAGACTGCATAATTTATTGATTATTAATATTATATAATATATAATAAGTCATCATAAAATAAAATTTGAGTTTGGTTGAATTTGACTTTTCTGATCACATAAATGTTGCATTACCATAAAAACCTTGCAGGCTTTGATATTAAAATATTCTGTGCTTTAATTTATTTTATGATTATTTTCAGATGAATATAATAAATGCTGAGCTAATATGCAGATAACTGTTGGATTTATATTTGCTATATTTCATGATGTTAATTTGCATTTACTTTTTTAACAATAAATTATATTATATATATTGAGTATTTCATTTTATACCTACTTCTATACTTAATTCCTGCCTAAGTACTCAGCTGTCCCATATAAAAGTAACTTCAGGTGGTTAGTCAGTTGACATGCAATTGTTGTTGGGTTGTGGCCAGGCAACTCCAGTTTTTCTCCCCCACTATAAGAAAATCATTTGTATGCTATGTAGTAAAATCTCACTCGTGCGATGAAGCATGGAGCCTGAGCCCTGAAGTATCTTATTATATAAGAAGTAGTAAAGAACTAGTAAATATGTCCATATATAAAGCATATATAATTTATTATAGTTGTAGTGTACAAGTATAATATAATATATAACCCAGTATGAAGTTTAGTATTGTTTGTTAACTAAAAAAGTCAACTCTAAAAGTATTAATAAAACTTTAAAAATTAATTTGACTTTAAATTATAATTAATTATTATATAATATAATATTATTATATATTTTTATCTTACTACTTATAATTTATATCTATTGGCAACATGCCAACATCCAAATACAATAAAATAAATATTTTTTAATCTTTTAAATAAATGTAATTGCAATTTTTATAAAACATTTATTGACTTTTAATAAATAATTATGGAATATTAAAATACAATGGTTTTACAACTTTGGTTTACAAATGTTTAATAAATGTTTAGTGTTTGGTATTTAAACAATAAATGTTTCTGGTTCAACAAATATTTATATGACTTTTATTATATATTTTAAATTATATACCAAATTAATAACAAACGATTATTAAATATTGTCATTAGAATTAGAATATTTAATAAAAATTTTAAATATATTTGTTTGCTGTGTGGGGTTGACATAACTAAAGTTTAAAGTAATTTATTCAACGTTTAAACATTGAATTATATTTGTAGAGTTTAACATTTCAGAGGAGTATTAACGTCAAAAATATATGTTTCAGAAAACAAACGATAAAAAAAGTTTTTGTTCGAAAAAATTATGACTGTTATAAAGTTTCTTTTGATATACATATATGGATTTTTAATCATTTTTTAGTTATGATACATAAGTTAGGAAACTATGATTTGTAAATAGTAGTGCATCTCCTTAAATAGCCAAAATCGAAAATAAACAATTGATTTATTGTTTTTATAAACAATCAAAAAAACACAATATAAAATTAATTTTAATTTCATTTAATTAAAATAACTCAGATTAAAATAATACAATCATTTAGCCCAATTATTTAAAATTTTAATACAATTGATTATAAAATTAATTCGAATATGGATGTTAAGCACGTTAAAAAGATTATCCGTTTTATAAGCACAATATTAATTTTATCGAAATTCTGAGATCGCGAAATGTCGTACTTTGACATTTAAGACATATAATATAGTGTCGTAGTCACTTGGACAATTATAATTAATGAATGAAACTTACGTAATATTATTTAAGATGTTTATATTTTTATAAGTTATATAATATTAAATAATTGGATATAGTGTGCCGTGCAGCCGTGCAGGGAACTTAGAAGAAATCCTTTATATAAGTTCCTTGATATTTTAAAGAAAACATCGAACATAATAATAAAAATATAGGTAAGGTAGGTAGATCGTGTAGATAAACTTGAACATTTGTCGGATCCTACTTTTTCCAGTTGACAATTTTAATTTAAAATATAATGAAATCATAATACATTAATACATATAAATATATAATACTGATAATTAATATTATATAAATTGTTAAATAAAAAAAAAAAAAATCGAAATGTATGCAATCTATTTTTTATTCTATTTAATTTACTGTTAAGTCCAATGGCCATAGATGCCATGGACTGATTTTAATAAAAAAAAAACCAACAAAATATTCACAGGATAATATAGTTTTGTGTGACTCTAGTGAGATCGATTATACTCTGTGCGTGAAATAAAGTAAAATAAATGTCTGCATAATAATTATATTTTTTAAATATTATCATATAACTAGGAACTGCAATAAATAATGGTAAACGACATTTAAAAATATTTATATCTTGGAATTGTAATAAATGTATAATTTCCTTTTTGACGATAATATTCAGTAATGGCGACTTTTGGTCGTAAGTATACACACCACCACAGTCATGAGAATCTAGTGTAACATTATTATATCGTAAATCGTAATGCTAAGTATTGATTATACGATTATACTCAGATCCCACACATCACCTCATGACCCCCGATAGACATATTATAATATCTTATTCCCTAAGAACATTAATTTAGATGCACTTCAAACGGTTTCTGCTCTTAGACAGATATATACGTTCTCGAAATCCGTTTATTACTTGTCGGTCAACTAACCTACTCCTATACTCCGTTTGAAGTGGTTTCTAATGATTAGGTAACTCGCATTCACGTGAACGGTGTACACTATATATGTAGCCAGCCACACTATGTGCGGATGCAAGAACGAATTCCAGATGGGAATGAAGGGTCAACACTTCCTTTAGCCAAAGTATTTTCAATCAGACTATTAATTCGATATTTCCCATAATAATATTTCATTATTGATTGTGCGAGTTTCAATTGTTTTCACGCGTAATTTTAAAACGCCTATACGCCAAGAGTTATAGACATCACTTTTGTACCTGCATACAATTATACAACTACCTATCTAGGTACAATTATCTAGATAAGATTTTTTGAAATAAATTATCTTTTAAAGTATCTAGATAATTATGATACGATTTATCTAATGTTTAGCTTAGATCAAAAATGGGCTTATCTAGATAAATATTATAGTGCACTTACACAATCATAAAACCAATGTTACTAAAATTCTAATATAATATACCTAAATTATTTATAAAATTAGAAGAATATATTTCTTGTTCTTAAATTGCCAACGACGGTATTACGATAATACGAGAACCTGCATGCGGGCTTGCAGTGCTTGCACTTTACACCGTTCTCTACTAGCCATAATTAAAATATTAAGACTAATTAGGTAAAGGTTTATTTCCCTATCCATTTAAAAAAATAATTAAATTAACTTCGTAGAACTGTATTTTTAAAGGTTCAATCCGTTGTTATTATAAATATTATGTCATTATATTGATATAAATCTAATATTACAAAAATACTAAAAAACAATAAAAAAAAGTGTAAAAAAAAAAATGATTTATCTAAATATTTGTCTAGATAAATGTACTGTTGTATTTATCTTTATCTAGATAAATTACTTTTATGTTATCTTTATTTTTATCTAGATAATATTTTGTTAAAATTATCTTATCTTATCTGGATAATTTTTTAGTTATCTATTCAGTTGGGAACTGATACGGTGGAGATGCCGCACCGACCCAGGTTTCTCATTTCACTTATATATTATGGCACTATGGTTGAGACGACGACGATCGCAAAGGAAACTCGTCAGGATGAACTAGACTCTTGGTGCGGCGGAGGTGTCACGACGAGGAGAACGGAACGAGATATCGAGGGCGGTGGACCTCGGTCGGCTCGAGACATAATGTCCAAGTGGACAAATGCGAATTTGTATATTATAAACTGTAAGGGGTAAGACGGGGTCAAAACATGTTAAAAAATTATATAAGCTCTCGTGAAGCGTTTGGATCTGTAGAAAGCAGATAAAAGTTTAACGGAGGGTAATTACAACCGTTGTGTATACTATATTACACAAATAAACTACACTGCGTGTGGGGAAGTAATGTTCCTCCTCATACTGCAGCTCAAAAACTAAAAAAAAGTGATGTATCTATATAACTTTTCTCATGGGAGATAGATGGACCATAATAATATGTATGATTATAAATAGTAATAAAAATAGTTTTTTAAAAAAATGTAAAACACTACTTTGCCAACGCACAGCGATCGAAACAGGTGATATAATGTCATAATATTGTCATCGCAGTTAGATACTCATCAGCTATCGGCCGCCGAATCGAATACAATGATGATAACAATAATAGCAATATGTAGTATCATGTTTATAATATTATTATAGTATTATGCCTAACGTAAAAAGAATAACGGCGGAAATACATTAAGACATTGCCGACGCATGACTCTAAACGTTTATAATATTATTATTATTATATTATTACGTTCCATTAAACTTATTGGATGCGGCTATATAATAAAAAACACCTGTTCTTCGCGGTTATGGCTGTACATTTTCCGGGAGAGCGTATGCCGTATTTTTTCTCCTCCGTTCATTTTACTCGAGAACAAACCTATAGTTGTATGTAATATTGGAAAGCCATTTTTCCCAGCACTGCGCTTGTACCCATATAATGTTATACGTATACTTAAGTATACACACACCCACACACGCCCGAACGCTCACACACATATTTATGTTGATATTGATATTGTATAATATTATATATATATATATATATATATACCTACAGACCTATACCTACAACCTACTAACTCCAAATGCGTGTGGATGCCAGGGTAATGTGTTTTTTTTTTTACTCATCCGCATGGAAATGAATATACATAAGCGTGGTGTACATAATAATATATATTTACGTGTGTACTCGCGTATATATTATGATAATATACCGATGAGACTCAGACGAATAATAAAAAATGATATTATTTATACATCTAAATGTATACGTATTATATGTGGCAACAGATTCGAAAACTCGGGGAGAAAAATTGACTGGTGTTCGACTAGTGGTTTTACTCGAGTACCTATTTGCAGGCTTATACACTATATATTTACATCTGCATGCGGTTTGAATGGAGGACTCGACCCGATGAGTAACGAATCTGGTCGGACCAGACAGTATAATAGTACTATAATAGGTAGTAGGTACAAGCATATTGCATTATAAATATTACTCAGAAAGTCAGAAATAAACACCTATACTAATTCAAATATGAACATAAATTCGATATAGATAGGTACTATCGACCAGACGTAATTCCCGATAAATAATTGTGATAATATCACAATACATAATATACGTTTTATGTTATTGTAATAATATAGTCCATATTATTATACAGCCATGTCATTGTTTAGGTTTTCAGTTTAATTTTGATACGAATCTCTAAAAGTATAATAAGCGCACACTCTATATGTTTTTACGCACTAGACTTATAGACTCTAGAGCAGTAGGTCATTGTTAAGTATTATCTCTGTCAGAATTCGAATGCAAATCAAAGGTAAAAATGTGCACATACACTAAAATACATAAAATTATTATTGTTTTATCATTATTATAATTATTATTGATATTACTACTTGCCTAAATTAGAACATATTTTTGTTCAACATTTATATTTAATTATATTTTAATAAGGATACCTCCATACATTTATTTACTTATTTATAGTTATTATCACTTATCAGGGATCGTAAGTTCATCATTTACGTATAAATCTTACTAAGTTGTATTTAATGATAGATGATATAAAAATCCAATTCAAGGTACCACGGTTAAATATGTGAAGTCTTATTTTGCATGTTCTTGCAAATTTAGAGGTTTTTTGCTTATTTTGCATATTTATTTTATGCATATTTCTATTTTATCGGACATATAATATTATTATTATTATTATACATGAATTTGGTATTCCTATTCATACTATTATATCAATATTATACATTTTTTATGGAAATAATATGAAAGAATCAACATTTGACGAAAAAAAACGCGATTGTTTATAATCTATTTAAAATCTATTTATTTTAATTGTGACAAAAAAAAATAAAATATAATTATAAAAAAATGAATGGATAACTCATGTTATTTCAAAAAATACCGTCGTATTTCAACGAACAATATCTTACAATATCTATAGTCAACAATTTTAAAAATCGGTCTTAAAATAATATTTTATAATGCACAATAATGAAAAATTTATTTATTTAATGGACCAATCATGGGCCACTAATTCATTTTTAAAGGACAATTGGCTCACTATGGATTCGTCAAATACTCAAGTGTTTTGTGATTGTTTGTGCAACCCGGCAAAAGAATTTTTAAGATTTCATTGAACACGCAGATGACACAATACCTAAAATTCATATTTCATATCTACCTACCTTGCTGAAGTTTAACTTGACAATAATATAATAGGCATCTACGCTTGTCATCTGAAATTCTTGAGCCAATTAAAAAATGTATTTATGAATTATTTAATTTAAATATTTATTAATAATTTTGAGTATATGTATACATTTAAACGTAAAAGATTTTAATACACTAAAAAAAAGTACTTGCAATGTATTTTGAATCCTTTTGAAATTAATATGTATTTTTATTTAGATAAATCCTTTTGAAAGACAGTATTTGGACACGTACCTATTTAAAATACAAATTACACCGAGTATTTAAATACGTTTATATTGTTAATACATTTGAAAAGTATTCTTATAAACAAGACTGTTGACGATATCGTCGACCTCAGTGCAGTTTCATTAGGTACATATAAATTGTCGTCGGGTGTATAGAGGTACCTATATAGGTTTATATTTCGGAACCTGCCGGCATCATATCTTCATAATATCTGCATTTTCATCGGGTCCAATAACGCGGAAAATGTAAATTCGACACAAACGCCACATAGGTACCTCTAGATAACCTCCATTATAGGTACACGATTATTACGCTATAGTCGGTATCATTTCGGCCCATATTGTCGTCGATGAGCGCAAAAACGTTTACATAATAATAATATTCTCTGTATAATGCGTTTTGCGGGGTTTAATGAACAACGTGGTCGTCGTCGTGGCTTGTGGTTTTATTTCTTTCTTTCTTCCGGTTTCGGGTTAAAGTCCGCCCTCTATATATTTCCGATTGCCCGCAGGTAATATACAAGGGGGGCGGCGGGGTTAACGCTATGTGTATACAGTCCGTCGAATTATTCGCGTCCTTCTTCTTCTTCTTAAATCATCTTCTTCTTCATCATCATCGTCGTCGTCGTCGTCGTCTTCTTCTCCTCCCGTTTCGTTTCTTTTCGAAAAGCAACTCCGGTCGGACTGCGCGTTGCTACAAGTTTGTGTCATTTGTCACAAACAGTTGTTTTGCCCGACGCGTATAATAATTCAACGCATAATATTATACATACGTATATTATAAGTCCGCTGGTACAACTCGAAATTGAAATATTTAATTACGCGGTCTGTGCAGCTCCACACCTAGAAACCGAAATTTGTCAGAGGGCGTATTATTATTACTGTTGTTATTATTATTATTATTGTTAGTATTATAGGTGTATAATATACCACTCACAACAACTACACTGTGCGCCATGCGCCCTAATGGAAACGTGGGAAATACATAATACACAATAATATTATATACCAACGTGTATTACTACCACAGGTTTTTTTCATATAATACGCTTAAAGTGTAATATTATATTATAGAAAATCAACGGTTTGGCCCATATGAATATATTATAATATTATGGTTGTAAATAATTTTTATTATTATTTTTTTTTTTCTATACCTACTATGAAAATTAAAAAATGTGTTCGCCACGGTGCACATGTCCATTAAAAGGCTTCGGAATTCGGAATATATAATAATATTTATTACGTCATATTATCCGAGTATCGGTTTCATAATAATAATATGATCCACACGACTTTCGTGGAGCGCATCCCATTAATTGTTATCATGTGTAAATGACACAAATCAAATTTAAACGACATCAATACCTATACTACAATACGCACTCGTACAGTTCTATTTGATCACGTATTGTCTTTTTCACGGCATTTGACATTCAACACACGTTGAATAATAATGTTCTTTATTTCCCTCCGCAGTGTACCTACGTACATTCGATATATTTTATAAATGCAAAATATTTTTATTACGCTCGTAGGAAGAAAAACTTAATATTATTATACACGTCCAAAACATTATCATCCCCAATGAATAGATATCGTTATTCTACTCCTGTAAGTGCTTGATATTATAATTTTAGTCGGTCTGAAAGCACTCAAATGTCAAGGGTTTGAGAGTTGAAAACATACATAAATAAGCACGGCACATATAGGTACCGTGTTATTATCTTCAGCAGTCGTACCCATGGCCCATGATAGCCCATAGGCACCTATAATCTTTTAATTTTTCATACCTAATAAGGCATATTTATCATTTTTAATATGGACTTATAATAATATTATTATATTAAACTGATTATAATAATCGTAGGTGTATGTTTTTTTCATTCTATTATTAGTTACAAAGTAAACGATGGGATTAATATGCTTAAAAGTCTTGAGTTTTTTTCTAACGATACAATTAACCCATATTCTGAAGGTACCTTATGTATTAAATATTGAATAATTTGACTTTCTGTGACTTACCATGTATGATAATACGTATATAAACATATAGGAATTTCAGAAATTTAAACAAAATAATTTATTTAAATATGATAGTAATATATTATGAATTGTAAATACCTATAAATCTATCATAGTCAATCGTCGGAATAAATAGTATATACATATTCCTTACAGATAAAAATAAAAAATAATCCCTTGTCAAAATATTAATATACCTAATATAATTTTTTTATAATATATAAAATGATTTAGGTATAATTTATTTTGTTCTTATAATTTGTAGTTGTAAATAAGTGTAACAATTTGTTTAAATGTTTTAATAATATTTGCGTGTTGTTCATATTTTATTTTCTTACGCATCATTATAAATTTAGTAAATATTAACTTTAAGCTAATACAGTTTTAATTTATTCTGTGGTACTAAAATAAGTTTTTTAAAATTTTAAATACTCTCTGTCAGTCTGTGACATATATATATATATATATATATATATTTAATAAAAATAACTGTACAAGAACGTATAAAATGACTATTAAAATATATTCTACTGGTATGAAAGAAATCGTATACTTTTTTTTTTAGTTACTAACTCTGTGGATTTCTTTGTTTGTTTGACCACCCTCCTAAACCCAAACATTAAATACCGAGCTTTGTTAAGTTCATTTCTTTTTTCACTGCGTCCACATCAATATTAAGTCCAGCGTAGCTCTGCCAGCAACATATTTTAATACGGACGTGATGTGCCACACAAATAGCCAACATTTACACTTTGGACGTGTGCTTAAGTTTTTTTTTTTTAGGGTTTAAGTGCTACAAAAATAAAAAAGGACGTCATGTGATAAGCAAATAGTAGTGAAAAGAAAAAAGATGGTTCCCCGGCTTATGTGTGGCGTATACGTAACTTTTTCAAGAATCATTTTTCATAAAGTTTTTTTTTCCAGGACACTTTATTTATTTTTTCTATATTCTCATAAGCATACATTCCTCAGTACTCAGTGGGATTGAAACACTATAGAAGCATATACCATGTATGTTAAATTATATGAAGAAAATAATTTAAATTCTGTAATTTGAATTTCGGCACTTTTGCATATCTAGGTATTATGTTACCTATTATAATACTGCAGAATACAAAACGCCTACTTAATATAAAATATCTCGCGGAAGTGAATAAATCGTTAAAATTATAAAGATTAAAACAAATTAGCTAAAGTAAATATATTTTTTTAAACATAAAAATAGTATTCATATCGTGTAATTATAATACACCGGCAGGCGGTAATGTTAATAGTGGTAACGTGGAATGTATAATACTATAATGTCTAGGCGTTTCGTAAAATGACAAAATAAACAACTACGTTCTGTAAATAATTATCATAATCACTGGGTGATTTTTCTATATTAAATCGAACGTAGGTAAACCATTCCAAACAATAAAGTGCAAAGATACATTTTGTTTAGAATGTTTAGATATTATTTCTCTATAATAGTTATCCATATTATAATAATATTATAGAATAGGAGCAACTCAATCCATCGACCTATTTAATAACGTGACAGACAGGATCGGGGTGGACCACAGTTCGGAACTCACAATTATTATTCATTCAAGTTTTTTGTTCGTTGGTAATTCCGATAAATATATTAGATATATATATTATAATTGTGAAATATATTATTAAATAGACGTAGGACAATAGTTATATTATTTGAGTTCTGAATAGTATAATTGGAATAGTACCTATAATATAATCGGATTTCTCCATAATTACAAACTATAGGTGTTATAAAATTAATCCGCTACCCATCATATACCTTTTCGAAAACGGTTATATTCGTTAAAATGCACGTGTCGTGATATATGGGTACGTAATACGTATGCATAAATCAATTATTCTGCCCAGACTGTTAATTAACTATACGTATTACGCAGTATATATAGTAATGCAATTATAAAAATCCAACTACTTTAACCATACAATTAACTTATATCACGATTTAAGATATACAGGTTAAACATCGGCCTATAACGAATAGTGCTTTATGATGACTGGTGAACCAACTATCTGAAACAGGTGAGACCCCCGATCACTAGCGTTCGTTGTGGTTTAAATATGTTAAATATATATATAATATCATAACGCCATAACAACTTACCACCGTTATCTGCTTTTGATACCAATAATACCTACAGTCATCGAGTTGTATATACTACACGTGTAGTATCTACATCTCGATGCCTACATACAGTATATAATATTATTGAATCTATACACTTGTCCTCTCGGTGCGCTATAGTAGTAGTGGGAACAGCTGTTTCAGATAGTTAGTTCACCGGTAAAATTATGTGAGTTCGATACGCAACCTGTATATCTTAAATCGTGACTTATACCAATATTTTAGGATATTATTTTATGCGATACAATTATCAGACTTCTTTGTGATAATTATATAACATGCATTGTACCATAGGTACAAACATTACATTAGAACTATCCACATCGTGTGTTTTACAACATCGAAGGTACCTATGTGTATTGGTCTAATCCAGTGGAGTTGTAGCAATGACTCTTTGAGTAAGTTGATCATAAATAAATCCAAACAATAGGTAAGTACTATAATAATAGATAGTAATTACAAGGTGTATTATTGTATTTGAGGGCTCCACACAAACAGAATTCTGTAATGATTTTATATTTGAATTGTACCTATATTGTAACCATATTGGTTAAGCCATACAATAATAATTATATTTTCCTCCAAATTTGTCGATTAAAAATATATGATTTTATGTTATGCTTATAGATACAATATTAAATCTCCATTTCTTATGTTATTACCTCTGTACATAAGGATCAATCGAAAACAGTGGTCGAACCTAAAGCTGGGTTCGCACTACACCGTGTCGTGTAAAATAATCACGGTTACCACAGTTACCAAGCGATGTTTACCAAACAATTTTTAAGGTTCGGTACGGTTAAAACTACAAATACCAAGATGGTAACTAGTACCGTTCCGACCCATAAAAATTGTTTGGTAAACATCGCTTGGTAACTGTGGTAACCGTGATTATTTTACACGACACGGTGTAGTGTGAACCCGGCTTAAGACCATCACATCACCTCGACTGACGACCATGGTTATCTTTATGGATTTATTTTTTGATAATCTATCATTTATTGTTTTATTGACATTATCATACATCTTTATGGCCATCTCACAAGTCACAATTACAGAGCCGTAGCAAGGGCTTGGCAACAATTATATTATAGTATGTATTTGTTTAAACGATAAATTGAAAATGGACACTGGGCAGAGATTTATTTCTCACCTGAAACATTGATATAGGTACATATACTTGAGGACCCAAAAGAAGAATCTGTCATCTCTAAATCCCAATAGTATGAATTTTGGATCAACATTAGACTTGATAAAAAAATTTATTTTATATGTCTCTGACCTCTGTTTATACTATTAACAACATTACTATTTAGCTGTTATATTTAAATACAAAAATAAATAAAGACAATCGAAATACCTATATAAGGTTTTCAGCATATTTTTGTGAAGAGGTCAATAAAAAATAATACATTATTTTACCTGTTAAAAAAATGATAAATTACTTATTACATGGAAATCTCAGTGTTACTTTGCAACTAATAAAATAATAACAGAATGGAAATTAACTATTACAAGAATAAATTTAACTTAAATAAAGAGAAAAGTATAGGTAACTCTACTGTACAGTAGGTGAAGTGCACTTCGTCATTCGGTAAATTACTGTAATGTATGTGTAATTCGAATTCAATGATAAATCGTTGCAAACTACAAACGATTCTGAGCAAAGACAGTCTGTCAACTTATATTTCAAGTATATTTTATAATATATTTATATTGGATTATTGCCATTGTGGTAGATTTATTTTACTCGAATAAAAAAATTTTTTTTTTATGGGTATACTTTCAAGGTATCAATGAATTTTCGAAAAAAATTGTTATTGTTTTTGTAGTTTGAGATCCATGTCTTTATTAAAATCCAAATAATAAATAATAAAAAAAAAATTAATAAAATAATGTAAATGAAAATTTGTTGGTTATAATTAACTATTCTTTTATTATAATAATAAGGTCGTAGACCGGAACTTTGGTAATGTTGCATATGGAAGACCTTTTTTTTGTTTAGCACCCTAAACTTTTTGGTTGAAAATATTAAAACTGTACTAAGTAGGAGTATCTCTGAGTATATACCTTCAACAAATTTGATGCAAACATTGCTGTTTAGTATATAAATTATATTTAATTATTATAATTGTACAAAATATAGCATTTATTATAATTAACTTTCTAGTCAATACAGAAGTACAGTAGAACAGTATTAATAGTTTCGTGGTATAGGTACTTTTATAAATAGGCATTACCATAAAATTAATCTAAATGTTGTATAAAAAATAATAATTTACTTAAAAGTTTCAAATCCCTGTGCGACTTTGTATTTCAATTATAAAAAAGTAACTAAATTCGTTATTCTTCGTTTAAATACCTAATTTTGTCCAAATTTGAACTTACATTGTCTATAAAAAAAGTTGTGTTTATATTATTAAATGTTATGTTCTATATTTTACAAGTATGAATTACTTATTTAAAAAATAAACATTCTATATATTTTTAATTAAATACAAAATAATTTGCACATTATCGTGATATGGACGAATTTTGTCATAATTTGACCACTTATGCTTATAACTTATAACTTATAAAATAAAAATAGCGTTTATGTATCTTTAATATTTTTAAATATATTTAATAACACAACTTATAGGAACCTTGTATTAAATTTTCCAGTAAAAGTTTTTTAATCGATAATTATTGAAAAAAAAAACAAAAAAATTAGATAATGTCAAATCTCTATATAAATAGCTCTAAAAAGTATAAAAGTCAAAAATTCAAAATATTTTTTAAATTATACTTTTTATAGAAAATGCTGGTATAGACATTTAGCAAAAAGTTCAAGCATCTGAGGTTAATCATTATTGAAAATAAGAAAAATAAGAAAATCGATTTTATTAATAACTAGTTTTGCGTAAAAATTGTCGTGATACCTTGAAAAGCACTTACTGAGAATTTTTAATTTTGGCCTTCCTAAAGTAGTAACTTGATTTAATTTCCTCACAGCAAATATATTTAATTTAAAAATGAAACTATTTTGTATATTATAAATCGAGTATTTATACGCAACTACACGGAAAAAAATTTGTATCGCTTTAGGTAGGTACTCAGAATCTAAAATATATTACCTTATCTAACTACCCTAATAATATTTTTAACATTTGTTTTTAACAAGTGTGATTTTAATTCTATATGAATACAAATTTAACAACAACCTAAATAAATTAGTTTAAAAAAATATATTAGAAAATTATATACCAGTAGATACGTACTTGTTATATAGTAATTACATTAATATAATATCATGACGTTAATATTATAATATCATCCCTTGGTTATATCACTTATATGTGATAAATACATAAGAAACAAATCCATTACAAAAACGGCTTTATTGTTTTTCTTATTATCGCATACTTATAATTTTTATTTTATTATTATAATATTAAGGATCTGAAAAAATCGACAGCTGTAGCCATACACTATACCTAAGTATACATATTTTATATAGTATATAATTATACATATCTATCGTATTAAAAAAAATTTACTTAAAATAGGTACCTATAATAAATTCCAAATTAATCATATCACAATATCTATTAGGCACTTATAAGCGTTATACATCAACAACAAACCGTGATACTATCACAGATATATAATAGTAAACTTTAGAAGTTTCAAGTACCCACGAATAATACTATTCAATCACAACAAAATAACTAAAATAGTTATTCTAGGTTTTTTAATATGTAATTTTGTCCAAATATGAATTTAAAATGTCTGTAAAAAATAACTGTGCTCATATATTTTTTAGATTTTTTGGCTACAGTATGAACTATTTATGAGAATCTTTTTTTTAAATTTTCAATCCTTAGCTATAAAAACTGAACATTTTATAATTTATTAATTACGATGATTGATAATTTTCGAGATTTTGATAAATTTTGTCAAAATGCGATCTTTAATTGCTTATAAAAAAAAATTGTGCCTATGTATTTTTAATATTTTTCAATTGCTATTGTAACAATAAATATATCAGGAGCCTTGTATTAATTTTTTACACTTTTTGGCCCAACAGATAAAACTTTATTGATATTTATAGAAAAAAAAAACTAAAAAAATTGAAAACTGAAAATGTCTATAAACGGCTCAAAAAGAGTCAAAATATTTTCAAAATTGTATGGTGTATAGGAAATGCTAATATAAACATTCAGTGAAATTTTCATGTATCTACAGTTATTCGTTTTTGAATTACAACAAAATAAGGAAATCGCTACATGAGAAATCGAGTGAACATCCAATGTTGTAAAAATTTGAATTTCAAACTCTCATAAAAATTTAATTTGACTGTCCGGTAGAGATTTTTTTATTGATAAAGGTAGACAAACTTATGAGTAATCTTGTATTACATTTTCAAATCTTAGATTTAAAAAGAAAAATTTTTACGAATTCTTAACTCAAAATAATTTGCTAATTTTCGTGATTTTTCCATATTTTATCAATTTTTGAACTTTAAATGCTTATAAAAAAAAACTGTGACTAACAATTTTTAATATTTTTCATCTGCCTTTGAAACAATATACTAAGAGCCTTCTATTCAATTTTCAAGTTTTTTTAACCAACAAATAAAATTTTATTGATATTTCAAGAAAAAAAATTTAAAAAAAATGAAAAATGAAAATGTCCCTTGTTAATGGTAAAAATCAAAATATTTTGAAAATGTTATCGTGTATAGAAAATGCAAATATAAACAACCAGTGAAAATTTCATGTATATACGTTAATTTGTTTTAGAGTTACACCAAAAACCAAATTCAATTTTCTGAAAAATCGATTTTGCGTAAAAATTCCCGGTTTTCCTTAATTTTTCTTTTGTTTTTCTTGGCGCTTTTGAAAAGTACTGGGAATTTTAAATTTTGACCTCCCCAATGCACCAACGATATTCACTTTCCAATCGATCAAGATACTGAAGTCGAAAATCGAAGCATTATTTCGACTACTTATCGTGTACACAGACACAAAAAAAAATAAAAAATAAAAAAATACACATCATTGTAAAATCAATACATTCATCGTTCCACTCAGAATCTAAAATGTATCAAGAACAATACGACATGGGACATTAAGGACATTAGTACTGGGCCCAATGGAAAGAGCAGGCCCACCGACATCAAGGTATTTGGTAAAATTTGGGATAAACTTAATTGTAATGTTATAAATATTACGTTATTAAGCATACTTAAAAATGTACTGTAATTATGTTTTTAACAATGCAATTTTATTTAATGATTTAGGGGCTCAACATTTTAAATTGCACTGGGCCTGTGAATTGGTAAATCAGGGCCTAAAAAGAACAATTCAATATACTACCGAAGCACGTTTATTGTAATTTATGAAAAACTAAGTGAACCGTATAATATTGTAATATATAGGTTAATAATACAAGTATGTAATTAAAAGGTACATTCACTTCACTAGTAACAATTAACACACAATTAAAGTATAGAATTTTGACAAACACATTTTTATTACTTTCGTGTACCAAAAGACACACGATACCTATATATCTAAATTTCGTGTTATATAAAAAAAATATATGTATATATAATATATTGTAATATCATAGTCATCGTTCTCTTTATCCCCCTAAGGGCCTGTCGAGTTTTTAACCTGCCATTCATTCATAAGAAGTGCGATATCATGAAACATACACATAGTTA
Source organism: Macrosiphum euphorbiae (assembly GCA_949089665.1). Classification (NCBI taxonomy): domain Eukaryota; kingdom Metazoa; phylum Arthropoda; class Insecta; order Hemiptera; family Aphididae; genus Macrosiphum; species Macrosiphum euphorbiae. The sequence goes on from CARXXK010000001.1 coordinate 24,725,958, forward strand.
GCAACTGCAACGGTATAGCTTTTTCGATTTAATAAATTTCATGAGAGGCATAAAGTATGAAAAAAAAACAACCGTGGGCCAGAAAACAACACTTTATGAATATAATGTCTATACAGCACCCGATTTCCACCATCCCTTAGACAAAAACATTTTAAAAATTATACACGTACAAGAACTGTTGTGTATACGTAAAGCCGTAGGCGAGGATGAAGATGAAAGATACGCATAGTAACCCTCCAAGTGAAAAAGGGTGACGAGAATATGGAGGGTGGTAATTTTAACTTTTATTCTAAAATATAGTGAGTTAGTGGGTACCTCCATACGTCGTAGAATAAGGGACCATAAAAAAAGAATAAAAACCACTGCCCAAACTAAAACGCCACTGCGGTAGTAATGGTGAAGTATTGCGCTGGTTGTAAAACCATATATTAGGCGACTCCAGATAAATACTTCAAATTAAACTACGGAAATCGCGTACAGCTATATATATGTGTATAAGTAATTAATAGTGTAAAACTAAATTATTATTATTTATTACGTCGTAAGAAACAAATATTTTTTGTACGAGCACTACGAAAACACCAAAATTGATTATGATTTATCCAAAGAATTATCATATAGTATTCCATGTATACAATAATGCTTATACAACAAAACGAATACATTATTTTATTTTTATTTTTCACACTGTCGAAGTTTGAAGTATTCGTTTGCTTTGTCTTAAATCTAATAAATTGGTATAGTAAAAATATTATTTTATCGTTTTAAGTTTCATCGTAAACAAATTATTGCATTAAAACTAAAATAATATAAGTACAAGTTTAGATAGTTATTACTTCCTACCAGTGTACTTTTTAAGATTATAACTAAATCATATATTATAACTTATAAGTATTCAAACAATTAAATTAAGTTTTAAACAATATTTAAATACATATCTTATGTTCTATGGGCAATGGGCATTTGACGAATAAATATAATACAATTTTACGACAATTTTAGCACAATTATGACTGTCATTGAACTCAAATCGGATCTAAATTTATCCAAAAACAATCTATTTTCACTGAAGAAAAATAAGTGCTTGCAATAATTCCTTCTATGTTTTTTCGAAATTTTCTTAATAGCTATTGGAGAATTTGAAAAATTTCACTTCTCGAGAACAAATTTAATAAAATATATATTTTTATAAGACCTTAAGCTAATAATTTTCTAAGTAGTTCACCTAAAAAATATGATGTAAGTCTCTTCATCTCAATATATTTTTACCACTTTAAGAAGCTTAAAAAATTACTACTTATCTAATTTTCATAATATTAAGAATTCAATTTAGTTTGAAATGTTTTAGTTTGAAATTAAAGAGATTCAAAACTGACTTAATTAATTTATAAGCCTAATATTCGTTAGATCAACGCAACTTTATTCTCGTATGACAAATATTTTCAAAGTTGCGTTATATGAATAATTTGTTTTCGAGATAACAACGAATAAATAACACCAGACCGCTGTGTAATCAATTTGAGTGATCAATTCAAGATACAATTTTCATCTGAAATAATATTAACATATGTTAGAATATTCTTAAATTAATCAAACAGCCAAATGTATTAAAATAATTAAAATTGTAAGTTATTTATTTTTCATAGAATTTTTTTCTGCTTAGTTTTTTTTTTTTGTGTGTGTTTTTGTTCGACATTTTAATAATTTTGTTATTTCAGTAGACGATGGTGGCTTTCATTATTACCCATTAGTAAATAAGTCTGAATACGAGTAATAATCATAAAACAAACACACACACACACACACACACACACACACACACACACACACACCTATTGAAGTGAAGAAAATGTATACAAACAATAAACATCACATATGTATATGGAAAAAGTTCTGAGAAACTAAATATTCACCTTGACTATCACAATATCTGCAGGCACTAACATATTAGTAGCAAAGATTCCATTTTCCGTCGTGTAGGTACCTATACTGAATTTCTAGTAAATTTAACACATAAAATTCTAATTGTAGGTCTCAACCATAAGCTGTACATGTGAGCACCATGAAAACTCGATTATCACACCGTGAAACAAATATATTTGTTACACCTATACCTACATGAATTAATAAAAAAATACATCCTTCATATAATTCTGAATTATATCAGTTATGTATTATTTTTAAATATTATGCATAGTTATTTAGAATTATTATTAATTCGTTTAGAAATTAACTATTTGAGCATAAAAATAAATTATAATAAATAGACTTGAATTAGGTATATAATTATATTTGAACCATAAATCGATTTCGGTATAGGTACTCATAGATAATACAACCATAGATAACACTTGAAAATGTTTTGTAAAATAATATCTATTGTGTTTATGTACTCCCATAATATTAATTTTACTCTTTACACCGTATTATATATTTGAGGGCTCTGCAAATAGTAAAACAGTCTTTGTAGATTTTTAAATTTAAATTATTTCACATTTTTTCTTGGTCATATTATTTTTATTATTATTCTGTATCGTATCAATATACCTTTTCAAAAACTCTTTGAGTAATATTACCGATATATTTTATCGTCTATCCCTTGAACACATACTTTGCCTTTGACTTCCAATCACGTCTGAATAATGCTTTTTTTAGTCCCTAAACTACGGTCCAAAACACCCCCAATGTTAGGATAAATTGCGTTATCTGAATACAAGGGTGACTGGATAAACAAACTATACTCTCGGATAAGTACATAGTTCAAACTAAATAAACCAGTCATTTTATTTTTTTAGGTGATTCCTCAGAAAATATCGTAATTCATTTTGAAAGACTTTGGTAAAGATTTCTGGTCAAACACCAAAACAAATTTGATAGAATTATCTAAGATGACATTCAATCTTTTGAAAAATGTGCATAAATTGCATTTTGCAACATCTAGGTATATATTATCATACTTTTGATATTCAATATAATATACTGATATACCTACCTAATATACAGTCACATTAAAAATGCATTATGAGTATCCGTTTGTTACATACATTGATCCACTATACTTTAATACAATAAATCAAAAATAAATCATCAACGTCTAAGCCTGTAAATGCGTACGTTTGAATCGACTCAACAGATTTCCACTTCAATTTTCCCCGGCGATTGAAAGTTACTACTTATTCTACTTAGTGTTGGTGCGTTGGTAAAACAGCTTACGATAGAAAAATGTATTATAATTAATTGTGCCGAGTATAAAGCCTAGGTACATACCATATTTCAAGGCAAGTTTTGCAACTGTAATAAAATTTAACTTTATTTTTTTAAATAGTACCTTATAGTATTTATAAATACTCTGGTCGCCATAAAAATATATTATTCTTTTGAAATAACCAAGTTTAATAATTAAAAATAATGAATGCAACAATGAAATCTTTCTAGAAAAAATAAAAATTAATAATAATAAATTGTTTAAATTGTGCAATAATTCAAATCATAATAAATGATGTAAATTTTTTTTTGCCTATGTGTTATTTATAAATTAACTTAATTTTTAATTTAATTGAATAAGTTTAAAATTTGTTTATTTTTATAACTGCAAACTAATTTTAAATTCCACTTATTTAGTTTGCATAATATTTTAAATTTATAACGTATGTGATTGGTTTTAAAATGTTAAGAAAATTCTAACATTAAAATATTATTATACTTGTATTATTTAGGCTTGGACCATAAATCATAATATTTATAAGAAATTGTTAAAACTGTATACTGAAATAATATTTCAAAATATAATAGAAGCACAAATAAACCGTGATAACTAATTTTTGATGTTGATATACAATAGTATTTAATAAAACATTGGTTCATATTAAAGAATATATTTTTATTTTAAACATCCCTGAAGAATAGGTAACAAGTAATATAGATACAAAATGTAACCAACATTAGAACGAAAACCGTTTTAAAAAATATTTTAAGGAATCGTTCCTCATTATAGGATTACGAGTTTTTGAAATATAAAATACGATATAGGTAAGTACACTACAACTACCATAGTCTTACAAAATGTTGTTTAACTTGTTAAATAATTATTGTATGTTGTCTCGAATTTTCGATATCCAATTAAAACTAAAAACTACTTCAATAATCAATCATGATGTATAACAAATAATAATATAATATATTATATTCCAATTATCTAACACATTAGTTATATTAAGAACGATCCAGAACAGATAGAAAATCAAAATACTATATCACCTTTATCGTTAATTTTTTTTCCACTTTCATTATTTGTCCGTATTTAATTTCTAAGTACACATTAAGAATAAGTAACAACCCCAACATTTCAAATCCACACAAATATTTTTAAATGTAAAATACAACTGTTATTTTCTTCAAATGTTTTATTCTATTCAATACATTTCTTAAAATCAAAATCAAACATTTACATAATGAATTAATTGAGAATCAGATGAAATTAGAAAATAAAACAAATTTAATTTTAACTTATATATAATAAAATGAGTCTTTAAACGAGAAATCAATATATTATTAGTACACACTGGTTGAACATAAATCCTATCGGGTTGAAAATTATTTAGGTAAACCTATAGATACTTACAATATATTTAGGTATAATTAGTTATTAAACACCATCATATGTCAATGGATAATATTATGACATACTATAATATATAATTGATGTAATGATAAGAAAAAATAGATCGAATTCCAATCGTTTTTGATCGGTTCTACAAGATATTTCACTCGTCGATGAGGATGAAAAAATTTCACCAAAATGGATATAATACAACGAAACTTAGTAATAATTAATACTATTATTATTATTATTATTCGCGGACCGAACATTTTCATGGTTTTCTGTCAACCCTAAGCATTAACTACGTTACTAGAACATTATAAAATATAATGTTAAAGACGTACCTGTTGAATCAATCGCATGGACGTCCACCCGCAAAAGGCTGACGAGGAAGCAGCACGCAATGCACGCGGCATGTGATTCGGCCGGCCGCCACATTACTACTAACGGTGGACTCTCTTGCAACCTCAGCGTGTCGTTTAAAATTCAGCCCCCGCTGCATCCACCCCTGACCTACAGCACCACCGATATAACGGTAATAACCGCATGCGTGTTCAGAGCGAAAAATACGTGTTATTACCGGAATGACCGTTGTGTTAATATTGGTATAATATAGTTGGCATGATGGGTACAATATACGGTTCTTATCCAAAAGCTTTAGTCGAAAGCGGTTAGTATAATAATAATATTACTATGGATCGAGTTTATAAAATTATATAATATAATAGGTACCTATATATAATTATTTATCATTGGTGGAGATTTAATAAAAATTTAGGGGGCCGGGAGCGGCTTAAATCATGTCTTAATAAATGCTAAAGCTGCTATACATTTTAATAACCACACTCTTCTACTATCGATGTTTAATTTTTTTTCTCATTCTCTTTCACATAAAATATATTACCTTACTGTGCATAAAAACATTATTATTTGTTATTAATTACAATAAATAATTATGATCAAACGCAATGTTTCAATAAAAGCAAGAAATCAAAAATGTGTTTTAAAATCTTTTTGACTATTGCTATGGAATATCTAAAGAATGTTTTCGAGACTGGTAGTGTGGAAGATAAAAACAACTAGGTACTATTAAATCTAAAATTCGGCTGTAAATAATCCAAACTATAAATGATTTTAAACAATATAAGTCTCAATATCTCAAGCTACAAGATAATAACACTCTTTTGAAACGCGTGGGTAGGATCATTATTATTAAATACACCATCTCCGCCTGTGATAATATTATATACAATATTATATATTATATTATATTATACAAACGGTGCGGAGAATTTCTTAGTTATTTAAGCAATTTTTAATATGCTATCCAACCGGATGTCAATATCACTCTGTTTCTAACGTATTTTATACTCAAAGCTTTATATTTATTATTTATGTATACTGCAGCTTTTCAATATACTCAAGACGCTCTTTGAGGGATTGGGAAATTTGGGTAATTTTCCCCTCTGGATATTTATAAAATCAGACATGACACACAACAACCACCCCCCCTAGAATGTTGGCGGGAGTCCTTGGCAACAAGTATTTTAATATTAATAATAATATAATGATTGCACGTGGGCCGGCCGGAAAGATGTGGCTTGTGAGTCCCTAAACATAAATACATAATAATGTTATTATTGTGAACATCGATTTCAAACTATGCCCCGTTGCCTTTAAAACGGGCCCGTTGATAACGAAATAAATACGTTTGACATGATGACATGACGTAAAAGGTGATAAACGGCACCATGCACGATAGTGTTGATGACCTAATTGTGTGGAGATTATAATATTTATAAGGTAATAAGTGACAACACTTGAAATCTGCATGTCCATTACGTCGCATCATCCAGCTGCATTATTTATGTGTATAAATAATTATATTATTACAGTACCCATTACACTAACGGTCACATCGACGCATCGTCTTGAATTCGTTGGCCCTAGAAAGTAGAAAGTATTCAAACTCCGAGTGTGACAACCAACGATGTGACCTGTGAGTGGGAGGTTAGCAGCATATTGTCATCCAGCGCCATTTTAAAGTTTTTCGGGACCAGGATGCGATGCGTGGCGAATCATATCACGATATGATAAAAAAAAATAATAGTCACAAGATTTGCAAAATGTTATCAAATTTGACCAACCGACAAGGTCATTCAAACTCATGATAATATCGGTGTTAATGTAACTTATATATTCTTCGGTGACTCGGTGTTAAAATAATAACACTTCGAAAAACTATATTAACAATCAATGAGTAATAAAGAAAATATTTAAAATTCAACAACATGGGTAATAATACTATAGTAAAAAATAAACAAACTCCGCTATGCCACGTCTATACTTGCAATAAGGAATTTCTACGAAGAAACTTGGATATTTTTATGATTAATAATTGCACTTTGGTACAGTACCAACAATAAACGACATTTATTACCATTTAAGATACCTGAAAACGTAACATATTTAATAAACATTGATTGTGCGGGCCGGGAGCATAAAATATTAATACGCGCGCCCGGACACCAATAACTCACCTTACACCACTAACACCTAATTCCTGGAATTATGGAGAACAAGCTGGATGTGTAATGGTGTAATAGCTCGAACAGTAGTGGTCGGGATCGCCTAGCAATTACTGTCGGCTATGTAGTGCGTGTTGTGTAATTATGTGTAATTGTGTATAAATATGTGTATGTGTGTAGGTGTGTATACAATTAAACAAATAGGTAATAAAAAATGGTAACACGGTTTCTGATAGCTGAGTTGCTGTATAATACACAATAATAATAATAATAATACAAATATATAAAAATCACAGCAACACAGTAGGTATAAAAAATATGATAGTAAATAAATATATAATAATTAGTGCACGGCTATTATAGCCAGCAGCATAAACAATATAATAATATATTAGGTAATACACGCTCTTAGCCAAGCGGCATAAAATATAATAAATAATAAATAATAATGCACGACCCTTATGGCCGAACAGAATAAATTACAATAATATTAAACAGCCCTTCTGGCCCTATCGAAACAATATAATAAAATAATACGGCAAACTTTATGAGCTGCTATTGATAATAAATGATGTGGCCCTTATGGTCCAACAAATATATAAGGTGAATAATAGTTAAAATATATTAAATTAAGATGTGGCCCTTATGGCCAAACAGAATAAATATAAATTGACCAGCTATTTAAACTGTTAGCTTGTATGCAGGTATATAATATAAAAATGATATGTGGCCCTTCTGGCACGGTAGTATTATAATTATAAAATATCTAAGGCCCTTTTGGCATAACAACTAAATGTGTAATATTGTAAAATAATAATATAATAATAAAAACTCACAGTTTGTGGAGCGCAGTCTAGCTAGCTGGTCCCGTGCTAAATAAAAATACAATATGCCGTGGTACTCGGCGTAAAACAAATATAATAATAATAAGTGACGATTCACACACGTAAAAATACAATGAATATTGAGAAATGGACCAATATAATAATGATAATGCCCTTATGGCTCACAAATTCACAATAATAACACGGTATAATTTATTAAATATAAAAGGGTGGCGAATTGCGCTTATGACTCGATATTAGAACAAAAAAGACAACAACTATAATATTATTTTACACTTCGGTGTTTGTGGAACGACGAACGAAACAGGACAGATTCACGCCCGCCGTGCTAAATAAATATTCGCATAGACGGCGCGGCGGCGTGCGATAACGTTTAATCTACATATTATATAATTCACAAGACACATTCAACGATAATAATAATAAAACAATACAAATAGTGATATGTGAGTGTGTGTGTGTCCAGCTGTTCCCCGGTGACCGATGTCCTATATTCTTATTTTTCTTTAATTGGGTAGGTACTATGTTGCGTAATGCTTTTATGTTGCGGCGGCAACATTCTCCCCCCGTTGAAAGTCTTGGGTTTCAACCGGTACGATTTCCTTATCAGTCGGTAGCCTACATAGTTTGATAACTGGACGACGCATATGCGTCCCATTTGCTGTCCTTAGTGTGGCAACGCGTGCTACACCATCAGAACCAGGATGTAATTCAGTGACCAGGCCCAACTTCCACCTGGCTGGAGGCATACAATCATCCTTTATGATCACAACATCGCCCTTTGTTAGTGGTGCGCTCTTACTCGTCCACTTGCCACGAATTTGGATCTGTGGTAGATACTCTTTCGACCAACGCTTCCAAAAAGTTTGCATCAAGTTCTGCACAAGTTGCCATCTACGAAGGCCCTTGGGCTCTTCCTTGGATATGTCTGGCTCATCCGGTAACAGCATAGCCCCTCCAATTAAGAAGTGAGATGGGGTTAACACAGCCAAGTCGGAAGGGTCACTATTTAGAGGAGTCATCGGTCTCGAATTGAGACAAGCCTCGATTTGGCACAGCAGAGTTCGCATTTCTGTGTTCGTGAGTTTGTGATCAGATATCACTCTCTTCAGGTGGTATTTCATACTCTTCACGGCACTCTCCCATACACCGCCAAAATGCGGAGCAGAGGGTGGGTTGAAGTGCCACTCAATGCCTTCCTTTTCTAGGTCACCACTGGCTTTCTTCATCATTGCGACTAACTCCTTTTGAGTTCCAACAAAGTTTGTGCCGTTGTCACTGTATAGCTTTGCACATTTTCCTCTTCTCGCCATAAAACAACGCAATGTCGCCATAAACGACATACCTGAGAGATCGTCAGCCAATTCCAAATGGATGGCCTTTGTGGAAAAGCAAACAAATATTGCAATCCAAGCCTTCTTAGCAGCCACACGTCTCAAACCGCTCCGAATATATATAGGCCCCGCAAAATCTACGCCTGTTACAGTGAAAGGTCTGGTACACTGCACTCTATCTCTTGGGAGCGCTGCCATGATTGGTTGGCTGAAACGTGGCTGTGCCTTCGTGCATTTAACACAGCGCCATACCACTGACCTTGCGGTTACTCGGCCTAGCAGCGGCCAATATAGACGCCTGACTTCCGACAACAAGAGCTGAGGTCCTCCATGAAGAAGCTCCAGATGGTATTTTTCAAATATCATCCTGGTTACTTTATGAGCAGCAGGCAATACCACAGGATGTTTGTGTTCATCAGCCATATCTGAATTCTCGAGCCTTCCACCTACAAGTATTAAACCATCACGCAGGAAAGGGTTCAAGCTCCGCAGCTTGCTATTCCTTGGTACTTCGTGCCCCTTTTCTAGCGACAAGATCTCTTTGCCGAAGCACTCGGCTTGAACCATTCTTAGAATCGTTTTCCTCGCTTCGTTCAAGTCTGGTATTCTTAGGGATTGAGGGCCATTAATCATCTTACGCAGGTACCTCGTATATATCGTTAACCAAGCTACTCCTCGTAGCATATGATTCCAATCTGAGTAGTGTTTTAATATACTGTTCACTGGGTTGGTCACTGCAAGTACTAGTTTGACTTCACGCACTTCAGGCAGCTCTTCATCCACATGGTTTATCGGACTTCGGATCCAATCCTTTTCGTCCCTTTCTAACCAGGTAGGTCCATTCCACCACAACCTTGTCGCTAATAGCTCCCGTGGCCTTAAACCTCTTGAAGGGATATCCGCTGGGTTTTCCTGCGTGCCTATATGATTCCACTGCTTGACTTTTGTGACATCCAAGATTTGCGCTACTCGATTGGCAACATACGTTTTTAGCCGGCTGCTTTGGCTGTTCAACCATCCTAGGACTATGGTTGAATCCGTCCATAATTTGAACTCATGAATGTTGATTTGCCATGACTCAGCAACTCGTTGAGCCAGCTCAGCTAATAATAATGCACCGTTCAACTCAAGCCGTGGAATTGTGCTTCCCTTTAACGGAGCCACTCGTGTTTTTGCACATAGGAGCCTAGAATGCCACTTTCCGTCGCTGCTCTGGGAACGAATATAGATACAGGCCCCATACGCTTCCTCAGAGGCGTCACAAAACCCATGTACATCTATGATGCCGGTACGTCCGGGCATAGCCTTTCTGGGAATGGATATTTCTCGTAGTCGCTCAAGCTCATCATAGAATTGACTCCATCGTTGCTGAATGTCTATTGGGAGCCGTACATCCCAGTCTATCTTCATGGACCACAGCTGTTGTAGGAATATTTTTCCCTTGACTAAAACCGGTGACAGAAACCCGAGTGGGTCGAATATTCTGTTCAAGTCAGAGAGTATACCTCTTTTCGACAGTGCACCTGCGGTGGATCTTGCTGTGATGTCATATTGAAAATGGTCTGCGACTGGTTTCCACTGCAGCCCCAGTGACTTGACTGTGTCGTCATCTCCTATATTTAATACAAACAAGGGATCGTCAACAGGCTTGGACATGCTTCGCAGAACCAACTCGGAATTGGAACACCATTTCCTTAACGGCAACTTTGCTGAATCTAGCACTAAGCTAACATCTCTTTGTAATTGACAGCAATCATCTTCCGTATCAGCCCCCGTCATTAGATCGTCCATGTAGAAATCCTTGGAGATCACTTTTGCAGCTTTCGGGTATTCCTTCTGAACACTTTCTGCGAGTGCTATAAGACAATAGGTGGACAAGAATGAGGCAGGGGTCGTACCATACGTGACTGTTGTAAGCTGATATGAACGGAGTGATTCTTCGGGGCTGGATCTCCAGACAATTCTTTGTAGATCCCAGTCTTCTCTTCCCACCTTAATTTGCCGAAACATTTTTTCTATATCCGAAGTTAAGACAACCCGAGTAGCATTTATGGTTTACACAGCGTTTAAAATATTTAGTTCTGATGGTTTAAAACACGGTGTAAATCTTGTTCAGTGAACGGTTTTTTTCCGATTTTGAATACCGATTTTTCATATAGGCTAAACCGTGTATTCAGAGTGCAAATGTCAGTGTTATAACCATGCAACCACCCATTTGGGTTTTTATTTGAACTGTGTCTTTGTGTAATAACGGTGTAAGTTCTTGTGTAATAACGGTGTAAGTTCTTGTGTAATAACGGTTTAATTTATTTGAATTTACGGTTCATACATTGTTTATAAGCTAGTGTTATAACAGTTCAATGTTTAATACTGTAACCGTATATACGAGTATATATATGTATATTAAATACATAGAAATATATTTAGTATGTACAATTTATACTATTATAATTATTATTATACATGTATAACGCATGTCTTAAGACTATAATGTATAAGTAATTAATATTCCATATCCTCTCTACAGTTAAACCTCTCAAAAGCGGACACCTCTCAATTGCCAGTTTTTTTTAGGAACATGAATCTTCTCATTTTCTATCATTCCAAATAGCAGGCATAGGCATTTCTTACAGTTCCGTGGTCGCCCGGTATTCAGTGGTTTCACTGTATTAAACATTTTTAACTCTTAGCTAGGTTGCCATTCTCGCCTACACAAAAACTAATTATACTTATAATTAAATAAAATCCTAGCAATGATGATGCATAATCTTGTCAGTATAAATATTTTTTTTTTTTTGTAGCAAACAGGTTTTAATATTTGAATGATCACATTATTAAATACAATATTATATAGCTTGGGTTACATGTAAATAATAATATATATTCTTAAACTTAATAAAGAAATACACTAAACATTTTCGAAAAAACAGAGATTTATATTAATTCTTTCATAGATACTTTCTAGTTATATATCTATACTGATGTTATGTTTTTAGAAATAAAGCCAGAATGTCTGATGTAGTTGTCGGTTACATTGTGAAATGTTATTTCTTTTTGAGGATCTGTTCGAAAACCAGATAAAGCATCTATAACAAATAATAAAAACAATATTGTAAATGTTATATTCATCCTTTTTAATCATTATAAAGTATATAAATACTTACCATAAATGATAGAAAATAATTTTAATTTAATAAAACTGCGTTTGGTTTTCCCTTTATAACTGAACGAGGACAGTACTTCATAGACGAAACATGTATCTATTGCATGCCTTATTGCTGCACTAAAAGAGCTTATACTCCCAACTTTCATATAAATATAAGATTTCTGTAATTTAAAAAAAATTGTACCATAATTTTATATATATATATATTAGAGTGTAATTTCATGAATATATTTGTAAATTAATATTTTTTCAAGATTAATAAAATACAATCGTGTTATTATTTATCATACGTTACATGTAATATATTTATATATATATAATGATATATGATATAATATATTGTATCATATAAGAGCTAAAATAAGCTATAATATCAATGTTGGTACATATTTATTGAATACTTTTGATTTTAAATATAAGTAATAATACATTTTATATAGTAAACACAATTTAAAAACATATGATTCAATATAAGAACTCACTAATTCTTCTTGGTGCTTTAACCCATCACTGTCATCTGATAAAATAGATTCAATTAAATCAACTTCTTCTATGGATTTCGCTGGTAATAAGTTGATGAAAGCAGTGGGCAATGTAGGGATAGGTAAAGCTAATGATTTCATTCTTGAGTCAGACTTCATGATCACTTGTACCTTTTGGTCCATGTTCTTTATAGCATTAACTATTTTAGTGTTTGATGTATTAGTCATATGTAACTGAATCAATATCTGCTTAAGAACAGACTTAGTAGATTTATCATTTTTTTCTATCATAGTTTTGATGTCTGACAGATTTTTGCAACAACAATTTCCTATAACAAACATTCTGAGTATTATTTTTCTATCTACTACATGTATTCAATGATAGAACACAAACCATTTATGTTCACTGCAGCTGCACTTTCAGTTGAATTTGAAATGGCTGAATTTTCAATATTTACATCATTATCCTTGTCATTATCAATATTAAATAAGTTACAGACATCATCATCATTAGAGTTGCACGATAATTCAGCTAATCCATCAATATCATCTAAGTGATTGTTACAATTATGTTATCAAACCTATCAAATGTTTCTTTAAAAGGAATTCAGCACTAAAAAAATATCTTATTTTACCTTCTCCATTAATAGGGTATTCTTGATTATTTTGAAAAGTCATATTTGTGGTATACTCTGCAGGCGTCAAAAGAAGATTATGATATTGTGCACCTTAAAATAAATTAAGATTTAATATTTTTATTTGGGAAATTCAATTGAATCCTAAACTATTTTGTATACATAATTAGAATAGGTTGGGAGAGGACTAGCATATCCTGTAATAGCTAATAAATATGAAAATCATAAGTTATCTATACACAAATAAGATTAAATAAATTAAAAACAATTTATAATACAGTATTGTATATTTTTATATACATACCACATTTGCTATTTTCTTTAGGGGTACTGCTTTTTGAAATTGAGTTCAACATTTGTGATTCTGTAACTGTAATGTCATTATCACATAAAAAAGAACTGCCACCACCTGTACTCAAATAATAATCATCATCTATAACAATTAGGAAAAAATGGTAAATTTTTAGTTGAAATTTTTTTACTAATTAGTAAATGACAAGTATAACTAATATATTTACTCTTTTCCACATAATCAATGGGTGAACTGATTGAATTATTAGAAACATATTTTAATGTAGCAGTCTGGTGTAATGGTACAAAACTACTAACTGCAGTTGTATCAGTATCTATTTATACACCAGAAAAATTTAAATTAATAAAAAAAAAATTAGATAACTATACATTAATAAAATAGATTTTTTACTATGAACATTTATGTTCATAACTAGAGTTGCATACCAATCTTATTACTTTCTGTAGATGTTTCAATGTAACTGGAGTTTAAGCCTTGTAATACAGCATTTGTCTCCGAAAAAATAGAACTCAAATTTGTACTAGATCTTGTCACTATAACAATGAAAATAATAATTTAATTTCAAATAATATGTAACCCATAAAATACAATTTATTATTATTACACATTGGGGTGCTAGGTGGTTTAGGTAATTCTATAAATTCTTTTTCTAGTTGACGATTAAATTTCGGTACTATTTTTCTTTTTTTAGGAGATGATTTTTTCGGAGATTTAGTTGGATAGCTATTATTATCATCTGATGTGTCTGGTTCCGACCAGGCTTTGGACAATTTTTTTGATTGACTTTCTTTTTCTAAAAACCATGAAATCAATATAATAGGTATGGTATACTCATCGAGATATAATTAGGAAAAAAATTGAATAGAAAAATGTAAAATTATTCTTATTACCAAATTTACCAGCAACTGATTTTACAGCGTAATTAGCACCATCTTTCATGTTTGGAGTTGTGCATTTTGTTATCATATTTGACACTTGAGATATAGAGAAAAATACATCTTTTTTATCTTTTTGAATGTATGGAAACCAACAAATTTCCTTACTAATAAGCCATGTGCTTGGAACATGCTGAACTTCGTTGGTTTCAACAAAAATAACAACATACCAAGTCCTATAAAATTACAACACATTGATAAGAATCTAAACAAATTAAATATTATTTTTTTTAATAAGTTAATACAGTATATAGGTATTAGTATTAATATAGGTATTAATCAACTATTTTTATTAATTTTAAGTAAAAAAATCTTACCTATCTTAACCCCACCTCAATAATATTTAATAAATAAATTAAATTCTTTATATAGGTGCAGCACTCTTAATAAAGGATATAATAAAGGATATATAATAAAGGATAACAAGAATACTATACTGTGGAATAAATTAACTTTAAAAAATGAATTATAAATTATAAACAATATATTTACAAAATAAAATTTAATATATGTATAGGTTGGGTTTTATAATTTTAAATTATAAAATATTTATTAATTTACTGAGTATGCAATAAAGGCAAAATTATAAAAACATTACTATTAGTCAGTGGAAGACACATCATTTTATCTTTTATTTCACTCAACTTCCAAGAGAGGAGATAACTAAGATTAGATGCACTTTCTATGCTTAATAAATTTGAAGAACAAGGATCATCAAAAAAATTTGATAGCTTATTAAACTTTCGTCCAATTATTAATATTGTATCATCACTTGTTTTTGATGTAGCAATATTTTCTATTTGTACAATATCTCCATTTTTCATTTTTACACAACTATCCGCTTTATTTAATTTTATAATATAATTTTTCATCTTCCAACCAGTAAATTGAGGTTCACAACTGTCTTCAGTAAATGGCCTATTTTTATATTTACACTGAAAATTAAAAGGTACATTGTAATTTTCAGATGCTGATTTTTGACTATCCCAAAGTATTTTTTCCTCAGTATAGCGTCGTACCAGTTGCTGTAACGGTTTAACACCACTTTTAATTTTTTTTTTTAAAGGCTGCATATAATTTTCAAACGGAAACGCAGAAAATTTATTCAAGGACCCAAATTTTTTGACATCATCAGCCAAATGAAGTATTGTATGGATATTATGGGACATGTAACATTTTCCATAGATGTGGGCAAAAGTAGCAACAAAATGATAAATTAGTTTTTTGGCAAACTCATTATACTCATCAGATATATTATCTATAGAGAGAATTCTTATTGCAACACAAAATTCTAAAAAATGATTATATACTTCTTTACTAAGAACATCATGAAAAATAACCATGCCTGTATAAAGTAAAATTTGCCTCAGTTCTGTGGCCTTAAGCCGAGATGCATCGTGAATTGGGTGTTTTCTACTGTTCTCATTTGGGGTTCTTTGGAATTCATGAGGTACATATTGTCCTAAACTATTTAACCTTGCATCTAACACAAATAACAAATTTTTTGGAAGAGTTAAGTGATGTCGTTTTACACCACCAGTCCAAAATAGTAAAAGTTTCTTCATCACCCCAATGCATACACTGTGCATGTAATCGAATGGAATATCATTTATAATGTCAAACTTAGGTATTTTAGAAATAATAGTTTCACCACAGTGAAACTCTGAATCACTATATGTTATAAAATCACTATGAGTTCTTAAGTTAGCAGTTAAATCTGGAAAACAAACACAATTATTTTCATATTGCCCAATTGTGTAACACCTTAAACATGAATTTTTGGATGTATGGCCACGGACATTTAATATATATGATTTGGCAGGTGTATCGCAAATGATTGCTTTTAACAAAATATTAATGTTTATATTATTTACTACAGTCCCTACATTTATTAATGTACACAATTCATCGACAAAATCCTGCATATACTCATTACATTCACCTGGCTTAGATTTTCCATAGTAAGCTCCTATAATGAATACCTTTGGTTTTTCAACAACAATATTTGAAAAATAACCAAGAATTGGCCATAGCTGACTTGGAGGGTTTTTCATTAATGGCAGGCCATCCACCCCAACTACCAATTGTAAAACAGTAGGGATATTTTTAAAAGTCTTGAATAAATATTCGATTTCATTTACAACTCCAAAATGATAATACACACCGCCTGTAATGTTTTTGAGTACAGTAGTTGAAGGAGTATGTAATAATGTGCGAGAATCTTTTGGCAAATTTTTAAATTGAGAGCACTTTGATAAAGAAATTAATAAATCATCTAATACAGAATGACATATAGAATTTCTACAGGCCCACCTAGCAATTATCAATTCAACATTTTCACATTTTTCATCTTCTGACAATATATTACTGTTAACATCACTATCTGAACTAGAATTATTACTAACATTATCAGAATTTTCATCACCACTACAAAAGTTATTACAATCATTATCAAATGTGTTAACTTCAACAGAATTAGTATTTGTAGTGTTATTAACGGGCAATGAAGCGGATGTAATTATATTTGTAATGAGAGGACTTGGATCGAGACTTGGATTATTTTCTAAATGCTCTTCACTACTAGATGAAAATAATGAAGTTACATAGAGTGCAGCCCTTTTTCTTTGACGATATCTAGTAGATTTTGACCTATTTAAAAATATAATTAAATGTCAGAAATCTGAAATTATAAACAACAAACTAGTCTTTCTGAATTGTTAACATGTCTATAACATATTATATTATAATCATTAGCTTGACAAATATTTCTATTATAAAAACAATATAATATATATAATGTATTTACCTATAGTACACTATGGTTGGTACACATAAAATAACACATTGGACAAAGTTACTTATTTGATAGTATTACCTACATATATATGTAAAAGAAATTAGACACAAACAAAACTTACCAATGTACAAATGCAACAAATGCACCTAAACTTAATATATTTAACAAGTACAAATAGCTGCACTTTTTCTCCAAATATTATTTGCATTATTAGATGGTAACTATATATACATATCTAATATATAAAAGAAAAAGTACTGTCCTTACTAATAATACCAATAATTTTTACTTAAAATAGGCTTTGGGTATAAACGATTATATCATAAATTCATATTTTTCTTAATTTTTATATATGATGAATGTGCAATTTTTATAATTATACCTATTCTATAAAAATACTATGTGTGCTGTGTTGATATTATGATCATGACATTTTTACATGGTTCCACAAGATCAGTAAAGAAAAAACATAGGATTCATAGAAAATAAGTAATTTTTTTAATACCAATTTTAAATTCACTAGGCACATGTATAGATATAAAAAAATAATTGTAAAGCCATGTAATAAAGGTACAAGTACAATAAGAACATAAATTGTTCTTTAACTCTAATAATTGTATTAATAAAGTATTGTAATAGTACAGAAATATTTATAACACACACAATAATTTTGCTAACAAGGAATTATTAAATTTAATCATGCATGTAAATAAGTAATAGGAACTTAGTCATAACTAATATCTAAAACTATTAAATAATTGAAAGGTACTTACATTTTAACAGTTCAAAAATTAAAATTTGACACACCGAAATGAAACAAAAACACGTGTTTTGTTTTTACACTTTAACAGTTTAAACTTAATAATATGCAATATGCATCAACACATAAAACAAAGAAAAAGCGCGAACGAGTGAATGAATCAAGTGCAATGTTAACTAATTTAGTATCATTATTCAGTATCATATCATATTATCAGTATATTATTTAGTATCATTATTATAAATCATCGAAACTACACAAAAATAAAACAATAATAATATAATAACAATATAAATTTTAAACCGCGCATTTTATAAATAGATCACTATATTTATTAACCGATAAGGTGTACAGTGCAATCAATGTTTTCTTACACTGTGACGAAACACTGTGTATGAACGGTTCGGTCACTGTTAGTTTATTACAACGATATGTACACGGTTCACTGTCCATAAAACCGACATTAAACCGAACTAAAATAATTAGTTTACGAGTCGTACATCAAAACCTTCTCTGAACCGTCTGGGTTTTTCATGAATGTTAATCAACAGTGTTAGCACTGGTATTAGAACACAGTTTTAAATAACCGACGTTAAACACAAGAATTGCTACTCGGGAAATTGATGCTTGCGGAAGCGAACGAGTATTGAAAATAAATCTTGCTGAACAGTTGGACCACATCTCAATACATCATTAAGTGATACACCAGATGCACTCTTGGCCGAGGCATCGAAAACTACTCGGACCTTTGTTGTCAAGCTTGACGCCTTTGTTACCGAATGGTGTGGTAGATAAAAGTGATTCTGAGTCTGAATCGAATCTTCCAACACTTCAACCATATGTCCCAATTCAATATATTCGTTCATAAAACGTATGTACTCATCCTTTAGTAGCTTATCATTCTGCAATCTTTTCTCTACATTTAAGAACCGAGCGGTCGCCATAGGTAATGTTGCGCCTATTTCACTGATTGCCCGCTTGATGGGAAGTCGGACGACGAAACGTCCCTCTTCATCACGAGTCGTGTATTGCTTAAAATGTTGGACTGTTTCCTGCTCTTCTTGACTTCTGTTGTTCGCCTTCGATGTCCTTCCGTAGCTTGCATCCTCAATGCTACTGAGAACCTTCCAATCTTCCTCTATCGTTTGGCCCATTGAAATTGGTGTTGGTGAATGATGGTTAGAAAGTTCTCCTGTCACAAGCCATCCGAAGTTGCTCTCATATAGGGTTACTGAGCCTATGTTAAGTGGTATTTTTCTTGTTCCCAAAACATCGAAGAACGAACCACCTCCAATAAGCAGATCAATACCTTGAGGGTGGTGGAAGTCCGGGTCAGCTAGATATGTAGACACAAACTCTGGTATACCCCATCCATCTGCCGGCTCTGGGCAAGACGCTAACTCCCCTACGATATTAGGCAGTACATAGCAAGAAATCGTAATACTGAATTCACTCGTTCTTGATTCAATTTTCAATTCACTACACGACCTTGCTCTTAAGCGATTATCTCCAATACCACTTATTGGCAATGAAGACCTTTTGCATGATAGCTGTAGTAGGTTTGCGCATCTTTTTGAAACAAAGTTGACCTGGGAGCCGCTATCCAAAATGGCCCTGCACTGGCGATGTCCACCATATTTATCTTGCACCGTGACTAAAGCTGTTGCGAGAAACACATGTGCATTTCCCATGGTAATTTCTGCTGGTACTGGCGCTGATACTAGGATTCCGGAAATAGCCGGTGTTTGACCCTTATCCGGTTGTCCCCCTTGTTGCAGCTCTTTCTCTTCTGTTTTTTCCTTCCTTTCAAAGTGCAATAATGAATGATGGTTGCGGTTACACGTTCGACACCTGTAAGTGGATCTACAGGTATTTGCCATATGCCCCGGAGACAAACAATTGAAACATATTCCCTTTCCCTGTACAAATGCTAGGCGTGCATTTAGCGGGACTGCCTTGAACTCCTCACAGCTATATAGTTTATGCGGGTTAGTACAGTATTGACAGGAGGCTGTATCAGCAGATGCTACTAAAGCTCGCTTCGCTTCGGTTGAGGAGTGTTTGACACTGGTTCTCTTTGCTGGTTCCCCTCCCACATTAGTTTTTATATCTCTTTTTAGTCCAGAAGCTGCTTGTGAAGACTCAAAGGCTACACACCGACTAGATAAGAAATTCTCCAGATCACAGTACTTGGGAAGTTGAGTGTTTTGCTGCCTCAGTTGCCAGCCATGACTAGTGGCAGCATCCAAGCGGCTGACGATTATAGTCACTAGCCACGCATCCCAATGCTCCGTTGGCTGATTTAGCACTCTCAGTGCTGCAACATGGGCACTAACATGAGCATGTAATGCTTGCAGATCTTTAGCTGTCGGCTGTTCTACATATGGTGATTCCAGAAGGGAGCGAATGTGTGATTGAATGACAAGACTGCGATTGTCATACCGTTGTTTCAGACGTTCAATTGCAACTTCATAGTTCGCATCTGTCATTGGAATTGACTTGATGAGGTCTAACGCAGGGCCACTGATGCTTGACCGGAGATAGTAGAATTTTTGGGCTGGCGAAAATCCACCATCGTCGTGTATCATAGCACGGAAACAATCGAAAAAGGACTCCCAATCCTGGATATCGCCGTCAAATGTTGGTAACGTAATGGTGGGTAATTGAGCACGGCTGTGACCTGCTGACATATTAAAGGTTGAGTTGTGGCAACTGCTGTTGACACTCTTCTTAGCATTAACTATTTCTTGAATATTCGAACGAACATTGAAATAGTCAGATTCAAACTTATCGCGTTCTTCTTCTTCCTTGTCCAAATCATCGACAACAATTAATTCAAGTTGAGTTTGTATGTCGTCAAATTTTTGGTTTAGACGCGGCAGCTCTTCTTGGCGGAATTCTAACAGTGATATCGCATCAATTGATGGGTCGAATCTCTCAACAAAGTTTTTCATTCGTGTTAGAGCCGCTTTAATGATACCACGTTTTTTTTTGAGGTCCTTCACCTGGCCTAACATAACATCATCTAACCCCATGATTGCGATAAATAATTAACTTCAACGATGTTTATATTTAATAATTGAGACTAATGTGATTTCAATCTGACTAATAGACAAATTAATTACAAACAAAACCTATCTCAGCTGTCAAATTCAGAAATAATAAAACACAACAATATAAATAGAAAAAATCACGTCGAGGTCACCAAAATGTGCGGGCCGGGAGCATAAAATATTAATACGCGCGCCCGGACACCAATAACTCACCTTACACCACTAACACCTAATTCCTGGAATTATGGAGAACAAGCTGGATGTGTAATGGTGTAATAGCTCGAACAGTAGTGGTCGGGATCGCCTAGCAATTACTGTCGGCTATGTAGTGCGTGTTGTGTAATTATGTGTAATTGTGTATAAATATGTGTATGTGTGTAGGTGTGTATACAATTAAACAAATAGGTAATAAAAAATGGTAACACGGTTTCTGATAGCTGAGTTGCTGTATAATACACAATAATAATAATAATAATACAAATATATAAAAATCACAGCAACACAGTAGGTATAAAAAATATGATAGTAAATAAATATATAATAATTAGTGCACGGCTATTATAGCCAGCAGCATAAACAATATAATAATATATTAGGTAATACACGCTCTTAGCCAAGCGGCATAAAATATAATAAATAATAAATAATAATGCACGACCCTTATGGCCGAACAGAATAAATTACAATAATATTAAACAGCCCTTCTGGCCCTATCGAAACAATATAATAAAATAATACGGCAAACTTTATGAGCTGCTATTGATAATAAATGATGTGGCCCTTATGGTCCAACAAATATATAAGGTGAATAATAGTTAAAATATATTAAATTAAGATGTGGCCCTTATGGCCAAACAGAATAAATATAAATTGACCAGCTATTTAAACTGTTAGCTTGTATGCAGGTATATAATATAAAAATGATATGTGGCCCTTCTGGCACGGTAGTATTATAATTATAAAATATCTAAGGCCCTTTTGGCATAACAACTAAATGTGTAATATTGTAAAATAATAATATAATAATAAAAACTCACAGTTTGTGGAGCGCAGTCTAGCTAGCTGGTCCCGTGCTAAATAAAAATACAATATGCCGTGGTACTCGGCGTAAAACAAATATAATAATAATAAGTGACGATTCACACACGTAAAAATACAATGAATATTGAGAAATGGACCAATATAATAATGATAATGCCCTTATGGCTCACAAATTCACAATAATAACACGGTATAATTTATTAAATATAAAAGGGTGGCGAATTGCGCTTATGACTCGATATTAGAACAAAAAAGACAACAACTATAATATTATTTTACACTTCGGTGTTTGTGGAACGACGAACGAAACAGGACAGATTCACGCCCGCCGTGCTAAATAAATATTCGCATAGACGGCGCGGCGGCGTGCGATAACGTTTAATCTACATATTATATAATTCACAAGACACATTCAACGATAATAATAATAAAACAATACAAATAGTGATATGTGAGTGTGTGTGTGTCCAGCTGTTCCCCGGTGACCGATGTCCTATATTCTTATTTTTCTTTAATTGGGTAGGTACTATGTTGCGTAATGCTTTTATGTTGCGGCGGCAACATTGATTATATAATACAATACGATATACGCCATATTATCTGCTTCTGCGATCTATACTTTAAAAGCAAGTCCAAATTTTGTGTCACGGGTTGGCTCCGAAATGGCTTGACCGATTTGGCTGATTCTTTTTTTGTTATGTTCGTAATTTTCAGGACCAAGTTATTAAGAAAGAAAATTTTAGAAAACTATACCGGAAAAGTAGGAAATCTGGATGTCAAAAATACAATAGTGTTGCCATCTGTACAGGAAAAAAATAAACTAAATAATAATATATTTTTGTTTATTATAAGGTTGCTATTGGTTATGACTGTTGTAGTTTTAGTTGTTAATTTTGAAGAATTTTATCAAAATAAAAAGAGGAAATCAAACCTTGGCCGCTCCACAAATAGTGTTAAAAGGAAGAGCTTATCTAGGAACAATATAATTTAATATAAATATATAACAATATAAATTAATATCATACCCGCTGTATATAAGAATTAAGTAAAAACAAAAAACTTGGTATAACTTTGATACTTTAGAATTAAATTATACACTTACGTACAAACGTCTATAACCAGACATAAGCACCAATGGTGCAAAATTGGTATATCGTTTGCATCAAAATTAATATTTTATACATATAGTTATTTAAAAATGTCAATCTCATAAAAAATTGTCAATAAATATAATAAAAATTAATAAATTATAATCTTAATAAATCGGTTGATTTTTTCGATCTTAAGAAAAAATGTCAATAATAAATTGATAAAATATAATATACATACCTACAAATAAAAATATAATTTGAATAAATCGGTTGATTTTTTCGATCTTATAAAAT
This sequence comes from Macrosiphum euphorbiae, assembly GCA_949089665.1. Lineage (NCBI taxonomy): Eukaryota > Metazoa > Arthropoda > Insecta > Hemiptera > Aphididae > Macrosiphum > Macrosiphum euphorbiae. The sequence continues at coordinate 24,749,832 of CARXXK010000001.1, forward strand.
ATTGTCAATAATAAATTGTTAAAATATAATATACAGTTCTATAAATGTAATTCTATTAAGCGTGGCACACAGGTATCTAGGATTTTTGCGCTTTCGTACTTACAACTATTTTTTCTCATTTCATTTTGGCGCTTATGTCTTCCACCAGGTTAGGTGACAGCACGGTGTCTACGATCTACCACAGGTAGATTATTGCCTACCCGATAATATACTGCTGCGAATCTCACTGGATAACGCCGGTCGAGATGGCTATAAGTTAAAATATAATATCATTTACACTTAAAAAAATATTGCTTCAACATCATAATACACCCAAAAGGGGTGTAATAATCAGAATTTTTTTTTCGGGTAACGGAAAAGTTAAGATAAGTTTTTTAGAGTTTTACACTACTCTGCATACAGTTCAATTACTCTTCATATAAAAAAAAAAAAAACGTTTCGCAGTGGTGTTAGGTATTAAATAGTCAGGTACCTATAACAACTGTGGTTACATAGATTGCACTCAAACTGTGTGCCTAGTTATTATTCAACTCGTTTAAGTCGGGTTCGCCCTACACCGGCCGTGCCATATTCCGTGTATTTAATGCCTAGGTAACGAAATGTTGGTAACACGATACCTACAAGTTGAATATATATATTGAACTTTGGATACACGACACGATGTATAATGTAAGCCTGGCTTTGCTCTTATCAAGTATGATTCAGTTCTGGGATGACGATACGGTTACACTGTAAAACCTGGAGATGGTACACGATTTCGGTAGAATACCGCTGATCAGTGTTAAAGGAAAACGGTGGTTGCCGACCATACTATCCACGACCACCACGCACCGTCCGTTAAGAAGTACCCCAGGGGGGAAGTATGGTGTAATATCCCCCCTTTGGATTATTTTTTTTTTACAAAATATATCATATAAAAGTATATTTACCGCTATTATTATAACTTGGTCTGAGAATAGTCAAAAGTTCATATATCCCACCCCCTTTTTAAAAAGCTGAGCACCCCACTGCAAGATTTTCGACGTAATGGTAAAACAAGACTCGAATTTAACAAACGAAAAAACAAAATATGTAGGTATACGTACCTGCAGGGCTTAAATCAAAATAGTATGCTACTAGATATTTTTCATCTGCAAGGAAAATTGAGGAATCGTAGAAGTGTTTTGGAGTATAGTGCAGTGGAAAAATATCCAGTAACATGCTACATTGTGTTAGAAATTTAATTTAATTGTTTTTTTGTTGATGACAAGCACAAAGCGTTACGAAAATTGGTAAGAAAAAAAATGTTACCCATCCCAAAAACCTATCATCTATGTTAAAAAGATCATAGGCCAGTACGTACATTTGAAGACCTACCTTGGGTATTTGCGGGACTGGTTTCAATGTTTGTAATTTATGTTTGAAATATAGTTATTTACCCACTGCGGTTCCCGATCGATGCAATATCGGTTACAGATTTTAATTTGCATCTGATAGACTTCGTACTATGAAACAATAAAATCACTTTTTTCATTATTCCGCAAACATTTGAATATATTATACTGTTTTAAATTGGAAACGTTTGTGATTTACTAGATTTCAATCAATTTAATGAAAGTCGGCGTCGTGTGTAGGGAATTGTGGGGCGTTTGTGTCTTGAGTGTTTTGCTCCATACATTCGTCTTCCTGTTCGTTTAAATTGAGTATTACTTATGGTAATGTTGTACAGCGTAATATTGCGTATAAACACGTGCTCGCAATTTTAAACAAACCTCGTTATAATTTCAATTTAATGTCGAGACTAGATTTTTTAATATATTTATTAATTTATTTACTAACACCCTTGTATTAACCACTAATATAATAACAAAATAAATGTTATTTAATTGCTGTTATAATCACACGCAGAGAAACTTGAGCACAAAAATCTTGGTATCGTAAATTAATTTTTATGCATAATAGATGTACTGACAATTTTTAATGTTCACAAATTATGAATTATACCTACATATTATACTCTTAGTATACTCTCATAAGAAAAAGTAAAAAAAATACATTTTCATATAATTTATTAAGTATTTATCATCATTGATGACCACGTTAAAAATTTTAAGCGCAATTAATTAAATTTAAAAATAGTCCTTTCTACTTCCTTATATGGTAATCATATAGAAATGGTTGTATGAAGTCGATATAATTTTACTTAATATTGCTATATGTATACACAATATAGTAACAATTTATTTTATACATTAGGTAGGTACCTATTAGTTTTATGGAATTCAAAATTTCAAACCACATTTTTAAATACTTAACCAACTAATGACTGCGAGAAAGTAAAATTATAAATAAATAATACATTTGAGATATAATAAATTATATTAAGTGCCTGGTGTGACTCTGTGGTTGTCCACAGTCACAAAACGTGTTCTGAGAGCAAGCACCAGCCCTGTCACTAGTTCCTGAATGGGTGACCACGCGGGTTTTAGTGATAAATCCTAACCACATATACATGTGTAAAAAATAACTGTACCCTCCCCCACAGAAAAAAACAAACTTAAAAATTAACCTTAACCCAATGGTTATGTTTTCGAGGGTTAATCAGTAAACAAAAAAAATTATATAAAATAAATTAACTTTATTTATATTTAAATTATTATTTGATGTTTGAATTCATCTTCTAATTTATTTCGTTGACATATTTTTTTAAGACCCTGTTTTTAATCAAAAAGTTATAAAAAATGTCATATATGTTATAATATGTTAGGTATGTAAGGTAAAATTATTAATGTTGAATAAGTACACCATTCATATATTATAAAATGTATTCACACTTAATTTGAATACTCATTATCAGCGGTAATTATAATTATCTACACTGAAAATTCATAGCTGTGTCTATTATATTATGTTCCATCGCTCGTTGAAAAGGTCAGAAACTATTAGAATTTAATCACCCCCAACTGGGCAGTGGGCATTCTTACGAAACAACTACATTGGATTATTTCAGCCTTTTAACCCTTAAACTACCAATATACATGTAAATCGGCCAATTTGTGTAGCACCTTTACAAACCACATAATATGGCAAATTTATTTAAATACCTCAAAGCTGACAAAACTGATAACAAACATAAACGAAACCATTGTTTATATTATTTTATCTGTTTTTTTAATGTTCCGGCCATGATTATATATGCATATATATATGATAACCTGATAATAATATACTGATCGCATAATCACAAAAACCTAGCCATAGAAACGCATTTCCATGTCCAGCTAGTATGCTCGTATTATAAATTTAGTGTATTATCTAATAGTTCCAAGTAAATAATTGAATAATAATATCACATAGCCATAGTTGTGGATACGTAAGACCAATTAAAAAAAAAGATTATTTTTGCTTAACTCAAAATAAGTTATATGCGGGCCAAAATACAATCTTGATAAATTTTAGGTAGATATGCATAAGCATACCTCAAATGAGTATTGACCCCCCCCCCCTGGTTTATTTGTTTGTAATTTTGAAATAAAATGTTATATTAGTATATTACTTATATTCTGTTTGGTATTTAATATTTTAATATGCAGGTACATACTCAGTACTACATAGGTTTAAATTTTTTTCTGATCTTCCCTTTCCTATGCGAAAAATATCTATACGCCACTGGGTTACGCTACGTAATAGTAATAATGACCTAATATATAGTAACGGATATCAAATTCTGATTTACTTTGGATAGCCCCCCCCCCCCCTCATTCAAAAATCCTGGATCCGCCACTTGTTATAAGTAAAGTTGTACCAAACTTTCATCACTTATAAACTAATATGTACTAGTATGCTTAAAGGAGCGTGTCGTACGAAAGATGCATTTGGAATGAAGTTTTTCATTCAATCTAAGATATAAAAAAGTACTCGTAATTAATGTTGTAAAATATTTTAAGATATAGGTACATAATGTCATAAAATTTTATAAAATATATAACGTATAAACATTAAAAATACAGTTATATAACATTATTATAAGGTTACAATAAGCTGTTAATAAGTTTTGACAAATGTTTCAAAATAATTATTAAATTAAAATATAAATACGATGTTTTTTTCCTTAATGTAACTTTTAATGAGGTACAAATCCCAAATTTAACTTCAACCAAATATCAAGGCATTACAGTTGACAGACGACTAATTTGAAGTTCCAATATTTATACGAGAAAAAAGATCGTTTAACAATGGAGAACACTTACTTCGCCACAATCTATTGTCCAAGTCTTCAATAGTCAAAACTCAGTACCTATTCACACCAATATTTAAAAGGTTCTTCTCAAAACGTAATGACCGCTTGGTACCCGAGAATAAAGGTTTCAAAAAAATCAAACATATCAAAAGTTCAAACTTTTCAATCTAAAACTCTCCGTCATGGCGTCGTATTACTAATGATCCTTAGTCCTTGTCATAGGAGACAAACCAAACAACTATGCATTCCAATTTGGACATGATTCATTCAAATTTTCACATGATCCATAGTGCATACTGTTTAAGAAACAGCTGGTCACTTGTATTGTTGCTAAGACTCTTCACTCCGCTATCATTCCAATCATCTGATTGAAAAACTAGCTGAAGTACTGTGTGTAAAAATCCACGAAACTACCACAAAATACGCTGGCTTAAATTTAAAAGAAAAAATATATAACATTCCTAATCCGTTAAAAATTTCACTTATTAACGACTTCTTTCTCAAGTAAGTAGCGAATAGCGATCACTATATTACTATTATCGCATAGGCTTATTGTAAACTCTGAGTTGTATAGATTGTGTAGGTACCTATAACTTATAATTAGTATTATACATTGTGAATACTAAAAAAAAGTAATTTAATAACAATTACAATTTTAAACAATATAATGTAAGCCTTCGGTATATCTATATTATAATATGATTGCCTTTATAAGTTATAACCGTGAAATGATGAATAAATAATAAATAATAAGCCAAATTGTATTTACAAACATTATATTATTCATTATATAAATAAAAATCAGTCTGCTTATTGTACGAGTATACAATGCACAGCACACAAGTACACAGGTTGTATACTATAGCTAGACAATTTATAAATATAATTATTCAATGTTTATGGTGAGTTTATATATATATATATAAACGGAGTGATTCAAAATGTACCTATGTTACAATAATAGGTATAGTAATTGCGTATACTATTGTAACATACATTTTGAATCACCCTGTATATATATATATATGATACAGTTTTAATGTACATTTGAGTGTAGCAATGAAGCTTAGCAATTCAATTAAGTTAAATCTAAGAAAATTAAATCAAAAACAAAACCTAAACACAGGAGAGTGCAGTGTAAACGTGTGTTGGTTTATCTACATTGTTAGTTATTTCTTGCATTTTAATTATAACGAATGACCTAATGGATTAGAATACGAATTTAATGTGTGACCGCGGATGTGTATTTGTGTGCATATATTATATGAAACCAATTGCTATTTAGCAATGATTTTAGGAAATAAAATTTGAAATGTCATAAATATTTTAGTCATTAATACACCTGTATCAAAAAATTAAATAAAAAATAAATGGATGAAAAAAGTTAACTCGAATTTTTTACTTACATAGAACAATATTTGACAATCTTTATAACAATTCTTCACTACAGCATCGCCATGAAAAGGTCATTCCGTACACTATAGGTCAGACCGGATGCAATTCAAGTGAGCCCTTCCTCCTTTAAACTTTAAAACTTACTGAACTATTTGAGTGCTTTTAATGAAAACTAGTAATTAGACTTTTGAAGTTTTTGCATAAATTAGCTCTATAAATTAAGTATCTTAAATTGTTAAGGAACAAGAAAACAAATATTATTTTAGTTTCTTTATTAACAGTATATGTAAATCAAAAAATACTATGGATTATACTGTGTATGACTTATATTGTGGCTCCTTGATACTGTATATATTTTTTCAAAATCTGGCAAATAGTCATAATGAGAAGCCCTGTAAATAAATAAAGTTAATGATGTTTTACACACATGAATACATGATTCGACTTTTTTCATGCATGTGGTTTATTATTAGTTAAAACTATTTTATTTTTTTATTATTGCCAACATCTTGTAATTGATTAAATGGGACCTACCTAATTTAGGGTACCCTAATTTTTTATATTTTCAATCCAAATATAACAGCAAAAGTAAAAAATAAAACTAGATAACTTAAGTAATCAAATATTTTAATGACCCAACCCACACTGTTGTCCCTTCCTGACTCTGAAATGTACGCCTGGTACACCTCTCGTTTAAAAGTTTATTAAAGTGAGTCCTTAACAATAAAACATCATCCTTAATCATTAAAATGCATTTATAACTTATTTATATATATTAATTTAATATGACATATTGTATTATAATAATACATTGTATTAAAAGTATAACATTTTAAAACTATCACGTCTTGTTGTTTCTCAAATTATATAAAATAACAACTCTCCAAAGAAAATCTATTACAATGCAAACTTTTATATACCTAATCAATTATATGATTAAGTAAATTATTAAAATACGAAATAGAATCAAAAATTATAGTTTATTATTAATTTTACTTTGAAATTTTGAGAATTTAATATCAGATGAAACATACATAAGTATTTGAAATGTTTTAAGTCTATATAGGTAATGAACCACTAACTTATATAATTGTAGTTAGTTAATATGAACCAAAAATATATTATATTCTATAAAGAATTTTTTTTTACTGAAATAATTTTTTTTTGAACCTACTTTTAATTCAAACAAGCTAATTACAGAATACTCTCCACACAAGTATTAACTCGACCAAACTCAACCCTGTGGCGGCCAGAATAATTTCTAAATTAAATAACAGTGTATTGATTGATATTTTTATTAGTCTTATAAATTCAGTAGACACCTTATTTAAGTATTTATTTTTTGAAAAAAATTATCGCCAGAAAGTCTAGCACTGACTGTATGTCTGTACGTTATAGTCGAGACATATTTCAAATCAGCAAAAATTCAAAAAAAAAATAACCATCATTTAAGATTTGGATAAAATTTTTTTTTCATATGGTTCACAGTTAAGGTTCAATATAATACTTTAAGACAGAATATAAGAATTATATGGCTTATACAACTTTACGCATTCCATAACCTATAAAGCTGTATATCAAACGAAATGTTATCATATCGAGGACAGCTTTTTTTTTTCATTGAAAACTAAATATTATTAATCCTCCCTCACCTTTTAATAAAATATACACTAGTTTTCCATGTTACAATGATTGTTTTTTTCAATTTAATTTTGATATCTCGTTTGTATTACAAGCCAAAGCTTCAGGGACGATGTTATAAATACTCGTTTTCTTCAACGAACCGTAAAAATAAAATGTATATTCACAAACCGTATTTTCAACATCGAAGCCACAAATCCGAACCCCAAGCGTTTCTACCCTCGTTGGTTACACAGTCAATTATAATGTACCAAACACCCGAGCTATCTGTTTTTTTTTCTCTTAAACGAGTGCTCTTGCCCTGTTCGTTGTAATAAGCATTCACATAAATTTTCAGGTAAGTATCTGATATACATTTTATATATACATACAATATACAAGTAATATATTATATATGTATAAACTAAGACCATTAAACATTGACATCGCAGTACTCTACACCCGCCGCCTAACAGATGGGAAGAATAGATTTGAAAATAATTTATACAGGTTTTAATATTTAAAAGCACGAGAGAAAAGTGTTGAATCCACTCTTCCTAAATTCAATTATTATTTTCGTTTTTATCCATTGCCTATTGGAAATTGGAATTGCCTTCTTGTTTTCACTTGTCAAAACATAGAACTTTACGACACTGTATATTATACGCGTGTAATATTTATACCCAGCTATTCTAGAGGATCATGAAGGATACCACAATGCTATACATACGTATTAATACTTGGGTACTTGATACATTGTAACATGTGACCAACGGCCATTGATATTTTGAGTTATTGGCTATACATTTTTTACTGAACAGTAGACACTAGGTATATAATATAGTTATCAACGGGTGACTTTAAGTATTTATTATAAACCACTATGGTCTACGATATTGTTGCTATAATTTTTTTCCCAAGCATTATTTTTGATGATGGGCTCCTATAACACCGATTTACATTAAGTTCTAAATAATTTTATCTTCAGTCAAACCCACACGTTAAGTATACCCAGCGTGGAGCTTAAGCTAAGCTTATTTTTGGGGTGGGGGGAGTTCAGAACACTAATAAGTAAATTTAGTAAGTATAAATACCTAATAAGTATATATTATAATGGTTAATTTTAAGAACTAATAGATATGTAATACATAAGTATAGGTACCAAGAATAATTAAAATGTCTTAGAATAATATTATACTATAGATGGTCATACTGTAATAATCTTAATAGGGGTATCACCGTTTAATAAATAACTAATGTCTGTATACATTATACATTTAAATGTGTGAAAGCCTATTGTATTATTATATAAACTGTAAAAGTCTTCATTAACCAAAAGTTTTTTTATAAGAGTTCGATGTCCAAATAATCACAACATTTTTCAAAATCTTGTAGATACCTATCTAGACCAGGGAGGGGGGATACCTTTTTTTTACTGCTAACATTTTAATCAAAGCATTGATAATGAGTAATGACCATTCATGTTTGCAAAAAAGTATATCCCCCCCCCAAAAAAAAATTCCTAATTACGCCACTGATGATGCATATTGGTAAATTAATTTGTAGTTAAAAATTCGTAAAATCTTACACATTGAACACCTAAAGTTCAAACATTTAAAACAAAGTTCATCATAAATTTAAAATTGGTATCGCAGATTTATAAAAATATCAAATATATATTATAGCAATTTGTTTTATAAGCGTTTAAAGTTCAAAATAATTAGGCGAAATTCGTTAAGACCACAAATATGTTTAGATTATTTTGTAGTTCAAATTTATTATTTTTTCTTAATTTATTAACTACTAATTTGCTATTTTGTTTCGTGAATCCTGTAATTATACCCAGCTAGTTTTCAAGTATTGTATTGCTTATGTGTGCATTTTAAGGAGCTTTTTTATTTTTATACTTTTCATGACCCTGAATCGTTGGATAAAAAAAATGTATGTTTTTTTTTTTTTTATTGAACTTAAGTCCGGCGACTAAGGCCATTAGCTGATGTAGGGGTACGGTAGGTTTTTTTTTTTACGATTGTTACGATAGGTAGCGAATACCTGTATGTGTGGCAAGGTTTTAACTTCTATGAACCCGGGTGGTCACCCATCCGAGAACTAGTAGTTGTGGCCGTTACTTACTCCCAGTCGCATTCCGTGACTGGTAGCAGCCAACGCGTTTTGTATACAATTATATGATTCATTAATGGTTGTATAATAGTTGTTTAACCAAATATACAGTAAACATTATTGTTTAAAACTTACAATATATATTAGCTATAAATAAACATATTTATAGGAATTACTTCTTAGTGTACTAGTATATAATATAATATAGAACTATGGGGTTACAATTTTTAATAAATGGCTTCATGTCTACAGTTATAGACTATAGTAACAACTTAAGGCCTAAGGGAACTAATATCTTCAAATAAGAAAACTAATTTTTTATAGATCTAGCTCATAATAAATGTGGTTATTTCTATGTTATTAGGGGTGGCTGGGTATATAGAAAATATTTAAGCCTGACTTATTTTAAAACCTCTAATCGTCATTGTTATTATCTGTATTTTATTGCAAAATTTTTGAAATAAAAAATTTATTACACATAAAATCGAGATTTATAAAAAAAAATGTATTTTGGAACTATATCTATAATGAATTTGAGCCATGTGTGTCATTTACATTAAATTAGATTTAATTCAAACTTATATTGAATAAATAATTAAGTCTTTAAGCATATTAAAGTTATTTAGTCTTTTTTTGTTTCGGTTTTATGTTAATTTTTACTATGGCCTGAATTTTTTCTTAGCCCTATTCATAGCTTACAGTTTGACTTTTGGTCGGTGTTACTCGTCCGTAACTCCCATTATAACTACGTATGTTACAAGTAACAAATTTAATTATTTAATAGTTATAGTAGTGATATTATACCACACAACTTTTAGAAGTTATTTGTTTGTTTTTTTTCCAACAATTTAATAATAGTTTAATATTTAATAGAACTTGGTTTATATGGTACCTATTTGGCTTCGAGTCATTTTATTGTTAGAGCATAATAATTAATTTTAAATTCCGGAAAGTAGAGAGTATAATATTATGTATTTTCTTACCAGCTACCTATTACTAATGTTTAATATTAATAACTTATTATATTAAATTTAATAACATTCAACCATCGGTACTTGATGTCGTCGCTAATTTAATAAACGCAATAATATTGTATGACGTAGGTCTTGGCAGTTGACGTGCTAATTTGATAATCAGGTCAGATATTTATCAAAATACGATAATAATAAATTTTTTATTTATGCTAAATTATTTACAGTTAAATAGTCAGACGAGTTGTGTGTTCAAAAATAATTTGTTCAAAAGGTAAATTTTCTATTCATTTTAACTTTACGTTGTAATATTCTCAAGACCACTCTCTTGTATTTAATAATTTAATATTGATGAAAAAAAGTCTTAAAATCATATAATGTTGTGCATTACTACTAATAAATAATATACTACTTATTATGGAAAGCAAACAAGGATATATAATATAATTTTACATTCGCTTGATGCATTGACATTTTCCACGACAAAAATTTTGTTTTGAACATTATATAAAATATGGAATTTCCTATTAAATATAATTAAATTTAAGAACACTAAATGTAAAGATAATTAATGTTCAATATTATTAAATTACACTTAGTTATACTTCTCCAAGAGCCTATTTTAATGTATAATATTTTACTCAAATTGATAGAATTTAATATTGGTATAGTTAGTGGCCAGTCAGTATATAGATAATAGATCCCCAGCTATACAAATCTTCAGAACATCTTAATTTTGTATCCTTAAAACGTGTAAAACTTGTAGTAAATTGTAATGCAAGTTTTATTCTAAATTCCCCATCATTTTTGGAAAATTTAATTTATGTCTCTAATTATTATATATTTATGTGTAACAAAGCGTATAGTAAAAATGCATTCATTTATAATATATGAGGTTTATTATAAACGTTTTGGAAAGTGAAAACATTGAGACAATTTTTTGTATAATTTGGACATTTAGAATAATAAATTGTATGAATATTAAATTATACTATGTTATGATTTATAAAAGAACAACGGTATACACACAATATGCATTATTATAAAACTGATTGGTGATTATTTTTTAGTAATACTATAAAGTATTACTGTTATAGTATTTCCTTAAAAGCTCCATTTTTATATGAAAAGTTTAAAATTGATGTTCCAATATTTTTTAATTTTGTGAATCTATACAGAGTTACAAGTTACAACATCGTTATCGTCGAAACTAATGATAATTTTAATGGAACACAAATTTTGTGTTAAAAACACACCACACAAATTCTCAGTTCATTATTCCAAAGTCGAGAATAATTTCAAATTTCTAACATTTAAAATCGTTAGGTTTTAACGGTATAATCATACATATTATATATTAATAATAATCTACGTTATGAAATTTATTGTTTAAGGCTGTTGGAGCATAGAATATTTTAAGTAGTACAATTTATGAAATTGTGAAAAAATATTATGGGCAAACATTTGTCATTGTGTGAGTAGTAAATGAACCTTAGTGTGTGTAATCCATTATCTGGGCCATTATCGTGTTATCGTAAAAACACCATCAAAATCGGTACAAAATAGCTTTAGGCGGAAGATCAGTTTATGTACTTCCCGATGTCCGATTATTATTTTTAAAATATGTATGAACTCATCATCCCCTTTATTAGGTTATTTAGGAAAAATAATTGATGTTTTAAAACTGAATGCAAGTGTATAAATTAAAAATATTTTCATAATTTTTTTAAATTTTAACATATTTTTTAAGCCTTATTGAATACAAAGTTCAAAAATCTGTTTCCTACATAACCTAGAAAAGGAGATGGTGAGTACATACATATTTTTTAAATAATAATTGGACATCGGGAAGTACATAAACTAATCTTCAGCATATTGGTCTAAAACTACAAAAAAAATGGTGTGCTCCAACAGTCTTAACAATAATTGTTAACATTATTATTATTCATTTTTCTTATGCCGTTAATCAATATGCATTCGTTGCATTGTAACTTTAATGTTATTGGTGCGTTATGGTATCCATTCATGATTAAATTTGGATCTGCGGGAGGTAATAATATACATTCATCGGTTATTGAACATCAAACAAATTTAATTCCTTTATATTATATATTATAATGTCTTACACTCAATAAGCCGCATGGCATGCAATAATATGCGTTATCAGATTGTATATAATATAATTATATACTACAAGTTTTATATGCAAAAGGGTTACTCTTTGAATGCACTTTTTTGTACATCTTATCATGAAACATACCGTTGCTATATCACTTCGTTACCAACACTAATTGTCATCGATACAAACTAGGTAGATATTAATTTTCCCGTTACATGGTTTGGATCGTGTGGTGTCGGCAGCCATAAAATCAGTTGTTTTAATAATAGGCGTGTCTATGGTGGCAGCCTAGGCTGCCCCTGCAGTTTTTGAAAGGTACCGGTCAACCGAGTTTTAAGTCAGAACTCAGAAGGGTTACAACATTTCTTTTTTTTTTAAATTTGATTTTTTTATGAGTGTCGTTATAATTACCATTTACTTACAAAGATTGATTTCCTGACTTCTGAAATCGGAAAAACCTACTATAAAGACTTGAGACAGACGTCGACGGTACAGTACGCATCTAGGTATTATTGATATTATTGTTGCATTATTTTAGATTTGTAGTTAGGTGGTGTAATCCAAGGCTGTAGATGAATAATATTTCTGAAGTTACTGTAGATTATTATTATAAATAGATAATTTAGACTTTTTTTAAATTATATAAATATTTCATTGTGGAGGCGGGCTTAAAAAATACGGCTTTGGGTGTATAGGGCTTTTTTCAGTTCACTAATAAGGTAGTACCGGTTATTATCTAGGCTGCCCCTGCCGATGAAGTCTAGTCAAGGCCTATGGTTTTAATATTATAGACCTCAAGTTATCAAATTTATAAATACAGTAATGCAGTGGCGTCATTTCAGTTTTTATAAGACTATAGGGCAACTTTTCACTGCTTTTCCGCCTCAACATTTTTTTTCACTCAGAATTTCATAGCATACTGCCATAATGGTTAAGGTGGGGGTGCGGAGGGGTGGTAAATGTGCTGACTTAAGGTTGATGTAAATACTAGACTGGGGCAAATGCCCCAGTTGCCCTCCCCCCCAAATGACCCCACTGCAGGAGTGGACATATTATATGCCGTTCCTACTTATATAGGATACATATAATAATATAGTATGGTCCGACGACTCCTATGGGAAAGGCAATATTCCCACTGAGGTCTTTTAAACACGAATCTTCACTATTTAAAAAATATAGGTTACTAGCTGATGCCGTGCACTTCGTTTCCCGTTAAATGTACCAACTGGCAACTCTATAGAGTCATATATATATGACTCAAACTTAATTCTTTATTTAATATTCGGTATATGGTGTTCAATATTTATCTTAACTTTTCTGTTGCCCGAAATAAAAATTCTGATTCGCAGCAGTATATATTATCAAGTAGGACATTGTGCTGTTTGTACGTAACTTTATAATTTAACTCTAAAGTATCAAAGTTATACCAAAATTTCACTGAACTCCTCCTAAATGGCTGAACTAATTGTGAATGCTGAGTCCAAGTATAAATCCGACCAATATTTCCTCCTCGTCCACGAAGACGTTTCATTGCTTTATGTACGTAACTTATATGTGAGTAAAATACGCTCAATATTTACGTAATTGCGGTACATATAATATCAAAACACAGAGTAAAAAAAAATTAAATTCATTGAATGAATACACTGATTTCACGGTAACCAATAATTATTATTATAATAGTTTCAAAACCCATGGCAACCATTTATAAACAAAAATATCCACCATAAATCTCAACATTCCCGTTTAAGCACCTCCCCGGAATGGGCCTACCGGGTCCGATTGTGAATTTAAAACATTCTAGGGCACACTAAAGCACACACAAAAAATTTCATCAAAATCGGTCCAGCCGTTTAGGAGGAGTTCGCTTACAAACACACGTACAGTAGAATTATATAATATATAAAGATAACTAATAATAGTTTATAAATAAAAAAATAATTTTTAAAAACATGCTTTTCTTAATACTACTTAATAAATGAACGAAAAAAAAAAACTTACTTTTAAAACAATTTCTTAATGAAACTTCAAGGTTAACAAGATATTACTAAAAGTGTTTATAAAATGTATTTGTTGAACAATTTTTAAAAATTCTGAATTACAAAAAAAAGAAATGCATGGGGCACTTATGATAACTCCTACGTAAGGGCACTCTACAACTGAATCTTTAGATAAACTTTATTATAAATATTTTAAAGATTATTGATCACACTTCCAATTTTGTAAGAGATATTCCTGACTCATAAGAGCCACGGTTTTAATTGACAGGTCATTATGTATTGTGTAATTCGAAACAAAGGTTGTAGCATTAGTAATTTTCCTAAGAGCAATATTCTGAAATTGTTGAATTTTGTTGTTATTGGACACTTTTATGAAAATAGATAACTTATATACTTATGATAAGTCATACGTAAAGTCACTCTACAACTGAATTTTTATATAAACTTTATGATAAATATTTTAAAGATTATTGATCACACTCACAATTTTGTAAGAGATATTCCTGACTCATAAGAGCCCCATGCATTTCTTTTTTTTGTAATTCAGAATTTTTAAAAATTGTTCAACAAATACATTTTATAAACACTTTTAGTAATATCTTGTTAACCTTGAAGTTTCATTAAGAAATTGTTTTAAAAGTAAGTTTTTTTTTTTTTTTTCGTTCATTTATTAAGTAGTATTAAGAAAAGCATGTTTTTAAAAATTATTTTTTTATTTATTTTATTTTCTATTTTTTAGTGATAACTATAAATTAGAAACAAACGATTTTTTGAGAGCATAATATTTATTATTTTCGGTACATTTGAATATTATAAGCAACTATGTAATATTATATTTTAATGCTCTTTATACATTATTATTTGTTTAGTATTTTATTATTTATACGCTTTGTCAATCTCTATGTAGGATTTTCTTACTGTTTTAACAATGAAACGCGTTAAAAGTTAAAAGTAATTATTATTATAATAGTTTTATAACCCATGGAAACCGTTTATAAACAAAATTTCGTACCTGTATATTATTTATTCTTCTTCCTCGGAGATGACTTTGCACACCCGTCATCGCCGACCTGGAAGTCCGGGTCCCAAAATAACAACGGATTATTGTATTGCCTTCCAATACCTATGTCTATACCAATTTTCAGAATTTTTCATCGTAAATAAGTGCCTCAAATCGAGGGCGCAAGATTTGAAGACAACAGGAATGAAACATTGTGAGTTAAAGAAAAGCATGTAAAAAAAGACACAAAATGTGTGAAAGTATAAAGTTAAACTCCCATCTTATTTAGTAAATACCAATATATACATATTATGAAATATAGGTAGGTAGTGTAAAACGTCTTAATTTGTATGTTAAAGAGAGATGAGTAAGGTATCGAGATTAATTTTATACACTCTGTACCTAGGTACCAATGTTCTCCGGTGCCTCTCAGCCTCTACAAGTTGTAAAATATTTAATTAAATTATATTAAACAACAATTTATTAAAAATGTAAAATAATCTCTCATCTTCGATATTATGATGTATAAAATAAAGTGTACCTACAAAATGTTTAATTATAAGTTTTAGTGTACACACCAGTAATTTGGATAAACTTATTCCAAACAATAAATAGCATAATTGTAATACATTTCACTGTAATTCAAACAATCTAATTTTGTAAAAACTACGTGGCCGTCAACGTATAATAATATTTATTAAGACTTTTCTGATAAAATTCTCAACCATTTTAAATACAAATTTCCAACCACTATAAATCCTGTCAAGGTGTTACTCATTATCAGATTCAGAATATTGTATTACCAACCAGACGTTTATTATAATCAAATATTAACCATAGTTAATTAAATATAATATAATAACATTAAAACTTTTAACAATGAGTACCTACGAACCACCGGTTGGCTTTACCCACTTCCTTGACGTACTTCCATGATTTCAGAATCAATCCACCACTGAAATTTATGAGTATTTTAAAACTTACAAAAAAAATTACAATTTTAAAATGCTCATAACTATTGTTTTAAAATTAAAATATCAAAAACCACCAAAGTGTGACTATAAATAATATGCTTGCCTTTAAATTTTATAATAGTATATTATGTATTATTTTTATTTATTAGCATAATATTAATAATAATATGTAAGATTTGCTAGGTATGTTATGCGTTAATTGGACGAGGACAACAAATGTGGGTAAGACACGTGAAGTTAGGAGGGACCTCTTAAGACTGTTGGAGCACCCCATACATAGGCGCAACTAGGGGGGGGGGGGGGCTTAGCCCACCCAGTTTTGCCTGTAGCCATCCAGTTTTTAAACGTACCTAATGTATTTCGGAATCTGATACAATATACCTAAATAGTTTTCTAACAAAATACTCTTCTATTAAACTATTTTCAAACGAACTATTTTTCTGTTTTAAATTAAGTCTAAATAAATGTTTTATTAGAAAATCTATATTAGCTTAAATATTTTTCAGAAATTTAATTTTTTAACAAAAAATATTTAACCTTTAGTATTTTTGATAATTACCTATATATTTTCTAATAAAAAATATTTATTCTAACATTTATTTCAGTAATTAGGTACCTATTTATCTAATTAATTACGGTTTATACAAAAAATGTTCAGGTTGAATAATTTGATTTTAATATATTTTCGAATGTAATACTTTTCTGATAATTTACGTTCAATATTTAATATTATTTCATTCAATAATTCCCATGACAATAATTGTATTACTTTATATTTTCTATAAACAAATATTTTTCTCTTAAAACATTTTTGGTGACAAAACCATTTTCTAACTTAACATATACCTACAGCCCCAGTTTTAAATTTGTACAACAGAGACAACACATGCTGAGTATCGTCCACTTAACTTGTAAACTCGTATGTCCATTAGGTATACACTATACCATACCTACCATAAACGACAAACAAATGTATTCATGTTTCACCTTAAAAATTGCCAAAATAAAAACAAACGGTTGCAGACCGTTTGAAACATTTTGTATCGGAATTTGGTGTTGATTTTTTCAACCAACAACCAAGTGTTGATCTGTTAATATTTTTTACATTATGCATATTTTGAGTGCATAAATTAAAATTGTTACTGCATATAAATGAGTATTTCTGAAATTTTTAGTGCATGAACTTACGAGCTCTGGATCTATGTAGGTACATCGTAAAACTATAATTAAGAAGAAATTACACTATTTACACTGAACCATAGGCGCAATTAGGGGCTCTATGGAGGGCATGCCCTCCCTGTTTTTAATCATATTTTAAAATATTAATTATTAGAGTTTGTGCTGCAAAGGCGTATCTTCGATATTTTGATTGGAGGGGGGATGAATAAAGTTTATGATTTGAATTTTAATTAATAATACATACATATAATCATTTTTAAACAATAATGATTAAAATAAATAATAGTTAATAGTTGGTAGTTATTATTCTTATTAACTGAATTTTTCATTTATATGATACTGGTAGTTAAAAAAAAATTGTCAATAGAAAAGTGACAGGCGGGCAAGTGCCCCATGTGCGCCTCCTCTGAATCCACCACTGCTACTTAGTGCCGATATAATTTTAGCCCCCCCCCCCTAGAAAAATGTTCCTAGTTGAACCTATGAACCCATATAATATGTTGTGATTTCAGACCATAGAAGAGGAAGATTGGTTTAAGTACTTTACGATATGTGATTGCTATTTTGAATATATACGTATGAATTCAATTATCTCTTTTTCATGAAAAAAGTTAGAAAATGTAGGAAAATTGTTTCTTTATTTGAATGCCTAGCTTTA
The DNA here is from genome assembly GCA_949089665.1 of Macrosiphum euphorbiae. NCBI lineage: Eukaryota > Metazoa > Arthropoda > Insecta > Hemiptera > Aphididae > Macrosiphum > Macrosiphum euphorbiae. The sequence continues at coordinate 24,768,088 of CARXXK010000001.1, forward strand.
AAATCAAAATTGTCTTATGAATAAGGTGTTAAAAAACAAAAAAAAATATTTTTTTAAATTCTGTTAAAAGTGACTCGAGTAAATTCAATAAGCGTTAAACTCTTACCACTTCACTCATCTCATGTGAACTTAAGATACTTATAATTAAAAACTTATCATTGAATACCAAATACTCAATATTTATACATCAACACTTTTACCGGGTAAAATACTATTATTAAAAATGCAGCTTTAGTTTTCCAAAAATAAAATATCTAAAGTAGTTATTACTTTTTGGAATAACGAATGTATAAAAATTGTTTCTGAGTATGTTTCTCAAAACAAATTTACACGCCTTGTAAGTGAGTTGGTTGAAGTTCCAGCTACTGCAGTTGGTTCAATGAGTTAATTTTCATTGTTTTAGTGTTAAATTGGTGGATCGTTGTAATTCAAGTTTATACGCAGCTTGCAAAGAACATTAAGTAAAAAAACATTAATTTCCCACGCAGAAGTCGGCTGTACGTTACTAACATTTAAGTTATAAACTCGTAGTTAGTACTTGTGCTAGGGTCGACTACTAATAGGAATGTCTTGTACCTGTAGCCAATATTTTTTACTTTACGGTCAGATTTTGCAACGTTCTTAAGGGAGTAAATAAATTAAACTGTGAGTAACACTTCCGTGCCATTGATTGTTTTTAACCTTCGAATTACCATAATTGGCATCATTTACACAATTACACATAACGCTTTAAATTTAATTAATTTGAAAAAAAATAATTAAAAAAATAAAAATAATAATTAATTAAAAAAATACTGACCCTTTTTATCTACAATTTATTTCTAAACCGATATTTGGCGGAAATTGTTTGACAAACCTATCGTATTTTATCACCTCTATATCTATGGAGTATTACCGAAACATTTAAATTGTATTGTATTATTAATTATTATGAACTGATGTAATACACACTGTACAATATTCACTTATGATTTATGAATGCGTACCTATATTATGTATTCGTGTCACATTGTCTCATATGAAAAGTCAACACAAAATACTTTAATTGAAACAATTCTTCTTCTACTATTACTAGTATTTATGATCAATGGTAATACTATATTGGTACACTTGATTAAGTTCCAAATAAAAAAATAATTATTTTAAATAAATATATAGGTACTCTCCCCTGCCTTATTCCTAAGATACCACCTAACGATAAATACGAAAATATCGAATAATATAGTAGTATGATATAGCCGATTCTGATACCTGCGCCAGCTGAGCCTGCTGAGCCAGTTGAGCATCCGCCTCCACCGCCGCGTCCACCACTGCACACAAGCGTGACGTATATTATATCCCCCCTCCCCGCAGCGTACGTACGGGCAATTATTTTTATCACTCACGTTATCAACGACCTAAAGATTTTTACGAGAGGTATGTTGATTAAATACAAGTCCGTGATAACTGATAACAATCTTTAGGTCGTTGATAACGTGAGTGACAAAAATAATTTCCCGTACGTAAGCGGTTGAGGACGCGGTGGCGGAGGCGGCTGCGGGGAGGAGGGGATATAATATACGTCACGCACGAACGCGGTTGCGGCAGTGGTGGTGGCGGAGGCTCAGCTGGCTCAGCAGGCTCAGCTGGCGCAGGTATCAGAATCGGCTATATCATACTACTTAATATGTATCATGCAATCATTTGAAGATGCAAATAGGATTGAGGCTGAACTTTTTAGAACTTCTAGTAAAAACGATAGCACTTACTCCTAATCAACAAATATATTCAATTTATTTCGGTATTTCAGCTAAGACCCAATCACCGGTCATAAAAAAATATTTTGTCAAATACATTTACATGTTATACGATTTTTATGTAGTAAGTTAATTACAATAATATACCTAGTTACATTTTTTCCACTCGTATAAATTATAAACCAGTAGGTAATTATATTTTTATCGCTTCGTATGATAAGATAGAATTGATAGAAAAATATAAATTTATAGTACCTAATAAGTCCGATTCACTCCGACACTCTGGGTTACCGACATTTTGTCCGCTATTTAGAGAGAGATTTCGCTGTATTAAAATAAATAGATAAATTACGACTAACCGTGTGTAAATAGTACCTATCGTCTTGATAAAATAATAATATTATATAATTCCATGGCCGTACCGAGTCCGAATAAAATTTTGCAGAATTACGGGAAATCTCCAAACCAGACTAAAAACAAAAAAATGCCAGTCAAACGGTACGACAGTCATACGAAATTAAATATTATTTTGAATTCTTCTCACACACACCACGCAAGCACATCAAGAAAATCAAATTTCACTCTAAAGAAAGACTTGTACGCCGACTAAGCTATAACATGTGCAGGTGATTAATATTAATTATTGTAATGTTAAGTTTAATGATTTGTCAAAGTTATAGGTATAAAAAAATATCATATGCCAACAATAAACAGGAAAAATATTGGTCTCATTTGAAAAAAATAAATGTGTATAGCCACGGGACACTTCTTAAATGCGATATAGAAATCTATACAATTTAAAATAACATGATGGTCTATTTAAATATATTTAAAATTATAACTTGAATACATTTATTATTAAAGGAAAAGACGAGGGTGAGCATGCTGGTAAATCTCTCTGTATAAATTCGTATTTAATTAACTGGCTCAATTTGAATTGAAATGTATTCCAGACATACGACCTATAGTAAGCGTATAAAATCTCGTATCCAAGGAAATATATATAAATAGTTTATTTGTCTTTAAATCCCGAGTTATTTTCTGTGTAACGCGAATCAGTTATAATCTATCATAACTTTCGTACCTACTGTTCAGAATTTCAGATGTCTTCGACAAATCTCATGAGTTCGAACAAAGAACGTGCGGCGGCGAGTCCATTGGTCAGACAGTACTCTGCTTCTATGCCGAATATAATGCTTTTGACACCGGCTGAAACTGACGAAAAGAAAATTCTAGCGCTGACCAAGTCGAAATCCCTACCTGCAGAACTCGATGTGGCTGCGCCGGACACTTGTAGGGTGGATCTTCAGAGTACCGCGGACGCTGCGATAAAGGACCTGCAGGTGGTGATCACGAACGCGGCGGTCAGACCTAGGAACCGTATCGTGTCTTCGACCGTTTCGTTAAACGACATGGATTTGTACTTGGCAAATAGTCGTGCCAGCTGTTACGCCGAAAGCCGACTGAAAAAACTCTATTTTTCAGCGCCAAACATCATGTCAGGGACGCCCGAAACGGCCAACCGTGTGCCGCCGTCCGCCACTAGTAGTCCTGCAGCAGATGACGGAGTTGAAAACCCTGCTGACCGAACTATGGAATTATGTAGCGATTCCGGTCAACTATGTGTAGAAACTGCAGGACACATATTATGTGACAATAACGAACCAGCTGGTGCAGGTGACCACGAACACGGTGACGGTCAAAGTCATAAGAGCCGATCGTTTTGGAAGCGTACTAAGAAATTTTTCAGGCGCTTATTATGCTGCACATCTAGTCCCGAGGAATAATATTACTGTTGTGCCATTTCAGACGCTGCTGTATATATATTATACCGCGGTATCAGTAAAATCAATATCTAACAATAATTTTTTTAATTATTATCTCGACGCTCTGTCGAAGATGTATATGATATGTATAAATTGTAAAAGCTTTATAAAATGTATAATACCTATGTATAAAATGTGTGATATGTATGATATGTATAAAATGTATGAAATAATTTCGAAGTAAAATGTATAATATGTATAAATTGTATAAACTGTATAAAATGTATAACATGAATAAAATAATTGTAGTTACAAAAATTTCGAAGTAAAATGAAAATAATAATTTGTATCACTATTACGCATTATTAAATTATTTATGTTAGAAGTATATTATTATAATGTGTAAGTTACACTTTTGATAAATATTCCTGTGCATGTAAAAATATTTGAAATAATTATAGGTACCTACTGTAAATTGTATATTAATTTAGCACAAATATATATTTTCGTTGAATAATTCAATTGGTTTCTTTTTTATGTATAATTAGTATAAACGCCAAAAAGCTATGTAAAAAATAATTTATAGCGTGTGAAAATTTTGACCGAGAAACAAAAATTATTATTTTATTGTCCACATTATACATTTTCTTTTACAAAATAATTTTCAAATTTTCATGATTTAGATGAATTTCAACTAATGAGGAACTTTGTATTACAATGTTGTGCTTATTTATCACGTGAAAAGTTTTCATCGAAATGTATAGAAAACTAGAAAATTTAAAATTAAAAGTATCTATAAATATCTCAAAAGGAATCAAACATATTGAAAATTTTATCATGTATAGAAAATGGTCATATAAAAATTTAGTGGAAAATCATTACTTTATTCGTTTTTAAATGGTAAATAAATTGAACGGTTTAAAAATCGATCAAATTCATTAAAAATATAAACGTCGTTCACGTTCTTTCCAAACACTGGTAGGTAGGTAGGTACTTATTACTTGACTACTTCAGACTTCATAACAAAAATGTGCTACCAACACATATATTTGGAAAAATAATGTGAAAATAATCCTGTTATCATAGTTAATGAAATAATATTATTGGGTTATTTTATGTACCCATTTATTAATATTACTGGATATAAATAGGTATAACTTAAACATATATATATATGTAAAAGTCGATGAGATCCGCGGGCGGTGCTGGAGGCACATAAGTGAACGTCTTCTTTTTGTATAGGACAGCGTTGTTGGTGATAAAATCAGTCATGTTAATTATAGTTCAAACACTTATTTTCTTATAGATCATTACAAAACATTATCATAAAAAAATGAATACTAAAAATACGGCATGATACAAAATCCTCAGAAAAGATTTCCCAGCTCATTTTATTTTTTAAAAAAATTAAATAAAAAGGTATGATTATTTTTCAGTGCAAAGTATTACCTATCATTCTAAAAAGTATAATCATATAATATGATAAGAATATTTATTGCTATTTGGATAGGAACCTGACGTTCACTTTCAATTTTTTCGTACATATTATCGACTAAATACTGAATAGGACTAAGTAATAACTGTAGATAATTTAATAAACTATTTTCTTCTGTTCTCAACATTTAACGATATTCATAAAAATTAAAAATCCATTGTGAATACTCTCTTGTCAACATTATAGAATGTTTCTGGAATCCGTGGAGGCAAGCTATCACTGTTTATCAAGTGTCACATTCACATTCAATCCAAATTGTAAATAAACGAAAGACAATTTGTTAAAAGATTAATCAAAAGTAGATAGATTTAGTTACATGTATCTTCTATCAGAAGTTAATCAAACTCATGAATGTTTACATCAAATGTGACATTATTGGAATTGTAATATATTGGGTGTACTCCGTTGAATGTACTCCACTCATCGCCAAGGAAAATAATTTGCAAAAATGAATTTTCTCGTTTGGCAATGTCATGAGAATGTCAACTGTATGATAAAACTGTCCTTGAGTCCCGAATCTTAAAAGTTGTCATCCATTGAATTTATTTTTGCATAGACACAGATGTTCCAAATTATTTTAAAACTGGTACTTTCTGTACTTTCTGGTCTAAGGAATTCTTCCTACACCACACCGAATAATCGCCATTCAATGAACATTTAGTGGCTCTGGTAGTTTAGGAAGTTCTGTCAAAGAAACTTTTCTACCTGAACAACATAAACCTGAAATTTCACCTTCAAACATCAATGCATGGCAAAATGTACCCTTCACAGATGTACACCAATATTGATTTGACGAAAGTTTAAATAATTGATTTCATAGTTATAGATAAAATAATGGTTCATTTAATTGATGCAAATATGCAATACATTCTGGCAAGGCTGGGCAATCTAATGATTCTTTTTTTAACTCAGTTAAGTTAAGTTAATATGCACCATAATAACAAAAGTCAAAAAGTTAATTTAACTATAGGTTAACTCAGTTAAGTTAAAAGTTAATACACACTTTTTGTTAACTATTTATTAAGTTAAAAAAAAGTTAATTTGTTTATACAACGCTAGGGTACTTCATTTGTTTCCAACCCTAAACTAAATTATAGAATATAGTGTTTATACTTTGTATAGTATTTCCATATAAGTTAGATTCGAATGATATACATTTTTAACTTTAAACAATTCACAATATTTTTTTTTTACATAAAAAATAAATAGTGAAATATAATTAAATTAAAAACAAAATAAATTAACTTAACTTACTTCTTAAAATGAAAAAATTAACTCGTTTATTTCACGTTAATTGAAAAAGAAGTTTAGTAAGTTAACAGTTAAGTTAATGAAAAGCCAAAAGTAACTAGTTAAGTTAATAAGTTAAAATTAAATTAACTTTTTAATTAAACTTTAACTTTTTAACTCGATAATGCCCATCCTTGCATTCTGGTCTTTCAGCCTTGTCGCTCTTTTTATTTTTGGAGACTATTTTAGTTGAATTCTGTTAGCGTTGCTTTTGATTTATTTTCTGATTGCTCAGGTCGCAACACTATTACTTTTATGTATTGCCTTTACTTTCTCAGAGTCAAAAAAGTTATTTTCATTTTAAACATTTCAAACATTAAAAAGTCACTCTGCTGTACAGTAGTTTACAAGTGATTCACTGTAATGGATGGTGTTAAATTTGAATTCAATGGTATAATATCATTGTATAAGAAAAACGATTCTGAGCGAAAACAATCAGTCAGCCTACGATATTACAAAAAATATTTGATGATATTATTGTGAATAAAGTAATTCATTTATAATCTATTTACGTAGAACCTTGTTTTAAATTGCAATCCTTAGCTATAAAAGTTGAACATTTTATAAATTTTTAACTACAAAATAATTATTCAATTTTAAATTTGATACATTTTGTCAAAATTCGATCTTTAAATGCTTATAAAAAAAAATGTGCCCATGTATTTTTAATATTTTTCAACTGATATTGGAACAATATATCAGGAGCCTTGTATTAAATTTTTACACTTTTTGGCTTAACAGATAAAAATTTATTGATATTTATAGAAAAAAAAACTAAAAAAATTTAAAACTGAAAATGTCCGTACACAGCTCAAAAAGAGTCTATGGTTTATAGGAAATGCTAATATAAACATTCAGTGAAATTTTCATGTATCTACAATTATTCGTTTTTGAATTACAACAAAATAAAGAAATCGCTACATGAGAAATCGAGTGAATATCCAATGTTGTAAAAATTTGAATTTCAAACGCTCATAAAAATTTAATTTGACTTTCTTATAGACATTTGTTTTTGATAAAGGTAGATAATCTTATAAGGAATCTTGCATTACATTTTAAAATCTTAGATTTAAAAAGAAAATTTTTTATGAATTTCTAACTCAAAATAATTTCCAAATTTTCTTCATTTTTACGTATTTTGTCAAAATTTGATCTTAATGCACTAAATTCTTATAAAAAAAAATGTGACTATGGATTTTTAATTTTTTTTCATCTGCTTTTGAAACAATATACTAGGAACCTTGTATTACATTTTAAAGCTTTTGTACCCAACAAATAAAATGTATTGAAAATGTCTTTAAAGGGCTCAAAATAAGTCAAAATATTTGGAAAATTTTACGGTGTATAGAAAATGCTAATATAAACATTCAGTCAAAATGTTATGTAAATACGGTCATTCGTTTAAGAGTTGCACCAAAAACCAAAATCGATTTTCTCGAAAACAGATTTTGCTTAAAAATTTCCGTTTCTCCTTAATTTTTCTTTTGTTTTTCACGGCGCCTTTGAAAACTACTGGGAAATTTTTACTTTTGACCCCCTAGAGTACCAACTAGATTCACTTTTCTATCAGAAAAGATACTGTTGAAGAAAATCCAAACACTTTTACTGTCCTAAAGGGTGTTGACAGACACAAAAAAAAATTTTTAAAAAAAACACACACATCATTGTAAAATCAATACATTCATCGTTCCACTCAGAATCTAAAATTATTTTATTAAGATAGTGAAAAATTTTCATAGACTTCTTAAAATAAACAGCTATAACAATAAAATTTCCGTGAGTTTTTCTGTTTCAAATAAGGTTTTTAAGTTTATCAATAATGTATATTATGTAAGTATCTGATTTTGGATGCAAATCCATTATTACTGAGTAACTTTTTTAAATAAATATGGGGAAAGGGATAACAAAATTGGTAATGACATGTATCTAGATTTCATTAAAACAATATAATATTCAGTGTAGTCTTTGAATTCAAATGTTTTTGTGAGACGGACCAATTCCTTGTCTTGTATATTTTATAATAAAAAAATATGTATGCGTTCATTTTCTAGAAAAGTTATTGTAAAATTTAGATTTAAATTATGATGGGTGTGATTGTGATTCCTGACATAAGTTTTTCGTTAAATCTATAGAGGCCTTGTAAATTTAATTTCCTATTCGCTCCTATGTGCAATTGGTTGATACACTAAGGTGAAGGGATAACTTTTAATTTAAGAGCTTTATTTATTATATTACCCGAAATAAATTATAAATATTGGTATATGTTATTAAAATTTAAAAATATACTACTTTAATTACCCGTCCTTTGGATAATAATTCAGTAGCTGCAGATAACCTTAAATTATTCCAACGATCTTTAAATGTATCTTTACAAAATGTTTTTTTAGAGTATAGCAGTGTAGGTATATCATTACCATACGGATACACAAACAATGTATAGAGTTGTACATGCAATAACAATTCAAATACACGATTTGACACGCGATAAGTGTTTACATTTATGACAAACTCTTACATAGCACAATAGTTGGGTAGCATTCATTATAATAATATACATACATATTTAGAATATAGAACATGTAAGGTTGAATAAAATATTTTTAACATATTTTCAATGTAATACCTAAGTCTTAAATTCCTATAATATAATGTACATAATAACATAATATAATATATATAACAAACATGGTATTCACTATTTTATAGTTATATTTCTTTTAAACAATACATACGTGTATAAGTAATGAGTATACACTATATAAAAAAAAAAACAATAAATACCGAAGAAACGTATATTTTGAAAAGTAATTTCTTTCCAAACTTGATTTACGTATATATTATAATTATTATTGACATTGTTTTTAATATACAATATACAGTATGTCCCAAAAGTTCCGTAGTTTGCATTAAAACAGCCTTTTTTTATTTAAATATCCCTTGGCAACATGGATTTTTTCAAACCTATGAATTTACATTTAAAATGTTTCATACCTACATTAAATATATTGCGTACTTTTCCTAAAGATTTTTCATATTTTGGATTGTAGTTTAGTGGCGTTGATTTATATATTAAATTCTTATTATATAAGTGAACCTGCAATACTACAATATACTTAAGCTGTATTTCTAAGTAAATCAATAAAATATATTTGCATGATTTCATATTTCACGCCTACAAATTCCTGTAAGGACTAAAAATCAAACCGTCCTGCATGCTATACTGCACGAAAGTGCTATTCTCATCTGCGCGAGATGAAATAAGAGATGAAAACGAATTTATTTATTTCTACAAAGGAATACCAAAATTAGTTTTAAATAAGATTAAAATCCGATCGATGAAGCTAAACATTCTTAATTTACAAACTTATTTTACGAAATAATTGCATCGTATAGGTTTTTTCAGGCATATTTTTTGCTTGTTTTAAGCATGTTTTGCATAATTCTCGTTATTTATTTTAAGCAAATATCAACCCACGGTAAAAATATCCTAGGATATTTATACATCTTTAGGAGTTAAGAATTTTCTAGGATAATCTGACCTCCGGCACGTTTAAAGTCAATATATTAGTATAATATTTATGTTTTATAATCCACCTATCAATTTTCACCACTCACTAGTATTATGGTGCTAAAGCGTACAGATTACAGTTTCGATGTTTACACAATTATCTACTCGTATAACATAAACCTACTATATGTAAATAGGTAATTACATGACACTTTTGAACATTATTTACAAACATCTTTCTCTCAATGTTATAATGCAGACTTATAGACCTATTCAGTATATTATGCGTATATAGGCAAAATCTATACACAATAAAAAAATTAAATCAAAAAAAATGTAAAACAAAGTTCCACGTAAATAGGTTAAATATATATTACTTTATTCACAATAATATCATCAAATATACTTAGTTATATCATATAGGCTGACTGACCGTTTTCCCTCAGAATCGTTTTTCTTATACAATAATATTATATCATTGAATTCAAATTTAACACAATCCATTACAGTCACCTAATATATCCCACTGTACAGCAGAGCGACATCCACTTGCCCACCCTTTTTTATAATTAATCCTTATTTATTATTTACAAGTACCTAGGTATTGTTTTTCGAATTATATACCTACTACAACAAAAGTATTAGGTACATATTTACACATTTTAACGGTACCTCTTATTTTTAAAATTCCATCATTATTTGTTTCTGAATATATTGCAATATTGCACAACGAACAATATTATTAATTAAACTCCAATTAAATATTCACTAATACCTACATTTTAACTTTCTTAATAGTCTACACTGACGCGTACAATACCTATAATTTTAAATAAATAACCAAAGTTAATTTGAAGATGATGAAATCGAAATTAATCTAAATATTTAATTTGACATGATCTACTGCTAAAAGCAGGTTGTATGTTATAGGTATTTAAAACAATTTACATTAAAAATGTACCTATTTATATGAATATAATTTGTGTCGAAGAACCAAACAATTATTAATTATACTAACAGTGATAAAAAAGGTGGGCAAGTGGGTGTCGCTCTGCTGTACAGTAGGTTACAAGTGGGTCACTGTATAATGGATGGTATTAAATTTGAATTCAATGATATAATATCATTGTATAAGAAAACGATTCTGAGCAGTGATGGTATGTCAGTCTATGTATAAGGCATATTATATACATATCTATGGTATTAAACAAAAAATTGACCTATAATAGGTACCTATAATAAATTCCAAATTAATCATATCACAATATCCATTAGATACTTATAACGCGTTATACATCAACAAAAACCGTGATACTATCATAGATATATAATAGTACACTTTAGAAGTTTCAAGTACCCACGAATAGTATTATTCAATCACAACAAAATAACTAAAATCGTAATTCTTGGTTTAAATATGAAATTTTGTCTAAATTTGAAATTAAAATGTCTGTAAAAAATAAGTGTGTTTATATATTTTTTAGATTTTTTGGTTACAGTATGAATTATTTAAGAGAATCTTTGTTTTAAATTTTCAACTCTTAGTTATAAAAACTGAACATTTTATAATTTTTTAATTCCAACGATTGATAATTTTCGAGATTTTGATAAATTTTGTCAAAATTCCAACTTTAAATGCTTATAAAAAAAAATCGTGCCTATGTATTTTTAATATTTTTCAACTGATATTGTAACAATATATCAGGAGCCTTGTATTAAATTTTTATACTTTTTGGCCCAACAGATAAAACTTTATTGATATTTATAGAAAAAAAAACTAAAAAAAATTGAAAGCTGTAAATGTCCATAAACAGCTCAAAAAGAGTCAAAATATTTTCAAAATTGTATGGTGTGTAGGAAAAGCTAATATAAACATTCAGTGAAATTTTCATGTATCTACAGTTATTCGTTTTTGAATTACAACAAAATAAGGAAATCGCTACATGAGAAATCGAGTGAAAATCCAATGTTGTAAAAATTTGAATTTCAAACGCTCATAAAAATTTAATTTGACTGTCCGGTAGAGATTTTTTTATTTATAAAGGTAGATAATCTTATAAGGAATCTTGTGTTTCATTTTCAAATCCTAGATTTAAAAAGAAAAATTTTTACGAATTCTTAACTCAAAATAATTTGCTAATTTTCGTGATTTTTCCATATTTTGTCAATTTTTGAACTTTAAATGCTTATAAAAAAAATTGTGACTAAAGATTTTTAATATTTTTCATCTGCCTTTGAAACAACATATTAGGAGCCTTCTATTAAATTTTCAAGCTTTCGCAACCAATAAATAAAATTTTATTGATATTTTTAGAAAAAAAACTAAAAAAAAATGGAAAATGAAAATGTCCCTAAACAGTTCAAAATAAATCAAAATATTTTGAAAATGTTATCGTGTATAGAAAATGCAAATATAAACAACCAGTGAAAATTTCATGTATACGTTCATTTGTTTTAGAGTTACACCAATAACCAAAATCGATTTTTTGGAAAACCAATTTTGCGTAAAAATTCTCGTTTTTCCTTAATTTTTATGTTGTTTTTCCCGGCGCTTGTGAAAACTACTGGGAAATTTATACTTTTGACCCCCCAAAGTACCAACTAGATTCACTTTCCTATCAGAAAAGCTACTGATGAAGAAAATCCAAGCACTTTTACTGTCCTAAAACGTGATGACAGACACAAAAATATAAATAAAAATATAAAAATATAAAAATATAAAAACATACATCATTGTAAAACCAATACATTCATCGCTCCGCTCAGAATCTAAAATAATACTTAAATATCGAACGGCTCCTTCTTATATAATTACATAGGTAAATTGGCTATTTAGCTATTCATAACATTTGTTTCACGGGGTGCCACCATTAGGTAGGTGACTTCCCCCTACCGTCAATCAAACCACATCCAATTTACTTATTGTATAACTAGTAAATACAGATTGATTTAATTTTTTGTTCAATAAAAAAAAAACCATTTGTTTGTTGTTATTATAATACAATTGCATAACAAGTTTACTGTTTAGATTAAAATGCAATTTTACATCGAAGTGTCATTGCGTAGGTACTTATTATGATTAACCACATAATTGTAAGACAAAAAAAATGTCTGTACCTACCTAACGTAAATAATAATTAAATTATATTATATTATCTTAAGCCATATAACAATATCCCAATTTTCGAATTTAATTAATTATCAACAATGCCAAAATATATCATAAAGAGAATATTATATCATATCATATAGTATGTTCCTTGTACATTATAGTGGAATTATTAACTTTTCATGCTGTTAATAAAATGTTTTTAACAAATATTTTACAAGGCTACAAAGTTTTATCATTTCTTAATAAATTGATAAATAAAATACTAGTAAAAAAATAAATATCAAATCTATCATCATTATATTATTATATAGATAGATTTTTTTTTTTCGGAGTATATACAAGGTCGAAATAATTGTTAAGCTATTTTTGACCAAAACATCCAGAGATCTAAAAAGCAATTTTGATGTAGTATACCTACTTGGAAGTGGATACAATTAAATAAACAACTTAGACATTTGGTCTAACGATAACTTTTACAAAATTCCAAAAATAGGGTCTTAATTAACAAAATTCGTGAGACAGAATAAAAAGGAATCGGATAAATAATATTAGTATTATGTGATATAAAGATGATAAAAGGAAATATGGATTTTACCAGGAGGACAAGGACTAAATAATAATTATTCGACTCGAAAATGAAGCAGGTGAGTCTATCTAACTAGAGAAATATTATAAGCCAATCAACATAGATTTAATAAAATATGATTCAAGAATGCTAGAACGAATAAGTGGATGTTCCGGTAAAAAAAAATTGGCCAGAAAATTATTAGATTACGTCAGTCACCTTTTTACATTATCAAAGTTCATCCCTATTAGCTAATTATTACTGTGTACTATATTTCCTGTAAAATTGAGTAATTCAAGAGCGTATTGCTAGTTTTGAAACCATTAATTGACATTATACTTGGAATCATTTCAAAAGCTCACGTCATAACTGAGTATTAATGTATTATAGACTATAGTTATTACATAACTACAAAAATCAATAATTGTATTGACTATTTTAAAATATATACACTGATGTCCAGTCTTGTATAGTATTTCAAATAGAAGCATTCAAATATTTTTATTTATTTCAATACGTATTCTGAATAATTTTTTTTGTATTTTTTTATTCATTAGAAAATAAGTTTTTTTAACTCTAAAAATAGTTTATATTTGTGATACAACAAATTTTTCTATTAAAAATTGGGAAAATTATAAGTTATAAATAATAGTTTTTCTCTTTGAATGAAATATGATTGACCCACGTTAATTTCCAACCATTCAAAAACTCACAAATATTAATCATCGTATTCAAAACTAACAATCTCTGAGTGGACCTCGTTTGCTATGTTAATATAATATAACGATTTGAAAATGTTTAGTTGCTCATAACTAAAATAGGTGAACATTCGAATTACTTTTATTTTGATTCCACAAAGCATATATAAATTTAATTTTGCAGAATATTAAATTTAAGTAACTAAGCGAATAATAACGAAGCATCTTAAAAATTATAATTTCACTTAGAAAAATGCGTCTAAAATAAATAGATATGTATATATATGTCGCATCCACTTAATGTAATCGTATTTTTCATGAAATGGATATCCATTTCATGAACAACGATCATATCGTGTAAGTCAAATTTTAGTTCATGAAATGGACATATATTTTATCCATTTCATGAAATGGAAACTCTTATTTTACACTTTGTGTAATATTTTTAATTAATTACATCAATAGGTAACTTTTTGTGAAATCGAAATAATAACATTGATACCAGTACATTTTATTACATTTATTCATGATTATTATAATTATGTAATATTGTATTATAATTATATTTTATATAATAATAATAAATTATATAAATATAAATAGTCATTATCATTGTGAAATCGAAATAATAATATTGATAATTTTATTATCATTTTTATTTATTATATTATAATTTTTATTTTTATTAATAATTTATTATTTATATAAATAATAAATTATTACTTATTTTTACAAATACTAGAGCTATGGCAACGACTGTTGCATTTTACCGAAGCTTTAAAACAAGCACAACGTTTTGATTCACATTGGCGTTTACAAATGCAACTTAAAAAACCTTGTCCCCCAGAAATATGAGAAACGGTTTCACGTAATGTAAGTTCTTTATCATTATTAACTTCGGTAATTTTTAAAAAATTAGATGTCGCGGGTTTTAAACTTGCTGAATTGTACCACCCTTTTACTAAGCCATACTGAGTTCCGAGTTGGTGCAGTTTATGTTCGTTCTGATTGACAATAACTGTAATTACATTGGCAGGATCTGACGGTCCTCGATCTACTTTAGGTACTGTTATTAAGACGCAATCACCAATTTGTAAATCAGGAACCCTTGTTTGGCTGACCGAAAGACAATGATATTACAATGATTTTAAATAAAAAATAGATTAAATAGGAACAATGATTTAAAAAGATACCTTTAACATGATTTCAGCTGCTTTTTCTTGTCCTTGATATCCAAGTTGACGTTGTTTGTTTATTTTTTCACTAGTTTTACATAAATCACAAATAATAGTTTCGGCAAATTCGACCTCGGTTAACATTTCTGTATTGCAAATACTACAATATGATGTAATCTGTTCTTTTTCATGTTCAGGTTGAATATTATTTAAAATTTCTTCAAGATGTTCTTCAGTGGTTAGTTTTTTTATTATTTCTGATGGAAGATTTGATGATGACAATCCAATTTTCGGGTCACATCCAAATAATGCTTTATACGGCGATCGTCCTATTATTCGATGGAAAGACGAATTTTTTTGAAACTGTACAAATTGTAATCCAACCGACCATTTTTTAGATTGGTTATCCTTCATCCAAGCACGAATCATATTCTCAATGTCTTGATTACTTCTTTCAACACTTCCCTGACTTTGGGGATGACGTGGTCGGCCGTGGACTATCGTACATTGTGGCCACAGATCCTTTAATTCCTTAATAATGGAGTTAACAAATTCTCGTCCATTATCACTCTGAAGTATTTTAGGGGCTCCAAATGTAAGAAAAATAGTGAGTAATTTGTTTGCCACTTCTATAGCTCGTTTGCTTTCAAGAGGATGCAATAATAAAAATATTGTATTGTGGTCCTGATAATTCATGATCCATTTATATTTACCATCAGGTGTTGACTGGAAATCGACTAAATCAACTTGGCCTCTTTCATTGAAATCTTTAGTTACAATTGGTTTGATAACTAGTTTCCGATTTGCTCCTTGCTTGGAATTACATATTGCACATACAGACAAAAACTTTTCTATTGCTGGTCTCGGAATTTTGTATTTATGACCCATTGACATACGTAATTTAACAATTCCACCATGTCCCGTTTTAATGTGAAAATCCTTAATACGATCGTACAACTCTTCGTATGGTACAACGTACCTGTTAAAATAATTAAATTAACAATACAGAATACAAATTATAAAAAACAAATCAAAAATTACCTTATGTCTTCATCTTCATCAGTTTTTTTATAAATCAAAAACTTTTGATCTGTAACGCACAGGACATCATATGTTTTGACTCGTGTCTCGTATCAATATTATTATTTCGATTTCACAATGATAATGACTATATAACTATTTATATTTATATATATAATTTATTATTATTATATAAAATATAATTATAATACAATATTACATAATTATAATAATCATGAATAAATGTAATAAAATGTACTCGTATCAATGTTATTATTTCGATTTCACAAAAGTTACCTATTGATGTAATTAATTTAAAATATTACACAAAGTGTAAAATAAGAGTTTTCATTTCATGAAATGGATAAAATATATGTCCATTTCATGAACTAAAATTTGACTTACACGATATGATCGTTGTTCATGAAATGGATATCCATTTCATGAAAAATACGATTACACTAAGTGGATGCGACATATACATTATTTAAATATATTTAACATGTTAAATGTTTGATTTTACAATAATTGAAAAATACTACGTAAAACGACATTTAAATATGAGATTATCGATAATCTATGTATATTGTATACCTACTTGTTACGTATCAGCAACATGTCAAGGATTTTACTAGGTGCACCTAATAGTTAATAACTAAATTTAGCACTAACGAAGACACTATATTTCATTTGTTGATTATTCAATAGAATTTAGAGGGATCAAATGGTAAAATTAATATTAGACCTACCACTCTTTGCGAAGGATCGAAGCCACTTCTCATACTATTGTCTATTGGTGATGAAGAATAATTCAGATAAATAATAGCAAACCAAATAAATAACTCAAGTAGCTAGAATAAATTTTTTAAATTTAAAATAGACTAAAATATAATATATCTTTTTAAATAATTGTATAATGTTTTTAATAATAATATTACAATTCCAACAAATTTTCATTTTTTTTCTTGACTATGTTAAAAAGTTGGTACTAAGAATTTTCAATTTCAACCTCCCAAAAGTACCAACTAGATCCAATTATCTACCGATAGATCTACCTAAAATCTCCATCGACCATCAAGTCAAAGCATTTTTTCTACTAGAAAAGATGAGAAGTTGAACTTGTACAAACTCTTTAAAATACACCACCTAAACATCTGAAATTATAAGACAGGACAAAATAAAAATAAAATTATAATTATTAATGTCCAAGCCCCCCCCCTTGAAAAACACCGCTGATATTACCTATACATATATTAGGTATCTAAATTACAGTAGGTACCTACTACCTACTAACTATTACAACTCAATTCTTAAACCTCTTAATATAAATGTATTTTCTAGAAACTCTTAAACGTGCTTAAAATGGTATGACACTATGGTTCTCATGTTTATAAACTGGTCTTATGAATTCTGAATCATGTTTAAGATCATAATGTGAAATTATAGAATGATAAATATTATGAATGTTCCTTAGGCCTCAAGGGTACCCTCAATTTTATTCCACCCTAAGTGACTTGACACTTCAACGAAGCTATTTACTTTCCTTTTCCATGTACTTTGAACATATTTCAGGGCAACTCGTTTAAACCGTATAAACCGATTCAGTTTTAAGGGAATCTATTTTAAATTAAATTATCGCGTATAGTATAATATAATATTATATAATATATAATATTATATAATATTACCTAGTCAATACTTAATATTAAACAAGGTAATTCAATCGACTACTATCACTATAAACGAACTAAATAAAATGTTTTAATTATAAAATATTACCATTAATTTATTATAATACATATTAATCTCACGCACATTTTAAATAAATAAATAAAATATACACAAGTATAATAATATTTTTTATATTCTATGCACAACAATACGTCATTTTACATATTACCTAATATAGTCCGGTAAAATCTGTAGTACAAAATTGTGAATTTAGTACGAATATGAGACATTGGAATTTGGAGTTTATGATCCGTGAATGCAATGAAATCATAAGACTTTTAAAACGGTACTTATTGTTAATTTAGAAACAAATAATAGACACTCAGAAAATCGATTTGAAATTTTTTTTAATTGATTTTTTCTATTAATTTTATGTACCTACCTAAACTCATTTTTATAAGGCTGGTATATAAAATAAAACAATTTCTATTTATCATACATTTTTAAACGTAGACTAGTACCAATTACTAATCTTATTAACAATCCCAGATTAAGGGGCCCTGTGAAATACCAAAAAGAAAGGGGCCCAAACAATTTTAAGCTGAAGCACGTTTTTTATTGATTTAAAAAAAAGTTTTTCTATATTTGAAAAACAATTTTTTTTATCGACAAAAACAACTAAATAGTAAATACCAACAAAAGCACTATGGTAGAAAAGACGCATTCTACTGTTATAGTTATTTAATATTTTCATTGATATCAATAATATCATCAATAGTTAATAATGTTACTGCCCAGGCGGCCACCACCCCGAGATTGAAGAGCCTCTGCGTTCTGGTGACGCTGGATGTCAAGAACGCCTTCAATTCTCTGGGGTGGCCGGTCATCGACGCAGCGCTGAGGGGCATTAACACCCCGGAGTACTTGGTAGAGATGCTCCGGTCCTGGCTGGCTGACAGAACACTTCTGACTGGCGAGGAATTGGCAGAGAGACCGGTGACCTGCGGAGTGCCGCAGGGTTCCGTCCTTGGCCCCACCTTGTGGAACGTCGCTTATGACTCCCTACTGAAAATGGAAACGCCGCCCGGGGTGCAGCTAGTCGGTTTTGCGGACGATCTCGCGGTTGTGGGCACGGCCGTGACCGGAGAGCAGCTTGAAGATGCGATCAATCCTACACTGGCGACCATAGATGTCTGGATGCGGAGCAGGGGCCTAGAGCTGGCTCATCAGAAGAGCGAGGCGGTGGTGCTTTCCCGGAGGCGGGCGTTTGTCCCACCACGCTTGACGGTCGGCGGTCACCCGATCCCACTGCGGAATGAGATTAGGTACCTCGGTGTTATACTGGACAAGCGTCTAACCTTTGCTGCACACGCGAGCACTGTCGCTGCGAAGGCGGCCCGCACAGCCGTTGCGTTATCCAGGCTCATGCCCAACATGGGCGGATCGGCTCAGTGGAAGAGGAGGCTGCTCGCGTCTGTTGTGGAAAGCCAGTTGCTGTATGCTGCTCCCGTCTGGATCCCTTCCGTTACTGAAGTCGCCAGAACTAGGGCGGTCTTGATCCGTCCGCAGAGGACCGCCGCCTTGAGGGTAATTCGGTCCTACCGCACCGTGTCGGATGAGGCCGCCTTGGTCTTGGCCTGCATGCCGCCCGTCGATCTGCTTGGACTGGAGAGGCAGTACATCGGATCTCGTCTGCGCGCCGTAATGGAGCCCGGTGAACAACGGCCTTCCAAGGCGGCCGTGAAACGCGAGGCAAGGGAAATCACGATCGTCGCCTGGCAGGCAAGATGGCACGCCACCCCGAAGGCAGCCTGGACGCGCCGAGTAATCCCTGACCTGGCAAGATGGCTAGGTAGGACCGTCCCGTGGGTGCCTCTGACGTACCACATGACTCAGGCACTCACGGGCCACGGCTGCTTTGAATGGTACCTCCATCGTATGGGCAAGGCCGCTAGCACTCGATGCTGGCAGTGCTCGGGCGAATCAGACACCGCTGAACACACCCTGTTTGATTGCCCCTACTGGGACGGCCTTCGTGAAGCACTGAGAGCCAGGATTGGCCACCGACCGAGCACCGAGGACGTTCCGGACATAATTTGTGGACCGGCGTTCGAGCTCCTGCCGGCGGACGCCCAAGGGAAGGATGCGATCCTGAGAGAGGCCGAAGAGCGGTTCAGGCTGTTCTACGGCATGGTGGAAAACATCCTCTCAATCAAGGAAGATGAGGAACGAGTGCGACAGGCTGCGAACCGGCGGAATTTACAATAAGAACCGTCTGTACTGTTTGTAACATAAATAATTTTTGCTTGTAATAACAGCGGGTGGGGGACTGTCCCGCCACTGTTAATTGTCGTGTTTTTGTTTTGACAATAAACGATGGGGGCTGGAGGAGAAGTACTGGCACCATAGTTCCTCCTCCAGTCCTCGATACCACAATAAAAAAAAAAAAAAAAAAAAAAAAGTTAATAATGTTATTTATGTAGGTACGGAGAGAGCTTTTTCTAAATTAACTAGAGTAAAAAATAAGTATATAACCAGTCAAACCCAAGAAAACTTAGACATACAAATGATTTTATATTCTGAGAATGATTTGTTAAAATCATTAGACTTAAATGAAGTACTAAGAGTGTTGGCTTTAAGTAAAGCAAGCAAAAAAAAATTATTTGATAAAATGGTTTTTGTTACACATATTAACTTTTGTTTGATATTTGTTGTAAATGAATATACTGTTAATAAATTTAAAAGTTTTTATGAAAATTCAAATTGAAATTAATGAAATATGAAGTATTAACTTTTATTATACTACAATAAAATTAGTAGCTTTATAGATATAAATTACGTTTACCTATTAATTTTATAATTTATTTTTATAATGCAATTGTAAATTTGTGAAATAGTTAAAAAAATGTATGTTCCTGCAAGCGTAGCTTCCGGCTTTGTAAAGCGTGTTATGTCAAAAGGGCCCATATGAAATTTCAGCCCCGGGGCCCAATAGGTTCTTAATCCGGCCTTGCTTATTAAACTAACCCAGCGGTTCCCAAACTGTGCGCCGCGGCGCCCTGGTGCGCCGCGATGTCTTGTAAGGGGCGCCGCGTCACCGTAGAAATTTACCTGGTCTAAAAATAAATTCATGCTATGTCTTGGGAAGGGCGCCTTGAGAAAAGTTTAGTTCAAAAAGGGCGCCGTGAGCTAAAAAAGTTTGGGAACCGCTGAACTAACCTATTAATCTTCCTCTTATTAATAGTAAGTATCTCCTATACGTATCGACTTTAAAAAAGGTGGGTAAGTGGATGTCGCTCTGCTGTACAGTAGGTTACAAGTGGGTCACTGTATAATTGATGCTATTAAATTTGAATTCAATGATACAATATCATTGTATAAGAAAAACGATTCTGAGCGAAGACGGTATGTCAGTCTAGGTTAAGACAAATTATATACATATCTATGGTATTAAAAAAAAATTGACCTATAATAAATTCCAAATTAATCATATCACATTATCACAATATCCATTAGGTACTAATAACACGTTATACACCAACAACAAACCCTGATACTATCATATATATATAATAGTACACTTTAGAAGTTTCAAGTAGGTACCCACGAATAATATTATATAATCACAACAAAATAACTAGGTTTTTTAATATGTAATTTCGTCAAAATTTGAACATAAAATGACTATAAAAATAAACTGTGATTGTATATTTTTTAGATTTTTCGGTAAGAGAATTAACTACTTACGTGAAATCTTGTTTTAAATTTTCAATCCTTAGCTATAAAAACTGAACATTTTATAATTTATTAATTACGATGATTAATAATTTTCGAGATTTTGAAAAATTCTGTCAAAATTCGATGTTAAAATGCTTATAAAAAAAAATTGTGCCTGTGTATTTTTAATATTTTTCAACTGATATTGTAACAATATATCAGGAGCCTTGTATTAAATTTTTACACTTTTTGGCCCAACAGATAAAACTTAATTAATATTTATAGAAAAAAAAAACTAAAAAAATTGAAAACTGAAAATGTCCGTAAACGGCTCAAAAAGAGTCAAAATATTTTCAAAATTGTATGGTGTATAGGAAATGCTAATATAAACATTCAGTGAAATTTTCATGTATCTACAGTAATTCGTTTTTTAATTACAACAAAAAAGGAAATTGCCACATGAGAAATCGAGTGAATATCCAATGTTGTAAAAATTTGAATTTCAAACGCTCATAAAAATTTAATTTGACTTTCCGGTAGAGATTTTTTTATTGATAAAGGTAGACAATCTTATGAGTAATCTTGTATTAGATTTTCAAATCTTAGATTTAAAAAGAAAAATTTTTACGAATTCTTAACTCAAAATAATTTGCTAATTTTCGTGATTTTTCCATATTTTGTCAATTTTTGAACTTTAAATGCTTATAAAAAAAAATTGTGACTAAGGATTTTTAATATTTTTCATCTGCCCTTGAAACAATATATTAGGAGCCTTCTATTAAATTTTCAAGCTTTCGCAACCAACAAATAAAATTTTATTGATATTTCTAGAAAAAAAACTAAAAAAAAACTAAAAATGAAAATGTCCCTAAACTGTTCAAAATAAATCAAAATATTTTGAAAATGTTATCGTGTATAGAAGATGCAAATATAAACAACCAGTGAAAATTGCATGTACCTACGGTCATTTGTTTTAAAGTTACACCAAAAACCAAATTCAATTTTCTGAAAAATCGATTTTGCGTAAAAATTCCCGTTTTTCCTTAATTTTTCTTTTGTTTTTCCCGGCGCTCTTGAAAACTACTGGGAAATTTAAATTTTGACCTCCCCAATGCACCAACGATATTCACTTTCCAATCGAACAAGATACTGAAGTCGAAAATCGAAGCATTATTTCGACTACTTATCGTGTACACAGACACAAAAAAAATAAAAAATAAAATAAAAAAAAAAATAAAAAAAAAATAAAAAAAAAAACACACATCATTGTAAAATCAATACATTCATCGTTTCACTCAGAATCTAAAATGAACGGAAATATTTTAAATTAAGTGATCTATTTTTCCATGGAAATTTTCTTATTTAATTTATTAATTTAATTCATCAAACAATTTTATAGGGAACCACTGATATTTTCATAAGGTTAATTATTGAAAAAAAAATTACCCTAATTTGCAACATTGAAAATATTTAAACAATATGCCGTATAATGTATATAATACTGGGGATCAAAATGACGGAAAAATTTCGGAAAAAAACTGTTTTTTTTTTCCCAGAGCCTCAAAAAACGTGGAAAAAATGGAGAATATTAAAATAATACATTACTGAAAAAACCGAAGTTTTCGGAAAATTAAAAAAAACCGAATTTTTGGAAAGTTAAAAAATTATATTTACGCTTAAAAATTAAAATAATCTACCAAAAAATAACCAATTTAAAAAATTGATAAGGAAACCTGTCATTGTCATTTCACATTTGCCAATACGGTTATCAATGTATTAATAATGTATTAAAATTTAAAATTAAACTATTAAAAATAATAAAATTTTAATACAGATATTTCAATATATGTTCAAAAAATAACGTAGTTACATATCAAATTGGTATTTATGTGGGAAAGTGTAATTGCCAGAAAATAAATCACTTGTATTTTTAAACTTAATGAGTTGTTAAAAATTAAATAATATTAATAACTAATAAGAAATAACTACATAGTAAATATTTAATAGTTGGTACTTTAGAAGTTAATATTACAAATTATAATTATTTATAAATCATGTATAGAATATCATCTAGATTTATCCACTACAGACTCTAAGTTAGGTATGGTATATCAGGTATATGTAATATGATTATCAACTATCATTATTTATTAGATTGTTTCCACTACACATTACTTTTTCAGTTCTTTAAAAAAAAACCATTTTTTCATGACATTTTTAAATTTTTTAGAAAAAAAACCTGTTTTCTTCGTCAAAATTTTTTTTTCGGAAATTTTGATCCCTATATAATACCATTGAAGAATTTTACAAATAAACTTTTACCATACTTTATGTATTTGACGGTTTAATAATGGCATTAAACTAAGACTTTTACCGCATAATGAATTATAAAACTATAATTTAGTTACAAAATAAATATAATAATAAAATAATATTTTACCAAGCGTAGCAATTAAAAACCTATTTTCGTTTATAAGAAATGCAGTTGCATTTCGTAAAAATGATTTACCCAGACTTAATAAAATTATTGAAACCACATATTACTATTTGGCAAGGTAAATTTTTTAGTGAATAATCTTTGACTTCTTTGAGGACAGATTAAGACCTGCAATGACTATAGAAACTTTAATAAGTGTTTGTCATCGATATATTTATTCTGAATAATTCCCAGTTTATAATATATATATATATATATAATGAATAATGATACTTGAAATACTAGGAGTATCTGCTACTACAGACTACTTTTCGACATTAAAATAAGTCTTGCACAATTCCCGACGGTCAGTGAAAGCGTTTGTCGGTGGCAGAGAGACGTCCACATTATCTGATGCTCGTCCTTGTGGACATGCAGTCAGGGGGTGACCGTTCTAGACACCATCATTAACCCTCTGCCGTTTCTGAACTACGTCATGTTAAAGGAAAATCTGCATCTCGGGGGATAAGAAGAGAAGCCGCACTGGATTCTCCCCCCCCCCTCACAAACCACATAATTAGGTTCCAGCAGAACGAGACTTGTCCAGGCTGGAGGATGCGTGCGATTGTGGACCCGGAAAATCACTGCAGAACGCACTTTTTGCTAAGTCTACGAACCGGACCGTAAAGAGGACCACCATAAAGTGACTCTTGACTGGTTGGTTGTTTAGTGAACCAAGCCGCGAAGCAAATAATATATCTTAAGTATTTATAAGTATTTAATATTGCATTTTTACTAGGGTTTGTAGCAGGGACTTTTCATCACATCACCACATCGGTTTGGTATTGTTGATGTTGTATCAATAAACGACGTCAGCAGTTCGGTAGTGATGTGGGTGATTCTACACTGCTGTAAGTTAAAATGGAAAATACATTTCTTGCCCATCCCCTCAAAAAAAATACCATATAATATTATGAATATAAAAGTACTCCACCGTATTGGAGAAGAAACCTATACAGTAAGTACAGTAAAGAGTATAGAATTCTTTTATCTTTGGAAAATTATTTTATCCAGTTGAATTAATAATATACACAAGAATTTCTAATTACCTTGATCGGTAAAAAACCAACGTTATTATTACATTCTTGTTCAGTGCTCACTCGATTATCTTCTCGTTTATTAACGATTTTAATAATGCAAACCGTAACCAAAGACATGCTTATACTATGTCTATATGAAGCGTAACTACCTAATATGTATAATGCAATATAAATTTACATTGCATATTGAAGAATTCTAGCATTATTGCGTAAAAGGGGATTCAATAATCATCTCCTATATTGTTTCGAAGAAGTTTTGCTTTGACTGCACGTTCTGGCTACTTGTGCCTACTCTATACCTATACTATGTCTTACCGTTTATTATCAATTTAAATTTAAATTAAAAAAACATTACATGTATGAAATATAAAAGCGCATGTGGTTGCTGGTTAATGGATATAGCCCATAGCAGATTATGCCAGCATAGCCTATAGGTATGTTTTATAATATTTTCTAAATATTTTTTTTATATTATAACATTCATGTTGTATAGTAACTTAAGTATTTTTAAAAATAATTTTTCGTATGTATAATTTAAAATAACTATACATAAACCTACTTTCAAAAAATCAAATAAGGTACCTACCTATTTGCGCAACATTTTTAGGAATCATAAATTGCACAGTACCTAATAACATTATACCATTTACAGTTTCATTTTTCGGAACCCCGTTTATTTTATTAGCAGTAAATGGTTAATCACTAAGGACTGCTAACTCCATCGTGTGGTTAAAATAACGGAGGTTTTTGAGAAATTGGATGAAACTTTGATATTTAAATACTTTTTTAATTAGCTTAGCACATCAGTTATCCTACTCATAACGAATAGGTACCTATTTCCTTACCAGAAATATTTAACACCAATTTAAATATTTAATTAAATTTGAAATTAGAAAAAAAATAAAAAAATTGAGCAGGGTGTATTGGTGTAATGACTGTCTTCGATCGTACTTATTTTGAGGGCACTTAACTTGATATGCTTTATATATGTATTATATACGTATGTGTGTTGTGTGTAAGTATCTAAACAGAGTGGCTCTGCTACTCGTTAGTCCATATATAATGGCTGGTTACAACTCATAATTTCCTTTTTACATTCAGGTTTTAGTTTTGAAAAATATACATTTAGTACCTACCTACATCTAATATAGTATTGATGATTGATGTTTTTTTCAATTCCAAAATACAAAATGTAATATTAATAAATAGCCACTATAAATCTCTTGATTTAAATAATATTTTTAAATATTATTTATTATAATACTTTATATTTATTTATAATTTAAATGAGTAAATTACAACAGGTTTAATTCTTTTTTTTTATTTACATACCTGCACTGTATTGTAGCTATAATTATTATAATAATGTGTTTCCCAATTGGAACTTACTATCATAATATCATGCAGAGTAACATTTTTATAAATCATAAATATATAAAATGTTATATTTTAAAACTTAAAGTGACTTTCTAAGTTATATTTTCGTAAGAGTCTTCTTCAAAATAATAAAGCAAGATTTTAGATTCTAGATCCAAATGAAACAAGTAGCAACCTGTAAACATTTAAACGAGCTGAGAAAAAATCTAAACTTGGATAGTTGATTATTTCCATAAAGTATCAATTATGAATATGCTATTAAATGAGCTGCAGCTTTATATAGACAATATTATATCATGACTAAAAATATATAATACAAAAATGAGTAAAAAATTCCATTAACACATTCACAGCGAATTAGTGAATGACGGTAACGTGTTATATTTTTACTGTCGATTAAAAATACATTTTGTTTTATAATTTATATTACAAAAAATTGTTGTGGTTCTTTCTTGGACTCTTGTTTTTTTTCTTAACACACGGCAAATATACGTTAGTCTAACCCTTTAAAATGTTAAAATAATCATACATAAATTAGTATAATTTCAATTTTTCAAAGATATAATAATATACCTAATTTAAATATAATTATATAAATCTAATTTTAATGCCTACCTACATTCATATCTATAATATGGGTTTATTAAATTATTTTCGTTTTTAATAAAATTATTTTTATTTATGTTATATCCGTACTATTCAATTAGTAGGTTGTTTTATCAACACTTAAAGCCTATCCAAGGATTACACAAACAAATAATTTTTAAAATAAATATAAAATTCCCCAAAAATGTTTTTCATGCTTTACGATGTTGTCATTATAACGGCAAAAGGTAAGTACGTACCTGTATTTTTAATTTTTATTCCAAATAATCTTCGTGTGTAGATTGAAGGCAATACAAGAATATGTTAGGCTGTATTAAATACCTACTGGCTACTCGTATATACAAAGTTTCTCATCCAGTGTATTTCTAACTACAAATATTGTTTACTTGTTACATTGTTTTGAAATAAATAACAACCAATTTTATCTAACATAATATTAATTATAATTATGATAATATTATTAATATTGCACAGCGTTTTTTATATTACACCGATATAAGATCAATACTAACAGTCTAACATATTATTGTGATGTTAACTTTTTTTTTTTTATTAATTAACCCGAGGCAACTTAGGCTATTGGGTGGTTTTTAGTGTGAGGGAGTGTACTGTAAGTTTTTAAACACGTGTGTTTTGGTTTGACAGATTATTTAGTGGGCACCCGTAGGTATCTGCCATGCCCAGACTTGCCCGAAGAAAAATGCCACCCACGGCCGGCATCGAACCGGCGTCGGTGTGCGTCGCAACCGACGCCTTAATCCGCTCGGCCACTCCGTCCCCCTGATAATTGATATTACCTATATTTATTTCAATAGCTGTTACTGTAAAATACTATAGGATATAATATCAGACATTTGTCAGTTATTTAACTGGGTAAAATATGTTCATTTCCTTCGATATTAGATAGGTAGGTAGGTACCTACCTAATGAAATGTGTCTGATTGAAATCAACCACGTGTGCTTATATTTTTACGTAGATATGTATTGCAATCGTGGTTGAGTACACACTATAATGATTATATTATATTTTATTTTATTTAGATTATATAAATTTAAAAATCCAGCTGATCAAATAAATCACATTTACAGATATGTAACAGATACGTGCCTATATGAATCACAATTCACAATGCAACATTTTCAAGAAGAATACATTAAACATTTAAACGTGGTATACATTTCCAATTTGCCAATGCATTTTTTACACGATACCAAATATACCAAAGTGTAAAATCGTAAAATGTGAATTCGTCGCAGTTTGAATCAACCTAACAGAGTGGTCTCTTCACGTGCAATCGTCGAGTATCTCTATATACAGAACGCAATAAATTCTAAATATTACTTACACAATCAATAATGAAAACATTAGATTTACAAAATAATATGTAGGCATTTAATATTTATACTTATTTTCAAGCAAGACTTTTCATTTTATTTTAGGTTTATATAGTGCTTTTTTACCGTCAAATAATAATTATTTTCCTGTACCGACATTCTTTTATCCATATAAACGTTTCGTTGGGGTATGGATTCATATCGTCCATGTGCCCTCGAGCAAAATACTTTGTACATCCCTTCTTTTATTTTATAACTATTTTGTCTTATTAAAAGAAAGACCAGTCACGTGAAGTCGATCTCCGGTGCCCTAGAAAATGTGCACCTCCCGCCCGCACCACATACCTTATCTCCCATCAGAATTACTTTGTACATTTTCATACTTAATCAAATTTTGAAGAAAACATTTTATAATCAGATATTTTTTTTATTTTTTTCCTATCACTCAACGTATACTAATAATTACTAGGTATAGAAGCTAACGCGTTAAATTTTCAATCGATAAGAAAAACGATCCAGTCCAAAAAAATTATATTATTACATTTTTTCATTGTTTCAAAAAACAAATTATAATTCCCTGAATCAGATTCCTCAAGTCTTTCTCTGAGAGTAGTGTAATATATAATATTTAGACTTAGAATAAAACACGAGACAAATAATGACAACGGACCATATTATGGTGTGTGGGTGATCCAATATACATACATACATGCATACGCATTAGGTACATGTACACATAATACGCACTCCTCTTACATATGCATAAATATACATACGGCATATGCAACACATAAATAATATTCTACACCTCTCCGACCAGACGTTTAGTGGAGACAACACAATCAAATATCAGCGGCGCCAGTAAACACCGTATATTATAAAATCATGAACGCATTCTTTCGTATGCATAGTGTATTAGTGTACATACATACGTGTATATATACGTATACATATATATATATATCATATACTTCACGACCCTTTCGATAATTTTCCGATCAAGACGCTTGGTCAAAACAAAACCATAAATTACCAGCGGTACCTTTGTCGCACCGCACTAAATAATAAAATATATCAATACTTTAATATCACGTATTAATCGATGCACAAGAAGAAGAGATCGACCAAAATCATATTATATAAGGACCACAGAGAATCGACTCGTTGCCAGTGTCAATCCGGAGATACACATGGTCCACGCCAGTCAACATCACGACACACGCTTACACATCATTCGTATATGCTCATATATTACCTGTCTGCGTTATGAACTTATATGACATTGTATGTTGTATCATTCGAATATTCAGGTATGGTCACTAAGGTAGTTGTCTCATATTGCTAAATTAAATATCTTGTTAATTATTATCCTCCATCATCATACCTTCAATTTAAATAATCAATTGGGAGTGTAGTGTGATTAGGACATTATAATTATACTGTATCCCATTGCAAATAAACTGTTCATAGGTTAGGTTATATTCGGTTCGTTATCAATGCCCGTAAGATGTCCTATATGGTGACGGCGAATATAACAAATCTCTAAGGTGTAAATACAATTCCCGCAACTGTAACAATCACATTACACTACAATTTGCAAGTAAAGTAAAAAATGTATCTTAGAATCGATACGAATTTATGAGTAATATTCGAATCGTATAAACATCGCCAAAAGATACATAAAGTGGAACAAAATCATCTTAGTTCATTAGTATAAATTAGAGTCACGCGGTACATAGTTACTTAGAATATATAAGTCAAAGTGATATCGATCACCGAACACCACCCCGGAGAAATACAATTCAATCACAGAAGGCAATCGTCACAACCCACACACGAGGTAAGTGATTTGACATATATTATAATAACGCAGATAATTCACAACTTATGTGGTTTGAAGAAAGTTCCTATAGAGATTATATTAATGATAAATTATATAATTGATAATCAACCATCAACATTACGATAGTAATTTTATTAATATTGTTATAATGTCTATTGTCTACTATATATTTTTATCATAATAATAATTACCTACACGGCTATACTCCAAAGCCTCAAGCATATTATAATTCAAATTTAAAATCGTAGACTAATTTTGTTTTCTATTGAAATCTATTGAACAGTTTTAAGTTTAAAATTAAATTTTAAGTTGTAATAAGACGGAAAAATAGACACCAAGTAAAATGTCAAAATACCTATTCTGTAATATCTATTAAAAAGTTTCATTATTTAATATTTATAACAACTATGCGTTGTATTATTCTTAGAATATAGGGAATGCGATATTACTATCTATCCATCAAATCCTTATCAACGATGTATTCGTCTTCCGGTTTTCCTAAGGGAAAATCCATATAAAAATAATATAATAATATTAATACAATCATAGTTGGTTATTTCGTGGTTGAAAATTAAAAAAAAATACTCAATTTTGCTAGTCGTGTTACCAAGGCTAACAGTAAGTTGTTAATAACAATATTGTCTATTTAAATGTGTATTTACTATTAATTTAATAATTTAGGTTTTGCTTCTCGCTGTCGTAAGCTAACAAGTTTCCAGGGACATGGACAGCAAACTTAAAAGAACTTCGGACGACGACGGGGACCACGTCGAACAGAACTTGAAACAATCAATCGTTACAGGTAGGTATTCTCAGTTACAGCTCATATCTCGAGAATCCGAAAGTCTGCAATTATATATAGTGTGTTAATATGTCGAGAACTTGTTCGTTGATTTTACAAACAGCGTACATTTTGGGAGCTAGAATCACATGTTCTTCCAACCATTGGCTAGTTTTCTTTGAAATTTCGGATATTCCTGGGTAGACTTTTGAAATTAATTAATCTGCTCCTGAAAGGGAAGTGGAGATCTTTTATCATCGATTGCTATTATGTAGAACTATTCTTCTGTCATGTTCTGTTTCCAGTATTCAACAGAGTCTCTGGAAATGTGGCTGCGTTGCCGCAGTTCCTAAAACTACTCGCATATTCGTATTGTGAGTCTTAAAATTTGAACATAATAGATCATAGACATGATTTTTTAAGGCAAGCATTAATTTCATCGCTTTTTATAACCCTTGTTACAACTGTAGTTACCGTGGAAATATTTGGCGAAAGTCTCCCACGAACATCTGCACTATGATACCTTAACAATTTGTTAAATTTAAGCTTGTAACACCATATGGTTTCCAAAATAAATATTGATAAACGATATTATAAACGAAGATTAATTAATAATCGTTAAGTTTTCTGAAATTTTCCGATTTTCTTAAATTGTTTTTTCCTTAAGAACCTTCTTCAAAACATTAGAAAACTCATAAGAAAAAGATGAATGAAATCGGTGGCATAGTTTTTGAGATTAGCCATTTCAATGTATATATAACTACATAAGTATACCCATATAACTATATAAGTAAGTAGTTCACGTTTATATAGATAACAATATTATATCAATGTTATTCTGCAGGAGATGCAAATTTTACGTCATCGTCAGAAATGACTGATTATGAAATAATATTGTTGATGATGCCGAATACTTTGCCCGCGAATTGTACGGAAAATCCGGAACGAAACCCTAGGGTTCATCGTGCAGGCACTGGCCAATCCGTGCAAGGCGAAGTATGCGTATGACACGTGTTATTAATTTATGATTTGGTACAGTTTCGAATCGAGTTTTTATTTGATACTATATTTGCTTTCTTAGAAAAGTAGAACATCAGTAATTTCTCTATACCTATGTATTATTTATTATATATTAGCAAAAACTAGAAAGTGCTAACGAACGACAATGACAGGTAATCAAAGTGATGATTGAATAACGCGTCGGTCGATCCATTAATTAGTTTAATCACAAAAATGAAAATGAAAAGACGTTCCACATAT
Source organism: Macrosiphum euphorbiae (assembly GCA_949089665.1). Lineage (NCBI taxonomy): Eukaryota > Metazoa > Arthropoda > Insecta > Hemiptera > Aphididae > Macrosiphum > Macrosiphum euphorbiae. Next base: position 24,800,559 of record CARXXK010000001.1, read on the forward strand.
TATAATATATTATGGATTTATAGAAATTTTAAACTGGTTAAAAAAAAATGTTTTCAACGTGATTTATAGTTCAGAAGTAATCGAACCGAAATCATAGTGTGGGATTGTAATGATACCGCCATTGCACATCGGTCAGGCAACGAGGCGGCACCAACAACAACTTTCAACAGTATATCGTCCGATGATGAAATAAACGACGGAGACACAGTGCGTGTATATCATTCATATAATATTATAACTTATTTAATATAACAATTAACAATTTATAATAATTTATCCATATATATACATATACAGGGTGTCACGTGAGGATTTACTCATTAGCCGTAGAGGGGGACTCGCCGCCCAGACAAAAACCAGTTTATTGACGTTTTACTAATAAACTAAAAAAATTATTAAAAATCATGAGATTAATGAAAATAAAATAAAAGCTCAAAATGTTCACAAAAATATACTCTATAGAATGGCTATCTTCAATTTTTTCAAAATTAAAAAAATAAAAAAATAATTTTTTTAACTTTTTTACTAAAAAATTTAATTTAATTAAAAAATAAAATATTTGTAGTGCTTACCTCTGCGAGTCTTAATAAAAAAACATAATTACGATATCTCCATTATTGCAGGAGATATCGCAATGAGTAAATCCTCACGGGACACCCTGTATATATTTAGAACATTTATTCGATCACTTTTTTTCGGAACATCTTACAAAAATACGTTATTTTTTATTGAAATTTTAAATTCAAACATCAATCTTCAGATACAATAAATTTAACATTAGTTAACGAAGGTCAAGTACTCGTGACAGTGTCGCGTACAACTTGACTGCTGTTGACGAGGAGATACGACCCGTTCAGAAGGGATTTATGCAATAATTGCTATTTCGGCATTTCGCATTAGCATTACTTGTATAGTTATATATACAAACAGTATTTATAATCAACGTTATTAGCTACAAACTCGCGTCTACATTATCTAATATATAAAATTATCGTATCACAATGTTAGTTACCATACTCCTCCGAAACTGCTTGACCGATTTTCATGAAATTTTATATGCATATTCAGTATAGGTCTGAGAATCGGCTACTATCTATTTTTCATACCCCTAAGTCATAAGGGTTGTCCAGAAAAATATAAGCTAAATAATTAGTTAATTGTTGCAGATTAAAATAATAATAGTGTATTATTTATTGATTGCTATTGGTTAATCGGGCATGTTTGTTGATTTGTATTATTATTTTTTGTCAATATATATGTATATAAATTAATGTTTGTGTGTAGGTAAGACCTCTGGGAAGAATATATTCTAATTTAAAAAGGGTTAAATTTGTTTTTTTTTATTCATCGGATTTTAGTACGGTTAGGTTAGGTTAGGATTTTGTATTAATTGATTATATTAATTCACAGTAGGTGGAATTAAGTAAAAACGACAAACTTGGTATAACTTTGAGTTAAATCATACACTTACGTACAAACAGCACAAGGACCGCGATCTACCGCAGGTAGATTGCCTACCTGATAATATACTGCTGTGAATTAAAATTTGTATTCCGGGCAAAAGAAAAGTTAAAATAAATCTAGAACCTCATACACCGAATATTAAATAGCGCATTGAAAAAAGTTTGAGTCATATACAGTTTGTACATTTAATGGGTAACGAAGTGAACGGGATCAGCTAGTAATATTATAATATGCTATAGCTGATCCTGGCGTTGTGCGTGACAAATTAAATAATTCCAGTGGATTTACTCTGAATTCTTAAACTCCGTTAAATGTACACTACGGGTATTTATTTTAACACTGTCATATTTGGGTGGCTTTAAAAAATATGGAAACAGGTCTAAAATAATTATAATATACAATAATAATTATAATAACTATTTTTGAAGTTATACTTCTTTACGCAGGGTAGTGTGAGGAAAAAAAAGCTAACGGGCGTACATGTCCGTAAATAAATAAATATTGTCATGGTAATGTTGTTTTATTATATATTATAATCGGGCCATACTAATTAATATGAATAATTAATGATCGATTATTATTTATTTTTATTATTTTTATTATTATTATCATGTTATTTTTTTATGACATTTTAAATTCGAATAGACGATCTCTGAAGAAACAACTAACTCGATACCAGTAAGAATTTCGATTGGTCGGCAGCAGCAGCCACAATTGTTAACATTCTCCGTGCTCGATAACCATAATTTGGATGTAATTATAGATTTAACATCAGAAGATGATGGTATAAATTCGCATAATTCAATTGAAAATGACGAAGAGATCGATGAAACCCGTTTAGAGGTGCGTATGTATTGCATAACTACGAATTATACATTACCTGTATAGTGTATATATATATATATTATATTATGTTATTTTTTTTAAGACATTTTAAATTCGAATAGACGATCTCTGAAGAATCAATTAACTCGATACCAGTAAGGATTTCGATCGGTCAACAGCAGCAGCGAATGTTCACATTGCCATATAACCATAATTTGGATGTAATAGATTTAACATCAGAAGATGATGATGATACAAATTAGTATTATTCGTTTGAACACAATGATGAATAAGTCAGAATAACCTGCTAAAACTTTCATTTATTATATGTATATTAACAACAAATTCTCCATTGTCAATATTATCAATGTATATTAATTATATATTAAGGAGGTAGGTAATGCTCTTAAAGACCGGTTTAGTTTTATTAAAATAATAAAAAATAAAAAAAAACTATTTATTTTTACCTTATTATATAGGTAAGGTTAGGTAAGGTTAGGTACCTATCCCATGCCCACTATTTCATGTGGAGTTAAATTCCAACACCAACAATAAAGAAATCCTAAACTTGTCTTCTATTTTGCACACATACATAAAAGTCGAATTACCATATTATAGGACCAAGAGTGGTCCACCCCAGTGCTGAAACTGCCAGAACTACGGTCACACCGCAAACTATTGTCACCATCCTTCACGGTGTGTCAAATACTCAAATGTGGTGGCGACCACCACACCGAAGTTTGCACCAAAACCAAAACCAGTCCTGCCAAATGGGCCCTATGCATGGGCAATCACACCTCCAATTACAAAGAATGTCAAATTTTCAAAGCTCTTCTCAAACGACGCAAAACCACAGAATCCTAATCCAGTTCTCACTTCTCTTCATCTCCAAACTCCCCCTCTTCCTCCCAAAACTTCTTACAAATCCGTTACTGATTCCAAAAATATATCACTACCCAATATCCACGCAATTGATAAGCCACTAACTCAATTTATATCAGAACTTTCCTCCTTAATCACTCCCCTCATTACGCTCCTTACAGCTGTTCTAAATAAACAGCTTGTTCTATAGTCCGATACTCCGATTACCTTTCTTATCTCATAATTAAATTAAATTATAATATTTTTAATCTCCAGTTTGTAAATGTAATTATTGTACCTTATAGGTCTTCAATTCCTATTATTATATTAATATTTTAAGTCAATATCATAATGTAATGTTTAATGTTGTACTAGTACAATTTTGTAATTGTTGAGCTATCATAGTTTAAACTAGAAGCTAAAAATAATAAAAAAAAAAAAGCTCCTGATAAATAAATTGTTACATAGCAGATGAAAAATATTAAAAATACATAGACACAAATTTTTTTATAATCATTTAAAGTTCGGGTTTTAACAAAATTTATCAAATTTAAAATTTAATAATTATTTTGTAGTTAAAAATGTATAAAATGTTCAACTTTTATATTTGAGCATTGATAATTTAAAACAAGGTTCCACGTAAATATAGTTTGTATAAATTAGTTTATTCTCAATAATATCATCAAATATAGGTACTTAGTAATATTATCATAGGCAAGACAACAAGACATGTTCAAATCAATTTATATTGCTTCCTTAACTTATTATTAAAATTTAACCATTATTTATAAGTGCATATGTTGTATGTACCCTAAAACTAAAATCTACCGTTTTCAAAAAATTCTAAAAGTTTTATTTTTTTGGAATTTACAATGTTTTTTTGTCTGTTGAACAATTTCAAAAAACGGATATGTCTGGTTGTTGTCCCCAGGTCTTCAATTGTTAATAATATTTTAAAAATAAGAATCATATGTTTTGTTGCAGTCTTCGATGCACGACATGTACGACAAATTATTGACAATACCTATAATTATATACATAGGTCCTATGAGATTTAAGAAATATACTACGTAAATATTAAAAGTTAAAACTGTGAATTATGTGTACATATTTTACGTTAAAGTGACCTTCAGTGCCGGATCTAGAAAATTTAAGAGGTAAATAAAAATACAGCGCCCTTTACGGGGGGCACAGAATGTCAACACAAAATGTTTAAACACAAATTAAAAAGTATATTTTTATTAAAACTATTGTTTTCATATATAGGTACCACGTGTAAGCAAAAACTGGGTATACTCTATAACTCACTTACCTACATTACTCAGTACCCTAAACCTACATATTTTAGAATTCTATTAGCGGGTGTTGATGACCAAATAGTTTAGTTTCATTTCCCGTAACAGAATTAAAAAATATGTTTAGGGTAGGTACACACATGCGGTTTAGTACAGAATATGTAAATATTATACTTGAACTAATTAACTAATTTGAAGTAATTACATTACTCGAAAGTATTTGAAAGCATTTTTATAAAACGAATACTACAGAATTTAAAATTAAAACTAATCAGTAATAACTTATTTTATAATTATAATTTTTTTTTCATATTTATCATTTGGCCTGTCCTAATAAAATTGACGAGTTTCGCTTACCTATATAATATTACGTATTATTCTTTCTGAACTGCTGAATGTATCAAAATAGTTACTGAGTCTTGTACCATGCATCATTTGCATCCATGAATTTACAAAATACCTTTTCTACAATATTAATAAATTACTATAGGTATTATGATATATACTTACATATGATATGTATAACACGACAAACAATAATATATATAGAGGTAGTCGGTAGATGTACAAATAAAGTGAACTAAACTTCCAAAAAGGTAATACAACTAATGCACAAGTCATAGGTATAATATATCTTAGTTATAAATGTGTTTGTAATTGATTAGGTACCTAATGAATTACAACAATAACACAAATTGTGTAGGAGTACCTACATAAAGTACATAAAAATAATACGTTTGAGAAAATGGTTTTTCTTTTAAGGTAAAGGTACTATTAGTTTTAAAACATTCCATTATCCAACCCATAAATATTATTTTGATTATAGTATTAAGTATAGATTTATCAATGATGAGTTTTAGTTTACAGATTACTTTTACCTACTTCATAAGTTATATCCAAGAGCTATATAGTTCATACAATTACGACTTACGAATACGTATCAAAATCTAGTGTATTATTTATAATGTTATATTAAATATCTACTTATCATACTCATATACTGAAACTTACAATTTTGGGAGGTAATACAAATTCGATTACAATAATAGTTAATACTATACACCATTTCCAGTTAGTAAATAAAACATAGGTACTTTACAGTTTATACTTAGTTGTTGGCAAAATACTACTGCTAAATATATATTATATTTACATATACACTATACAGTGTACAGCTTCACATAAATCAAGCAAATGACATACGTTGTAGGCATTTATAAAATATAAATTATGCATAATCCCTTATTTATTCTTAAGTAATACATTTATATTTATATTTCAACGTACCACTTGGATGTTTATTCCGTTAATGGCCCCTGGTGTGTTACAGTGGTGTAGTGGAGGGTACACGCGGGTACACGGCGTGTACTCACCTCCCAATTTAAGATTAATGCGTGTACCCTTAACAAAAATCGTGGTTCGCGGGTACACGGACCATGAACAATACGTATAAGCGTTACCTAGTCAATACAATTTATTTAGGAAATATTATTGAGTAATATAATATATTAAATTTTGATATTTATTATTTAATAACAAAAAAAAAAAATAAGTGTAATTACTAATTTGTTTACTATTGTCATAGAACAATATAGATATAGAAGCGAAAATCGATCAGCTGATTTACGTTTACCTACTAAACACGAATTAAGATAGTACTATCTTAATCAGTACTATCTTAATCACGGACTAAGATATACAGGACTGGACACGAGATGAATATTGTGGTTACGAAATGTTTTACAACAGGCGGAGTTCGGGGGGATATTTTCCTTTTAGCATTACTAGCGCCGTCCTAGTGGATACTTATGGAACTAGAACACATCTTACAAATTTCTAGTTCCATAAGTATCCACTAAGACGGCGCTAGTAATGCTAAAAGGAAAATATCCCCCCGAACACTGCCTGTTGTAAAACATTTCGTAGTCAACCCCCCCACACCCTCCAACCTTGTCGTGTCCAGTCCTGTATATCTTAGTCCGTGATCTTAATCACGGACTAAGATATACAGGACTGGACACTACAAGGTCGGAGGGTGTGAGGGGTTGACCACGAAATGTAGTACAACAGGCGGAGTTGGGGGGGATATTTTCCTTTTAGCATTACTAGCGCTGTCTTAGTGGATAATTATGGAACTAGAACACATCATACAAATTTCTAGTTCCATAAGTATCCACTAAGACGGCGGTAGTAATGCTAAAAGGAAAATATCCCTCCGAACTCCGCCTGTTGTACTACATTTCGTAACCACAATATTCATCTCGTGTCCAGTCCTGTATATCTTAGTCCGTGATCTTAATTCGTGATTCGTGCTACCTTAGATCACATATGATCTAAGCGTGCTACTAAATAAATTATGATCTGAAGTCTGAACCTAGGAAACGACTAAACGAGCCCGTCGAGCCCGACATCCCATAACCAACATGATGTTAGATCCTTGTTTACCCGTATTCAGAAAACGTTGGCGGGGTACGCTACGCGGGGTCGGCTCTTTTACCATCGTGAAGCGGCTGTCCAACGCGTACACAGATCTATTTTTAAATCATTAATTGGTAACTTTTACATTATTGTTGTTTTGTCCAGTTTCCAGTTATCAGTTATCGTTTCGAATATCCATTTGAGCTTAAAATATCCAATCATAATTTATGAGGTTCTATTGTATATTATATAGACAAATAGATGAAGTAATGTATGAGTATCGAATAATGGTGAGGTGAGTGGGGGGTTTGGGGGGCGTAGCCCCCCAAGTTATTTTTTACAATGATTGAGGCGTGTACCCATGATTTTTTTTAGGACTACATCACTGGTAGTACAACGTATAAACTTATTTTTTCAAATGAGAAACATACTAGTTTAGGTACTCTAAATTGTTAGTAAGGACGAATCCAGAGATGAAGCGATGTAGGCTCCCCAGGCTCCCCAGGTTCGTCAAAAAAAAAAAAAACACTGTCATCAATAGATTAAATAAATGTACTATTACCAATATACTTAAAATTCTTAAAAACCCATAGTCACCCGATATATAGTTATTTTCTCGAAGAACTCGTGACTGCGTGTTTCTGAATATTATTCTCCGTTATCTTACAGAATATAGGTATTAGGTGGTAAGTTATATGTCTATAAACTCTCGGTTTAGAATAGTGGAATAAAAATCCCCGAGAAAATAATTCCAAACCGTAGGAAAAAAAATCCCCAGCTGGATATTACTATATTAGGTACTCACTCACAACCACATGAAAATGATTGAACAAATATTTATTAAACACTAATTCCCACATTACGTATTTAATTACAAATATATATATGTAGGTATGGGTATACTTCTAATTTAATGAATATTATATCATATTTAAATATTGTATAAGTCCAACAATTTTTATGAAGGAGCTGGGTCATTGGATCCCCCTTCTATCCCGCCGTCGAGTCTTGTATAGGTACTTGTAACCCCCTCCCATATTACCTACTTATATTATAACAATTTAATACAGATTGTATACTATATTTTTGTTTTCTAAAATAAAAAGAAAAAAATGTAAATATCGTATAAAAGAATTATTAAATTAAAAACCAAATTTATTGTAAATAATTAATATAAAATAATATGTAAAAAAAAATATTATTGTAATAACTAATATTAGGTATGTAAAAATTTATGTCAAATGTCAGCCAATTTCATTCACATCGCTGCTAAAGCTATTTAATTCTAATAAAAAAACAAAATGTATTAATTAAAAACCCACTGCAGTAGGTAACATTTGAAGTTATAATAGATATACCAGATACCTCATACATTATCGTCAAAATATTAGGGAACGTTAAACTATTTTTCCAGTGATTTTTACTCCATTAATTACCCTCTATATAACATCGTCCTATTTAAGTTGTGAGTGGAACTACTTTCCTACTGCAACAGGTGTCTGCGTAGTGAGTTCATCAGTTACAATTTAGATACCTACTTACTAGTTAAAATTAGGTACATCATACATATTATGAACTCAAAAGTCGTTGTTAACATAACCCACTATTAAATATAAGTAGGTAGGTAACAGTTGTCCGCTGTAAGTATCTATAGGTGTATTGTAAAATGTAAATATTATGTAACTGAATACATAATTAAGTATCTACACGTGAACTGCTGTAGTAGACACTCGAGAGCGAAATGTGATTGTTCGCCGAACAAATAATATAATTTATTATAAAAGGTACACTATAGTCTGTTCAAGTTCTGTGTTGTCCATGTAGTAAAAAAGTAATGAATTATTAACATTTTTTGGTTTTTACTTATTTAATAACATAATATATTATTATTATTATTATTTTGATGAACTTAGGCCCGTCGACTATGGCCATAAGATGTTGTAGGGGATTATGAACTATGGTTAGTAAGGTTAGTACGGTAGGGTATTGTTACGGTAGGTAAGCAAACACATGTATGTGTGGCAAGGTTTTTAGTCTAGGGATGGGCCGATACTAAAACAGATAGGTACTCGATATCCGCCGATATTGGTGGTATCGTTTTTTTAAACCGATATTTGAACCGATACCAAAAAAAAAACCAAATCTATCAGCATAATATCATTGATTATAAATTGTAATACCTAGTTAAATGTAAAATGATAATAGTATTTCAGTTGATAGTATCGATGATCTTTTAATATCGGTTCATTGTTTATGCTGAAAATGTTGGTTTTAAAATATATCGGGTGTCGGTTTTTTATCGGTTGCATATATGGGAGTATCGGATATCGGTAAAAAGAGGCACCGGCCCATCCCTAGTTTTTACTACTACGAACCCGGGGTGGTCACCCATCCGGGAGGTAGTAGCAGCGGGCGCTACTTACTCTCAGTCACACTCCGCGACTGGTAGCAGCCAACGCGCCAAGCCAAGCCACTAATATAACATATAATAGTAGCTACCTATTTAAAATATTAATATTTGGTACAGTATATATGGTCTGTTCGCGGACTGCTCGGCTAGTTTACTTGTTATAGTTATTATGCACATTTTTAACAATATAAATAACATAATCATGGCAGGAATTTAAGTAATTAAAATATTTTATATATTTTTTTAAAAAAACAAAAACAAATTTAATTATTCATTGAAAAATAGGTAGATACCTACATAACATACATAATATTCACTATACATTGAATCACAAAATGAAGTAAAGTAAAAATGTAATAATATTCATACATGTGCTCCTCCCCCTACCAGCAAAAAACCTACAAACAAAACAAAAAATAGCTAATGGCCTTAGTTGCCGGGCTCAAGCTCAATAAAAAAAAAAAAATGTAATAAACGACATATTATACCTACCTATACATCAACTTTAAAACAAAATTAAACAACATAATATATTGTGATAATATCACAAAACTATAATCGATTTTGACTTTTTTTAAACCTTTCAGTTATGTTATAAAATAATCAAATAACTTTATTTATTTGAAATTTTAAAATTAAATATTAATTATAATTTAGTTTAAATATTCGTTTTTGTTATTCATAAAGTTTATCTACATTTGTTTGTTGGTTGTTGGGGGATAATTTCCGCTCATATTCCGGCGCTACTGAAATAGGTACAATAATATTTTTGTTTAAAAACACGTTTTGATGACGCTTTTAAGTAGTTTTAACCTTTTATTACGTTTGAATAGCCCACTGCCACAATGGTTTTTTGACCAGAGCTATTATAGGTGGTCTGACTTTATAAATTATATTTTATAAATAATAAAATATCCAACAAAAATATTTATTTATTTATCTTTATATATCTCATCTTTCTGTATACCGAAAATACTGGTAGGTATATAAAAAATTTCGTGTCACGTGTTTGTCCGGGATAAACTCCGAAACTACTGGACCGATCTTGATGAAATTTTTACACTGCGTGTAATTTGGTCCAACTTAAAAGATAGGCTAATTTAAAAAGGGAGAGGACCAACCCCGAGAGGTGCTCAAACAGGAATTTTGAGATTTCAGATGGAAATTTTTGTTGCCACGAGAACAAACCATTTATTATATACATCGACGATTTGTTATTGTACATATACATATTCAATCAGTATTATTATTATACATCTATAAGCAATTATGGGTTTTTAAGCTAGGTATATAATAATAATAAAAAAAAACTATTTGCTTTACTTTTTAAATACAAATTATAATATAATATCTATCTATAAACATGTGAAATTAAAATCTCAGTACAGGCTAAACTCTTTAACTAGGTACTCACTTATCAGATCTTCTTTATTTTTTTTTTTAAGCGAAAGAGTATTTCGCGGAGAAGGCGTTTATATGAAAGAAAATTTTAGGAAAATCCACCGGTGTATAAAATATTGGTTGCTATTGGTTAATCACGCATGTTTGTTGATTTGTATTAGGTATTATCTTTTGCCAATATCCATTATCCATATATACCTATATAATATTAGTTCCAGAGTTAAGTCTGTACACTGTATAGTTGTAGTCTGTGTATTTATATAGTTATATATAGGTACCTATATTATATATAAATTAACGTTTGTAGGTTAGTGGGTAGATTAGACCTCTGGGAAGAAGATAGGTTACCTAATTTATAAAAGGTTAAATTTGTTTTTTTTTTATTCGTCTGATTTTAGTACGGTTAGGTACTTATAGGATAGGATAGGATTTTGAATAAATTGAATATATTAATCCACCGTAAGTGGAATTACGTAAAAACGACAAACTTGGTATAACTTTGAGTTAAATCATACACTTACGTACAAACAGCACGAGGTCCGCTATCTACCGCAGGTAGATACCTACCTGATAATGTACTGCTGCGAATCAGAATTTTTATTCCGGGCGACGGAAAAGTTAAGATAAATTTTGAACACCATACACCGAATATTAAATAACGAATTGAACAAAGTTTGAGTCATATAGAGTTGATGCATTTAACGGGCAACTACGAAGTGCACGGGATCAGCTAGTAAATTAATAGTTTATATTATAAACGGGTTGATTCCAATGACCCAATTCAAAATGGGTATGTTATACCTAATTAAGTAGGTACAGACAAAAATGAAGTAAATTACAATAAAAATACTAAAAATTACAAAATAGTAATTTAAATAATACATACCTATACCTACCTAGTAACATTTAACAACAGCTCAACAGTACCTAATCTACGTATTTTTGAAATGTAATTTTGTATTATAAATACCTACCTATGTGAAAAAGTCTCGCTTATTTTTATATACCTACTTAACGTGTAGGAAAAATATGAATGGAAATATAATGAAACGGTCAGGGGCGTAATTAGGGGGGATTAGAGGGATAGAGCCCCCCCAAAACTTTTTTTTACTGCTAACATTTTGATTAAAGTATTGATAATGACCATTCATGTTTGCTAAAAACGTATATCCCTCCCCCCCCAACCAAATTCCTAATTACGCCACTGGGCCACTGGAAACGGTGAAATATCTTAGGAGAGACGAGGAAAATTACTTTTCCTAATTATGCCTCATATTACATGAGCCATTGAACTTCAAATATATTAGAAATATGTAATAAAAAGGTAAAAAGTGAGCAATCGTGTTGCGCTGGCTCGCGGCTTGGGTTCGGCTACCATCTTACCTCTGTTGGACTGGATTCGTTCCTATTTACTAAAATATAGTAAATAGGCCTTGATGGGTTAAGCTTTACGGCTCCAACTCTCCAAGTCTCGTATACTTATAGCTACGTCTGTTGTCCCTCAAGGTGGACATTTTTATCCAATTTTATTCTCACTAATCATAACTATTAACTACTATAATAGTGTCTCAATCGACCCTCGATTCTGCAAGTATTGTGTTTTGATGATGATATAAAGATTTTTCGTAAAATTGAAGGCCAGGATTTTTGCATAAGCTTACAGGAGGACTTAGACAGATTTGTTAAATGGGTTGAAAAGTTTGAGTTATCGTTTGAAAAATTATAATAATCTACTGTCCTATTAATTAATAATAACATCATTAATCACTGTATGATCTTAGACGATAAAGTATCTGTTTTCTGAAACATAAATAATTAAGAGTTTCTCTTGAAATGGTAGGTAGGTATAAAGGCAGTGGCGCCGAACACGGGTATCAACTGGTGAAAATTGCCCAGAACTATTTATGGTTGGATCATGTGGGTGGCTGGGTGATAATAAGTGATCCGTCATTAGTGGTATTTTATATTTAACAATAACGGTAATTGTAAAGAATAGGCAATAATAGTAAGAGTATGGCAGATCACCAGGTAGTATACCACGATTATAATGCACTATTCGAGAGTAGCTAAACATTTTTTTTAAAAAGATGGGTCTAACAACAGAATTTTTTCCCTAGAACATGAAATATAGATCAACAGATTGATAAGACAACTCAATAATGTGTCAATTAAACGAGAGGCAATAAATATTAATTTTACTAGATATACTACATATAGAGGGGAAGTAATGCTAACGCGGTCCCCCCTCTGGTTCTCGATACCACGAAAAAAAAAAAAAAAAAGATATACTACATATTAGCATTTACTAGAAAAGTTGATATTATGTTTTATTTTCAATATATTTAGGTTTTATTCTTGTGATATTTATAGATATTTTAAGTAATAGATATTTAAATGTGCAGATATTTATTATATTTAAAATCTTTGATTCATGTTTCGATCCATTTTTTTTTTCAAAACTTGAAAACTTAAAACAATATTCCATATTAGTTTTTCTTATAACAATTCAAATATGTAAAAACTACATATGCATTATGCAAAAAAAATTTTATAAGTGTGAATATTTTGATAGAATTTGTAATTTAACGTTTTTTTTACTTAAATAGAATTTTGACCAACAATATTGTTCAGTAATTAAGCTGAGTATTGCAATATTTTATCAAAAACTAACAATTGCAGTGATCATTACATTAAAAAATATCAAAATAATACTTTCAAAAAGATAGACCCAAATGCCAAGTCGTAAATTATTATGATGTTTAATATCAGTATGAAAATATTGACCCTACAATTTCCATACTCTTTAATTGTTCCAAATATTGTCAAACATCAACAATAACTTCACTATTATATGCCATTTAGACCCATTTTGTCTACACTATACATTTCAATCATTTATTTTTGCTAAATTATCACTTACAACTTTAAATAATATATTATCAACAGATTTAGAATGCAACTCAAATTGAAATAAAACTTTATTTAACAAAATTACAACGTAACAAAAAAAAATATCATCAGGACAAAATATTATTGACACCGCTGAATATTAATTTGAGCTTATAGGCCTACCGAGTAGCCGAGAATTTCATGGTGTGCTCCCATCCGTATTTGGACAAAGGGACCCTTTTATATCGTTTGAAGCAATGACAGTTTTAAGTAGTTTTTTTATGTAGGGACCTTTTCTTAAATTTCCCGGCAGTCTAAAAATAGTCTAACCGCAAATGGACATAGGTACTACAAAATAAAAGTACAGACTAGTGTTAATTATTATTGTAATTACAATGGCTTAATTAGTCTACGTTTTAAATGGCTATTTATTTTCCTTTTTAAATAAACACCATTTATTATTCCGTCTTCTTTAGTATGTCATTTTCTGGTCGATTTAGTGCCAATAAAACCTGGCAATGGAGTATACAGCTAAGTGAATCATTATCTATTTTCGAGGAGATCTTTATCCAGTCTTTTAAGTATAAGGCAAGTGTTTCCTTAGATGATGAAAAAGGGCTCAAACCTCTAAATAAGCACGCCTGTAACACAAAATCATCCCCTATTAAATTATTCAAATTGAATATAAAAATTTTGAAACAAAACTATATTATTCTTAAATATACACATTCAATTATTAATGAAATATTTCAATAACATACCCATTTTAATTGCTTATCATTTAATTTATCTGGTCCCCCTTCAGATTCTATTGCCTTATCCATTAATTGTATGTACTGTGCTAATTTCTTCAACCTCAATCTTCTTCCCCATCCAAGGTGTATGTTGTACATTTTCAATAGTACTTTCTTTGATATAAATAATTAATAATATAAAAATATTTGGTTTAGCAATATAAGTATTTAATTTAAGAAACTCACAATATGTTGAGGAGGTAAGGAGCTAAAATTGTACGGGAACATAGTAAAAACTGGGATGGCTTGAATTATGTCTTCTACTGGAGATACATTTCCTGCTCCCAGACATTCAATTACACGAAACCATTTTAAAAGCATATCATCTGAACATTCTTCAGCCATTAAACTCAAATGCCTAACATAATAAACTAACATACAAATCTACATGCCTATGTACAAATTAATAAATATAACGTACAAATATTTTTGATAGAGTACATAGTATGCTATGATTCATCAATATTTGTATATTAATTAATTTTTCTATTTTTTATCAATAAGAATTAATCAAGGAGAATAAACTTACTCAAAAACTTTCATGTTATGTTCAAAATTGTTCTTTTGATCCTTTATCCAATACTCCTTAAGTTGCTCATCTGTCCAAAAATGTTCAGATAACAAATACTTAGGAAACATGAACCTGAAAGTAAATAAAGTTGAATAAAAATAAAATTGTGAATGCTTAGTTTTTATTATTATACCTACAACAAAACCAGATCTTTAATAGAAATATATTTTTTGTAGCCTAAGATAAATGTTAATAATGATAGCTTATTGTATAATTTAAAAATAAATATATATTTACTTACGCTATTGGAAATATAAGCAAATCAAGAAATGGTATATTACAAAAAATTAGGATTGGTGTCAAACCAAAAAGTTGTGATGGCAACCTATACTTCAACTCCAACTCGGCATAAGTTAATGATGACAAATCAGAACTACAATATTTGTTATACGCTGATAATAACACTAGAATATCTTTGTATAGATACTGAAATAAAAAAGAAACAAATATATTATATTTGTTATCCATTTAAGTAAATATTACTAACTTTAGTCCCAAGAACACTCAGTCTTGCATATTTTGCTGTAGATGGCGACCATTTTTCAATCCTTTTAACAAGTCGCATTGTGAAGTTATTATCGTCTAAGATCTTTGACTCGTTCATATTTTGTTTATTGTCTAAATTATTATCATGCATAACATCAGTGTTATTTAAAGAAGCATTTTTCTTTTCAGTAGATTGTAAACATGGGTTAGCATAATCAACACCACTGCCACTTATAAAAGGTGGTACCCCCGGAGGTTTTGTATCTGTTTTCAGTGGTTCTTTGCTTGGTAACTGCAAAATTACTGAATTCCTAGAAATAAATTATTAAATAAATTAAAAGCTCATTCCCACATTTAATATATTTTAATTTAATTTAACTTAAGTGTGACCTTTGTGGTCATGTGAATATATTTCATAATAATAATATGGACCAACACAATAATTAGATCTCAAATGCTCAAAATAATATGCAAGTATTCATTAATTACTCGTTGTTGTATATTCTCATCGGTACGGCTAGAAGTCAAACATTATCGAACATAATCTATATCAACTATACCTATTATAGTAATAAAGTGAATAATATACATGGGTCTTACACAATTGAATTGCATATACCACTTCAATAGGCAGTGGCGTGTATCATAAAAGAATTGGTGTTGCTCAAATAATATTAGGTGACCTCACCTTCATAATACTGTTATACCGACCTATACAATTTCCTAATCTTTTTCTATCAATACCCACCCACCCGGCTTAGAAATTTTGTCATTTATTGAGCCCTTTAAGAATACCGTAAGAGCGGGATACTTTACTCCAGGGGTTAAACATTGCTCCAAAAAAAAATATTTATTGATATCAATCGTAGCACATTACGATTTTGAGATCAGAGATTGAAGTTTTTTTTATATTATTCTTATTAACATTTCCAATTTTTTCAAACATTACGAACATCAATCTATAAGTTTGCCTCCAAGATGTAGGTCGTGAAAAAAATTGTTTTCAAAAACACAAAAACACATAACGGAAAAGTTATCCAAAATCTAGGGGATTGAAATTTAATTTAAAATGTATTGAAAAAAGACTTTTAATCAACTAAAAAAAAAAAAAAAAAAATTATATTATGTATAGGTTCAAATAAGTTACAACACAAGCACTAAACATTGCACCAATAGTTATTATGCATTAAAGTAAGGTAATTTTAATCATTGTGTAACCTGCAGTGTATTTTAACTTTGCTCCAAACTTTTGGGAATGAGTAAGTCACTAGTACGACATTCGGATTTTTTTGAATTGTTCTTACCTCTCAACATCTATAGGTACATATAAAACAACACCAACAGGTAATTTTTATCTTTGTTATTGAAGCTATAGTATAGGTTCAAACTAAAAAAGAAATATATTTGGAGCAAAGTATCCCGCTTTTAAGGTAACGTTACAGTATGATACAATGAAGAAATTGTTCAAGAGTGGTATCAGAATCCTGAACCAGTGCCAAATTTATAAATGATTTGGTTTGTTTTGTCATGTCATGTTTGTACTTGACAGTGACTGTATTAAATAACTTGTTATGAACAATTGTTAACAGTAAAAAGTTTTCATTTTGTTGTGGAATAGGTATTTATGTTCAAGAGCTCAAAATTAAAATAATTTCATATAGGTAACTTTAATAAGAAAAAAAATTAAAAGGTCTAAAATAAATATGAAAACCAGTTCATGGCCAGTTGGGCCATGGCCTGAGCTAATCCTAACTCAATAACATATTGACTTAATAAAATTTGAGTTTAAATAAAAACTTATTTTGTGATAATAATTTTTTTCTTATTAATCATTTGGCCTGAACTAATAAAATGCTCTGGTTTCGCCAATGGTAATATCGCACAATACTGGGAAAGACGCACAGACACACATACTTGAAAAATCGACTGTTCTTGTACGTTCTGTTTTCAAAATTCAACAATCTGCAATTAGTGGCAGCATAGCACCGACACATGCTGATCATGTACTTCATCGTGCGTGGCCCGACGAATGACGATAGTTAATATTTATTATTTAATGTTTGGACTGTTTGGAGGGTCAAATTTGACTAAGCTCTCCTCACTTGATACGTGAATACTATTCATAATCTATGGTGAATGAACGTAAATAACAAGTGTTTTCGTGATCCGCGACGTGATAGGTGATAACTGATAAGTGATAACTAATAAGTTTTAAACGCGGACTAAAATATAATACTTATATCTTATGACTTATAGTACAGAACAATATCTTAGCGTACAACATCTTGGTCCGTGGTTTTAAAATTTCCTGGGACTTATGTACGCTTATATCATACGTTATAGCAGTTATAGGCATAGACCTATTAACTAAACTAATTAACCTATTAACTATTAATTGATAAACGAAAAAAGTCCCCGGTAACAAAGTCACACAGAAAAAAGTCTCCCGTTGCAGCAGTGGCGTATTTACGGGAGGGGGGGAATTTGATGAAGACGAATCTGCAGATATTCCTAATTTTTTAAAGCAAATAAGTCAAAATATAAGAAAGAGATCTTTTTTTATATCTGAATAAAATAATAAATACATTTTTATATATTTTTGAATTTATTTACGATGAGTAAACCACAAATCTAAATAAATGCATTTTTATAATTTTTAAATACTATTATTATAAGATATTTTTTTTTTTTTTTTTAATTAAATTATAAGGGGACTTTTTTTCTGTGTGACTTCTTACGGGGGAATTTTTTACAATTGACTTTTTTTTCTTAATTTCCTATTAATTTATGAGTTAATAGGGCCAAGGAACGGCAGAACAATACATTTAATAAATGGTACATAGCTTCTCAATCTTCATAATTATTGTTTATATCATAATAAAAATGTGAAGTGACAATTTATTTTCATAAGCGTTCGAATTTCAAATTTTTACAAAATCCATGAAAATTTGAGATTATTTTATATTATTTTTACACAAGGGTTGATACAAGATTCCTCTTATATTTACTATAAATTAAACTTCAATTATTAAAGCTGATTGCAGTCTCAATAATTTTTTATGAGCAATCATATTTTAGTTCAAATTATGAAGACATGACAAGTTGGATATTCAACCATCGAATAAATTATAATAACTATCTATAATCAAACAATTTTTGTTATTTATCAAAAAATATTAGTCATAAAACTTCAAATATTGCAGTGTTACTTGAATTATCATTTTCTATACACAATGGCCTCTTAAAAATATTTATACTAAATTTTAAGCCATTTTAATTACGATTTTTTTTTATTTTCTTTCTTAAACAATTGATAAAAGTCCTAGAAGCCTATAAAATCTTTGAAAATTTAAAACAATATTAAACATAGGGTTTTTTTTTTATAGCAATACAAAAATTTAAAAACTATATAATAAAAATTTATAATAATTTATAAAAGTTTAAATTTCATACTTTGATAGAAATTATATTGTAAATTTTTTTAAACTTAAATAGAATAAAGCCACAATATTATTCAAAATTTGAATTGAGTATTGCAATATTTTATCAAAAATTAAGTTTAAATAAGTAATATATCAAATACCGAAATAGTACGTCAAATAAGTTACACTTAAATATAAGTCTAAGATTATTCATTCAATTGTTTAATATCAGTATGAAAATATTGATCCTACGCTTTCAAATACCATCAACCATAATTTGGCCATTTCATCTACTCATTGCAATATTATACGTTTCAATAATGTTTCTTTCTAAAATCTCATTTCCAATTTTAAATATATTAAACGGATTTATAACAAATTGAAAAAAACACTCTATTAACAAAATTACAATGTAACAAAATAAAATATCACCAAGACAGAATATTATTAACACCACTGGATATTAATTTTTTTTTACAAAATATTGATTAACATATTATGTACTACAAAACAAAAGTACAGACTAGATTTTATTATTATTGTAATTACAATGGCTTATTCTGTCTACGTTTTCAATGGTTATTTATTTTCCTTATTAAATAAGCACCATTTATTATTCTGTATTCTTTAGTATGTTATTTTCTGGTCGATTTAATGCCAATAAAACCTGGCAATGGAGTATACAGCTGAGTGAATCGTTATCAATCTTTGAGGAGATTTTTATCCAGTCTTTTAAGTATAAGACAAGTGTTTCCCTAGATGATGAGAAAGGACTCAAACCTCTAAATAAGCATGCCTAAAACAAAAGTAAAAGATCCACAATTAAAATAATAAAATATAATATTTTTTTTTTATATTTGAATAATAAAAACACATTAAATTATTGATAAAAAATGTAAGTAACATACCCATTTTAATTGTCTTTCATTTAATTTATCAGGTCCACCTTCGGATTCTATTGCCCTGTCCATTAGTTGTATGTACTGTGCTAATTTCTTTAACCTCACTCTTCTTCTCCATCCACGGTGTATGTTATACATTTTCAATAGTACTTTCTTTATTATAATTAATAATAAAATTTTTTAATATAACAAAAATATTTGACTCACAATACAAGTATTTAATTTAAAAACTTACAATATGTTGACGAGGTAAAGTACTAAAATGATAAGGGAACATAGTAAAAACTGGGATGGCTTGAATAATGTCTTCTACTGGAGATACACCTCCTGCTCCCAGACATTCAATCACACGAAACCATTTTAAAAGCATATCATCTGAACATTCTTCAGCCATTAAACTCAAATGCCTAACACAATAAACTATATTAGTATGACTCATCAATATTTTTATATAGTTAATTTTTCTGTTTTTTAACAATAAAAATTAAATAAGAAAAATAAACTTACTCAAAAACTCTCATGTTATGTTCAAAATTGTTTTGTTGATCTTTTATCCAATACTCTTTAAGTTGTTCATCGGTCCAAAAATGTTCAGATAGCAAATACTTAGGAAACATGAACCTGAAATTAAATAAAGTCGAATAAAAATAAAATTGTGGATGCTTATGTTTTTATTATTATACCTACAACAAAACTAAAATATTAATAATTATAAAACTTTATTTTTTGCAGCAAAAAGAGATAATGAATACAAAAATGAATAATGATAATTGTATAATTTAAAAATAAATATATTTTTACTTACGCTAATGGAAACAAAAACAAATTGGTAAATGGTACAGGCCAAAAAATTAGGATTGGTGTCAAACGAACAAGTTGTAATGGCAACCTATACTTCAACTCCAACTCAGAATAAGTTAAGGATGACAAATCAGAACTATAATATTTTTTATAAGCTGACAGTAACACTAGAACATCTTTGTATAGATACTAAAAAAAAAAAAAAAAAAAAAATGTTATATTTGCTTTCCATTTAACGATTTAAATAAATATTACTAACTTTACACCCAAAAACACTCAGTCTTGCATATTTTGCAGTAGATGGCGACCATTTTTCAATCTTTTTAACAAGTCGCATTGTGAAGTTATTATCGTCTAAGATCTTTGACTCGTTCATATTTTGTTTATTGTCTAAATTATTATCATGCTTAACAACAGTGTTATTTAAAGAAGCATTTTTCTTTTCAGTAGATTGTAAAGATTGGTTAGCATTATCAACACTACTGCCACTTATATAGGGTGGAACAGCCGGAGGTTTTGTATCTGTTTTCAGTGGTTCCTTGCTTGGTAACTGCAAAACTACTGAATTCCTAGAAATAAATTGTTTAATAAATTAAAATTTCATTTCCACATTTGATATTTTTAAATTTAATCTAACTAAAGTGTGACCTTTGTGGTCATGTGAATACATTTCATAATAATTATATGAAACAACAAAACAATTATTTCTCAAACGCTCAAAATAATATTCAAGTATTCATTAATTACTTGTTGTTGTATATTCTCATCAGTATAGCTAGAAGCCAAACATGGTCAAACACAATCTATATTAACTATACAGATACTGAACTTAGGTATTCAACAATTTAATTGCATAAGACACCACTTCAATAGTTAAAAAGAACTTTCTACGAAAATTCTAAATATTTTTTATTCAGTAGGTGTATTATAAGATAAGCAAAGGTAATTACCATACGTTTTAATGTGTCAACTAGGTGTTTAGATACTTACCTAATTATTATTATAAAATTATATCTATTTTTTCACAATTTTGGGATTTGATCTATTAAAAGTACCAACAGTATGAAACAAAGAACAAAGTATCAACTCTAAGTATAATTCTATTGATTTAGAAGACATGAAATGTTTGTACTTGATAGTAATCAGTGGGATATATGGGGAGGAGGCCCCTAGGACAGAGACCATGGTGAAATTGCAGGTTCAATTTAAGCATTGCATGTATATCTTCACTGTTTACAGTTGTTCACCATTATTAAGTTAGCCGGTTGATTAAAATCGTTTTTGAGGAATCAACAAGGAAATGTTAGATGGTCAGGACTTGCTTTGATGACTTATAATTGACTTTAATGTTAAATTCATAGTAAGATAACATTAAAATATATAAATGACACTGTCAATATTTTTTAAAAAAGAATCAAAAAATTAATTTTACATGGTAATAATTAAATTGCGTAATTTTTATTTGTACTGTAGGTATACGTCATAATTACAACCACCTAGCTGAGCCAGATCCCAAAAAATGTATAGTTATGGCTATGTTAGTTGTGCTCTTCTTGACTAGTGATAACTGATAAATTGGCCCACAGTGAAAATAATTTGTATATACACCACTGACAGTAACTGTTTAATAACTTCAACCTTGTTTACAGTAAGAAGTTTTAACTTTTTTGTTGAACATTTAACTTCATGTGTTCCAAATTAAAATAATTTCACTTTAATTTGAGTTTGAAAAAAATCAAAAGCACAAAAAATTACGAAAAATAATGAAGCATAGTACCTATTTACTATAGTACTAATACATACATAGTACCTATTTCCAAAATATAAAACTATTACAACATTTTAAACTTGGCACATTTCATTTATAGGTACTGCAAAGAAACAACAATAATAGGTAGTTGGGACTGGGGGCAGGTGTGTTATTATGTGGACATATAAAATGTCCACACAATTGTGGTAAGTACCTATTTGAAAAGAATTTCAAGCATTAAAAGGCATTGAACAATATTTGGCTAAAGACTAATATTTCTCAACATTAACAGTCAGTTTTCCTAACATTTAAAACCATATTGTTACCAATACCAAACACCAGCCATATCAAAATTCGAAGTAGGGACCAAAAGAAAACTGATAAGTAGATGGTAGAGAATAGAGATGGACTCGAATGGACCTAACCTAACTAGGTAGACTCGTAAGATATATTACTAAACACAACATCCAATCGGTGTGTCGATGAACGGATGGAGTAATATTGGATAATATTGGGGAAGACGAGTGATCCGCTTCTTCAGGTTGACACACATACCTGAAAAATCGACTGTTTTTGTACGTTCTGTTTTCAAAATTCAATAATCTGCAATTGGTGGCAGCATAGCACCGAGACGTGCTGATGATGAACTTCATCGTGCGCAGCCCGACAATGTTTGGCGGGTTAATTAAATCTGACTCGGCTCTCGCACGATTGCCGAATGCTGATACTATTTTGTCGTCGTTTGAGTTTAAAATTTACATTATTATTTCAAAATAGGTTTTAAAATTTTTTGGCGAAAACAAAATTTAATATATTATTATTATGACGGATATCTGGTAGTGATAACGGCACAGCTGATAATGTTTTTGGCCTCTTGGATAATAATAATATCATAGATATTATATACATAGATAATAAAGATATTATATAATGATCAATCAAAATATATCGTCACTACGCGACGTAAATATTATCATATTGACATTAATTGAATATTGCTATCAACATCAAAAAATTATAATTTTTCCATCTGATACTTTTCAGATTCCATAGGTTACCGGCCTACAGAATAAATCTATTCTGTGACCGGTCGACCGTACGAAATTTATTTTTCGCGCCGTACGTCTTACTGCAAAACTATCGATTTCTGTGCAGCACGCGCACCATCGATTTCTATTTAACATGAGCACTATCGATGTTTCACAAACACGCGATCCTAAAACACAAATCACAATACAGTATACAATAATAATTGTAACGATATAATGAGATAATAAGATCGCGGCGGTCCTTTATTACTCTTTCTTTCTTTCCCACACGCACGACGACGTCGACACACGAGGCCGGTTGCGATCGTTGGAGCAATAACGATTAACGATTGCATCTCATCACGCCATCCCTTATCGCCATTTGCCGGTCCATCCGTGACGAATCTTCAACAGTTTTTAGTACTTTTTACTGTTTTAACTCGATTTACCTTCAGTCTCCACGGCATTAACCGTTCACAGTTCCCAATCTTTTCAAATTTTTTCAAGTCTCCACGCAGTCGTGTGGTTTCCATTCGCGTCCGAAACGTGTAAGTATTACATTTTATTTTTAGGTATACTATAATAATATATGAGAATTTACCCCGACATTTTATGTCGGTCGCGAGTATTGAATAGTAATTGCCAATAGGTAATTTACGGTAATTTATAAAAACATACCTACCTATTATATTTTATTGTTTTCGTACAATGGCAATCGGAATGACCGGGAATGATTTTAATTGAGTGGACTGGTACAATAGAATACTATGACAATCGAAACAAAACATGCCGTCGGCGAGCAATTCCGCTATGGAGTTGCGTAATTTGGCCATCGTCCCTACATCGCCAGTCTATTATTTTATAAATCAACTTCTTTCATAGTCTCATACAAACGTAAATTGATTTTTGGTCACACATAAGCGTTATTCAATATATATCCAATCTACGTTTCAGTTACAGTTGCTGTCTTATTTTACTTTTAATTACTACCATTTCGTATTTTGTGTCCTAGGTCATAGATTTTTTTCGCAGGATGTTCAATATAATTTCAGTTGGGGTAACTACTGGTGTTCGGGGAGGGGGGAGGGGTGTTAATCTAGTGTTATATTGAAATTTAATTCTAAATGGGACACCTTAATATTTAGACATGTACTAGAAAATTCATCTCTATTTTTTCTTTTAGTAAAACAATTATTCAAATTTTATTTTTGGAATTAAAAAGTAGGTATATTTAAATCACAGATATATATTATTATCGGGATTAGATTTATTATTTCATATAAAAAGACGCTACACAGAATTTGTTGTATTTGTTTTACAAGTACAAAACATGCCAAATTTACACTCAACAGATCACATTTTTCTTTGTGAGTTTAAATATTAAGGTGAATCAAATAAGTTTCTTGTATTTAATATAGTGTAAATTAAGAATGCTCATTACTCACATAAAAACTAAATTATCATAAGAAACCTACACTTAAACACAGATAATGTTCTTGGCATCAAGTTTCATAATAGGTCAATTCACTCTAATTGTTATACATACAAAGCTAAACTTGATCTTCTGAGCTTAAATGGTTCTATGTTACACACTTGTTAGATGGAGACAACAAATGCCTATGTAGTATCCTTTTAATGAATGTCCCGTGTTGATTCAAACTTATTGTTTTCAATAGACACCTATCCTTTTTAAAGAATGTTGATGTTATTCCTATAAAAATTGAAATTTTATCGGGTAGTTTCTGCCTTCTGAATTAATACAGTTTATATAGATTATAAATTATCCCTTAAATTAGGTATAATAGTCCATAATGGTAGTGAAATGTACACGGAGTCTATGATGATTTGAGAATTATATAAATTATTAAAGTAGTTAATACTAATATATATTATTAGCATTGATAAAAACATAGTACGCTACTCAAAATTTTCCTCTCCAATGAAAATCTATAAGTCATCCCTAAATATGTTTTTATTAATAAATAACCATGACAACAAAAATCTTACAAACAATTATGCTACCAGCCCAAAAACATATTTCTGTTAAAATCATATATATATAGATACCTACAAAACTTTTAAAAAAACAGAATATGTTGGGTGAAAGGATATTTCTTAGGGCCATTCTTACAATGTCTAGTTAAGTATCAGTTAATGGTAACCTATGGTTATATGTTTCTTACCGAATAATTACCAACAGGAATCTGTTGGTAATGAAATCCAACAGTTAGCGTTCACTTAACCTAATGGAGACTAATCATTTTAACGGAGTTAGTTAGAACTGACATCGGTTAAATATTAGACTAACTGCCGGTTAGCATGTTAGCATTAACAGACACTTAAACGGCCATTGTAAACATAAGTGTCTAAAAATATGGTCTAGTTATCAATGCATTATTAAATAATGAAATAGGAGAAAGCATACTTTTTTAATCAAACTGTACAATATTAACCCTTTTTGCAAGGTAATAACATAATATGTATATTGAAGCAAATACGAGTACTTACCTATGTTGCTATAAAATATTTAAAATGAAATTAAATTGAATGGTATAAAAATAAAAATGTTTTACATTCTTAGAAATGTGTTTTTTGTTCATATAGCTTGGTAAACTACTTATTGTAACTGAGCATGTTTTAAATATTGTGTAAACCGCACTAAACTTTTCTAGCTAAATCATTTAAAAAGTGTTACTAAGAATTAGAACTGTTATATATAGGTACTTTACGAAAGTCTATAATACATGAACACACTTTTATCAATCAATTATGTAAAATGACAAGAACTCCTAGTGCCTATCACCAAACACAACAAAACTGTTTTGGTAGTAGCATTAATTTATTATTCGCTTGTGTGTTAAAAAAAAAATCCCAATAGAAGTGATGGATGAGTTGGAAAATTTTGTTAGAAATAATATTAATAATTCTAGAAAAGAATGCTTAAGTTGTTTATTTATAAAACATTATAGTGATATCTATTAGGTATTTATTATGATTAATATTACTAGAAATATCCATTTTTTTAAACTCAAGTTTCGTTAACAGATAATTAGATCCTCAAAAATTAATGACCCAATATCTATAATTATGATTAATCATGTTTACATTAATTTTATAATCTTTTGATTAGTAGTCACCATAAAATTAATTATTATCTAATAAACCTATTTTGATTTTATAGATACATAAAACATTCAAAATAACGTCAATCAAGAAAAGAAAAATGGAAAACGGACTCACCCACAAGTTTAAAGTTGCGGATTTATCTCTTGCTGAATGGGGCCGCAAAGAAATTATTTTAGCTGAAAAAGAAATGCCTGGTTTAATGTCTTTACGTAAAAAATATGGTCCAATCAAAATTCTCAAGGGTGCCCGTATAGCTGGTTGTCTTCATATGACTATTCAAACGGCTGTCCTCATTGAAACTCTAATTGAACTAGGGGCTGAAGTACAATGGTCTAGCTGTAACATATTTAGTACTCAAGATCATGCAGCTGCAGCAATTGCAAAAGCTGGAATCCCTGTGTTTGCCTGGAAAGGCGAAACTGAAGAAGAATACACATGGTGCATTGAACAAACTTTGGTGTTTGCTGATGGCAATCCTTTAAATATGATTTTGGATGATGGTGGAGATTTGACTACACTGGTACATGATAAATACCCCCAGTTTTTGGATGGCATCAAAGGAGTATCTGAAGAGACAACTACTGGTGTTCACAACCTATACAAAATGAAAAAACAAGGTGTTTTAAAAATGGCGGCTATTAATGTAAACGATTCAGTTACAAAAAGTAAATTCGATAACTTGTATGGTTGCCGTGAGTCCCTTATTGACGGTGTGAAACGTGCAACAGATATTATGATAGCAGGAAAAGTCTGTGTTGTTGCTGGTTTTGGTGATGTTGGCAAAGGATGTGCAATGTCATTGCAAGCTTTTGGCGGTCGTGTTATTGTCACTGAAATTGACCCAATTAATGCGCTTCAAGCATCTATTGCTGGTTTTGAAGTAACCACTATGGAAGAAGTCTGTTCGAAGGGACAAATATATGTGACGACAACAGGTTGCAAAGGAATTATTACTGGTGAACACTTCCCACATATGCCAGATGATGCTATAGTTTGCAATATTGGTCATTTTGATTGTGAGATTGAAGTGACATGGTTGGAAAAGAATGCTGTTGATAAGGTAAACATCAAACCCCAAGTAGACCGATACACTCTGGCCAATGGCAGACACATTATTCTTTTGGCTGAAGGAAGGTTGGTGAATTTAGGTTGTGCTACTGGACATTCATCATTCGTTATGAGCACATCGTTTACTAATCAAGTCTTAGCACAAATTGAATTATTTACTAAAACAGAACAATACAAACATGATGTATATGTATTACCTAAGAAATTAGATGAAGAAGTAGCAGCTCTGCATTTGGACCACTTGGGTGTCAAGTTGACTAAGCTCACTCCTGACCAATCTAAGTATCTTGGAATACCAGTTGACGGGCCCTACAAACCTGATAATTACAGATACTAAAATTAAATTAAGAAATAAACTAAAACTTAACAGATGCATGTTAATTCAACTTATCAAAAATACATAATTATAAATAAAAAAAAATATTTACAGTTTTGTTTGATTAGATTACCTCTAAATATCTTTTAGTACAGAACCAATAATAATATAACCAATTTTATGGTCCTCTTTGACTTTGGTGTATCCATTTATACCCAATGAAGTTTTCCAAAAAAAGGTCATATGGTGTATTTCCCCAACCAATCAATTTAATTGCATGCTCGTCTATAAGTCTTCCTTTTTTTGTGAGTATATTTTACTTTACAAAGAATTTTATGTTTATCGAATTCAAGAATAAATACATTCATAATAATCTTATATTATAAGTTGATTAATAATTAGGCCTGTATAGAACCACTGAGCTGTGGTGCTTAATTATTTACCCTAATTAAATGCATGTATAGATAAGTATGAAAATTAATTTTTATAACCTATTTTAATGGATTTTGTGGTGGTGAAGTTCTAAAATTTGGGGGCCGGTACTTATCTAATCCAGCACTATTGATGACATAATATAGGTGGTACAATTTATATCTACCTATTTAATAAATGTATAAATAATATACGGTAATAAAAAACAAGTGTTGCTATTATTTAAAAATAAACATTTTTATAGTGACATATCTAACTATTATTTGGAAATAAAAAAATAAATTGTATATTCTTAAACTATACTACTGGTTCTTAGAATGTGGATACGGGCCGCAACGCGTTGACATACACTGCGCACACACACTAATGTTCATTTACACTTGCACATATTGCCATGGCACGGTTGTACTTTTTCTACTTTTTCGGTTGCCTAATTCTAACTCCTTAGAAAATGACCGACTGGAACCCCCTTAAAATATTAAATAAACACAGTTACGTTGATAGTTAACTCTTATTATTACTTTTATCTAAAGTTTTCAAAGAAGGGACTCTGCAAGTTAAGTACACTAAAAAAAATGGCTTTAATAATTAAATAATCTAGCACCCCCGTTTTTTTCCAACAGTTCCACCAATGCAGGATGTTATAGGTACCAAAAGGAAACAGTCAATAAACAATAAGTTTTATACTCAATATGACTATATTATAATAGGTAAGTACCTATTACCTATTTATTTACTTATTTGGATAATAAAAGTCATAAAGACTCCACAAATTACTGTGCCTCTACTTTCTGGCTTAAATCGTCTGAAAGTTCTGTGTAAAATTAATTAATACCTCTATACTCGCCGCGGAATAAGAATGTACCTCGTTACGCAGACGGCTACCGGTTTCCCATCCGCAACCTTGTCATAGTTATAACCATAGACCTATTAACTAGTTAATAGGTCTATGGTTATAACTTATAAACATAAAGTTATAGTCATAACTAGGGCTCGGATTTATATGTTAATACATATTTTTACTGTGACTTGATAAATTAATTTAGGTAAGTGATAAATTCGTTTCAAGGGATTTCCATTGTAATGAACTATATTTTATTTTACATATTTTTGCATATTTTGTCATAAGTACATATTTTTACATATATCTCAATAATTCCATTTTTCCCTACATATTTCGACAATTAACGATTTATTAATAGTTGTATACGATTTATACGATTCCCCATGTTTCAAAAAGTACGTAAACAAAGTAATACCAATTATTGAACTAATCGACCGTAATCTACGGTCGATATAATATTATATTCGAAACTTTGAAGTTTGAAAAAATAAAAGATGTTGTATCAACGTTGGATTCTACTTCAGCAGTTTCTATTCAAAAAGCGAAACATTTATTAAATATAGATGATATTAAAAATAATTTAATTTATATATCTGTTAATTTTGGACTTTTAGAAGATACAATAAAACAACTATAAACAAGAAAAATGACTTTAGTTCAAAGTTAAGGACTTATAGAAGAAGCTGAATAATGCATAAAACAAGTATAAGGACCCTTGGGAGTTGCAGTAAAAGAAAAAATGCACAGCGTATTACATAAAAATCCTGGTTTAGACTGTCTAAAATTAGTTAGAGATACACATTGTGAAATGAATGGGGTAATATTTCCGGCTGAACTCACTGCTTTGGACATTGCAAATATGAAATTTGCACCCATTACCTCGATGGAAGTCGAGCGCTCCTTCAGTCGGTACAAATCTGTGTTACGACCAAATCGTAGATCATTTAACTTTGAAATTCGAGCATGTACCTATATGGTATCTCATTGCTTTCAAGACCCAGATAATCAAAATGAATAATGAATAATAGTAGTAAAATAAGTAAATTAGATAATAATGTCATTTATAAAGCAATTTTTTATATTTTTTTGTAATTTTTTTGTATTCCATATTTTCATTTTTTAATCACATATAATGTGATTTATTATTACATATATATTTACATATTTTGGTTTTTTTAATACATATAAATCCGAGCCCTAGTCATAACTATGACCTGCGCGCAGCAAACCTATTTTGGTACGCCACTCGGGTACGTTCTTATTCCTCGGCGAGTATAGGCTCTAACATATTTTCTAAATTTATAACTTTTAGTAAGCGAGGTATACGACAAATTGAATAGCTTAATAATAATTATTAATTATGGTATCAATTCTATTGTAGATTGAGTCTGTTTAATATTTTATCGCTTGGTATTTTATGCATAACATAATTAAATTTTTTTTTACAACCCCTAGTGATAAATGTTATTTAAATTTCTTGAAACTCAAGTTTTGTAATTTTTTTAAATTCAGAATAATAAATAGACCAACCCTTGTAGAAACTTGAGAATATAATAAAAGATTTGACGCGTTTGTAGTTTGCTTATACTAATAATATTGTGTTCTTTATACGTAGGTAATCTTCAACTATTCTGACTTCTATACAAATATTTCTAACAATACAGCATGATTTAAGATAGTATTATTATCTTAAATCTTGCCATACAGGTATTTTAATAATATGTATTTTGTACTGCATAATCTAGACACGCGGTAGCGTGTCAAGCCAAGTTCTAGCTAACAGAACTGGCGAGCAGCACCGTGTGTAATATTACACGAACCATTTGGAGCCACTTTTGACCCCTTCATAACTCAAAAACTATTCCACATAAACATGTCAAATTTGGCTCATATATTGAGACTAACGAGATACATATGTGCTCTAAATTTCATAAACACACTTCAAACCGTTATTTAGATATTAACATCCGAAAATCGTCATTTTTATCACTGACTTACCTATAGATCAAAATTCTAACCCAGTTCCAGATGACCTAGATAGTTCAAATTTGGCATACAGATAGGTAGTTAGGTAAATACAAAGGAAAAAATCAGAAACTTGAAAATTTTTAATTTAAAATTTTTTAATTTTTAATTTTAATTTTTTTAGTTTTTAATTTTTTAATCAATTGATTTTATTATAATTTTGCAATTATTTTATCTATTATGTTTAATTTTTCAATTTATTAATGAATTGCCTCTAATTTAATGTAATGTTGACTTAAATAACCTTTCCCGTATCGCCGCTCCAAAAATACGACTAGCCAAATATGTGTCGATATTGTCGACCCGCGCGCAGCAACATACTTTTTTTCTATCTATGTATGTAATTAATATTATTTTTTTTAAATATTACAATTAAAATAATTAAATAATTATTCTTACAAATTATGAATTATCCACCCAACAGTAGAAACTACAGTCAATAAAATTATGATAATTAAAAATATACTCAAAAGAGTTAAAATAATTGTATATTAATTTTACATATATTTTATACTCTGTATATACAACGGAAAATATTTTATAATAAATATTATTATTAATATTAGTAACTGAATTATATTATATAGTAATAAACTTTATTTATAGAATACGTCATGGCTAGGTTAGGTTAGGTTACAATAATTTAAATACAAAAAGTAATGATATCCCACCAAAAACATATATGTAAAATGAGAGCCAAGTTCAATACTATAATATATGCCTTGGTTGTTGACTTCAGCGACAAAAGAAGTGAGATCTAAATGGGTGCCAAGTTAGGATAATATATTGAAGCCTAAGGTCTGACTTGGCTACGAATTATATATTATAGCATTTGCAAGTTCTAAAGCTTTGAGTTCTTATTTTATTCTTCGGAAAATCATCTTCACTCTTCCATTACTGTTTTAGTAGGTACTTATAATAATTCGTATATGAAAAGTAGCCAAGTCACACCTTAGGCTTCAATATACTATCCTAACTTGGCACCCATTTAGATCTCACTTCTTTTGTCGCTGAAGTCAACAACCAAGGCATATATTATAGTATTGAACTTGGCTCTCATTTTACATATATGTTTTTGGTGGGATATAATATATAAGTGAAAACTGATTAGTATCGTGTATAGTGCGTATATACTTATATTTTCCTATAGGTTCCCAATACCATTGATTAAATATACTGTACCTATATTTAATCAATGTCAATACTCATTTACATGACAGCTCACAGATTATAATAATAGTTGAACAATAGCTGCCTAAACAGTAAACACAATGTAAAAATGTCACGATTTGTATTTTTTTAAATAGCTTCTATAAGCACTTGGTATCCAATACCAGTGACGGCACTACGTATTTTTGGTGGGGCCCTTGATGATTATGGACTATACCTATTACCTAGTACCTACACTTGATATTTTGTTTTATATAATACCTGACAATCTTAGGCGCGTGTCAGATACCAATATTACCAGTTAGTGATATATTTTATTATTCCTAATTGACAATAGTTATTTAAATAGACACAATTTATTTTAAATTCTGAGCGGAATGAAAGAATGTATTGATTTTACAAATTAGTAATTAAAATGATCATGATGTGTCTGTCAACATCATTTTGGATAGGTAACAATGCTCCAATTTTCAAGATCAGCATCTTTTCTGATGGAAAAGTGAATCTAGTTGCTAGATTTCAAGTAATTTTTAGAAAGAGTCTAAAAGTGAAAGTTTTACGTAAAACCAATTTTTGAAAAAATCCATTTTTATTTTTTGTTTTACTACCTAACTCAAAAATTAATAACCATACGAACTTGAAATTTTTACCAAATATTTATATTCACATTTTTTATAAATGCTAATATTTTCGAAATATTTTGACTTTTTTTGAGCTAGTTGTAGCCTTGAACATTTTTTCGAATTTCGTAAATTCTTTTTAAACTATTCTCAACAAAAAACTTTTTTACTTGGTAAAAAAGCTTGAAAATGTAATCCCTTGTAGTTCCTTATAAATTTCATTAATGAAAGTTCAAAGATACGTAGGCCCAATTAATTTTTATATGCATGGTCCCATGCCCCCATAGGTCCATAACCCTGATTTAATGACATCTTTATGATGAATTGTTAAAATGGTTAATATAAATTGGTTATTAATTGTAATATAAAATAATTAATTGTTTAGATAAATATAACATTTAATGAATTAGGTAGCACTAAATTTTATTGATACATCAGTTTCATTTTTGGATCGGGAAAACTAGTGGTTTTACAATGTGTTTATTATTTTTATTTTTTTTATATCCTGTATA
Organism: Macrosiphum euphorbiae; assembly: GCA_949089665.1. Taxonomy (NCBI): domain Eukaryota; kingdom Metazoa; phylum Arthropoda; class Insecta; order Hemiptera; family Aphididae; genus Macrosiphum; species Macrosiphum euphorbiae. The sequence continues at coordinate 24,833,989 of CARXXK010000001.1, forward strand.
CAAAATTTCTACCAGAACGGTTGCTTTTATTTCAACATATAGTAAGTACCTATCTTATCTTTTAGAAAATTGAATCAAGATGGCAGGTACTTATAGAAGTTATTTTTCGATTTTCTCAAAGGTTATTTAATGCCACGGGAAAAATTACCGACAAATGACGAAAAACCGCTAAAACGGGATTTTAAATTCTAACGCTTCGCTTATCTCCATAGAAACGAATAAAAAATTGTGATGAGTTGAAGATAACCTATTCAACTTACAGACTATAATAAATAATAACAATATATGATAACCAAAATAATCAGAATCGTTTTTTGTATAGAATGATATTAATATATCATTGAATTCAAATTTAATATAATCCATTATACGTAGTGACCGGGTCAGTGGTCAGTGGCGGGCGGAGACTGGGGATTGGGGCTTACGGAGACTTAGCCCCCCAAAATACTGTCAAGCTCCCTCCTTTATTAACTGTGTGGGATCGAAGCCCACCACTCACATTAATGTTAATAATATAACCTCACCCTGAAATGTTAATGGATTTCCGCCTAGGACTATGAGTGACCACTTGTAACCTACTATACAGCAGAGCGACATCCACTTATACCCGATTTTTAGCTTTAGAATTACAAATAATGTAGGTACTTATATCTATATTGCTTTTCTAAAAAATTATTAAAGGGACTCCGGTCGATGAAAAAAAAGTGACTTTTAGACCAAAAAGCCAGACAAAATTGGAGGAATTTGGTTTGACGGTTATTTAATTTTGAAAACGGATTATAAATGATTAACAAGTTTACTAGATTTTACCATAGTCAATATTTAATATTCCAATTATTGTTAGTGTCATAATTCATAAATAATAATGAATAATATAATTACAAACATATCATATTTTTAAACCATTAGCCATTAGGATATCACAGCTGAAATATTATGTTCATTTACTTCTCACACAGCCAAAATGTACATGTAATATTAAATGCCTAAAAACTACTCCTTAAAATATAGTATGCTACAGCCCCCTTAACGAAATTTTTAATTAATAATAATATCATTAATCATTATAATATTATACTCTATTCAGAATAAAACGACACGTTTTGCTACGTAAATCTGGTGTGCTTTTATTCTGAATAGACTATAGTGGCCAAAATAAACGTATTAATAGACGCTTGATTAGTCTTACGCGTTCTTACCACACATAATATATAAAAATGTATAAAATATATTTTTATATATCCGTGGTTCTTACCCATTATTAAAGTGCGACAGACGAACGTTTTTTAAGTATTATAAGTATTTACTATATTGGGCATAATCATGGTCATAAAGTTAAAATTATAAATTAACAGAAAAGGAATTTTCATACTATATTTTTGATTTGAAAAATCCAAATTATTAAAATGATCAAGTGGTGCATTTGAAAATATTTAATTACTGCAATGAGATTTGGGCGTATAAACTACAACTGAAACACAACTATTTTATTCTATATCATCACAATGAGTTATGTTAAGTAGTAGGCATGAACATTATTAATTTACTAGACAGTATTACAGTATACTTTATAACATTTCAACATTTTACCTATAAAAATAGATTGTGGCATACTATAGTATAGATCTCAATAATGATTTATTTGAGTATAAGTATACTGTACACGTATTTAATTTATTCTGTGGTATAACTGTATAAGCCCCATAAGCAGTGCCGCATTTAGACATTTTGCACCCCGGTGCACAAAAAAATATTGGCACCCCCTAAGGCGCCTACCCACGGAAAATATGGGAGATAGATCCTCATTAACCTTTTAGATTTTGAGCACAGAAAAGAATATTTGTTTTACAATGAGTGCTTTTTTAAAAATATGGTTTATAATTGCTTGATCCTCTCTCTGCAAAGATACATTTAAATTTATGTTACTTAAACCTTCCTTATAATTCATCATATAAGTCGGTTTTTTTTTAACATATTTAAGTAGGTACTTCATGAATAAATAAAATAAAATTATATACCTAAAACAAATTAATATTAATTAAAAAAAATTCAAACAGCACAATACTATCTATATAATATATTATATAATACTTTTATACAAAATTATATTATATAAATATATATTACTGTTATTAAACTAATTAAAATTATAAAATTTTAATAACTCACAAGTAAACAAATTTCTGACCACAACATTTTGGAGCCCCTAAAATACTGGCGCCCGGGGCAGTTGTACACAGCGCCTCCCCCCCCTAAATGCGGCCCTGCCCATAAGGTATATCTTTATTAAACAATAAATATACACTTTACACAATATAATTGAATTATTGTTAATTTTGATGTTCCAAAATGTAATTAACAACATTTTGTTTTGATATTTAATTAATATATTATGTAAATTTTGCTTGGAAGTTGGAATACATACATAACATTTAAAATTAATATTTATTTCTTCTCTAATAACTCAAATTTTCAAGTGATACTATATTATTATAATATGATCATTGAACATACATAACTTTTAATTTATAATAAACTTAACAGCATAATACACTACAGCTAATAGTATTTGTCAAAAATAATTTTCTAACTACACACATAATGTATAAGTATAACTTATTAAATTTTAATAACCATACAAATTTGTACAATCATTATTTTTGGTGTATAGTTTTGTACACATTATTATTTAACAGTTTATCGTTTCTATTGGAAGGATAGTTTAGAGGACAATGGAAGAAATTTGAAATCACATTTGGTTTGCATTGACTGTATAATTTTTATTATGGTTATTAATTGGGTTCTCCCTCAATTTCAAACTATAGAATAATATTTTTATTTAAAACTTGAATTATCAAATTGATATGGTTTTATTTAAACAATAAAAAAAATTCCTAATCTAAAATAGCTAACACTTATTTTATGTTAAGTAGTAGATGTCAGATATTTGTATATATTAAAAATATTTGGAAAACGATTAGTTACTTTAACAACAAATTAATTGGTTACATTAAATACATTTTTTTAATATTTATAATCTCGTTCAAACAATAAACTAGACAGTATTGTACTGATAAACACAATTATCTAAAAAACAGTCTAAACGTAGTTAACAAACGTTATTATAATAGTTTCAATATTGGTAAATAATTTGTCGAGGATATAAGTAATATCTACTTTACACTTGATGACTAGAGTGTTTACTAATGTATAAACTATAATAGTTATTAATTAGGTGAATTTTTTTTTTCAATTTAAATGTACCTATTCATTATTATTAATAATATATTTGCACACTCTTCGGATAAAAATAACAAGAGTTTCAGTAAAACATATAATCAGTAAAGTGTTTATTTAAGCCAACAGTGTATCCGCTTCAAGTCCTTCCTCAACTGTTATGTACATACCTTCCTCTTCATACGCACTATCGTGTTTAGCGAGTATACGTAAGAGTGGTCTCAATTTCAACCACCACTGAGTCTTAGCTATACGCTGCCTGTAAATAAAACAATTTATCAATTAAAAACTATGTAATTTTAAATTTGTATTCAATATAAATAATTTAACATTCAAACAACCCTAGAAACATCCTAGATTAATATTATTATTCTGTATTCTCAATTCAAAATTTCATGGTTTAAAATTTAAATGTCAGTTAGGATGACCTTTTTAAACTATTTCCATTATAGTGGTCACTAGCTACTAATATAAAAATTTACATTATTCCCACTTTCTGAAATGTCCACTCAATATTATAACAAACTAGCTGATCCCGTGCACTTCGTTTCCCGTTCAATGTACCAACTCTATATGCCTCAAACTGTGTTCAATTCGTTATTTATAATATTCGGTGTATGGTGTTCAAAATGTATCTTAACTTTTTCGTTGGCCGGAATAAAAATTCTAATTTGCAGCAGTATATTATCAGGTAGGCAATCTACCTGCGGTAGATCGCGGACCCCGTGCTGTTTGTACGTAACTGTATGATTTAACTCTTATGTATTAAAGTTATAGCAAATTTGTCGTGTTCCACCTATAATGGATTAATATAATCTATTAATACAAAATCCTAACCTAACCTAACCGTTTAATATCAGATGAATAAAAAAAACCAAATTTAACCGTTTTAAAATAGCCTGTCTTCTTCCCAGAGGTTTATTCTATACATAAACATTCATTTATATGTATATATATTTATAAAAAATAATACAAATCAACAAACATGCCCGATTAACCAATAGCAACCAATATATATACACTGTTTACCTCTACTGTTGTATTCTTTACATCCAGATTTCCTAATTTTCTGATGGATTTTCTTAAAATTTTCTTTCGTAAAAACCTTCTCCTGGTAATTACGAACATCTTAAAAAAAAATTGAGCCAAATCGGACCAGCCGTTCTCGATTGATGAGGTAACGACATTTTTCACTCTCCATCTTTATATATATAGATAACTAATTATTGACTAACATTATCGGACTTTATTTATGCCTAAAACCTGCTCCGTGATATCCTCTTTCATTAAAAAAAATGCATGACAATTGGATAAGAAGTTTCGAAGCCAAACCGTAACAAAGATTTCCTCTTTTGCTTGATTTAAGTTTTATATATATATATAGATGTGCTATCTCAATGACGTATATTTGAATGGTGATTTGTTGAAAAGGATCCAAGTTACATTTTTGACAAAAATAGTTTTGTTGTACATTATTCATCCTCTTATGTAAACAAATATCATATGCTTATAATTTGTAAATCAAAGACTGATTCAATAAAATTAGGTACATAAGTTTTTCTTTATTTTTAATTTTAATAAAAAAATATTGTTTTTTTAAGATTGTTATTCATTTGTTTATATTCAAAGTTTGTTATTTAGTTGTATTGTTATCTATTTAATTGGATAAAATAAATAAGAAGATATTATATTATTTTAAAATGTGACTATTAATGTGTCTTGCATTACGTGCAGTGGCGGATTTAGCGTCAGGCAAAGTAGGCAGTTGCCTAGGGCGGCAAATTTTTAGGGGCGGCAATTTTAGGCCAATATTTTATTGAGAATACTCTAAGTGTCTTTTTGATTTTCTAATGTACAGTGATTACTCTGAAGGATGGATAAAAAAATGTTTAATATTTAAGTATAATAATATTCTTGTTAATATAATTTCTTCTTTATTTTATAATACATAACAATAAACGTCCAAGTAAATTATCGAACAACTGCCGGAACGTAAATCTATTATCTAAATACTAAACATGGATAACATATTTCGTTAATTTGTTTTTTTGCTAAGTCGTAATAATTATTAATAATCGCTCGTGGTTCGTTTGATCGCACGGCGTACACAGTCTACACACACTACATACAGATATTATGATATATTTAATACGAATACAGGTGACGATCGATTCGCATTGGAACGATAGTCTAATTATAAACCAGTCACTGAATATTTTTATATAATATACTCGTAGTTCGTACGTACTATGCATTATGTGTACAAAAATAAAACTTTTTCTATCCAAAAGATAAAATTATGTAATAATTGTTTATTTTTCTTCGGGACTGTGAAATAGAGGGTGGCCGAGTAAAAAATAGGTTTATTCTGATTAGACATTCGATTATTTTCAACACAACATTCAAGGCGGATAGACTTCATATTCGGTTATTAGTATACTAGGTACTTAAATTACTGGTAAGTAAACACTATATTTTATAAACACATTTTATTAGAACAGTTTATTAACATAACTGCCATTAGTTATTGTTTAATATCAGTCTTTATGATTTATTTTTTTAGTACTTATGTTAAGTAAGTATTTAAAAATACGTTTTTTCGTTGATAAGTTTAATGGGGCGGCAAAAAAAAATTTGCCTAGGGGCGGCAATTGTGTAAATCCGTCTCTGATTACGTGTACGCCGTCCAATGTTTGTTCTTCTCATAGGAGGCATGATTCAAGCATAAAAATTCTCTCCAAAAAACAATAGTCGTTTTTGATTGAAAAAGTTCATAGATAACATAAAACGATAATGTTTCAAAGTAAAATGAATAATGTGCCAACTATTATATTTGTTTACTCTAAAGTTATAAGTGTCTATAATAAAAAATGTATATCAACCAGAATATAAAAATATATTTTTTTTTTCGATTTTTATTATTATTTATATTTTATTTTTATTTTTATCCGCTAGAGGGCTAGTGTAACTCAGTTTTTGTCTCTAAATCTCTAACTAACATGAATTAGGTCCATAATTTATGCTATAAACCCGCTCACCGACATTCTCTATCATTTAAAAAAAATTTGAGCAAAATCGACCAAGCCGTTCTCAACTGATGCTATTTCTAATTTTTTGTCTCCATTTTTATATATAAAGAAGATTATTTATTTATTTAATTGGGATATATTTTATAGACATGGGAATTTAAAAAATGAAAATGTCTTCTTCCAACCACCTATTTTCATAAATTAAAATCATCTGTGATCATTTTAAATGAAATATCTATATTGCTGAAATAAAATATGAATTAAAATAATTTCCTTACTCAAAATTAGTAAGAGGCAACAAATCGGTTAAAGGCGTGAAACAATACTGCCGTCTTATTACACCCATCATTGCTGCTGTATCTGGATTATCTGTATAAATTGTTCCGTCTGGTTTAGTAGATTCTCTCAATTTTTCAACTAACCATTCCACACATTTTGCTGCTTGCTTTGTACCCATATTACGATCAAATGGAGTAGGTGAACCACCTTGTTGCATATGACCTAGAAACATAAGTTTATAATAATGAACAATTTACTATTTTACTATCAAATTACAAATCAACTATCACGTTACTTTTTGTTTCTAACTATTTCATTAGATTAGGCAATTTAACATACTATACATAAAAGCTTTACCTAAAACATTCATACGAGTACTGAATAATCCTTTCCCTTCTTCAGTGTAAAGTCTGAATATAAAGTCAGTGTTGTAGTTCTCACTACATTTTTCATTCCTAAAAGTAAAAACACAATTTTTAGACTTGTAAGATACTAATGTTATGTTTTTGGTTTTATTTAGAAATTAACCTTAATATCAAACCACGTTGAACACCTTCTGCCATCTTTGAAGCCATATGATAAACATCGTTTTGCAAATCTTTTATAGTAAATTTCTCTTCGTATATATAAGCTGCATCAGCACCACCAGCCAGACCAGCAACAGTAGCTAAATATCCACAGTAACCACCCATAGTTTCAATAATGAATACTCGCCGCTTAGTACCTTGAGCGGACTGTCTAATTCTATCACAAATCTATAATAAAAAATTTTAACCACATATAGGCCATACAAATGTATAAAAGGCAATAATAAATTAAAAGTAATTCTGATACAAATGTGTAATAAAATTACAAACCTCCGTGATTTCATTTAGAGCAGTATCGCAACCTAACGAAAATTCTGTACCAGGCACGTTGTTACTAATGGTTGATGGAATTATAACCATTGGTATGCAGAATTCCGGGAAATTTTTACGGTTCTGAACCAACTGAATTCCAGCTTGGTACGCCTAAAATAATTAAGTTAATTTAAATGTCAAACATTTTACTAATATATAGAGAATGTTACCAACCTCAAAGCCTCCAATTATCAATAGTGCTTGGATGTTGAACTCTTTGAGCCTTGCAGCAATTTCCGGCATTCTTTTTTCTGGAAGAGTACGCTTTGTTCCCAAAATAGCACCGCCTTGGCCGACCCAGCCAGTGACGTCGGACCACTGCATTACTTGAATCTAAGGAACCAAAGAGTTATTTAACATGATAGGTAACCTTAAATTACATAATAATATACTTACATTTCCAGCAACTAAACCTTCCACACCGTCATGAATGCCATAAACAGTGTCCCCTCTGTAGATGCAATTCCGTACAAATGAACGAACGGCAGAATTCATACCACATGCGGGAGCTCCAATGTGCATTACAGCAAGAGTATAACCTTCCTATAATTGTCAATGACTTGAAATTATTAATATGCCATTATTGAGTTTCATTTATAAAATTATAACCTCTGTATATATAATCTCTGTAGAAAAAGAATCTGCATTACAATATAACATAAGCCCAATCAAAAACACACTCAAATAAATAGTTAACACTAATACAACTGTTATACCTATTCTATTTTAAATACTATATCTACTATAATTTGATAAAATTTTTAAATAATATTATTGTATTTGTCATTCATTTTTAATTTCAAATCACGCATTATAAGCGTTATGAAGCTTAAAAATTGAAATACTCCAAAAATACTATTACTCCACCATAAGTCATCTTACCTGACCCCACAGCGTGTCTTGCTGTTATAAAAACAATAATTTTAATGTGATTTTTTTTTGTATTTGTTTGGTATTTGCAATAATAATATATTGCACAACAAATTGGAAAATCAATTTACTTACTCGATTTAGACTCTAAGGGATTCATGGAAAAAACATCAAACAATATCGTTTAAATTAATAAAAAGAAATACGGGAATATCATTGAGAAAAATAAATATTCTAATTAAATTATCAACTTACCAATCCACGTCCCAATTCATCGAATGCCGAACGCGGTGGCTTCAAACGTGTCAACATTTTGTATGTTTCCAAGTTTCTCGCAAAACTCCTGCAAACAAAAATTAAGCTTTTAATGAATAATTGATTTATTGGACAATTATCTGGTATTCTTAACACATTATGAGAAGTGAACCTATGAAAAATTAGTACTGTTTAGAGGAATGTTCATAGGTATCTATTATTACATACAATTAAGATTCTGAGCGAAGGGATAATGTATAGGTTATACAATGATATTGTGTTATATTTTTTTTTTTTTATAGGAAATTTTATCTTGTTTCTATTTGGGGGGTAATCACAAGTAAACATTCCTAGTACTTTTTAAAATAATTTAAATCGGGAAAAATAAAAACCGACATGTATACTGTTAGGTATAACCACTTTGCTGTACAGTAGGTGACAGGTGTCAAATGTACATTGTCATTGAGTAAATCACTGAAATGGATGAGTTGAATTTAAATTTAATGATAAATCATTGTATATTTGTTGATATACAATGAAATACAATTCTGAGCGGAAACAGTTTAATTTTTTGGTAACCAATATTACAAAACAGTTATTTTAATAATAATATTACAATTTATAAAACTAAAACAATTTTGGTAATTTTTTAGATTCTGAGCGATGAATCATGAATGTATTGATTTTACAATGATCTGTGGTTTTTTTTTGTGTCTGTCATCAGTGTTTGGGGCAGTAACACTGCTTTGATTTTCTTCAACGGAATCTTGTGTTCTTGTTCGATGGGAAAGTAAGTCTAGTTAGAGCATTCGGGAGATCAACATTTAAAATTCCCAATAGTTATCAAAAGAGCGGGGAAAAAGAACATAAAAATTAAGGAAAAACGAGAATATTTCTATGAATGTCAATATAATTTTATTTGTTGGGTAAATAAGCTTGACAATTTAATAGAGGGCTACTAGAAAAATTTTTTTTAGTAGTTAAAAAATATTAAAAATACATGGGCACAATTTTTTTTTTAAGCATTTAAAGTTCGAATTTTAATAAAATTTAATTATTGTTTTGCAGTAAACAATTTTTAAAATATTCAACTTTTATAGCTAAGGATTGAAAATTTAAAACGAGGTTCCAGTTAAATAGGTTATATAGAAATTACATTACTCACAATAATATTATCAAATATACTTGGTAATATCATTGGCTGACGATCGTCTTCGGCCCTCGCTCAGAATCGTTTTTCTTGTACAATGATATTATATCATTGAATTCAAATTTAACACCATAAAAAACAGAGACCCACTTGTCATCTACTGTACAGCAGAGCGACATCCACTTTCCCACTTTTTTTTCAATTATTTTAATATTTGAGTATTGGAAAATTTCTACTTTTGATAAAAAGTTCAAACTAGATCCCATTTTTTACCAAAAACTTCCTTTGTAATTGACGACTGGAAAAAACTACTAGGAAAAAAACATCGGATACACCCAACAAAATTTGTTGCTGTAAAACCAATACATTATAGTTCCACTCAGAATTTATTTGGTGACCTACTCAGTGAAGAGGTACACTCGACACCTAACGTACAGCTGAGCAATTACCTACTTGAAAATTGTTTTTATTTTTTATTTATTTAGCACTGTGAATTGCGATATTATTATATGAACAATCCCGTTAAACAGACAATCAACCGAGAAGCCAATAATTTAATTTTTTTTTTTTTTATTAAATGACAATATTTACTCGCGTTATTTCTAGTGTGTACTTAATAATTATTATACAAATTGTCTATACATCGATACAACAAGAACGACAGTTATTTACTTTTCTAATACCGTTAAGCAGGTTTACAGAAAGGTACTTGTGGTATTTTGAGCACCTACTTGTTTACTTATCGTCAAAGATTAAAGATTAAAACAAATTAACAATCTTTTGCCACTGTAGTAAATTAGTACTGCATTTGATGTTTTTACCTTCCTCTGAGTTGTACGGCCAATTCCCATTCTTTGTCCGCCATCGCTTTGGCCACGGCTTTAGTCTTTTCGACACATTCCATCAGCGGCAGACGGACCGCCTGGTTTCCATCCAATGACACGACACAAGCCTCGGATCCTGGTGTAGCTTCCATCAAGGCCATGACAGCTTCGGCTCCCATTCTGCACCCCTACGACGAAAAAATCACAATAAGGATGAACATAATATAACTTAACCTTAAACAAAACGCGTTATAACGCGCATTAAAGCGGTAAATGGCTCGTCGGCGTGGTGCTTTCACGCGAGTGAATCACGCCGCGTTGTAGCAAATTACAAAATCACGCGACGTGATAATAATGCTTTCTGTTTGACAGAGCCTTTAATGTATATAAATACTACATGAGACATTTCGGATGGTGTGATTCTTGCGATTGATTACCATAATAGTAGACGCATACAACTTTAAATGATCTAATGAGTTTTGCATTTTGATAGTTTGGTAGTTCATTAGAGGGGAGAAGGAAGTCTCGGAAATACTGAATTTAATTAACGGCACGATGACTACATCGTTGTTAAAATTAAAATATGAATTTACAAAAATCACTTTTTGGGGAAATATCCAAAAATTCTAAATTCAAACAACCTAACTTTGGAAGGGTGAAACGCGATAGTCGTCACATTCGAATTCCATATTATATCCTGGGACCTAAGTTAACGAAACGAAAGGTGGCGAACTTCTGAATAATAATTACAACCCATAACTTATACAATCCTGGACATAATTTTTTTTTTATTAGCCTGCCGGTTTTTCAAACTGAACACTACTAATATAAACAATAAGAAACTATTCATGTAGGTTGACCTATGACTATCGTTGACGTAGGTCATCATTATAACCCAAATTCAAATAACGTTGTAATATAAATATCTTATAGAGAAGTATGTTTACCAAAACTCTATCGAAAGCCGATGGGGCGCCTCCTCTCTGGACGTGACCCAAGACCGTAATTCGAGTGTCCTGTTTCAAGTTGTCGACTACCACTTGTTTCACCATCTCGGCAGTGATCGGTTGTCCGTCACGGTCAATGGCACCTTCGGACACGATGATGATGTTTAAACGCTGGCCCGCCGTCCGTTCCTAAATATACATAAATCATATTATATATAACACATTATGAGTATTAATATAATAATTGAAAAACCGGCCAAACGACGCACGTCATATCCCAAAAAGCTCGTTCGCAAAGCTCGAAGATAATAAGATTTTCATCCACCACGGTGCTTATATTTTAAGGCATACACCCACTCACTAGTCACTCATCCATCGATAAGCATATAATATATTATTTATTATATTTTCAAAAATCGAATGGTTTTCACTTTTCGATAACGATAATTTAACAACGTCTATACACATACAAAATGTAGTAATAATTCAAACAATTTCATCACGCAATACAACAACAAAGCGGAAAGATGTACATAAAGCCCCGTGCAAAAACTGACTAAAAGGGTGATGATGAACAGCAGCCAAAGTGATTAATGAGTATATTACATTATATTATTGTAATGAATACTGAAGTCTGTTGAGTCTTGAGTGTAGAACATATTATTATATGACAACACTGTCGTCGCGAGAAAGATTTTTTTACTATTGTCATATGGCTAACGAAAATAAACTCAAACAAATAAGATTTATTAGAATTTCCTTAATCAATATTTGCCTAATTAATTGGACCAAAATTACGTATCTAATAATGAAATAAAAATAAAATTAAATGCACATTATAAGACAGTCTTAGTTATAGCTGATAACTTTAAAATTGAATAAAATAAAAAATTAGCTCAATACATTTTAATACATTTTCGGAATCGATAAAATGAAACTTCACGGTGAGCCATTACAAATACGGGAAATTATGGTAAGTTCCTACACGGGGCCGGGGACATAGCAGATAAAACAATAGGTACAATTAGTAAAAAAAAAATTATTCATTATTTTTTATTTTTGAACTTGAGCCCCGCAATTATGGCTATTAGCTACCTATTGTAGGGATTATGGACTATGGTTGGTAGGGTTGATAAGATAAAGTTGTCCCATCCCAGAACTATAGCGGACGTTATACTTACTCTAGGTCACGTTGCGTGACCGATAACAGCCAACGCGCCGAGCTAAGCCACTTATTTATTTATATAATCATTTGCGTAGTATAATAGCCGTATAGGCCAATTGAATTATTACTAATTACACCATTACACAATATTTTAATTAACAATTAACATTACTTATTCAATTTAATTATTAATTTGTCCTATGGTGAACTTAATATATTATCTTTCTTGATTAACGGTCGTGTGTAAATTTTAAACAAATTCAATGTTTGAGATTCGTCAGTGGTGTATATAGGGGTGGTCACAGTGGGCTTCAGCCCCCCCCCCTCGAAATCACAGTCTTTTTAAATAGAACAACAATATATTTTATTAGGTACTAATGTACTATTATAAGTTATAATATTTCATAGCCTGTTGAAAAATAACAAATACGAATATATTTATGGAAACTGTTAAATATATAGTAGACAGTAGCCTCTAAGTAATAGATCACTTGCTATAGTTTCAATCTATTATAGCCCACCCCAAAAATTATTTCTATATACGCCACTGAGAGTCACAGATAATGGTCAATGTAATACCTTTGTTTTTGTTCGTTAAACAAATTGTATAGATTGTGTATTTATTAGGTAACTAGATTGTCTACAGTAGCTGTCGTTATCGTAATCATGTTATTTTATATGGTTATGGATAGCACCGTCTTCAGAGTTCAGACATGAGAAAACTAATAACAAAGGTAAAAATACGTGAACGAGTGAAAAGAGAAAAACAAATTAAATGCATAAAAATTATAATGTGGTCATTATATTAAAATAATAAATATTAACTCCAGAAATGTAAATATTGTGAAGTTCGTATAATCTTATGACGGTCTTGATCATCATTATAGTGATCTATAACCTTTAGTCTAAATGAAAATAAATAAATGTGTATAAAAAGTTTTAATTAACGGGAATTGTAAGAAATTATCAAAAATAAAAAATCGACCTATAAAGGCTAAAAAAAATGAAAATACAAAAGTATAATTAAACATTGAGTTTGTACTTAATTCAAATTTTGTTTTAAGAAAACAATATGTTTTAGCAAAAGCTAAAAAGAATGAATTTTTCTACAAATTCACAGCCTATAGATAATAGTGAAAATAATGATTTAAACCTATAAATAATATTATTTTATTAATAGAAATATCAAATATAATGGATAAATGAGGAGTGTGAGGAGCAAGGCCTCTCACGACTGTTTTCTCAAAAATTGGTTGGGTGCTTAAACCCCCTTATATTTTTGAGTGATTTGTGCTTATGGCCTATAGTACTTATTGTCAACAATATGATTACCTATTATATTATAAGGTAATTGAAAGTGATAATTGTTTGTCTTTGTTTAACATGTACCTACTACATAGGAATTTGTATTTCCGACGTATTGATCTAGTTAAACGATAAGAATTCAGAAGAACAGATTTTAGATTGCTGTCAAGTTTACTAGAGATTTTCTTTAATACATTTTTCTCAACAAATTTAAATGTGATTTTTTTTAATTTCTACTTTTTTATCATTTAGAGATATAATTCGGGAATGTCGATCTAAAGTAAAATTTGTTATCAGAAATTCTTATTGGTTTGTTATAGATTAAGTAGGTACGTTGGAGATAGAACAAAACATCTAAATTACTAAATTAGTATGTACTACTAACTACTATGTAGCGGGGCTTTGTCTAACACAGATAGAACATCACTCCTTTCAAGTTTCAATCCCTTTAACTATTAGAATTAAGAAAAGATATTAATAAATATAAATTAGTTTTAAAGCAGAAATACTCTTAGTTAGTAAAATATTAATTCTAGACCAGGGATGGCGAACATTTTAGAAATGACACACGAGCCTTATTATTATGTTATAATTTAAGATTTCGAACAATTATATGATGTTTTTTTGTTTAACTTTAAATAAAAATATATATAAATTCACAAAAACTGATCGTTCAACAAGCAGTTTGTTATATGATATATTATGATACAACGTGTAACTATAAGATAAAATATGTAAACATATTTAAAAATATATATTTGTATAACAATTGAATTTTGTACACAGTTAATACACAAGCTGCAACTAAATTATTTAATTTTCGCCATCCTTGTTTTAGAATACAAATTAATGCATGCATATATCGAACACTTAAAATATTTATTACTTTTCCTCGTACAATCATACGCAATATATCTAAAGCCATTCTCTACAGACAAAACGCACCACAATCAATCAAAGTCATTCATACAATTCATTGTTACATAAAATAACTCATGGAATTATTTTGATCAATATCCAATGGTCATTATTCATCATAATAATCATTATAAAATGATTCATAAAAGTTGGGTCAAAATAATTGTCAAATACTATATTAGTTAAATGAACATATCAATTTTATACGACAAAATCTAACATAAATTAGATTTTTAAACAATAGTTTGAATTATTGAAATATGAAAATAATATTTTAAATACTACTCAAGGTAGATTCGGTAGATCAACAAGGAACAACAATCTTATGAATGAAAGTGATTAAGTTGAGTGACGTCAACATTAAAATAAATTATTTACAATAATCACAATGGTTGAGATTTCACAAAAATAATATATTATCATCAGTAGGTATCTATACATTTTTAATCTGAAATTAAATATTTACGGATTTCTCATTTTAACGACAACAAAATAAGGTTAGAGAAAAAATAACTATAATATACTAATATTAAAACCTCAAAAATCGTGAAACTTTCAATCGCAGTTCAAAATAATTTATAATCAAATACTTTCAAAAAATCAAAACATATTTCCTATTATTGTTTTTTAACACTTTATTATGTGAAATGTTTGAAACCAAATTTAATGGAATTATACTGTTATACTGACTAATAATATTAATACGATATAGCTAAAACCCAAGTATAAACATAATATAATAGTTAATAACTTAATGCAATGTATAAGGATAATATATAACACACTGGCGGACTAATACAAGTATACAACTCATGCATCATATTTTTATGCTGTTAAACAGAAGTCGGTCTTGCCTGTAGCAATTTTTTACACATTTTCGTCGCCCAATCTTGGTGAGGCGGCCATTCCGGAATGAACACAAAATCGGCTTCTGCCGCCAATGCCGTAACCAAAGCTAAATACCTGCACATTTTTTTAATATAGCACACTCCCACCATACATTTCTAAATATCCACTAATTCAATAGTATAATAGGACAATAATACTTGTACACATATTATTATACTAGGTATATACATAGATGTATATAAATATATTATACACAAATGAGATATACATAGCGATTTTTTTTTAGGTAAGACACTAATTTTTTGTTAAAGCTTTTACATTATCAGAGAACAATATTATATTATATTATTATCAGAATATTAAATTAAAAATAGCATAAAAAGGACCTAAATAATTAATTGCTAACTGCTATGGTGCTACTAAAAATGAAACGGATATTATAATTTATAATATTATTGTAATTTGCAATAGGTTATTTTTAAAACAAAAAGGGAAAACTAGTGCCTTACGCTAATCAATAATCACCATGTACAGGTAGACGTATGAATATTATAATTGTTATTAATAAATAAATGAAAATTAATACTATATTATTATTATCATTACGGTTTTGCCACTACTGTACACTGCACCCTGCGACATAGCCACAAACAAATCAGACCAGTTTCCTCTATAATATATATATATTCTATAAATATAATGAATTCGCGCGATGAGCATCCTATGACCTTATCTACCAAGGAGGCGAGAACAAAACGTAAAATGTATAATAGTTAAGCGCTAAGACAAATAAAATAAAACACAGGGATAATCATGCTTTAGTAAAATATACATAAATTATAAAATCAAAATGTGCGAGCGGTTGTTAATGGATTTAAAGGTGTGTTGGTAAAGATGTGTCCGAGAAGAAGTTTACAAGATTTTCAGGTTAAGGTATCGATCATGTATTGTTTTTCTTTCTATAATATAGTCCTTGCCTGCTCTAATTTGGTGCAAAGTTTGGTCGGCCAATCACGTGGTGGTGGCATCTCTGGTATAAACACGTAGTCAGCTTCACTAGTGAGGGCTGTGACAAGTGCAAGGTACCTTTATATGCAACAGCGGCGTTATTAAACTTGAAACAAGAACACTTCAATCACTTTTATTTTGTTATAAAAAGAAGAGATAGACCAAGTTTTAATACGGAGAAATATTATTATTTATCATGTAATTTAGTTTAACATTTTTAATAGACAAAAGATTGAAAATCGAAGCCAAGTCAATTACGTATTGTTTCAAATGTAAATATTTGTACAGTATTTTGTATACATTAGTACATAAAGTACATTACTAATATGTATGCCTACTTTTTATCAGTTTAGTAGAATTTACCAATACAGTTCAGTTTATTAATTTGAAAAACAATTACCTACTAAAACACTAAAATGTAGGTACTAATTAAAAATAATGTATTATTCGTAAAATTAGTAAAATGTTCTAGTCCCATTCATAATAATATGATCTTTTAAATTAATACTTAGTAACTAGGTAACTCAAATTATAATATATAAACCACTTAACAATAAACAACATATTCCATAATAAACTTTTATTACCTTTAATTATTATTGGAATACAATAATTGACTCGGCTATAATTTTATTTTCCTAATATATTTATAAGGTTTAAAAATCTAAAGAACAAAATAAACCCGTTTTAGGTGATTCTATGACTGTTCAAGTTATTTATCAGGTTATCATATACCCTACACTGTGATTAAAAACCTGGTATCGTAACATATAATAGATAGAACTATTAACTAATACAAAATAATTCTGTCATATTTAAAAATTAAAATGTTTTCTGAATATCATCAGGTTTAATATGATTTATTTTAAATAAATTAAAATTTTTTTTTTGATATTATTGTATAACCTTCACATTTTACAAGAAAATTAATTAAGTTATTACAAACATAAATTTAACTATTCAAATCTAAAAACATTAAACTAGACATATTAATAGACTTATAGGGTAACCTAATAAAAATTTATACTTAATGGCTAATGCACACATATCAATCTTTAAAATTACTACCTGCTTATTGAATTTTAAGAACTTTAAAAGTATTATTTTTAATTTGTTAAATAAAATAAAAAATATTATATTATTATTATTAATAATGAATCAGAATAACTCAAATGTATTTAAAAAATATTCTCAAATAATACTTGAAATATAAAATATAGAATATTATTTAAAATAAAATACAATAGCTCGACAAATTAGACAAATAATGTAAACATAATTCAAGTTAAATATTACATTATCTAACATAAGTATTTACATAAACGATACACAGTTATTAAAACAGGGATCAAAAGATATGTGTTACTAAGGGTAAATAAATAAATTAAATTTTGGCTCCTAAAAAATGTCTAAATTATGAAATTAATCATTTGTCTGAATAGTTATTATTTAAATTATTTAAAACATAATAAATCAATGGTTATAATTATTACAAATAAAAATCAAGTCTAAAATCTTACAGCACAATATTTTGATTAACAGCTATTTATAGAATAGCCTGAAGCAATTTTATAAAAAAAATAAACCAATCTACTAAAAATTATAAAATAAATAAATTGAAAGTCCTCTTTACTAAGATAAAAATAATACTTCTATCAACCTAATTAAAACAAAATGCAAAACTATAATAATATAATGTTTTCAATCTATTTTATTGCTTGCTTATTATAACATATAAATATATAATTATTGTATCAATTATTTATGTTAAATTAAAAAAATATACATTGATAACATTGCATTTAATTTCAACCTTAAGCAAATGTTATACGATGACTGGACATTTTTAAATAGGTTTATATAAATAAATGAGCCACAAAAATGACCAGATATCACAATAAGCTAATTATTTTGGTCAATAATTATCATTTGCAATGATCAATAAATCACCCACCTAAGAGATTGCAAGCCTAAGAATCTAAGATAAAAATAAAATATTATAAAAATGTAATGAACACTGAGTGGTTATGCTACTTTTTTTTAAACAATTTTAAAGCCTAATCAGACACCTCAAAAGGAACTGGGGCAGCGACTTGAAAACTTAATAATATTAAGGTGTCACAAATGTGTGATTTCCTCCTCATGTGTTTACCTATATATCTGTCAACTGTATATAAATTGTTCTTCTTCTTATTATTTTTTTATTGCATATGGCAATGATTATTACTTATTGCACATACTGAATAGATTGTCATTTTTCAAATAGTCAATTCATTAAAAAAAAAAAAAAATTTAAATGAAGAACAACTACAATTTATATAAGCATTTTATAAAATATTTACCAAAATGAGAAATTTCAAAGAATTACATTTCTTTCTAATTAAAGAATATTCAATATTCTTTGAAATTTCTTTGTGGTTACTACTATCTACCAAATCTTATTAAGGTCATAGAATCACCCGATTTCTTGGAGTTTTCTCAATTTTCTTATAAATTAAAATTTTTTAAAACTATATAATAATTAGAATAAACAATCATACCCGCAATGGCGTCCCATTACTTCCATAATAAATGTTCTCTGATGTGAATAGGCTGTTGACACAATAGCGTCAATTGCATCCATTATGCGATGTAATGCGGAATCCGTACCAATTGTCATATCAGTACCACAAAAATCATTATCAATAGATCCAACCATTCCGACAATATTCAACTGTTTATATTTTTCACGTTCTGTCTTATGAATCTGTGAAGTCTGCAATAGCTCATCTAGAAGACTAGACCATTCTTGTCTAAATAGGTTGGCTCCTGTTAGAGAACCATCACCTCCAATTACTACCAAATTTGTAATTCCACGTTTTACCAGGTTGCAAGCAGCTTTTAGCCGCCCGGCACGTTCTTTGAAATCCATACATCGCGCTGAACCAATTACAGTACCACCCTAAATTATAACATATTAAAAACTGTAATTATTAATGAATATGTACATTTATTTGGAGGCTGAACTAGGGGTTATTTGAAGGTCAGAAATAATAGAACTCAGTACGGTAAAGAACATATCAATTAGATCAATACATCAGGCAACATTATAGGTATAATTTAAAAATGTGATTGTTTGCAGTATAGCTTTACATTATTAACCGTAATAATATAGAACTACATTTTAATAAATAAAGATAGGCACATAATAAAAATTAGTCCAACTTATGACTAAATTATGTCACCTTCTTAATACATTTTATTGATTATCAAAGTTGTAATAAAACTTTGCCTTACTTGGTCTACTGAGGTCATGCCATAAGAGTAGCCATAAATGTAGTTATTTTTTATAACAACAAATATACCAATATATGTTTTATAAAATGATCATAAAAAAATCACCATATAAGTAGGTTAAACAAAGGTCAACATTTTATTGAAATTAAAATATTACAAAGCGAGATTCAAAAATTAATTCTGAACAGTGCAAGGAGTATATTAATTTAACAGCAATTAAATGTGTAATATTACAACACAAATTGTTCTATATTAGAGCAGATTATTGTTTTAAAATATATAAATATAAATAATTTGACTTATTTCATATTGTAAAAACTACTATGAGTTAAAAATATGTCAATAATTTATGAGTCAACTAGAATTCCTTGGCCTATTGAATGTAAGAAAATTTATTTCAGACAATTATTGTTTTTATTAAATTGCAATAGTAAATTCTTTTTGGTCCACTTATGTGACTAGCTAATACTAACAACTTCATAAAAATTCAAAACGTGTAGTTCATTTAAAATACACTGCACGAACCAACAATAATACATATTTATGAGAACATAATATTATCTATTGACATTTTTATATTAGTTGTATAAACATATTTAACACAAAAATGAAATAAATTATGTGAATTTCACTCAACACACCTTATGTATTATAGATGACACCGATGACCAATTGGCTTCTTCTATGTTATCCCCGCCATCAACCATTCCTTGATAACCCTCTTTAATGAAAAACACCTTGCAACCAAGGTATATAGCCATACGAACAACTGCACGGACAGCAGCATTCATCCCTGTCAAAATACAAATCATTTTTAGGATTATTTTAAAAACTATAATATAACCTAAATAAGATATAAAATAGTAAATACAAATCAATTAAAGAATTATTGAATATAAGCAAAAATAACATTATTAATATGGGTTTGGGTTTCTGAAAAAATTATATATTTGCTATGTCTAGCCAACACATTTTAGATATAGCCCAAATATTAACATTGATGGTGTTACATTAGATGTGTTCTAAAATAATAACACATTGCTAGATATGTTTGATTTTAACACACAAACTTCTGAATAAAGTTATCTTTTTTTTGATGTTTTCTACATATAATTATAGAAATAATTTTACGACGGACCTGTATATAATACAGCAAATGTGTTTAGAAAAAAAGGAATAAGTGATGAGAATTAATGAAATAGTTATAAGTATGCATATGAAATGATTTAATATACATGTAGGTATTTTTAATTTTTAAATTATACTTCATACCAAATAGGCATAGATAATTGTTGCCGATTTTAGTTGGAGTTTGAAAATGATTAAATAATAAAACTACCTATGTTTTATTAAACAAATATAGAACTAAAATGTATTCCCATAGTGCAGAATTTCTGTTACTAACTTATCAATATTAAATGAGGAAAATAGGACATATTGTACATAATTATAATATTATTCATATATTATTTCAATTTGATTAAAATAAAAGTAGGTAATGATCGGCAATATGATAAAATAGAGTTATACTCTTGAGAATTTGTAATATTAGGTATTTTCAGAAATGTAAGTATATATTTGGAGTCGTATTTTTTAAAGCAACAAATTTAGACTTTTAAAGATTTGCTACTGTTAGCATAATATTGTTTTAAATATTAATTAATTGTTCTTTGTTTAGATTGGTAAAATAATTTCTGTTTGAATAACCAAACTATTTACTATTAACTATTACTATAAAGTTCAATGCTTTAGAACAACTTTACTTTTACTTTTGTATATGACAACTAAATATAATTCTAAAGGACTGCACAATTTAATTGTTGGCTACATCTGAATTAAGCTCTGAAATGTAACTAAATATCTATCAATATAGCACACTAAAATGTATTAGAGAGAAGTAACCAATTATACTATTATCAAGTTTTATTAAATAGGATAAAATAAAATAAAATATGTGAATATAAATACAAGTAAATATATACCAAAATAATAAAATAAAAATGTGTGTTCTAATAATTGTGAATTTTAAAAATATTTGCTAGGTACTTAGTAATTAATATGCAATTAAAATACTAATCAACAGCTTAATTTTAAATGTTATTAAAAATTTTGTAAATTAAGTAGGTTCACTTAATAACTATTCCAATCCTCTAAATAAAAACCAAAAATGCAGGTACAACTATGCCCCAAAACCCAACATTCAGTCTCTGGATATAAATAAATAGCTATTTTCTGGTTTATATACTTCATAATTTGTTAACGAATTAAAAAATTTTGGAAATTATTTAGTAGATACCTTGCGAATCACCACCACTGGTGAAAACAGCAAGTCCTTTTCCTTTGTGCGAACCCCGTTCAATGAATCTCTTTTGATCTTCCTCCATAATGGTGTTCTTAAAAATAGAAATTATGCATAATATAAGTAACAAGTTATTACAAA
Source organism: Macrosiphum euphorbiae (assembly GCA_949089665.1). Taxonomy (NCBI): domain Eukaryota; kingdom Metazoa; phylum Arthropoda; class Insecta; order Hemiptera; family Aphididae; genus Macrosiphum; species Macrosiphum euphorbiae. The sequence continues at coordinate 24,856,440 of CARXXK010000001.1, forward strand.
TTTACAAATATATTGAAATAAAAAAAATGCTTACCTGTGTACAAACTAACTAAAACTGATAAAACTGTGAGCTTTTGTGCTCAAGACGAGGACGGTGTTTTTTAAATATATACGTATATATATTAACGTTACTAGTCGATCATGTTCAGCCCTGGCAATTGGCGACGAACGGTAACGTATTGACAGTAGTACGTCCCGCTATCAATTGAGCAACCGCGAGTGTCTGCTGTAGAGCTCTATTTTAAAACCGTGGGTCTGAAGATAGTACCTACGAAACGACCTCTTAGAGGTCACGGATCACGGTCAACGAAATACGATAAGTTATTTTTTTTTTAGTTCAATTTTATTTTTAATTGTTATTACTTATTTCACTCTATTACGCGAGAAAGAAGGGAGCGACGAAGGCAAACAAGGTCAACAAAGGAGCAGCGGGACGTCGTGCAAGGCGCAAAGGCAACGAAAAGTGTGCTAACTGCTATAGTGTGGCAGTGTGTTTGTACAGTTGTATGACAACAGAAGTGTATATAGTAATACAATTGATGGAAGTCGTATGATGACAACCACGCGCAAGTGCAAGTAGTCGGTAGACGGTAATGCGGTTTATACACTTTAAAATATGCGAATATTTAGCGATAAACAATAATACTGATAAGAGAAGAACTCCAAAGTTAACACCCCGCCGTTGTTATCTCATAATAACCTGATGAATGATGATTGATAACTTAATATCATAGAACAATGTAATATATTATTATTGTGCAGATACCAAATCCCTTAGATCATAATCATAATTTAGGTCTATGTATTTGTATTATACATACATAATATCATAGAAAAGAGATTAATTTGTTATAATATTATTGTATATGATCTAAGCAAAATCCTCATAGTGATCACTGATCAGTAACTAATCAATATTCTCCAAGTTCCAACAGCGATCAGCAACTAATTTACACTGTAAGTACACACGGATCTCTTTAGTTATAAGTTTTACTTAATTTTATTAAATTTTAGTAATATTTTAAAATAGTAAATTGTTTGCATATCTTAAAATACCTGTAACTCGCTTTAAAATTAAAATATAACAAAAAGCCCAAGTCATTGCCTAGATAATAATCTTACTTTTAAATTTTATAAGATTTCAATTCACCCTAATTTTTAAACCATCAGATATGAACTTGATTCTGCTGTGCTTAAAATTTGCTATGTTACGCACTTGTAAGACGGAGACAAGAAATGTCACTGTAACGTCCCCTTAAGTGTAAAAACCTTCAATGTAACTAATATGCTTCTAATTATTTTAGGTAAGAATGATAAGATTAAATCCTACAAGGATAGAGCTAAGGATTGAAGATCTAAGCGAATTTGCAGATATCAAAAATCATTATGAAGCTATTAAAAAAACTAAAGAAGAAAAACAAAAAACTCTTTACGGTCCTCTTCTAAATACCAACACCTCAAAAACCAAACAAGACGCTGTACAAGAAAGAATAGGATTTATCCCAAGGCCCAGACATTCATCACAATGAAAGAGAGTACTCAACTGTCTGATTTTTTATTCTAAGTATTTTTATTTATTACTTTTATGCATTTAATGCTAAAATTATTAAAATATTAAATGATTTTAACTATTAACTATGTTATACTGTTTACCTTCTTACTCCTTTTGGTGTACTGTTCAGTTATAGATACTTACTTTATATCATAGGTGTGCTCAGGGTATATGCAGAGTATGCAGCTGCATATCCTGAATAAAGAACATTGTTTCTAGACATGCCAAAAATAAATAATAATCATAACTATATTTGGTTAAACGTAGATAGCGTAAAATGAAATTAAAAATATGTATAACACATATATATTTGTTAAGTAATCATTTTAAATGCAATGAAGATGAATAAGTAGCTGAAAAAAGTTGTTACAAAAACAAGAAACGATAACAAAACAAATTGAAGTTAACATGGGCGCTAAAATTCTATGCATGTGGCTTCAGTGGATAAAAGATTTTGAGTTTTGACAAACAAAGTATTTTTGAACAATTTAGTAACATATTAAAGAAGTTTGCAGTAATACCAGTCACAAGCAGTATGTGCATGTGAACGATCATTTTCGAAATTAACTTTAATGTAAAAGATTAAAAGATAAAAAACGGGTTAGTGGAAGTCGCTCTGCTGCACAGACGTCAGACACACAGTAGCTAGTAGGTTACAATAAGTCCCTATGATGGATGGTTTTAAATTTGATTTCAATTGTATAAAATCATTGTATATGAAAAACGATTCTGAGCGAAGACGATAATAATATGTATATTTGAAGATATTATTGTGATTACAGTAAATTATTTTACTATTAGGCATTAGTACATGCATTTAACAGTAGGTTAAATTCATTTTTGCCAAAAAAATTACATTTGAAAATATAATAATATACTTCAAAAGTTTCATATACCCACGAATAATATTTTTAAATTTCAACAAAATAACTAAAATCATTATTCTTGGTTTTAAAATGTAATTTCTTCCAAATTTGAACTTATAAGGATTGTAAAAAAGAACAGTGTTTATAGATTTTTTTTAATTTTTTGGTTAGGTACAGTACAAACTATTTATGAGAATCTGTTTTAAATTTTCATTCCTTACCTATAAAAATTGAACATTTTAAATTAGAACATTTTCTAGATTTTGATACATTTTGTCAACATTTTAATTTTAAATAACTGCTAAAAAATCGAGCCTATGGATCTTTATTAGGTATTTGTTAAATGCTATCTTAACTACTTGAAGAACCTTGTATAGTTGTATTGAAGTTTCAAGATTTGTAACCTTAGATCATAATATCATATACTATGGATGACGGATGTAGCTACAGCGTATGATTTTGCATGACAAAATAAATAATATTTTGTCATGTGATTTTGTTGCCAATATAGCGACAAGTCCCCAAATTAGGTGATCGATGAGCGCAAGCCGATGTGAAAGGCTCTCATATTTATCAATAGGTAATAGGTATCTGTGGATAAATATGCGAGAAGTCGCGTTATCATGCGGCATGCGCATATCGACCGCCTAATTCGGTGACTTGTCGCTGATATCAGTAACATTTTTTTGTATTGATGTAATACGCTGGTATATGATCTAAGTTTGTAACCCAACAAATAACATTTTATTAACATTTAAATAATAAAAAACTAAAAAAATTCAAATATCTATAAATAACTCAAAATGAGTCAAAATATTTGATGAAAATGTCAAAATTAGGTCTTGAAAAACGACCAATTAAGGAAATCGTTAAATGTTAATTTGTTAATTTACGGATGAATATACAATGTCATAGCTCAATAGCTTAGAAATACATTGAAAACTGGAAATAATTTGTCAACTTTCGTGATTTTGATTAATTTTTTCAAATTTTAGTTTCAGACGCTCATAAAAATTGTTGCGTATTTACCTTTTTTAGATTCTGAGTGGAACGATGAGATGAATGTACCTACCTATTGATTTTACAATTATGTGTTTTTTTTTTTAATTTTTAATTTTTTTTTGTGATGATGACTCATCACCTTTTAGGTTCCCAGTAATAGTAGTTTTCAAAAGCGCCGTGAAAAACAAAAGAAAAATTAAGGAAAAACGGGAAATTTTAGGAAAAATCTGTTATCGATAAAATCGATTTTGGTTTTTGGTGTAACTTGAAGTTAAAACAAATGATCGTACATAAGTGAAATTTTCACTGGTTGTTTGTATTTGCATTTTCTATACACGATAACATTTTCAAAATATTTTAATTTATTTTGAACTGTTCAGGGACATTTTCAATTCTCATTTTTTTTAAGTTTTTTTCCTAAAAATATCAATAAAATTTTATTTGTTGGTTGCGAAAACTTGAAAATTTAACAGAAGGCTCCTAGTATATTTTTTCAAAGGCAGATGAAAAATATTAAAAATCCTTAGTCACGATTTTTTTTTATAAGCATTTAAAGTTCAAAAATCGACAAAATATGGAAAAATCACGAAAATTAGCAAATTATTTTGAGTTAAGAATTCATAAAACTTTTTCATTTTAAATCTAAGATTTTAAAGTGTAATACAAGATTCCTTATAAGATTATCTACCTTTATCAAAAAAAAACATGTCTATAAGAAAGTCAAATTAATTTTTTATGAGCGTTTGAAATTCAAATTTTTATAACATTGGATAGGTATTCACTCGATTTCTCATGTAGTGATTTTCTTATTTTGTTGTAATTTAAAAACGAATAACTGTAGATACATGAAAATTTTACTGAATGTGTATTTTATCAATTCTTATACTTGATAAAATTTTCAAAACATTTTGACTTGTTTTGAGCTGTTTACGGACAATTACAGTTTTCAATTTTTTTAGGTTTCTTTTTCTCTAAATATCAATAAAGTTGTATCTGTTGTGCCAAAAAGTGTAAAAATTTAATACAAGGCTCCTGAAGTCCTGATATATTGTTACAATATCAGTTGAAAAATATTAAAAATACATAGGCACAATTTTTTTTTATAAGCATTCAAAGATTGAACTTTGACAAAATTTATCAAATTTAAAATTGAATAATTATTTTTTAGTTAAAAATTTATAAAATGTTCAACTTTTATATCTAAGGATTGAAAATTTAAAACAAGATTCCACGTAAGTAGTTAATTCTGTTACCAAAAAATCTAAAAAATACATAAGCAAATTTTATTTTTATAGTCATTTTAAGTTCAAATTTGGACGAAATTACATAATAAAAAACCTAGAATAACTGATTTAATTATTTTGTTGTGATTGTATAATATTATTCGTGGGTACTTGAAACTTCTAAAGTACACTATTATATATCTATGAATACTATGATAGTATCAGGGTTTGTTGTTGACGTATAACGCGTTATAAGTACCTAATGGAGATTGTGATATGATTAATTTGTAATTTATTATAGGTACCTAATTTAGGTAATTTTTTTTTAATACCATAGATAAATATATAATATGTCTTACCTATACCCAGGGGCGTACTCAAGGGGGGGGGGGGGGGGGTCGTGGGGTTTGAACCCCTCCCGTGACCTTACTAACCGATGCACTTTTGTGCGTTCTTGTTTATACATAATATAATTCACAGGAGCAATTTTCTAAAAAAAAATTTTTAAGAAGGGAAAAAATAAACAAATATATGTATTTTCAATTTTATATCAACATGCATTATACAACGATTACAAGCATTATCTGTTAAGAACTGTATTATGATAACCAGATAAAATTTAAATCAAACATACAAGGTGTATTGATAAGTTGTCGTCACTCTGGACCCCTATACGTATCCACTCTTGATTGAAAATATTTTTTTAAACATTTTTTACGGCGGTTCCGAGTTGCGTGCGAAAATCGTTTTCTGGGTCGAATTGCGTGCGTGGTTTTTTCATAACAGGGTTGAGTTGCGTGCGCGGTTTTTTTGTGACAGAGCAGAGTTGCGTGCGAGATACAGTGTTGATGCCGCACGGTGTGCTAGATTTATTTACACTAAATAATTAAAGAATTTTTTACTAGTGCGTGCCTGGAAGTTCTAAGTACATTGAACCCTACAATAATCTTAAAAGAAAACATGAACACGTTAATCAATCGGAATCGGAATATTGTTCTTTAAATAAACATTTTTCATTTTTGAAATTTATTTTCTGTAGAGTACATTACCATGTTTATATTTAATATTTTTAAAAAGGAGGTGACAAAGTCCCCGTGATAAAAAACAAAATGTTCAACCCCCCCCCCCCCATTGAAAATTCCTGAGTACGCCCCTGAAAGTGCAATATCATTTTCAAGTGCTCTTGGAATTGATCCTGAAGCTGATTTTAAACTTCACCATCGCCAGAAAAAGCCTCCAGCATGGTTAGATCCAAATTCAAATACACAAGTAATTTATGATATTAAAACTTTTTACCGAAAAGAATTCAAATGCGTCTTGTCAACATTAATCAATTTATCAAAAGATAATTTGAAAAGTTGTATTGAAAAAATTAAGCCTTTATTCCAAATGTTGTCTCATCCTCTTAAAAAGGAAAATATTTCCCTTGATGTCATTAAAAGTGCTCTAGTATTATTTCCTCCAAATACTGAAGAAGCAAAATGCAAAGATATAGATACTGTTCAAGCAGAGATGGAAATATTAATCGGGATGTGCCATGGTAGTGATTCAAATACATTTGACATTCTTATAAATAAATCTGAAGAAATGAAACACATTTTACCATGGGCTAATAAAATCTGTAAATTGGCCTTGACTGCACCAGTAAGTGTCGCAACGAATGAAAGATCATTTAGCAAACTCCGACTAATAAAAAATAATTTAAGATCATCTATAGCTGATGATAGATTGGATTCACTTATGATTTTAAGCGTGGAAAAAGATGTGGTTGATCAATTAGATATGAACAAAATAGCAACATTATGGGCAACTTTGAAAAACCGTAGAATTAATATCTAATTGTACTTATGTATAATAATATTATAATTTGTATTAATAAAAATATTTTGTTTAAAACTGATATTATACTTATAACATTTTCTTAATTAAGATTTAAAATACACATTTTTATTAATTTGGGTAAATGGAATGTGGAAGTTGTAAAATTATGATAAATTGTTAGGTAGGTACCTAATATTTTTATTTTCACATGAGCAACTAATAAAGTAAAGACATTTTTTTCTTCGTTTATTGGTCTTAACCATTGGCAACTATTTGTGAGGGGAATTACGGTTGGTAAAGGGACACATTACATGTGTGTTTGTGGGTTGGGATTTGTCGAAGAAACCCCGATGGTCATAAATAAATGATATAAATTAAATAATAATATAAATATAAATATGATATAGAAGAAAACGTATTCGAGCGAAGCGAGAAAAAAATTTTTCAGTCGGCAAATTAATAGATCTACCCCCCCCCCCCCCCCATGAATTGTTGTTCGGGACGGCCCTAGATATAGGTAGTACCTAATAACGACCTAGTATTATTGTTCTATGGTATTAGGTAACGGATATATAATTCTGAAATACTTTTTTAACCTCCCCCTCCCTTTGAAAAATCCTAGACAAGCCAAGAGCCATGAATAATATTTTTAAACTACAACAAATTACAAAATAACTCAAATCCTTATTCTTCTTTTAAATATCTAATTTCGTCCAAATTTCAACAATTAAAATGTTTAAAAAAAATTGTATTGATACAATTTTTAGATTATTGGTTATCAGTATTAACTACTTATGAGGAACCTTGTACCTATAAACATTTCAATTTAGAAAAAAACTAAAACGTCACCGCCACGAAGTGTCGAAATTGGCATACCGACATTACAAGATTCGTTCAAAATGTATGCCATTATGCCAATATTTGCTAGAATTTATGACTCCATTCCTAGAATTTACTGTCTAAAGATGAGGTAAGAGTTTTCCATGTTCTGAAGTTTTACCACCACCTTACTAAAATCTTTTGAAATTTGAAATATTATAGGTAGGTACCAAAATTAAAATTATTAACGTCTATTACTTGGTAGAATTTGTAAGTCCATTTTCAGAATTTACTAGTCGCCAAATCTAAAATCTGAGGTATGACTATATGAGCTTTCAAAGTTGTATAAAATTGACTATTGTTAACATCAATGTGAGTGGGACTAGTGGGAGGGGCTTCGATCTCACACAACTAAAAACTATATTTTTGGGGGGCTGATGATATATGTGGGGGGCACGATGTAGAGAAGATAATATTATCTTCTCTACATCGTGTGACGACCACGATTTAAGATATACTTAAGTATATCTTAAGTCGTGGTGACGACCAGACGACTGACGGTCGACAATAAAAATAGGCGATAGTCGATAAGACGGACAAAATCGTAATAAAAATAGAATTCGGGCACAATTGGATGCAATTGGAGCACGATGGGGAATGTAGATGATAGATTAATATCTACATCGTAGTACAGCTGTGTATAGGCACAGAACATCGAGAATCGAGATAGATAAACAATACATTGTTATTATCTATCTCGATGGCAGTGGCGTAAACTGGGTGGTGCAAATGCAGCACTTGCACCACCACATCTAAAATGTGATGGTGCAAAGGTATGTTTTTGCACCACCAGAAAATCATTGAAATATATAATTTATAAAGAGGTACAAAATAGTTATTTTAGTGCATGTATTAGGCATTATCATTTAAATTATTACCCTATCTATATTCTAAAATATCGTACAACCCCCATAAATAGTTAGATTATTATCTATGGTAACCACTATCCACAGAATTTTGTATTTTATTATGGCAGTATCACAAAATCACGATTAAAGATATTTTTTTATATTATATCTTTAATCGTGCACAGAATAGACGTATAATATGGTAAAATTATATTGCTATCAACATTCTACCGCCAAAATAGTGTGTTATCACTGGATCAATGTTCATTCAATTCTCAAAAGTCAAATGTCAGATGACAGCTAGACGTCGTATTGAATCAAATTTTAAAATTCTCTACAGGTTTCATAAGCGCCAGGAAAAACAACATAAAAATTAAGGAAAAACAGGAATTTTTACCCGAAATCGGTTTTCGACAAAATCGATTTTGGTTTTTGACCAAACAAATGAACATATACATATACGATAATTATAATTGAAATATTCACTGGTTGGGTAAAAAAGCTTGGACATTTAATACAAGGCTCCAACTATATTGTTACAATGACATTAGAAAATTATTAAAAATCCTTAGTCACAGTTTTTTTTATAAGCATTTAAAGTTCAAATCTTGACAAAATACAGAAAAATCACGAAAATTAACAATATAATTTGAGTTGAAAAAATCATAAAAATGTTTCTTTTTAAATTTAAGATTTTAAAATGTAATATAAGATTATTCATAAGTTTGTATACGCCTTTATCAAAAAAAAAAATGTCCACAAGTAAATCAAATTAAATTTTTATGAGCATTTTAAAATCATATTTTTACAAGATTGGATATTCACTAGATTTCTCATGTAGCGATTTTGTTAATTTGTTGTTATTCAAACAAATAACTGTAAATACATGAAAATGTATATATTTATATTTTAATTTTCTATACACCACAAAGTTTTGAAATTATTTTAACTCTCTTTGAGCTGTTTCCGGACATTGTCATTTTTATAGTTTTTTTAGTTTTTTTTTTCTATAAATATCAATAAAATTTTATTTGTTGGGTAAAAAGCGTGAAAATTTAATGGAAGGCTCCTGATATATTGTTACAATAGCGTTGAAAAATATTAAAAATACATAGCCACAATTTTTTTTTATAAGCATTTGAAGTTCAAATGTTGACAAAATGTATGGATAAATATATAGTTTTTTTTTGTTAGGAAGGATTTTACTTAGAAAGTTGGATTATTTTTGTGTTGGAAATTATAGGTTAAGAATATGCCTCTGCACCACCAGAAATTGGACCCAATTTACGCCACTGCTCGATGGCACAGAATAATTCTGTGTCCATACACTGTACTACGATATTATTCCACGGTACAGGTACAGTGTTACACTTTACTACTTTTATTGATGGGGGGCCCACAACTGTGTATTGGCCCCTGGGCCCCTGAGGCTTGAAGGTCTTAATCCGGGCTTGTCAGTGTACGTGAGACCAGACGGTCTCGCCAAGATGGATAATAATCCACCTTGGGTCTCACTGTGGTCTCACCAATCACTATTACGTGTCTCTCTCAAGCGGACGGAGTGCGAACTGCGAAGTACAGTTTATAAAAAAAAAGTTCACAATTCACGCGCGGTCCACTCGGTCCAGTCACCTCCACGAATTAAGATATATCTTAATTCGTGGTCACCTCTCACCATTCACCGGTGGCCAGTGATACCTGATATTTGATAAGGTTTAAAGTCTTGAAGTCTCATTGTCTCAGTCAAATAGCTTAATCTTTTTTCTATGGTCTCATCTCTCAGTAGGCAGTTAACTGTTAAGTCATAGTTACCATTACTTTATGTCTCTGACCAAATTCCAGTTGATTGATTATTCTATCATTCATCTCTAGTCTGCAACACAATTATAAAGAACTGTATAATCGTAGTCCGCAATGAGTACATAATAAATAATAATTTAAATTCAGCTGCATGTTGATAACGATAACGGATAAAGACCTAGATAAATTACGGACTTCTTAAGTCTTAACAGTTATAACTTATGAGTTAATAATTATTATTTATTAAGTCCGTAATCACTAATCAGTGTTCCGTGACCGTGACTACTGACCACAACTACCCTGAGCCCGGCCGCGAAAGAACAGTGAAATGAAGAATTGAAATTAATTAGTTAGTTCTAATCTAATTCTCTACTATAGTCGGCGACGAAGGATTGGTGAGCAAAATATAGTATAGGCACATACATAATAGATACTATGTTTTCATACCATATACATAAATTACATTTTAAACGTATTTGGTTGTTAGGGTGTATCGTGTATGTTAATAATATAATATAGGTACTATTGATCTTGCAGTGTGTTATGATTTTGATTTCCATAATTGTTGAGAGCAATTTTATGACGTACTGATTTGAGAGTACCTAATTTAAATCGCCTCTACCACAGACCACAGTTGAGTACAGCCTCGAATAACAATTTTTACAATTGTACCCCTTATTATCATATTTTATCATCTTGTAAGTAATATTATTGTTTACTTAAATTTTATTTTATTATTTTACAATAATATTCATCAGATGCTGGTTTAATTTGTCTGTATACTGTGTATTAAAATAGTTGTTTTGTGAATTTAAATGTGAAATTTAAATCATAATAGAATGTTTCTGCTAGTGTTTTTTGGGTATCTGTAGATAATTATTGTTTTTGCTAGAGCGCGGATTTGTATGCATTTGCATATTTATTCTGGTTGATCTTATCCTAAGTTAGCACAAAATTAGTTTCATGACATAACGATTTAAAAAATGAAATTTTTAAGTGCATATTTTTAAATATTTTGACATTTATCTACTATTAAGAGCTTATTTTTCAATTTTAATTGTATATTTCATCTTTTAGTGCATATTTAGATTTTTTTTTTCATTTTTTAAATATATTCTATTGTAATGTATTAATATAAGAAAATAATATTATATTTGTATAGTTTCGATTAATATCAAAATAAATTAATAGGTATACTTATAGGTATAAATAGTTTTCCCAAAATTTTTTATATTGATTGATTTCTATTTTTTTTCTTATACATTAAAACTACTTACAAAATGATGAAAGTAAAGAAGAAAACGAAGAAAAGTATTTATAGTAGGGTTTCATAATTTTAACTATATTGTTTTAATTAAATGTTCAATAAACACATTGTTTTATTTTTTATGCATATATTTTATTTTTCATGCATATTTTTTATTTTCTTGCATATTTTAACATTTTAGTGCATATATTATTTATGATTTTTTAGAAAATTCAAAATTCAGAAAAGATTCCAAATATACAATTTATTTTGCATGTTATAAGCATTTTAGATTTTAAGTGATATTTTTGCCAATTTGCTTTTACAATCTGATTTATTTTATGTGTTTCTTAAATCGTAGTTTTATAAGGGAATAATTTAATAAAATAAATGAAACCGGTTTCAACTTAACTCGAATCTATATACCTTTATATTTCTAATTAAAAATAAAATATCAAATTGTTTTACCAGTGTTATACATTATTTATTTTGTTCATAGAAATATGTCTGACACTGACTCAGAATTATCAACAGATGGTGACAATAACAATGAGTCTCCTTTTTTCAACCATTATTTGGGTAGTCATCATGGATTCAATTATGAACTCGATAATATTGAAAGTCTACCTTTTGATTCAGATAGTTCTTCAGGAAGTGAAACTAATTTAATAAATCGTACGAGTTCTTCATCTAGTGATGTAAGTTTTCAAAGTCCATACCTAATTTATTTTATTTTAATTTTAATTTTATCATTTTAGAATGAAACATTATTTAACACCTCATCAGACGATTTAGATTTACTAGAAAATGACTCAACTCATAGTTCAAGAAATGCATTGTATTTAGATCATTTAAACAAAAAAAAGATTAAAAAAATGAAAACCACTCCTTCAAAGCCCAATAATTGGTGTCTTCCTAAAGAATTATATAACAGGTTTATAGTTAAATTTTGTATATTAAGTTGATAAAATAATTAAGATTTTTGTCTTAGAGAAATCGGCCAGTATAACACCCGTGCTCAGTGGGGTTATAAGTTCTATCAATCAGCGTTTGCTGTACATAAACTCAAATTGAGTAAACTCTTAACAGGCCATGAAGGATGTGTAAATTCACTAGACTTTAATAAAACTGGTAACATAATAGCAAGTGGATCTGATGATTTTAGAATATGTTTATGGGATTGGTCAAATGATAAATGTTTACTCAATTATAAAACTGTACATACTAGAAATATATTTCAAGTAAATTTTATTTTCAGTATATTATATTTGTGTTCTATGTCTTAAAATGGTTTTAACTCATTGTTAATTATTATTTCTATAGACTAAATTTCTCACTACACATGCAGATGCCCACATTGTATCAAGTGGACGAGATGGCTTAGTTGTATTGTCTGCTGTAAGTGATTCTGATTGTATATATAGTAAAATAATAGGACACCATGATCGCTCTTGCAACAAAGTTGGTGTACATCACGAAACACCATATGTAGTTCTCAGTTGTGGAGATGACGGAATTGTTAAAAATATAGATATTCGTGAATCTCCTATCAATGAAAATGAAAGAGTTACCAAGTAAGAAATTAACAATTTTTTTTACATCATTAATAATTCAAAAAGTACCTACAAATTTTTTTTATGAAATAATGTTTTTGAATATTTTGAAAACACATACAATTCTTGCATTTTATAATCTTATTTTGTGCTTCCTTGTGTTTATTGGCGAATCCACCAATTTTTTTTTTATCTAAACATTTAACAATATAATTAATTATCATTGATAAGTAATAACTAATCGGTATTTAAAAATTAATTAAATTCTGATAAGGTTTTGCTTGAAAATATATAAAATATAGTTTATGTAGGTATCTATTATTTTGTTAATTAGTATACTACATATCAAAAATGTTCATGGTACTTCTATGCGTCTATATGGTATTGACATTAATCCTTTGAAGCCATATGAGTTTATTGTAAATGGTAATGATGAATATGTAAGAATGTACGACAAAAGACATCTAATCGAGGACCCAATTAAAGTATTCCATCGTGAGCTTAAGGGTACCAAAACAAAAGAAGTAAATATATTATACAACTATACTGAACACATTTTAACTACATTTTAACTTACAGTTTGAAATGGCTATTAGTGTTAATAGAACTGATGATAGTGCTACTAATGACACTGATAATAATGATCTTGATGGCACTGATCATAGTGATGTTGATGTCGCTGATAGTTATAGTAATTCTAGTTCTAGTCTAAGCAATTATTCTGACAATGATGGGCCGCAAGTGGATTTAAATTATTTTAAACATATTACATCTGCTGTGTACAGTTATTGTGGAACTGAAATTTTAGCTTCTTATAGTGAAGATGACATTTATCTATTTGATGCTAATGGTCGACCAAATTCCGTTCTACACAATTATGATGGCCATATAAATAGAATGACTGGTATTTAATTTAATTTATCTTATGGTATCAGCGCACTGATTGTATTTTTCTCTATGCCCACCCATAACTTAGACAAAATGCATTCATGCAAAATCATTTGAGTAAAATTACTCAAATATCAATATTTTTGAAGGTATAAGTATGAAATATTGATTTGTCTAAATATTATTTAATATCCATTTAAATTTACAAGAAACAATTATAATTTTAAAGTTGAATATAAAGGCAAATGATTATAAAATATATAACCGATGTGTCAAACCCTCAAAAACATCACCCTCTATTATTTTGTAATAGGTAATTTGTTCTACAACTACTCAAACAAAAAAAAACCATTTTACGCAAATGCATTTTATTTATGTTGCATGTGGGTCTGAAATAGAAAACAAATGTACACGGCTTCTTACAAAAAGTGGTGATTTTTATTAGTGATGTTTTATACTTATAACATTATTTTCCCTTATTAACGGCTTTCCCTTTTATAATTTTAGTGACTGTTATTATATAGATGCTTCAATGCTTAATACATATTAGTTGTAATTGCATTACTATAGTATAATTCATTTTGGTTCTAGTCAAAGGTGTCAATTTCTATGGACCAAGAAGTGATTATGTGGTATCTGGATCAGACTGTGGACATATGTTTATATGGGATAAAAAAACTGAAGCTATAGTCCAAAAAAAACGTGCTGATAAAAAAGGAACTGTAAGTTTGATATTTACCTTCAAAATTATATTACTTATCATCTCTTTGTTTTTAGGTTAATGTATTGGAAGGACATCCACATATGCCAACCCTGGCAACTAGTGGTTTAGATAAGACTATTAAAATATGGGAACCTGTAAATATATCTCATCAGCGGAATAAAAAGAAGCTCAGATTGGTAAATTGATGTACTTATACAGGGTATAATAGGAAGACCTGACAAATGAAATCACTTATATTCTAAATAATATTATTTTTTTTTTATAATTTTCTTACAAATGCTTCTGCAATACATATAGTATAATACTGAAAAAAAAAAAAAAAATTTATTTTTTTGAACAATTTAAAATAGCCAATTTGTAAATCTGGTTTCAAAAAAATTGTTGATTGTAAAAACATTTACTCAAGTCATTTAGTTTAATTGAAATTTCATTATTTATGTTAAGTAAATTGTATCCAGTCATATATACATTTTTTATAAATATTTTATGTAAAATCTGAAATAGATATTTGTTAAAATCTAAATATTTTCCTCGAATGACAATGGTCACAAAATAGTTCATTTCTGCTCTTCAAAAGACCTCATAATTAATAGCACATATTTCCCAAGAAAGAACATTTATAAACATACATGGTCTGCTCCAGACGGGAAAACAAAAAATCAAATTGTCCATATCATCATAGACAAGAGGCACAAAACGTCAATTCGTAATATTAGAAGTTACAGAGGAGCTGAAAGAAACACAGACCATTATATAGTTGTTGCAACTTTTGTACTAAAGCTATCAGTAAAATGGAGGAGTAAGAGGCAAACAGGAAAGAATAACAAACTTGACATAGAAAAAGTTAGGAATCTAAATGAGATGGATACTTACCAAAGAGAAATTTCTGAAAATCTCAGGAAATTCAATCTTGCAGAACATGAATCGGATATTGTAACACTGTGGTCAAAAACAGAAGAATCTCTAACAAAAGCCGCTGAAAGATTACAAGTTAAGTGCATTAAACAAAGTGAAAATCATTGGTATAATTTGGAGTGTTAAGCTGGGTTAACAAGCAAAGTTTAGCTAGACAATATATGATGCTGAATCCAACACTAGAAAACATTAATGAATACTCAAAACTTAGAACTTTAGCAAACAAGGTGATTAGACAACAGAAACGTGCAATGAAAAAAAGAGTTATAGAGGATATCAAAGTTTATAAGAAAGAACCGAGACTGTTTTTCAAGAAGTGCAGATCGGTTAAGGAAGGATTCAAAGCACGTGTTAATTTCATCACAGACATTAGTGGTTTTATAATATCAGAACATAGCGAGATTGTTAACAAATTTCAAGAACATTTTGAAGAATTGCTAAATAACAAAAATAATTGCATCGGAAGTAACAATAATGAAAAGTGTATCAAAGAAATAGTGTATCATACAGCAGAACATGAACCTCCAGCACCAAGTATCGAGGAAATTGAAATAATCATTAAATCACTAATGAATAATAAATCTCCAGGGGAGGATAATATAAATTCTGAACTACTAAAAATTGCAGGAAAAGAAATATTAATTAACCTACACCAAATTATAACGAATATGTGGACCAGCAAACAAATATAACCGGAATGGTCGTCATCAGTTATTTGCCCAATTTTCAAGAAAGGAGATCCAACTAAAGTTAATAATTATTGAGGTATTTCACTGTTAGACATAGCGTATAAGGTGCTCTCAATAGCTATCTTAAGAAGGATAGAAGCATTAGCAATAGACATTGTAGGAAAATATCAATGCTGCTTCACAAAAGGAAGATCTACCAGTGGCCATATCTTCAAGCTTAGACAAATAGTGGAAAAGTATTATGAGTTTGACGAAGACTTACACATGATAATTATAGATTTTAGACAAGCGTACGATATCATCGACAGAGAGCAACTATGGATAGTATTACAGAATTTTGGATTGCCCAAGAAACTAGTAAGTTTAGTTAAAAGCTGCAATTTAAATACTAAATGCAAAGTGAGTTTTCTGGGAAGGGAGTCAGGGGATTTCGAAGTCCAGTCCGGTTTAAGATAAGGGGACGCGCTATCCCCCATTCTTTTTAATATAGCATTGGAAAGAGTAGTTAGAGATATGCGTGAAACGCGAGAAATGGATCTAAATGGTAGTGGGACTTGCTAGCATATGCTGACGACATTATCATTCTTGGTGATTCTCAAACCGAGGTAGAAGAAAGTACAAATTAATTAATTAAGTCTAGTAAAAGAATGGGCCTCAATATAAACTAGAACAAGACAAAGTATATAATCGTGAGTAGGTGTCCAAGAATTTTACAGAATTTCACTGTAGATGGATATACATTTGAGCAAGTAGAAAACTTTAAATACTTGGGTGTCAATTTGAATAATAGGAATTATATGCACAACGAAGTAAGATTGAGGCTGAATGCGGCAAATCGAAGATATTATGCAATGAGCAAATTATTCAGTTCCAAGCTTCTCTCCAGGAAAACTAAGAAAAAGCTTTGTATTTCCTACTTACGGCCTATAGTAATGCATGGTATGGTAACGTGGTCAACCACTAAAGGGGACGAGACAAAGTTATTAGTATTTAAAAGAAAGGTACTTAGAAGAATATACGGTCCCATATATAATACGGAAACGGGGTAGCACGAAAGGAGAACTAATGCAGATATTGAAGGAATCTTTAACGGACCAAATATCCAAAAATATATTATCTCAAAGAGACTGGAATGCTCCGGACATGTAAGTCTATTAATAGTAGAACAACAATTTATTTTCTTTAAAATTAAAAAAAATTGTATTTTATTATTATAAATAAATATTAATTAAAACAATATTTATTTTTTCACTATAAAATTATATGTTGTAATCTGGGCTTAAAATAATAAAAGTTGGATTACCTCAATGGTAGGGTCGTCACACATCCCACTGGGGTCTATTGCATACAGCATGAAGATTTTTAAATTTAACATTTGCCAATACATTTTTTTTTTTTAATAATAATTCTGTTGTACTATCAAAAATAAATTAAGTTTAAGTGCATTTTTGGAGTTTTTAGGTTGTAAATGTATTTTTGGTTGGCATTACATTGTTATTGTACCATTATAGTGCATTTTATTCATATAACTTTAGTGCGAGGCATAAAGTAAGAGTACTCAATTTTTGTATTTTTTTAAAAAAAATTACAGGACATTGTAGGTATACCATATACATATTATTTATTTTTCCACATGACTATTGTTCTATTCATTTTGTAAGTCGTGGCACGAGTTTTTTATGCCCTCCTCATAGAACTCTCCCGCCATCTCCTTTGTCCACTTCAAGAACTCTTGTTTCACCTCCTCATCGGTTAGGTTAGGTTTCCACCCATGTAAGTCTTTAGGAAGGTGAAAAGATGGAAATCTGAAGGTGCTAAGTCAGGGAAATATGCAGGGTGATTCAAAATGTCACGGTGTTGGTGGCGTTGGCCGTGTGTGGGAAGGCGTTGTTGTGCAACAAACACACTCCCTTCGTTAACATTCCTCTTTGTTTGTTTTGAATTGTTCTCTTTAATTTTTGTAGGGTCTCACAGTATCGTGCTGCACTAATTGTCTCCCCGTGAGGCAAAAAATCAATCAAAATCATCCATTTTCGGTCCCACAACACAGATGCCATGATTTTTTTTGTCCGAAATTGAAGTTTTGAACTTTTTGGCAGAAGGGAAACCATTGTGCTGCCTCTGTGATGACTGTCTTTTTGTCTCAGGGGTGTAATGAGCCACCCCTGTTTCATCACCAGTCACAATGGAACTCAGAAATTAGGAACCTTATGACAGCGCGCGTTTTGCACTTGGTGGGATTTCTTATCGACATTTTTCACAAAAACAAACAACATGCAAGTTTTGGTAATGACGTGGATCGGCGGTACTTGTTGGGTACCTTTAACCCCCCACTACCACTTAGACACTTAGTGTTGCTAACTATTGGAAAAAAAATTCTCACAGCACGACAGCCGAACAGTACTTTTACTTTCTGGATATACCTCATACATCATTAATAACCAGAGCTTGGATTTTATATAATTTGTTAATTATTATTCCAACATGCAATTTTCTATATTCGTATGGTATATTATAATTTATAGTTCTTGTTAGTCAGGCCCTGATTTAATAAAATTTGGGCCAAGTGCACAATTTTTTTGGGGGCCCCCTACCCCCTACCCCCACCGGCCACCACCACAAGTCAAAAAAATGTTCTAGAAAAAATCTATACAGAGAGTAGGAGGAAATATTGATAATAAAACAAAATATTTATATGTTAAGTATTAAATAAATATCTCAAAATTCATAAAATATTTGTACATTATTTCATGTACTATAAATACAATTTAGTTACTTGGTCTGGTAAATTAAGGACATTGAAAAGATAATACTAATTAAATAACATAATTAATTATCAATCTTCCATAAAATTACATAACACAATGCATTTAAATGAACACACATTATTTCAGATGGAAATGATTAACTCATTAGTTAAATAATCATAGGTATTATAATTTATATTATATTTTATGTTATAGTAACATAGAACTTACCTAGTATTTTATTAAAGTATCGATCCATAGACCCAGATAGCTTTTTTTTTTTGTTCTTCTTTTCCTAATTTAAGTTTTCGTTTAGCCGCCCCGCTTAAATACTGCCGCGACATATTAGTTATTGCCTATCAAACTTTCAAAACAATTATATTTAAGTCTAAATAATATTCATGAAAATTAAAAAAGAAGTTTCGAATGTTATAAATTATCACATTAATGCTCACCTATTCAAATACACGTGTGACTCGTGTGAGCGACGAGCGTACAAATTTATAAACCACGGTACTGACTACTGACAAATATACAAATGTAATAACGGCTAAAGCATAATATTCATAACAATAAAATAACAAGATAATAATATTGTCAAAAATAATATATGGTAAAGCGATCAGTGACGTGCGGGCACAACGCTAACATGTAAATGTAAATGTACGACAACATTGGACAAGAATAACTATATTAGTTTATTTATAACATTTGTTTTTCGATATTCATTTCCGTGGATAACTGAATAACCTAAACCAATAGTTCTAAAAATGGTAATTGTGGGAGCGAAATGCTTCACCAACGACCGGTTAATCAGTAAATACTGGGCTGGAAGAAATCTATAAATAGTTATTATGTATCAAATATTTCCGATGTTCGAACAATTTTCTATTATTATTATTTTAATATGATGTATTGAGGTGTAGAATAACTTATACTAGTATAAGGTCTATGGGAATTATAATTTATTAAAAATAATTAATTTAAAAAAAAATTTTAATACAGAAAATTTTCTACAATTCACGGAGATCGGGGGCCCCCAAAAATTGGGGGCCAAGTGCAAGTGCTCCATCTGCACTTGCGTAAATCAGGGCCTGTTGTTAGTGCTACAACTTTTATGTTCCATTAATAATAATAATAAATAATAAATATAAAAGTTGTTGTGGAATTTAAATTTAAAATCCTTGGATATGAATGAAATTATTAGAGGGGATTGGAGAGAGATCCCTCAATACAGATACTATAGGTATATTAATTCCTTTGGCTACTACAATAGTCAATAATATATGTAATACTTTCTGTATAATATGAATGTTAGTTTTATTAAAAATATGAATAAGTAGGCTACCGGCTAAAACCTCTTTTGATACATGAACTATAATAATAAACAATAAATTTTTAAAGAAAATGTACATAATATAAGCTTTTCTGTCTACATCTTTTTTAACATTTGATACCATTAACTTTTTCTAAATTTTATTTGATAGTTAATTTATAGTTCTAATGAAATTTAAAATTTAATTTCAAAATTACAGATGATTTAAGTTGAATGGTAGCTGCTCATCACACAGATACTCTCAAGTATTTGAAGAATTATGTATGCACACAAAATTATCAATACTAAATATGTTTTTTTTAATCATTGTAAAATATGTATGATATAAAATAATAGTTATAGGAATAAAAATGTACAATTTGTGTATATTTGTATAATTATTTTTAATTTCTCTTTAATACATTCCAATTAATGTTGAAAGTCTAGTGTAATATTTTAACATAATTAAACCTAGAACAATTGTGTAAACTCCTTTGATAGCGATTATAGACCAGGGATCAATTAAAAGCCAAGCAGCTAAAGAGTCTATAACCACTGAACGGTAAACAGACAGTAACAGAAGAATGCTGACAGCAGCAAATGGCGAAAATTTTGATTGTAGTTTATTTAAGTCATGCCTGGACCATAACCAAACTAATGCAGCGGTCATTATATGATGCATCTAAAAACAATTAATATACAATTAACATTATTGTTATGAAAAAAGACCTAAACATAAGATAGATTAAACAGTTCAAGAGGATGTGATGGGCCGCATGTGTTGTCTCCGTTTTAGAAGTATGTAACATAGAAAAAAGCCCCTCTAATATAAACAAAACAGTTTTTACACCCAAATGTGCGGCGGTAGACCAGCTTCTTAATAACAAAATGTATCTATTTACATACATAACTTCTATATTAAAAATTAACGTTGATACATTGACATCAAAAATGAGGCTAATTTTTCAGTTATCTTAATAATTAATTTCCATAAACTTTTAAACTATTAATTACTATTTAAATTTTCTCACCAAATTTATATTTGACTCTAAACATTTTTGTGTGTACTTCCAATCAAATTCGGTGCCTCTTGCACCTACCCATAAGAGTAGAAATCGTGTCAACAATATTTCAGCACCGGCCCAGCCAATACCAGCCGTCATTACCTTGGCATGCCCCTTGCCAGGTATGCTTTGCAATATAACATATATTCCAGCAATATCTGCTAAATCAACGGAGCTTTTGAAAAAATTCTAAAAAAAATATACCATGGTAAAATGACGATCAATTATTAGTCGATTCACTTTTTTTACATACTCATATTGTATATAAAAAACAGGGAATGGGGCATTAGTGCATTTATTAGTTGCATGTCATTACCGATAAACTCAATGTCGTTATGGACGCCTCGTTGGCCGGAAAGAACGTTGCTAATATTAACATCTTGCACAGTTGGGTAAACGCATAGATAATGCCACCTTGTATGCACTTCCAAAATGCTCCATACTCAGATCTGAAAAAAAAAATTAAATGAAAACCACCGGCAGCGGGAGCATAAAATCTAGTTTACTCACAGATTTGCGTATTTGTACGTTAAATAGTGTGGCACGTACAAGAGAGTGACACAATTACCAAAATGATACAAAGTCATTTTTGATGAAATCAATAGACTTGCAAATTAATACGAAAATCGCAGGTCGAAGTTAATTTAAAAAATATTATGCATCGCAGACATAGGTATTAGGTAAGCGAAAAAAGTGAATATAACCGGCAGCCGCCTCAATCAAATATTTATTATTATGCCAACATAAGGCGGCTATCATCAAATACTATAGATAAGTGAATGTTAAAATGCTTGCGACAAATCCCACAAAATCATAGTGGTTGCCTATATGAGAAATCCTTGGGCGTAGCTGACATATGATAAGAAAAAAACTGTTATCATATTTTTGAATTAAAACTTTAATAATCCTGGATTTAATTACTTCAATATCAATTCAGATTTTCAAATTTTTTATATTAAAAGTTTTAAAACAAGAGGTAACAACAATACTACCTCTGGTCTTAATGACTTAAATATTATATTCTAATACTAGTAATACTACTATGCAATAAATAGGTACAATTGATTTGTAAATATTTTTTTACTACAATACATACTATTTTTAATTTGCTGGAAATTTATGGAACGTTAGTTCGGGATTATTTTTACTCCTTTTATTGCAGTTCCAATATGAACAATTAACATGAGATGGCATTATAATATGAAAGGAAATACAAACATCACATTTTACAAATAAAAAATCAGTAAATATAAATAACAAGAAACATTAATTATATTTGGAATTTTAAAATTTACAATTTTTAACAAATCATTATTATCAAAATATAATACAGACACATATCTATAGTATTTGATGATAATCTATTTTTAATTTGTGTACTTGTTTGAATCAGAAATTAGGTGTAATATTAGAGTCAACGCCGTAAAATGTTTTAAGTAGGCAACATATACGTCTTCGGGGGGGACGAAATGTGTCGCGATTTTTAACATTCACTGTCCCGTATTCTTATCTATAGTATTTGCTATCATGCAACAACTCTAAACCACGAATTAAGATACTTCGACCATATAAACTAAGTTTATATGGTCGAAGTTAAGATATATCTTAATTCGTGCTCTAAACTCTATGTTTACGGGCGCTCGTGTTTAATAGATAATACTACATGATAAATTATTCTGTGAGACGATCAAGGACCACGATTAAAGATATAATGGTCGCCCAACGAGCATGGAATACATGTCTTTAATATTACTCTCATGATTAGAACAATTCTGCAGCGCTCTATAACAGCAGTGGAATATTTATGTACTATTGTACTATATTAATATAATAATATTACATAGTTTTAGAAATTAACAATAATTTACAAAATGGGCATGGTCGTGAATCTGAAATTTTTATTTTTATTTAATGTTTTATATATACTTATCTATGGTTTCAGTGTTTTACAGGACTCCTTGTCCAGATACCCATGTGTGTAATATATCTTAATTTTTTAAATGGTATTGACATATCCTAGATTTGTCTCTTAATGTAAATCCTAAAGCTTTCTCCCATTTAACCTTCAAGGAAATTTCCTTAGGTACTCCAAACGTACTGGGGTTTAAACCTTTATAAGAGCAAAAAGATAAACAACACTTCATTATTTTCTTTGTAAAACACAATACCTATTACGTAGGTAAAAATACTTAAAATGTGCATGAAATAATTATTTTTAAAATTATAAAAATAATAATCACAATTAAAAATTAAAATATACATTTATATCATCCCCCCCTTCACGCAAAGGTTCACAACTAATTATATCTTTAATCGTGATTTTAATCAATGGTTATGGTAGTTGTGTGCTTACTGCTTATAAAGTTTAAATTAGGCGGGAATATATTTTTAAATAGTATTTTAATAAATCATTAATATCACGGATAGAGAGCGCACTAAGTTGGTTCAGCAGCTGATTCTGAAAGTAATTTCAATTGCCATGTGATATCGCGGGAGTATCCAAATTTTCCCAAAATATTGTTGTCCCAATGTACATTTTTCCCAATTTCGCTTGTGACATAGCCCGTCGGGCAACCATTATATCTTTAATCGCGGATTATACACATAATAATATGAAATAATGAAAATCTGACGCGTCTGACTAGCAGCGCTCGGCAGATAATAGAACTACGACGTCACGAGTTCTGACCGCCGATCCAGTCCGCGTTGCATAACCTTTATAATCGTATACATCACATTCACAGTTTGGATACAATTTAACTTAAGTTACTTCCATTTTTTCATTGGAAGTTAAGTTAATTGACGTTCTTTATAATCATGATGTATACTGCCTCTCAACGACTCCTATCAGACGTTCCAAGTTCCAACTTTGTAAATAGTTCTAGCAGCATACCGCTACGAACGCTAGTAGTCCGGGAAAATTAAAGATACAACGGTTTTAAGTGGTATGAACCACGGACTAAGATATACAAACATATTTATGTTTATGTTATTTCATGTTTATTTCTATAAACATGTTTATGTATCTGTGGTATGAGCCTAAGGAGAACGACCATAGACATATTAATATGTCTATGAGAACGACTCAAGAACGACACTAAAACTCATTACCCGGCAAAATTAAATTTGTCTCATTAAAAATCCGTAATTGTAATCATGGATAAAAAGTTGTTTTGCATTCAATGATCAATTCATTGAATAAGAAATAAAAATCTAAGATAAAAATTTCCCAACATTTCGTCATCCATATTTGGATATTCCATAATATGGTTGCACTACAACAGATTAGCTGTCAAATATGCAATATAACTATAACATTATGTAAATTTAGTTTATATACATAATTTAATAAGCCTATTATGTTATATTATACATTTATACTCTTATATTTATACTTAATAGAAAAAAGTAATAGTAAGCAATTATTTATTAGACACAAATAAAATTATTGATAATATTGATTGTTTAATTTATTTTAATTATATTATTATGTATATCATCGCCATTGGTTGGTGGAGTACTACACTAGAACTTTTGTAATTGTTGTTGCCTGGCAGACAGCCCTCAAAAACGTCAGTCGGCGGTAGTTGTTATCTGCAGCTTGTCGTCGGTTCGGCTTCTAATTCAGCTGGTGTTCTTAGTTCTTCAATAATAGTGTTCTTCACTTAGATTCCTCATAAGTATCTCTACCTTTATCAAAAAGAATATCTACCGGAAAGTCAAATTCAATTTTTATGTGCGTTTGAAGCTTAAATTTCTATAGCAACATTGGATATTCTCTATATTGATTTCTTGTGATTTTCTTATTTTGTTGTAATTCAAAAACGAATGAATATATACTTTATATATACTTGAAATTTACACGATACGTTTATTTTATCAATTCTTCTATACATGATAAAATGTTGACTCGTTTTGAGCTGTTTAACATTTCGCATTTTTTCTTTAATCTGAATTTTTTTTCTGTCGGACGTGGTGTTAACAGTTCAGACGAGAGTCAAGGTGCATTCCAAGATATTTTGCTGAATCTTTTTGTGGGATTGGTGATTGATTCAGTACTATTTGGATGTTTTCGGTTTTAAACATATACAACGTATAGTACAACGTATAGTTAACGTGCACCGATTTATCTTAATTTTCCAACGTCTTGTCCAGGTAAAGATATTGTCAATTGACCTCTGTAAGTTATCAGTTGCAGTGAGCTGACTATTACGTGTTGACAAATTTCCTGTATCATCGGCAAACATAACTAATGTTATGTTATCATCGTTTGGTATATCAGCTGTATAGAGTAAGTACAGGATAGGTCCTAAAACACAACCTTGCGGTACTCCAGCTGATATATCTTTCCATTCGGTTATCGCTTCTTCGGGTATGACTCGAAATTAACGGTCGGTCAAGTATGATTCAAGAAGTGCACACCAGGTATGTGGCAGCTGATCAAGTAGTTTGATGAGGAATCCTTTGTGCCAGACTTTGTAAAAAGCCTGGGCTACGTCAAGGAATACTCCACAGCAGTACTTTTTTTCTTCAAGAGCTTTACTAATTACATTAGTAACTCGATTTACTTGATCGATTGTTGAAATTGTTGCGAAATCCAAACTGATGTTCTGGTCAGTGGCGTATTTTGAAATTTTTTGTGGGGGGGGGTCTAAATATTAGGTACCTACAAGTTTATAATATAAAAAAAACACATACGAGTTACGATGTAATAATTATATTATATTATATTTTTTTTCTGGGGGGGGTCCAGACCCGGGGACCCCCCCCCCCGTAAATACGCCACTGGTTCTGGTATAAGATTTTTTTCCTCTATAATCGGTTTTAAACGTTTGAGCAAAAGTTTCTCTAAAAGTTTAGATAAACTTGGAAGGAGTGATATGGGTCGGTATGATGCGACATTTTCAGGTGGTTTTCCTGGTTTGAGCAACATGATAACTTGTGCCAGTTTCCATTGTTCTGGAATGTATTCCGTGCGCAAAATAGCGTTGTATATATGTGTAAGATGAATGATAGCCTTTGTTTGGTATCGAAGGATGAAGTGGACTGTATTTTTTTTGGTCAGGTAAAGGCTACGCAATAAATCATACTCGATAAGATACAAATCAATGCCGGTTTGCGGCTTACTATTAAACAAGAAAAAAAATATAGGTAAATGTTGTATAAGTGGCACAAAAGGTGCTGGCCAGCAAAGGGGAATAATTAACTAACGCTACAATAATTGAGTATAAATAAATAAGGTATATAAAAGTATAGACATAAAAACCGTGACGGCGGCTGCAGTCCCGGCTGACGGTTGATGGTAAACAGGTACAGGTAGACGGTGAGTAGGTGACGGATGACGGTAGACGGTGACAATAACGGTAGACTGTAGACGGTAGATGGGTGACGGATAACGGTGGTCTTGACTTTAAGTTAACAGGGACTGCCCACGGGCGCACTGTCGACTTGGTGGTACGGTCGTTACTGATCGGCGGTCGCTTTCGTATGTATGTGTGTGTGTGTGTGTGCGGTGTGCGCGATCAGCTTATCACCGGGTGATAAGCTGCATAGATATGTTTGAACAGCCTTCTTTGGAAGTTCTTTCAGTATTTTTTTTTAATAATTGTAGATACATGAAAATTTCACTGAATGTTTATATTAGCATTTTCTAATTCGTTTACACCATTTAATTTTGAAAATATTTTGACTCTTTTTGAGCTGTGTACGGACATTTTCAGTTTTCAATTTTTTAGTTTTTTTTTCTATAAATATCAATAAAGTTTTATCTGTTGGGCCAAAAAGTGTAAAAATTGAATACAAGGCTCCTGATATATTGTTCCAATATCAGTTGAAAAATATTAAAAATACATAGGCACATTTTTTTTATAAGCATTTAAAGATTGAATTTTGACAAAATTTATCAAATTTAAAATTGAATAATTATTTTGTAGTTAAAAATTTATAAAATGTTCAACTTTTATAGCTAAGGATTGCAATTTAAAACAAGGTTCTACGTAAATAGATTATAAATGAATTACTTTATTCACAATAATATCATCAAATATTCTTTGTAATATGGTAGGCTGACTGATTGTTTTCGCTCAGAATCGTTTTTCTTATACAATGATATTATATCATTGAATTCAAATTTAACACCATTCATTGCAGTGACACACTTGTAACCTACTGTACCTACAGCAGAGCGACATCCAATTACACGCCTTTTAGATTCTGAGTGAAACGATGAATGTATTGATTTTACAATGATGATGTGTTTTATTTTTATTTTTTTGTCTGTCATCACATTTTAGGACTTTTTCAGTAAAAAAGCTTAGATTTTTTCAACAGTATCTTTTCTGATAGGGAAGTGAATTTAGTTGGTACTTTGGGGGGTCAAAATTAAAAATTTTCCAGTAGTTTTCAAAAGCACCTTGAAAAACAAAAGAAAAATTAAGGAAAAACGGGAATTTTTACACAAAATCTGTTTTCGAAAAAATCAATTTTGGTTTTCGGTGTAACTTTTAAACAAATTACCGTAGGTACATGCAATTTTGTCTGAATGTTTATATTAACATTTTCTATACATATAGTGCACTATAATATTTTCCAAATATTTTGAGCTCTTTACGGACATTTTCAGTTTCCATTTTTTTTGTTTTTTTTTCCATAAATATCAATAAAAATGTATTTGTTGCAGGGGCGTGCCTAGGGGGGGGGTTTGGGTGTTCAAACCCAACCCCCCCCCCCCCCGAAAAATAAAAATAATTATTAATAAAAGTTGTACACAATATAATATATATGTGGAACTTGATTAGGCTAGGTTCACATGGTGTCTTTGCATCGCTATCGTGAAACACGCTCATTGTTTCGTGTCATGTGAGCGATATATGTATATAGGAAATCCGTATACCCATAAATACGCGCGATTGACCGGAGCGCGTGTACGATAACACATCGGCTATTGTACTTTATCTCCGAATTTCCGATATGATATATTGTGTTCCATGTAGCCACGTAAAAATTAAACACGATTCATTTCGACCAAGTTAACTATACAGTGAACAACATCAAGACTCAAAAGATTTATAATACGATATTGCCTCGTAAGTTTAATATTCTGTACTAATTTTTGTTTAATAAATTAATAATATTATATATAATATAATAATTAATACAAATTCCATTATAATTTATAGGAGATGAAAAGGTCAGGTAAAATAACAGATTTGTTCCAATTAAGAACAAATAAATTGCCAAAGACAACTGATACTGACAACATAGGAAATATCGAAAGCGTCGAAAATGAAAATGTAGTTTCTACGTCAATAAATTTCGATTCTCAAGACATTGGTGCGTATATAAACTTAAGAGAAAAAAATATTATTTTAAATGATTTGAAACGTGAACAACTACTTACATCTCCGTGGGTCCCCCCGAGTGGATATTATCTAATATATATGACGAGTGACGACAAATTATTCAAAATTTATTTTAATGTATTATAAATTATTATTATTATTTTTTTCATATATGATTCATTTTTTTATATCTAATATATATGACAAGTGACGACAAATTATTCAAAATTTATTTTAATGTATTATAAATTATTATTATTATTTTTTTTTTAATATTACTATTGAATAATATGACACTATATAGCGAATTAATATCTAATAAAATAAATACACTAAAATACTTCAAATAGGTACGTTATTAAAAAGGTGGGTAAGTGGATGTCGCCCTGCTGTACAGTAGGTTACAAGTGGCCAGTGGGTCACTGTATAATGGATGCTATTAAATTTGAATTCAATGATACAATATCATTGTATAAGAAAAACGAGTCTGAGCGAAGACGGTATGTCAGTCTAGGTTTAAGACAAATTATATACATATCTATGGTATTAAAAAAAAAATTGACCTATAATAAATTCCAAATTAATCATATCACATTATCACAATATCCATTAGGTACTTATAACACGTTATACATCAACATCAATAACAAACCCTGATACTATCATAGATATATAATAGTACACTTTAGAAGTTTTAAGTAGGTACCCACGAATAATATTATATAATCACAACAAAATAACTAGGTTTTTTAATATGTAATTTCGTCCAAATTTGAACATAAAATGTCTATGAAAATAAACTGTAATTGTATATTTTTTAGATTTTTCGGTAAGAGAATTAACTACTTACGTGGAATCTTGTTTTAAATTTTCAATCCTTAGCTATAAAAACTGAACATTTTATAATTTATTAATTACGATGATTAATAATTTTCGAGATTTTGAAAAATTCTGTCAAAATTCGATGTTTAAATGCTTATAAAAAAAATTGTGCATATGTATTTTTAATATTTTTCAACTGATATTGTAACAATATATCAGGAGCCTTGTATTAAATTTTTACACTTTTTGGCTCAACAAATAAAACTTTATTGATATTCATAGAAAAAAAAACTGAAAAAATTGAAAAATTAAAATATCCGTAAACAGCTCAAAAAGAGTCAAAATATTTTCAAAATTGTATGGTGTATAGGAAATGCTAATATAAACATTCAGTGAAATTTTCATGTATTTACAGTTATTCGTTTTTGAATTACTACAAAATAAGGAAATCGCTACATGAGAAATCGAGTGAATATCCAATGTTGTAAAAATTTGAATTTCAAACGCTCATAAAAATTTAATTTGAATGTCCGGTAGAGATTTTTTTATTGATAAAGGTAAACAAACTTATGAGTAATCTTGTATTACATTTTCAAATCTTAGATTTAAAAAGAAAAATTTTTACGAATTCTTAACTCAAAATAATTTGCTAATTTTCGTGATTTTTCCATATTTTGTCAATTTTTTATCGCAATCGCAGACTAAAAAGGAACTGGTGCCGTGACCTCTTAGAAAACTTTAACGTCTAAAGATCAAAAAAAAAAATCTAACTAATCAAAGCCAAGAGTTACTAATGGGTGGTTGCTTAACTCACAAACTTTCATGTCTTTAAATAACTCTCAGCATATAAACTTATTGTGCAAAAACTGTATAGATTGTTTATTTCAAATAAAGAAAAAAAAAAAAAAAATGCTTATAAAAAAAAACTGTGACTAACGATTTTTAATATTTTTCATCTGTCTTTGAAACAATATAGTAAAAGCCTTGTATTAAATTTTCAAGTATTTTTAACCAACAAATAAATTTTTATTGATATTCATAAAAAAAAAAAACTAATAAAATTGGAAACTGAAAATGTCCCTAAACAGTTCAAAATAAATCAAAATATTTTTAAAATGTTATCGTGTATAGAAAATGCAAATATAAACAACCAGTGAAAATTTCATGTATCTACAGTCATTTGTTTTAAAGTTACACCAAAAACCAAATTCATTTTTCTGAAAAATCGATTTTGTGTAAAAATTCCCGTTTTTCCTTAATTTTTCTTTTGTTTTTCTTGGCACTTTTGAAAAGTACTGTGAATTTTAAATTTTGACCTCCCCAATGCACCAACGATATTCACTTCCCAATCGAATAAGATACTGAAGTCAAAAATCGAAGCATTATTTCGACTACTTATCGTGTACACAGACACAAAAAAAATAAAAAATAAACACACATCATTGTAAAATCAATACATTCATCGTTTCACTCAGAATCTAAAATGTTGAACCCCCCCGAAAAATATTTCTAGGCACGCCCCTGATTTGTTGGTTAAAAAAGCTTAAAAATTTAATAGAAGGCTCCTATATAAGTATATTGTTTCAAAGACAGATGAAAAAAATTTAAAATCCATGGTCACAATTTTTTTTATAAGCATTGAAAGTTCAAATCTTGACATAATATATGGAAAAATCACGAAAAGAGTAAATTATTTTGAGTTGAGAATTCATAAAAAATGTTGCCTCATTATGTAGCGGTTTTGTTATTTTGTTGTTATTCGAAAAACTGTAGATACATGGAAATTTTACTGAATGTATTTATATTTTCATTTTCTATACACATTAACATTTTTAAAATATTTTGACTCTTTTTGAGCTGTTTACGGACATTGTCAGTTTTCAATTTTTTTGTAAAAATATCAATAAAAATTTTTTGTTGGGTAAAAAAGCATGAAGATTTAATGCAAGGCTCCTGATATTATATTGTTACAATAGCAGTTGAAAAATATTAAAAATATATGGGCACATTTTTTTTTATAAGCATTTAAATTCGTATTTTGACAAAATATGTGAAATCACGGAAATGTTCAAATTATGTTGAGTTACAAATTTATAAAAATGTTTCTTTTTAAATCTAAGATTTAAAATTTTTACAATATTGTATATTCATTCGATTTCTCATGTAGCGATTTTTATTTTGTTTAATTAAAAAACGAATACCCTGCTGCAGTATATGTAGGTAATTTAAATTTACATCATGTTTTTATCTTATCAATTCCTATACTTGATAACGTTTTCAAAATATTTTGAAAATAGCAATAATAATGAAATGCGTCGTAATTTTCTTAGTTACCGAGGTCTTCTACTGCACTACTGCTTGTCTGCGTTTCTGCGTACACGAAATGGAGTGGGGTACCAGCCGGCACGACAACGCGAGATGTGACCGCCGTGATTCAAGATTTCATTATAATTTCTCTCAAAAAAAGTGTCCACGTTTCCTTAAATAACTTTATTTATAAACGTACGACTTCGATGATTTTTCAAAAGGATCATCTGCACAGTTTGTCTGATTTTTTCCAATTTATTAGGTATTAATTGATACAGTAAATAATTAATTAGGCCTGGTTAAACAAAAAATTAAATAAATACAATAAATTTTACACTGTTTAATAATAGGAAACTCTTGCTATATTTTTTTTTTAATTAGCTGTCACCACGATCGTAACGCTGGATTGTACATTTAATTTATAATACCTATTAAATATTGGTTTGTTGTCTGGCAATCAAGCGAGGGATCATATGCTCGGATAACCATAGGTATATTTTATATTAAAGATCTTATCAGTCAGGGTGATGGATGGTTAAACTTGTATAAACATTTCACCTGTATTATCAAAATAACGATTTTAACAAAATACAATAACCTTTATTATAATGTACCTACATGCGGAATACCGAATAACAATTGCTTCAGATTTGGTTAGCATTTAGTACTATACCCCTGTTTTTTTTTTAAATTTAGTTAGTTAAAACGTTTATTTTTTTACTAATAATATATACGCCTAGCTGCTAGTTATATTTATGGAAATAAAAACTTATTCTAAGCCTTAAATAAATGCTTCAAAATTAAAACAGCAAGTTCCTGGTATTCATATTAGCATTTAAAATCTACCTACTATACACATGATACAATGATATAATTTCATTTTCATCTTAGATTCTGAGTGAAAAATGAATCTAGTTAGTTTTATCAGCGTTCGAAGTAAGAATTTTGACAAACCATGCAAATTGTTTTGAATTAGAAATTTATAAAAATATGTTCTATTTATATCTAAGATTTGATAATTTAGTACGAACCTCCCCATAAGTTTTCCTACCCTTCAGAAAAAAGCTTAATTAATTTTTTATGAGCGTCTGAAGTTCAAATATTTTTGACATTGGATATTTATTTACCCGTATAATATAGTTAAAGAATTCTCATCGAACGGTTTTCTTATTTTGTTGTACTTAATTCAAAAACAAATGATTCTAAAAAACTGCATAAACTCATTTTAAGTTCAAATTTAAACAAAATATGATATTTAAACGAAGAAAATAATTATTTTAGTCATTTTGTTATAATTTAAAAATAATATTTAACAGTTAAAATAAGCAACATAATTGAAAAAGCCAACAAAAATATAATATGGTTTATATGGACACCAGGCCATTGTGAAATAGATGGCAATGAAAAAGCTGAAAAAGTATCTCGTGAAACAGTTAATAACCCTATGACCGAAATAGTACGCACCTACCCGGCTACCCCTCACTCATTAGTCATTGACATCCAAAGACCATAGGCGAATGTTAGCGACGTTGTACCAATTAATGGGAATCAGAATGGCAGCGTAGGTACACCTAATAATAAATTTAGATAAATAAAAAATACTACCATATAAAAACTTACTATACAAAAATGTAATCTTTTACTGTGTATTAATTATTGTTGTAATTTTTTTTAAATTTTTACTTTTTCTAATGACGATGTATACGTTTTTAATTCAAATGCAGAATATAGCACGAGTACTTGGAGTTATTATGAAAAATCAAATTTTGGAAACAAGTGTTTTATAAGTCATTAGTTTAGTTATTAAATTTTGCGGGGTACCCCTATAGCTCTGTCGCTATCCACACCGCTCGCGTGTCAAAACTTTAAACACTTATCGACAACTCGTCCGGAATTAGAATTTTCAAAACTATTATATTATATCATAATTCATAACTATCGAAATCTCACTGTTTCGTTTTGCTTTGAAATATTGAATCAAAAATGTATGTTGTCATCCAAAAAAGCAAAGGAAAAAACGTTTAAAAAAATATAACGATTCAAATATAATTTTTTTTTCGAAAATGGTGTTTTGTAGCGTCCTAAAATTATGTATAACAAAAAATTGTTTTAAAAACGTTAAAACTTTTTTTAAACAATGAGTGTTTTTCAATAAAATGATCACCATCACAATGCAATATATAATATTTTTCCTGGGAATCGATTGCAGGGCACTATTAACTATACTGTTGTGTAATAATAGTAGATACGCAACTATTGTCGTCTCAAACCGCGCCGTAGCCGTCAGCTAACCATCGTGTAAGGTATACTTAAGACATCAATAATAATATAATACAGTGAAACTTCCATATAACAAACTTCTATTTAACTTCCATTTATTTTTGAGAACCTTAGACATTCATTGTTAATTATGAGTTTATTCTATTTAACTAATTCCTCTGTAATACATATTTATTTGTTCCACTTCCCTCCGAGACTTGTTAGACAGAATTTTCACTGTATGTAGTTATTTATGAGATTATTTCCAAGATCAACCTTTTGAAAGTAACAAAATAAAGGTGCAAATATTTATTATACAGAATACAGTTATTACTTTATTATACCCAGGACATAATGTGTCAGTGTCATAATATATGCATATTATCTATCGGTAAGGGTAGTCCACTACTGGTACAGCCTTATTAACCCTGACATTATATAACACTGCTACTATATGAACAACAGTAACGTGCCAGCAGATTTAGGCAATATACTTGGTATATAATATACTGTTATGTCTAGGATAATAATATTTTACCAGTACTGATTGATAACCATGGTACTGGAAGTACAGTATTGACCAGTACTGGGAGTACATCACCGACCATTACTGGGAGTACAGTACCGATCAGTACTGGGATTACAGTTCCAATCAGTACTGGTAAAGCGTTATCATCCCAGACATATGACAGTAATAACTGGCCTAACACTGGCGGTCAGTAGTGTACCAGTATTAGCCAATAGCCAGTACTGGTACAGTATCGCGCCCGTTGTAAATTTCCGATTGGGTCGTGTTATACAAACTTGCAGCTATTACCTATAATATTATATCTAATAATGATATCGTTATTACGTATCTGCATAAAGATAACCGGTTACCTGATGTAGTGGTATTGTCGTAAGCTCGAGACCAATTCAACGGCCTACCTATATATGCAATAAAATAATTTTTGATTAAATTGTCCAGTTTTAGAAGAATAGAAGATCATCAATACTTACTGTATTTTTTTCCTCTGAAGATGCCACGGGGAGATCGACATTGCAACAATAATCAGGCATGTAACCAGGATTTTTCAAAAAGGGGTGTTTTAATTGAATTTAATATTTAAACACAACTATATATGAGTGGATGGGTGGTGCCGTAATACAAGCTACTAGCTCCAACTACACGCCTCGGTAAATAGTGATATTTGTTCTTATCGTTGTTATTTTATATCATTACGACCATTTAGTCAACATTAATTAAGCCAGCAGACACATAAATGCGTATACATTTTAGAAATTCGCTTAAAGGCTCTATCAAACAGAAAGCGTTATTTTCACGTCGCGTGATTTTGTAATTTGTTACAACGCGGCGTTATTCACGTGCGTGAAAGCATCACGCCGACTAACTATTTACCGCTTTAAAGAGCGTTATAACGCGCTCTGTTTGACCGAGCCTTTAAATTATGTGAGAATAATATCATTGATAATATATGTATAAAAATAACCAATGGAGATATAAATAATTATGATATTGTTTTTTCTTAACTAACTACAGTGAGACGGTTACTGGTTAGTGATTTTAAAGCTATATGGTTGGCCAATATACTATAATTTTCAAACGCAAAGAGGATCACAGGACTGTATTCTTTGATTGCCCACAACCTGCAAGTTCGGCTACCTAGTCCAACCCACCTCGCCTAGAAATATTAATCCGAGTTTCGATCAGAGTCCTCTATTCCCGTACAAACCACCACCGGCCTTCGGGGGAAAACTGCACGTTTACAAAATTGTCCACGAGCCCGTCCCGACGACGCTATCCCGCGATACCTACTCGAAAATCGTATCACATAGGATGTAATAATTTCCTTCACAAAACACGCAGGTCGCATAGCCGGAAATCCATCATCAGCAAATTCCAATCCAACTCATCCACCCCCCCCCACCCTTTAAATAATAAAATAACTTTTCGGTTTATACTTGAGTGGTATAATTAAAAAATAAGAATTTAATAAATAATTGTTGTACCTATATAGGCTATAACATATGTTAAAAAATTTAGATACATTCACATCTACAAAAATAACAAACATCTTGTTGCCAATAGTGCATAATTATTATTTGGAAAATCAATAATTCGTGTCTTTGTCACAATTATAAGTTATCACTTATATCATAGTGGTTCAGTATTCATTTGTTACTAAAATCACGAATAATTGCTAATCCGTAGTTAAAATCGAATTTTTGTATAATATATTTATTTCGCGTAATGGTTGTCATCTAGATTTCTCGTCAATCTTGCCCAGTGGCGTTCATTCAGCTTGTATTGTTATTGATATTATGTATAGGGTCATTACTTTAATAACAATAATAATAAAATATTATTATTTAGCTTTTTTTTCATATAGTTTGCGGATTTTTAGTTTTTAGTGCTTTTTTTGGACTTTTTGAGACTCTTTTGCATTTTTACCTGTTTTTGAATCAAAATCGGTCATATTTTATGAAATTATATTTTAGTAAACGTGTTTTTATATTTTTGTCAATCGAATTATTACAAGAATTTCTTATATTAGGTATTTGGTTTTAGTTTTTGTTATATCTACTGATTTTGTTGGGTTTTTTTTTTGTCGATTTCTACTGCGATTATTAATCGCCGATTATCAACGAACGAACGTTGAATGCGTTGTTTAGTTAATTCATTTGGATTCTGATCAGAGTGACTAAATTATTTCAAATCTTATAAGTAGATAACACCTATAATAATTTGTAAGTGATTAAAAATTATTAACTAATAAATTATTCTTTTTTTTTAGTTGCGTATTTTGTTGTTTTTATTGAATATATATATGCAATTTTAAGTGCTATAAAATCCCAACCCTGCATCTAATAACTATTAACTACATACTATGTAGTTATTATTATTATTAACGCACTCACAGGTCCCGCCGCGTGTGCGCGAAAAGGGGTAGCAATGTAACATATATTTGTATTTGCGGATATACTACGCGACTATATGCAAATATAATAATAATATATACATGATACAGGTGTGCGCGTGCGAATATAATCCGACATTGCGGAACGGAGCCAACCGTACGCGGAGCTCCGCCCACGTTGCGAAATGATAAAATAGAATAATATATGTATACGAAATACTAGCTTGACGTATAATATTCACTCCTTCCCACCGCGATATAGTGACCGCCTTTGTTTTTATACATAATATATGTAATGTATGTATGAATGGTACGAACATAATATTATATTTATAAAGTACCTACCTACTATTAATTATTATAGCCACCGCGTTCTCGCAGCGCCCTATTTATTTATTCTTATATATTATTATATGGGTACATTTCTTTTTCTTTTTTTTTTTTTTGGTTGTTCTCTAGGCAAATCGTTCTACACGCCCAAATAAAAATAGAATAACTCAAAACTGCAGTACTATAAACGGAATTGTTACTGTGAATAAACACTAAAATATTGTCCCATCGTGATTGGAATATAGGTACCTGGGATTCCGATTTAGGAATAGACTGCAGGTTTCATATATACTATAGGTACAGCCTGCTGTGTGTCGTGTATAATATAGGCTATAATATTTTTTATTTGTATGACTTATCACGTATCTATAGATGGATAGTACCTACTATCAGGGCCGTCCTTAGGGGGGGGGGAGCAGAGCCCAGACCCTGGGCCTTTTTTCTTGAATTTGGAAGCCTCGAGTTTGAAAAAAGTGGAAAATAGGTTTTCTCCCTGGGCCTCGAAAATCCCAAGAACTGCCCTGCCTACTATAATACCTACCTTCAATCTACATAATATATAGAATAATAATTAATAATTATTAACTAATATGTTATAATAGTATAGTAAAATAAGCCGCCGTGTGTTCATATCGTATACCGACGTACCAAATGATATGGCGACGTATCAAGATAATAATATTTTAATAAATAATAGGTACCTGCACTGCCGCACTGGCACTTCAGATTTAACGTATATTAGGTTTATACATACACCTATAACATTAAACATCAATTACCGTCGAATGGCGTTGACTCAAAATATCTTTGTAGAAGGCACATCGTTGAATGCCTGAATATATCAGCTGTGTATTTTATTGATTAATTTTATAAATTATAGCAGATATTAAATATATCAATTTATGATTATATCTATATGGCTATTTTATTATGTAAGATACTAAGATGTAATAATTAATGTAATAATTATAAACTGTTGTCTATTGTATAGTTATTTGTAATTATATAATATATTATATTTTGACTATATATTATTATATCTACAGACTACATTTATAAATTTTCTATCAATCTCTATATTATATGTTTAGATAAAGGTACCGAATATACGACGACATAACAACAATTCTTTATTTAAAAATTCTACCGACTGTTGTACCATTTATTTTACACACGGCCGTTGTAATCTTTTATATTCTTCTGAGTTCTGGACAGTATATTGTTATATTTACTATATGTATTTACGCTATACCTCTTTCTAATAATCTCTATAACTCGTGTATGCGCATAGCACCCTATAGTTTTTCCTTATCGACTCGTATATAATAAATAATAATATGTACCTAGGTACTATAATATGTATATTGTATACCTGCAGAACAAACTTACCTATATACGAGAAGCCGTAGGTGATAGGCATATAGGTGACAGGTGTCCTGCTATTTATCTTCACTGAATTCAGTAAATATCATCCAAACTGTTGGATCTCCAACTAACAATAAGACTGCTTTAGATTATTATATAAATACAACATAATGTATTTATAGAATAAAAGGATTATGTATCTATATAATTTTATTAATTACCATAATATGCCTCAGATACTTCAGAGACCATATAGTAGAAAAGCCCGTGAAGTAGGTATAGTTACTCGCTCTATTGCAGTAGGTAAGACAATAGGTTTCACGTGTACCCAGTGGCGTATCCAGGGGGGGGTTTGGGGGTTGTAACCCCCCCCCGAAAATTGTTAAATTATAACAACGTTATCATTAATAAATCATTTTAAGATAAAATTCCACAAAAATAAATTATAACCCCTCCCGAAAAAAAATTCTGGATACGCTACTGCGTGTACCTATCGTCATTGCTTATAGGTCACTGACATGTGTGTGTTAAATTTGAACCCAATAATAAATCATTGTATAGGTACGATAAAAAACGATTCTAAGCGAAGACGGTTGAACTTGTTGGTAACAATGAATACCAATTTTTCCCCGATTTTTTTAAAAAAAATATGTACCTATACAGAGAATTTTCAATTTTTACCTAACAAAAGTATCAATTAGATCCGATGTCCAACCAAAAACCTCCTTCAAGTTAAAAATCGGAGCATTTATTCTACTAGAAAAAATTTAAATAATAAAATACATAATCATTGTACAATCTGCAATACAAAACGAAATAATAAAACGTAAGACACGTATATATAACGATTTCTTATTTCATACATCAATTCACCAATAATTGTTATGTATTATGGACTTTTTGACTTTTGTCCAAGGTTATTATAATTTATAATTGTTATTATACCCTCAACCCTGGTAATATAATTATAACGCGTTTACACCTTACAATATATACATCTAAATACCTATGTATATTATAGCTCGGTGTAGCGTAATAATTATATAGGTGGAGCGGAAAATGACCTCCTATATAGGGGTGACTTCGCCCTCTCAACACCGTGATATTTTCATTTTTTATAACTGGTATATATATACCAAGTCAGTGGTATATAATTGTAGTATATTATCCATTATGGATTTGTACGAGTGTAGGTACCTACGACCAAACCCGAAATTCGAACGTTATTCGCGGAATCAATTTTTTCAGTTATTGGAGCACGTATATCCAGTTTCATCTATACAGTGTGTAAACGGTAATCGAGAACACTCAATATCTTTGCGTAGAGACCTGCTATTTGAATTCCGTTTTTTTGGCAGTTGTTATGACATAAAAATACACATTTTTATGGTCTTTGAATTTTTTTTACTTAATTAGTCACGCGCATGCGCATGTCAACTTTTTTTTTTTAAATAGCAACCCCCTGCTTTAACCACTACTTATTTTTCGCCTATTTTTTTAATGAATTTTGGTAGTTGAATCAACTTTCTAAGTCCAAAATTGACCAAGTTACAGTCAATCAAAAAAAAAAAAAAAATTAGAAAAAAAATGCGCTCGATTTTCAGCTTTTTGATTTTAACTCTGAAAATAATTATTTTAGGATTGTTAAACATTGACATTTTTGTAACTATTTAGTACGGTGATATTCATAAGTTATTTTAACTTCAATTACCTACTGAATAATTTTCTCTTTAATTTGTGTAATAAATCATATAACTTATTATAGCAGAAAAAACGTAAATTAGTATGTTGTTTATTTCTTTACATTTAATGGATCTATTAGAACGTATTAATAATTATTAATTAATAACAAATGCAATTCTTATTTAAGTTACCAATTGATTTAGTTAATAAAAATCTAAAAAAAAAAAAAAATCTAACGAATGAATTGTTCAAACTGTTCTCTGCCGTGAACAAATCATGATTCAGCGCTAGAAAATTATTCAGTAATTGAAGTTAAAATAACGTATGAATATCACCGTAATAAATAGTTACAAAAATGTCAATGTTTAACAATCCTAAAATAATTATTTTCAGAGTTACAATCAAAAAGCTGAAAATCGAGGGCATTTTTTTTCTAATTTTTTCTTTTTTTGATTGGCTGTAACTTGGTCAATTTTGGACTTAGAAAGTTGATTTAACTACCAAAATTCATTAAAAAAATAGGCAAAAAATAAGTAGTGGTTAAAGCAGGGGGTTGCCATTTAAAAAAAAAAGTTGACATGCGCATGCGAGTGACTAATTAAGTAAAAAAAATTCAACGACCATAAAAATGTGTATTTTTATGTCATAACAACTGCCAAAAAAACGGAATTCAAATAGCAGGTCTCTACGCAAAGATATTGAGTGTTCTCGATTACCGTTTACACACTGTATAATAGGTACCACATTATGCATATTTCATGTCTGGCCCTCGGGCGAAGAACCCTGCTTTATAATTATACATCCATATATTAAGTACATTCAACCAAACCCAAAATGTGCAAGTTATTAGGTATCTAACGTTCAAAAATAGTTTTCTGAAATCACAATTTGTTTACATATATAAGTATATAACTACAATATAATATACACATTTATAGATTGTGTTGAGAAAGAATGGATTCTTTAACGTATTTTATCATGATTATTAATTATTGTTCCAAAATAAATTAACCAAATTCAATAAATCATAATTCAACATCATAATTTCCCATGTGTATATAAGTTATACCATAGTTAAAGTGTTATCGTTTATGAGTTTATAACATAACACAGACTAACACCACAACCATTAACTGCAGTCCTGATAATATAATAAAATACACAATATTGACTATAGACATGTAGGTATACATGTATACCTATATTTAATATTTAGGTAGGTAATTCCTAATAATAATTATTAATTAATAAACATATACATTGATGTAGTAGTATCCGATATTATTATGTTGCTAGGTAGAGACAACGGCTACAGAGTACAGTGTTATATATATTACAGTCTGGACTGGAATTTTTAATAGGATGTATGCGTAGGCTATTATACTGATTACTGGATGATAATTTATAAGTTAAAAACCGTATTTATGACCTAATCTGCAATACTAGTTATTTATATTTTTATTTAACATTAATATAATATTATTCCATTCGCATCATAATATAGACGATGAATTAAATATCAATAATTAAACTATAATAATACATAATTACATAAGTTCAGAAATATAATAATTATTATAACTTTGAAATTTGATCAACTTTAATAGTATGTACAATCCACTACTCAGTAAAGTTATGTATTATAATTGTATGTTTGTCAATAGGTAATAAATAATAATTAATGCAACATTGATAATACGAATTATATACTATTAATTATGTATTAAACATAGATCTTAAAGACTTAAATACCTACATTTTGTTTAAAATTGAATTACTTCAATAGTAACATTTTACAATTTAAATAAGCTGGTATATTTAAATCGTTAGGTACCTCGAGGAATACGTCATAACAAGGAACAAAACGGATTTCATTGAGTTTAGTTTCATATTGAAGTCATTTTACACTATACTTATACTTACAACCATAATATAGTCACTTTGTGTTTGATATATATTTTGTTCAATAATTTTCATGTGATTGTGAGTAATATTATGTAGTGTGGGTTTTTTTATTCCGCATTTTATTATTATAGGCATATATGTACATACTGCAGCGTCGTCCTGCGTTTCAACATTCCACGAAAACGCAATAATATTTCAAACTCCTATAATAAGGTTACACATTGTGTTGGTTTTCAAAATAATATATTCCCTGTGGCGCATTTGCTCAGTGTCCACCATAATATTATATCCTTACTGCAGCAGTGATCCTGTAGACCATTGTATTACTATAAGAAGGTTTAAGTGGCTATGGTACCTACTTCCCCACATGTGTTCCATGTGCGATTATATATGAAATTGTATGTAATGTAAAAACGACATTCATTTTTAAATTTGTAACGCATATTATTACTTCTAAAGACTTCCACGTTGCTTCTTCAGTTTATTTTATTTTTGCGTTATAGCCATCATAGTAATGCTACGTAGGTCGTAGGTACCTAAAACGTTAATATTTAAGCGCACAATGTTCATAGTTCATAGACATACAACAGAATGTCCTCTACTTCCTGCATTCTACAGTAACGAGCTTCAATAAAAAAATATTATCTAAATAATTTTCAAAACGTGTGATATTCACAATTTTATGTAAAGATCAAACTAGTAGGTATAAGTTCCTTGTTCCTACCTACTGCAAGATGCAAATTGTTTTAAAGAAATTAATTTCTAAATGGCTTATATGCTGTAGGTATACTGTACATTTGTGAATTGTGCGTATGGTGATTTAAATTATAAAATAATAGCTACATATTAATCCAATTAAATATAAGTGTATACATATATATTTATTTTGTACATTCGGTTGCTCCAACAGCCTTCATAACATCTGGAGACTGTGGTAGGCAGTTAGATACCACTGCACCTTATATTATAGCCTTATATACATAGTATATATTACGGACTATATAGAAATACTTCGTAGTTCGGATTGTGTATACACTAAATACAACAAATTAACAAAAATGTGATCATAAAGTGAAAAAATCATTAAATCGAAAAAAAAAAATATAAATATGTATTTGTAAATCTTGTTATTTTCTAGTAGTCCATATAGGTAATTTACATTGATATAGTTACTATACTTACTAGGAAACTGGAGAACCAATATAATATTAGTTATTTTTATTTTTTTTGCCGTAAATGATGAATTAATTTAAATTTAATATAGTGTTGGTATAGGTTTTTTTTGTAGAGTTTGTTAAACAATATCCAATTTATGCAGGTGGTGGTCGTAACTCGCATGTATTACAATTGTAAAAATTACAAATACAATCGTAGGTACCTACGACGGGTCGTATACTCGTATACTTATACTGCAGATGAAACTCTATTAACATTTTAGCATTTACAAATAAGAGATAAAACGCAATAATAATAGATACTCTTCCAATAAGTGCATCCATGAAAAAACTTACCTTCGCAGAGTTTCTACAGTGGGTACCTTACGTAAAATTAAAAACTGGCTTAAACAATAATAAAAAATCGTTAAACCCGCTATATATAAATCATAGTTGTATAAAGACATATATAGACTGCAATATTAAAAAACAATTGATTAAAAAAGAAATGATCATTGACAAATTTTCAGGAAAAAATTATGTGCTTTTAGATACTCCTCCTATAATATTTAAGATGTATAATGCATATATATGGATGTATGTATGAGTATGCATGTATGCATGTATGTATGAATGATTATGTATCCTTAGTAAAATTATGGTAAAATAAAATAAAAAATGATTCTTCTATCTTATTTAAATCTTCACCCGTTCCTAAGTAATTATGCACCACAATTTCGAAGTGTATATTAATTTTAGATTGTTATAAAAAAAGGTTGGATACCTGCCTTACATAATATGTGAATATATTATGCGTATTAACTATGAACGATCGAGTGTATAGTGTGTATACTATATACCCAATTACTGTACGTATCAGACGTCTGTACTGCATGTCTGCATGTGTATATTATTATATAGCAACGAATAATTGACACAAAATATAAAATATAGGGCTGCACTTTTTAAAACCTCTGAAATTCGAATCTTGGCAAAAAATATAGTGATAGTATAATATTAATAGGTATAGACTTATAGTTGGGCTCCACCTCACACTCGACCATTTTATTTAATTGTATAGAAATAACTTTGATCACACAAGTGACGCTTAATCACTGATTAATAATCAG
This sequence comes from Macrosiphum euphorbiae, assembly GCA_949089665.1. Lineage (NCBI taxonomy): Eukaryota > Metazoa > Arthropoda > Insecta > Hemiptera > Aphididae > Macrosiphum > Macrosiphum euphorbiae. The sequence continues at coordinate 24,900,785 of CARXXK010000001.1, forward strand.
TATAATAGTATAATTATACTACAGTCAAGTCGCGATAACTCGAATCGTGTTTTATTCCTCTAGAAAATGTTTCCGCTATAAATTAGTTAGATATCTCGAATAATACATATCTCGAAGTGAATTTTTATCCCACTTCAATTATTGGAGTTATCGTTACTCAACTGTATCATACTGATTTAGCTAAATGCTCATGGAGCGATAATAACTTAGGTTCAGATTTCAAAAAGCATGTTCCGCAGAGTTCTCAGAATATATTATGAGGATTGAGGATAATGTTTTATATAGTATACACTATACACTACACATATTATTTCCATTGTAAAAACATAAACAGCTTTGAAAGTATAAGGACGCACAATGCATACAACACGCAGTCACAGTCAGACTTACCATAGAGTTCTATACATATATAAATTAGTATTTAGTATAATATAGTATTAACCTAAAATCTTTAACAGAGCACTAGTCATAGTCATTATATACTCGATAGGAGTACAGGACGTTAGAGAAGGGCGTCCGTCAAAACATTATAAACATCTCGTTATAGATGGTTTTGTTAGCTAAATGAGTTATAGCCATATGGCACTTAATGATTTAGGTTTCTTCTGTATACCTTGCAGAATTCCTTATTTATGCACTAAAAACATGTATTTTATAAGGGATGGGGATAGGGGCGATTGCCTGATATACAAAACTTTGTTTAAGCGTTTAAGTAAATAAATAATGCATTTATAGTTTCTGCTTATTTAGTTGCTAATTCTATTGTTGCATTGGTTATTTGGTTATTGTTTATTAGATTAAAAATTTGGTTAGGTTGAAGGGTCAGAATGAATGGGGCCTACAGGCTTATAGACTTATTGCAGGAGCGGCACTTTTAAATACTTTTACGACTTTACGTACTCTTTAAGTTTTAAAGGTCTTGTTTTGGGTCGTGATGGTTAATAATATAATATAATGTGGTATGTTTAAGTTTAACTGTTTAAGAAATAATATATAATCGCATTTATATCGGTTTTTAATGCGGGTAAATAAGGTTATAGGTTATATAACTTATAAGATATTATAGCCTATAGGACAGCGGTGAGGTCATTCGATAAAAAACGATCTCCTCTATATAGATATCAATATATTTTTTGATACGAGTATGCAACAATATATATTACTTAAGTAAATGATTCAAAAGCTTTTACCCACACAAATTTAAGCATATGTATGAATTACTACGAGTTTAGGTAGCTGATATATAAAATATAAAATATATTAACTGCTTTAACATGTTCACAGTTGTGGGGATGTGCAGGACTGCAGGGGTTCAAGATTCAAGATTGCGACGACGTATAATATATATTATTTTATATACCTATACACGAAAATAATGATCAATAAACTATTTTAAGTTAGGTATAACATTAGGAGATACATTTTATTTTTACGGGATATACAAACACGGATTACAGCTGCGGAGTACCTCATGCACACTGTATATAGCATTATAATTATTATTTATTATATTATATTATTATTATTATGCAGTTATGCGATTGGAGTAGGTTAATACTTGATTGGGTACACACACTACGCGCAACTATACATTTGGAATTATATATTATTATATTATTTATTAATAATAATATTGTTTTAAAGTACTAACGTCATCATTATAATGACGACGGTTTTCCAACCCGCGGCGGTACAGACGTACAGTATATTTTAATGGGTGTAGCGTGTGTTTCAGCGCGAAATTTTAGATCGACCGCCGCTGCCCAAAACCACCACAACCAGCACAGCGGCTGCAGCACGCCACGTTTATATTCAGTTCGAAAACGAGCGGGTCATGGTTTATTATTATTGTGCGCATGAAAATCTCTCGTCTGGAATATGGTATGCACACATCGCGCGTATCGTGTTCAGTCTCCGGTAGTCCGGTCGGTTCGGCTCTCGTATTATTCGTATACAGCCGCAGTCGTCGCGTCCTCCCCCCCCAACCCGTTCTCGTATACTCTCCCTAACCTAGGACACGCTGCGCATACACAACACCGCTTGTAGGGGGTGTCTGCGACGGGCGGGGGGAAAGAGGGATGCGGCGACGGCGACGTCGACCGCGTTGACGCGGGAAAAGAATATCGTGCGTAGCCACTGCCACGTACGAGACGCGAAGAATCTTGTGAACGAAAATGGGAGGGAAAATAATAATATTTTTAAAACGTAGAAACCAGCGCGACGCCAACAGTGCGTATATAATACGCGACGATACCGGACGGCGGTTCTGCGATTTCCAGTGGCGACCGCCGACCGGCTCCGGTGTGACAGCGCCCCGAAACGCACCACCACCGCACGGCGCTCACACACACATATATATATATTATATACAATATTATTACGGCTATTATAATAACAACGCGATATATATATATATGTGTGTATGTATATAATTTAGTATATAATATACCATACAGCAATGCTGACTGCTGGCTGCTGCTGTGACCGGCCCCCGCCGGATGGGAGTGATTTACGGTTCGGGGCGCATGCGCAGTGCCCGTCCATTTTTCGGTTGGGGGATACACGCCGCGCCGGCTCCCTCGCCTCCCCACACTCTCCCCGGGAAAAATGCCCCGTCCGTCGCACGCCGCACAATACCTTAATACTAATAATAATATATATATTTACCATTTACGCGTCACGTATAATATTATTATATTGTATTATATTATTATACACCACCCCGAGTGGCGCGCGCGCACGCACCCTAACCTAACACGACGCGTTTTTCGTGGAGGCCACAACATTTTTACCATACCACCGCCGCCGCCGCCGCCGCCGCCTGACGAACCAGCAGAACGACGAAAACGTGCACCAGGCCTCGATGCAGTACACGAACGCACACATTCGCGCGCGCACGCAGCTCACGAGGACCTCACACGCGCACCATAATACATTTTTCGATACATTTAGTATTTCACTGTGACTTTAATACATAATACATTATAAAATTTTGATATTTTAACCGTGACTTTAATACATACAACTGTGACAAGAGTGTATCCGAAGGACCTTTTTTTCTTCTCTTCTCCCGCCGCCATAACATCGTGCGGGTACCATTACGGACGACCGTTAATATTATTAACAATATACTAGGTAATTAACAATGATACTACTAATAAATAATAATAACAATAATAATATAATATCATGTCGATAATGAGATGAATCCCCCATCTATCGCTTTCCAATACTTATTTATTATAAAATATCATGTATATTATGTGCTTGTTTTATATCTAATTCTATAGGGCGCTGTAAGCTCCCATGAAATTATGTATACCTCTATATGAATGTATTATAGTATTATACTTTTACATAACACAACGCCGAACGCGTGTTCTTGAGATTATCGTCATCTGGTGGTTATTTTTCATCGTAATATTATTGTATAACCTGTATATAGAGGTGTATTGTTTTCCTCGTTTTTCCAGCAGCCACTGACTATACAGTCTGCGATATTTTATATTATTATACGACGTGTGATCGTACCCAACTATACGTCTATACATTTGAGATCTATATACTTATTCTACATTTCTACATCTATCTACATCCCGCGCACCGCAGTGGTATCTCGTATTCTCGTCCCTCGCATTTCATACATATATATATATACCTACTAATTTACTTGCACCAAAAATGCCTCTATGGCAAACGTCATGTGTAGGCTTGTAATATTATAATATATTGTTTTCTTGATTCGTATGTGTTTCTTACAGGTGCCGAACACGCCGAGCCACGAACCTGCACCAAAATGAGTGAAAACAATTCCGAAAACAATCAACTCTTGACGGCGCCTTCTAACGGTGGTGAGTCATTGTAGATACTGGGTTTATGATTTTACGTTTCAGACGAAAAAAACAAACATATAACGAAATTAGATAATATTTATATAATTGCGTACAATCGCAATTAATACTATATGGTTACTCGACGTACTTACTACTTAGCCGGATTATAATTACTTATTTATAGTAGGTACACTTACCGAATTACAATTACTCTATTACCGATGAAAGTTTGGCAAATTCTATAGTATGAAAGTGTATTCAATACTCGGTAACAATTAATCTTACAATATAGGTAGCTTCGCAGGATATTATAGATTCAGTCATTCAGAGGATTATTCTTACTTCTCGGCTCTCGCACCATCCGCGATATGTGTAGGTACTAATAAACGAGACACTAGTAAACTACAGACTACTGTCGACTATATAATAATATTCACGATTCGTTTACAGTCAAGGCGCAGTTTTCTAAACAGCGCAATAAGCTATTTTTAGGCTATTTGTTTACGACAAGATCTAGAGTTCTTTCGGTATTATAAATCCGGCGATTGCATTTTTATCTTATCACATATGCATGTGTCATTAAAAAAATATTATCATTGACTATTTGAATAGTACCTATATCATAATATATTTTCTGTTTTGATGGTTTTGGACGTTCTAGTGGTTCTAGATATCCCGCTATTACGTGTTAGTTTAATTATATTATAATATTATATAGATATATACTATGAATTAATTTATGATTATGTATACTCTTACATAATATATAATACTGTACAGCATAATAAATATCGTTTTATTTAATACAGTGAAATTTGATTGGTAAATCCTTATTTAATTACAATTACATATAAAGTAAACTGTTGAGTTGGTCTATTAAAATCATGATTAAAATGTGTAATCCAACAATATACCTAGATAAATGCATTTAGGAAGCACCACTTATACTTTAAGGTTATATAATATCATACACATTATACAGATTGCAGGTGTTTCTCGACACTCCCCATCTTTTAATACGAATTTACGATCGTACCTATATATAATAATATTATGTGTTTTCGTTTCGTTGTATTTGATACGAATATTTTCTATATTTGTATTTGTATTACAAACCACGATAGATCGTTCATCGAATCCCCGAACCAAAGGCCAACGAAAAAAGTCCTGCTTAAAATGTCCCGAATTTAATAATTATTTTTGTTTTTAGTAAACTTTATGAAGGTCGAAAATTACAAATTTTTTACACTGCCTAATCATTACTTATCTTTTTGTAATTTTAAAAGTGTATTTCTCCGGCTAATAGTTTGGTTATTCTGTCAAATGCTCAGTCTGTGACTCTGTGTCGATTTTAAATGTTACGAAATCCTTAGGAAGAGACAAACAATAAAACACAATTCCATAAATCATCAGGCTCCAAACATTACGCTAACGTATTAATTACTCCAAGTTAAGTGTTGAAAAGTTTTTAATTCAACTGTAAAGTAATATTTGGTGTGTAATGTCATAACTCATAATTGATATAATATTTTTAATTTTTTTGTGTAGGTTTTTGGTGTATAATATAAATATAATTTTTTACCGGGACTTTTTAGGAAAAATACCAAGTTCATTATACGTCTATATAATAGTAATAATACATTCTTCATTCAGGCACATGTTTGACATTAAAATTCGTCTACCAAATACCATTAATAGTAAATTGTCCTTTGTAACATTTTGATATCTAGCCGAGTATAGTCTTAAATTAGGCTCGCTGTTAAGAATACGTTAATATAATATAACACTGCACAGTGCATGTACATGTAAATTAGCTATAAAAAAAAAAAAAATAATAATCTGTTGTTCACATTGTTGAATGATACACAATGATATAGGTAGTAACCATCATTTTATGTTAACAGACGATTTGTCTTTCCGGTGTATTATTGCACACGGTAGGTGCATACTGCATACATATATTGCTTAAGAACCGTATAATTATGCGTGAATTAATGTTTATAAACCCTAAAACCCAATTATTTCATCGTTAATATCCACACACGTAGGTAGGTACTTTAGTTATTTACTAATAAATTGATTTACAATATGCTCAGTTTCATATGATTTACCAACAATATTTTAAGAATGCAAAATATTTCACTTATGTGTAAATTAAACGATACCTACTATAAATATTAAAATATATTAGTATTATATTCGTTCAATACAGGCCGAATTAACACTGGGGACTTAAGAAGCTATAGGGCGTATTATTAAGAAAATTCAAATTTAGGACGCCAGTATTTTCAGCTATATCTTAAAAAATATTCACAGTATAATATTGTATCAACAGATTTGAAATAATGCAAAAATATTAATTCTGCAATTTTGGGTCAAATTAAGATTGATATTGGAAAATATGCGAGTGAGGGCCAAAACTCTTAATCCGGTCCAGCCGTCCAGGTCTAAATGAATATTGAACTATAATAATAATTTTCATACCGAACATAATAATGGTATATTTTACTCCGTTGAATATTTTATTATTTTACGATACCTTCCTATATTATGCAGTTTATTAGATTATTTTCAACGTTGGTATTCGTCTTTAAGAAAACACTGTGCCCAAAGATAAAATACAACGCGTGTTAGTGTACCTACATGTATCTAAGGTGGGATTATTAGGGGCAGATTTTTATTTTAGGCAGGTGACAATAAATTATGGAACGCCAACAATAAAATAAAAACGTTAACGTGACGTTTGGTTATATATTATATCCATATAGGTATATATTATAATATATACATTATAGGTACAAAAGTATTATATATAGCTATAATAGTACCTACTACCTGAGATATCGAAGATCACATCATATATTATATATAATATAGTACGTATACTGTATAGTATATAATATTATACACAACGATGTCGGTGCACGAAAAATATGTATAGAAGTGTGTTGCAGCTGGCGTTTTTAAAAATGTTTTTCTCCTTCCTAAGGGTTTGCGTCGTCGACTGTTAAGGGTAGAAAATCAGAACCGTGCAGGTAAACGAGACGGCAAAATGCAGATGGTTCATGTTTTAAACGTATACCTACACAGAATTATATAGATATATATTATGTACAGTCTTCGTGTTCCAGTGCTACGTTGCCAAAACCTTCTTCAATAATTCACTCTTACCGAGGGTATGGTATACTACAATATATATATTATTTTTTTTGTAAATATATCGACCTTTTCAATTATATTCGATTTCGAATAATGCTGTGCGGCGTTGTCGTGTTTTTTGGGTAGCCTGTAGAGCCCAGAGGTACCTAGGTACACTATACCGAACTACCATTATGTTATATCCTGCAGTAGGCTGGGTTATATGCAGTATACAACAATAATAATCTGTACCTAATATTTCTTTGTACGGATTTCGTGCGTGCGCGTTTGCAAGATGGAATAAGAAACATACTTTGTTGGTCTAAGAATCCTGAATTCTACACAGTGTAATGCACCCAACGATCTCTTGCAGGACCACTGTTCCTTTTTTAACGACTTAGCACGTCATATTTGCACAACGACGTATAATTTAAATAAACAGAATTAACACCAGTTTAAATTTTTTAATAATAAGTTATACGTTGAAATAAAATTTTATCAATAATCAATTTAAAGATAGAAATAAAATATACTACCCGAAAAATATTACATATAAGTAACTGAAAATGTACGGGGGGGGGGGGGGGGTGAACGGCGATGTTCTGCGTGGAGCAACTACTAATCTAAGTACTACAATTTAGGAGGTAGAAAGTTGATTAGATATTTAGATCTGTCTATTCTCAATATTGAGAAATAGTTATCAAACAGTATTGTCAATAAACGTATTTAATTACTCAAAACAATAGGGCAATAATAACCGCATTGCCGTCATTATTTTTCGATGCTTACATTTAAATTTATAAATGTTCTTATACTGAGTACGTTTATGACAGTACTCGGTTGAACAATCATTTCAAATACAATTAATAAATTCAAATCATAGAGGTTTAGGTCAAAATTATTTAAATTGTAGAGCGCTATCTACCACCGTCTCAAACTTTATTAGGTACCAAAAGACACGTGTTTTCTTCAAATTAGGTATATAGTTTTTTCTCAGTAAATCAAGCTTTCAGTTCGATTTTTGAAGTTTTTCGAATTCTCGAGAGTATAGTAGATAGTTGTAATCCATTGCTTTGTTCTTATTTTAATAGAGGTCTTAAGTTCTCATAATATAATATAGTGTAACTTCCATGTTCCATATTACGAAGTCTCATGGAAAACAAATAAATTCGTATAATAAAGAATTTCGTTAGATATAGCCGATATAGGTATAGAACTATAGAATTAAATAAGTTTGGATAAAATTTGGAAAATTTCGTTTTGTCCTTAAAAATAATTCGTTAAACAGAAAATGTTTTTAAATGGAAGTTCGTTACATCGAAGTTTCGCTGTATATGGCGGAATTTATTAGAAGTTTGTTGTCAATAAAATATGTTGAAATTACATTTAATACGGAACAATAATAAATAATAAATTGTTCCATGTTTGAAATATTGAATGCTCCTGAAAATTCTCGGTGAATACTCTACGAAATTTGATGCTTATGGACGTAGTGTAAGCCGATTTATCGAAATTGATTAGTCCGTGGATGACATGGCTTTTCGGTGGGTTTCAAACTGTTTAAAATTGAAATAAATTAAATTGTTATATTGTTTGATAACATATAGGCCTTTAGTCGCAACTAGAACTACATTTTAGCGGCTACTAAAATCATGATGTATACTTGCTTTGCCACACACACACCCCCTAAAAATATATTTCAAAATCATTAATGAGTAACTTCTGTATTATTACCTATTTATTTGTATATATTTTACTTACAAAGTAAATGTTTGTCTTATTATTAAAATATAGTATTTTACAAGTTATACAACCATTAATCAATACAACTAATACAAATAATATATAGGTACTTTTGATATTGGTTGATAAAAATATAATGTGCCTATTATTTCTAACTTATTTTTTTTGTTTTTGTGCTGGTAAGTGGTAAACGGTAGGTAACTTATCTAACACCGTTTCTGTTTTTATGTTATTCACAACATACCTCTTAATGTTTAAAGTGGACAAGTCAGTAAATCATTGCTGTAAGTTGTAACATAGTAACATGCTTATTGTATTCAACCGATTTTTAATTCCTTGCATATTTTAAAAAATTCGTTCCCTTGTTACAGACCTTATTGGAATTGTAACTGAAAATTTAAATAACTACCTAGTGAATGTTAGGAAACCCACTTTTTAATTGATTTTTTCTAAAATAAAATCGTTAAATAAAAAAAAATCTTATACATAAAATAAAGAAATTGCTCTTTTCTACAATTATTTTTAGTGTTCTATAACAGTGGGCAGGAGGTGCTGAATTAGAGGTTAGGGCACCTCCCTAGTTGTGCCTATGGGTAGACTGTAGGCCCCACGCCCCCCCCACAACTTCCGTCCTGATATTAATTTTGTAATGCGCCCATTGATCTTTGGTTGCCAATTGGCCATTGGATGTTACGTTATTTAACGAAAAACACGTATTTTTCACAACCGGAGGTATAATTGAAATAATTAGAATCAATACGTCAATATATTGATTATTCAATTATATATTCAATTGATATTCAATTCAGGAAAATATTTGCGATGGGAAGTTATACTAACTGGAAATCACTTCTTAGTAAAATTAAGTTATGGAAAGTATATTTTAGAGGAAATTATTCTTAGGAATTGAAAATCGATGAAAATATAAATCAGGAAAATAATACACAAGAATTCAAAATCAGGAAAATATTATCCAAGAAAATAATCAACGGGAAAATTAATATTTGGAAATATTTACATGGGATAATACAAATAAGATGTAAAATATTTTTCTGGTTTTAAAATTCATATGAATTATTTTCCCGTTTTTTTACTTCCTCTTAAGTCTATAAACTAATTTAACAAATTTTATTTTCCTGATTTATAATTTCCCGGTAAAGTTTTTCCTCTATAATATTTTCCTACTCATAAATGTTGCTGTTAATTATTTCCATACATATATTTTCCTACGAATAATTATTGTTCCTTAGTATTATTTTCCTATATTTTACTTTCTCGTTTCTGTCATTCCTCTATATAGCTTTCCTGGATTTTAAAGCCCCTCATCACTAGTTTGATACTATAATGGTCTAAGGCAAATAGTTACTACAGACAGATAAAATGTGTGATGTTTATAATATTCATAAATATTAAAATATTATTGTTTTGTTAATCTTGTCCAGTGCTTATTTACAACACTGTGAATTCGAATTGCACCCTTTTCAATTTGTAGACTAGACTTTGTACTCTAAAACGCGCACTATTTTAGGTCTAATGTAACATATTTTAAACTCATAGTCATTGGGTCTTATAGATACATGTTATATGTAATAACAGTAGGTACGTATACATAATATATATGTATAATACATGCTATTAATTATTATATTTTTTTATTGTTATTATTTATGGAACTTTCCAAAATGTAAATCCATTGACGAAACTACACATTTCTCTGCTGTTATGACCTCGAAGCTAAGTCGTATAAAAAACACTACAAAATTAATGTCACGTGTATAGAATTCCAACGTCTATATTTAATTTTTATGTTTACCATTATATGATATTTACTATTTAGTCATATATAGTATAGTCATGACGTGCAGTGATGTAATAAATGCATATTTGTATGGATAAAAAGACGCGAGCAATATAATACTGGTGATTCTTCTATAAGTGAACACTAATTATTTCAAAAAGTATCTTAAGTTTTTGAAAATATTTTTAAGTTTTGTTCTCTTTCAAATGACAACATACATTTTCAATTTTAGATTCCTATATGCACAATGTTTCGCAGGGTTACCTTTTTAATGTTCTGTTTTTATTATTACATAAAAATTACTTAATGTGCTTGTTTCTACAGATTGTTTTATATTTAAAAAAAAAAAAAATATGCACATTATATTTCTGAGTATTGTTATGTATAAACAAATTGAATTTCGAACTATAGTTAGTTAGTAATAACTTACTTACTTACTTATAAGTATTTAAAGTTTAGATGAGTGGAGTAATAGATCAACATTTTTCAAGGTCTCCTAGTTTAGTCTATAGTAGCCACTCCACTGTGCTCGTGTAAACCGTGAAATTTACAAAAATTTGTTAGAAGTTATTATATGTCTAACTTTGTATATATACATCAGAATGCTCGGAAAAATATTCTGCTTCTGGGTAATTTATAAATATAAGAAAATATTTTTATTCAAAAGAGTAAAAACTTACGTCTTATAAAGTATGGTAATAAATAATATCAATTTTTTTTCTTCAAAAATATTGTTATTTATAGGTTAACCTACATAAAAAAATTCAAAATACTATATACAAAACCAAATTAATGCTTATTGAGAAAATTAGTATTTACTATTAAAATAATCAACCTGTATACTATATTCCGTGCATTACGAAGTATCTTCATTCTTTGCACTACATCCCAATCTTCGTTCTTCTATTATATTTATACGTATTGTTTCTGAAACCGGATCCGTTCATACAACGGTGGGCATTGAATGAAATTAATATTCCTATATCATAGTAATTCATCATCACACGTTTTGTTGCACATGTCATATTGTGGTATTATAATATATGATATTACTATATTAGGTATATATAGTCTACATCGTAGGTTGTGTATTTCATTGACTAAAACGGTACTATAGCACTGGAGATTTATTTGCATCACATGTGTACATTATAATTTATATTGTAGTACATGATTGTAACGTGATTTTTTTTCAATAATCGGTGGTTTTTTTTTACTTTATCTATGAATGAAACATAACATATTTCATTATGATAAACATAATAATATAATCTGTACAAATTAGAACATTGTACATATTATATTAAATAATAAATTTACATCCGGTGTATAGTTGTTATTAGTTAATACTGTGTGTGTACTGTGTATTAACTACACGCCAATAGGTATACCGTATGTCCCGTATACATATAAATATTGTATGAGATGAGCTACGGTTTAATTTAATACATTATCATGTCTAATAGGTATTATATTAAGCAATTTAATTTTCAATTATCTGGTACTAAAAAAATTGCACACAAAAATGACAAAATTTAGTAGGTAAATTTAGTAGGTGCTTGTATATAAGAAAAAAATATTATTATAGGTACTATTGTAAAAATGGTAAATTGTATGTAGTTAAAAAAAATTCTTGTAGTCACCAGGAAACATTGAAACACAAAACACGCGTATATCACTTCCCAGAGTTGAATTGTATTAAATACTACAGTAGACGCATTAAAAAATGTAATTAGTTAAACTATAGTCAGACAGTATTACAGTTTTAATATTTTAATTAATCGTAATTAGTATTATTTATTGTATTTTATAGCAATAAATTCTATTTCTCTAAAATCTTAATTAAATTCATTAATTTAATAATAATGGAATACCTTTTTATACTTACCATTTTACAATTTTAGAAGTATAGCATGTATGTAAGCAGATATATAAATTCAACTTTTTTTTTTTAAATTTTATCACTCATAAAATACTTCGATATTTAAAATAACTAAATTATATGAGATTTTCAACTCTCAAGATGGAAACTTACCATAAATCCCACATAAGTGAAGCCAAGAAAATACGTAAATCCAGCCTTAGTATATAAATGAACAACCAAGAAATCCGATGAAACAGCAAGGACGACTTAGTAGAATACTTAAGGATACACCTAGACGGAATATTCCCATACTTAAATAAAAAACTAAGCTTATAAAGCATAATTAGGTTCAAATCCTATATACCCCTATAAACCACACCTCAACCCTGCATATAAAATTATCTCTTCTACTATACATGGCCATAATAAGACTTTGAGGGGGCTGCTATGCAAATTATTTGGAGAGGAGGCAAATTTTACACATTTTATAAAAAAATTTAGGGTTTATGTACATTCTACATTGTAACTATATAAGTGGCGTAAATATAGTTTTATTTAGGTAGAATTTACTGTGGGCCATAACTAAATATTTGTCGGCCGTGGCTGGCCAAAAATAAGTTCAGGGATAGCATATGCTGTATACCCCAATGTGCACACCTATATATGCGTTCCACGGTTAACTACTAAGTAATAACTACTAAGTAATAACTAATAACCAAAACTAAAACGTCAACAATATACTCTATAAATAAAATAGACGGAGCTTGCCATTAAAAAAACGGTAAAAAAAACATCTAGGCTAAAACCACTCCAACCACAAGACAACTTCCTAGAAGACCAAACAGACAACTAACCAAGATGATATTTATTTGTTTATTTGTACCTATTTGGTGTAAATGTATAACTTCGTAAAAACATTTAGTATATGTTGAAACAGTAAGTTATAATAATTATAAAAAAAGAACTAAATTATTGGTTTAGCTTGTTTTGTCTGAAACGTACAATACATTTTAGATTCCGAGCGGATCGATGAATGTATTTATTTTACTATGATGTGTTTTTTTTTGTGTGTTTGTGTACGTACACGATAAGAAGTCGAAATAATAGTTTGATTTTCAACTTCAGTATCTTGTTTGATGGGAAAGTGAAACTATAGTTGGTGTATTGAGGAGGTCAAAATCCCATCATTATAGTGTTGTAAAGCGTCGAGAAAACCAAAAAAATCTTTATGACAGTAAATTTTTAGGCAAAATCAGTTTTAGAAAAAAACCTATTTTGGTTTTTGGTGTAAGGCTAAAACAAATGACCATGCATTTTCTATACACGATCAAATTTTGAAAAATTGTTTACGGACATTTTCAGTTTCCAATTTTTTTAGTTTTTTTCTCGATGAAAGTCAATAAAATCTTGAAAATGGAATACAATAAAGGCTCCCAATAAATTTTTACAATATTTGAAAAATATTAAAAATCCTTGTGACAATTTTTTTTTATAAGCATTTAAAGTTCAAAATACGTAAAAATTACGAATATGTGCGAATTATTTTGAGCTAGAAAATCATAAAAGTTTATTTTATAAATCTAAGATTTTAAAATGCAATACAAGATTCCTCATAAGTTTTTCTACCTTTATACAAAAAAAAAAAAATTTCTACGAGAAAGTCAAATTAAATTTTTATGAACTTTTGAAGTTCATATTTTTACAACATTGCATATTCACTAGATTTCTTATGTAGTGATTTTTTTATTTTGTTGTAATTTTATAATTATTTATCAGTTATTCTGATTTTAAACTTCTTATACTATACTCATTACTTACTTGTGTTTAACTTCTTGTGACATCAATATTGATCGATGTTCATACATTGGTAATAATATTCTTATTACTTTGTTGACGTAGCCAATAGTTATGGCGTATACAAATTATATATAGATACAAAATATACAGTTTTATAATGCATTTTAAACATTTAATAAGTTAAAAACAAAATATCACTTCGTATAATGATATTAGCGAATTTGTAGTTTGTGCCTAGTATAAAACTATAGAATAAAAATATAAATATACTACAACCGGTGTTTAAAATAATATTAATTATTAAACACTTAAGTATATACCAGGTAGTTAAGTTTCTATTAGAGATTATGTCATTATTCACAAATAAATTATATATTGGTTTATATTTAAATTATTCATTATCTATGTACTTGAGTATTTTATTATAAATTTATAAATCTAAACATTTGATATTTTAAATGAATAAATAAACCTATTTTTGATTGTTAAACAAATATAATTAATACATTTTCTTTAATTTAGTACACTTAGGGGACGATAATGTTAAAACCAAATTTATCATCCTCAATGATTCCGTGGAAACAAATGAAAAACCGAACAAAAATGGAAACGATAGTCTCTCGTCCAATGATGCCGAAAACTTAAGACCGGAAAATGAAGAACTTCCCGAAGGTGTTCGTCAAGGTATCTGCAAATGGTTCAACTCAAAAAAAGGATTCGGATTTGTCACTCCAGACGATGGTGGCAAAGATGTTTTTGTTCATCAGGTAAAATAAAATTCACTTATACCATGTCTAATACATGACGTGTCACATTGACTTGATACCATATTATACTTCTATGTTTTTTTTTTATAGAGAGTAATTAAAAAAGACGGATTCAGATCCCTTAGAGAGAATGAACACGTGGAGTTTACATGTCATGAATCAGACAAGGGTTTAGAAGCTACTCTTGTTACTGGACCAAGAGGTCAATATTGTAAAGGATCAAAAAAGGCATTTCCTCAAAAAAAATTGAGGTGCGTATTATCTTAATATATATATTTCTTCTGTCCGTGTGTAAGTATTCAAACTCCTCCTATACGGCAGCACCGATTCTGATTTTTGTATGTATGCCTGCGTAGTCCTTGAATGGCTTAGATTCACAATTGGACCCAGTAGGCCCAACCCGGGGAGGTGCTTAAACAGGGTTTTTGAGATTTGCGATGGAAATTTTTGTAAATGGTTGCTATTGGTTATAGGGGAAATAATTAGTGGAAATTAGTATTTATTTATTATTGATTACTATTGGTTATTCGGGCAGATCAGGTAAAAACATGCATTAAATCTAATTTTCGCACATTGCCTACCAAAGTGGCTGTGTTTCACTTATAGTAGGTAGATGGCCTACTTGATATGCTGTCGCACATAGTCCGCGATCGGACTTAGTCGGATTTCCTACCAGGCTGAACTGCACTTACTGCCGCAAATTACACCCAAAAGGAGTTGAACAATCACAATTAGCTAGGAAACTTATAAAATATATTATGCATGTATTTTTTAAATATTTTCATTATTTTAATTAGATGTTACAACTGTGGAGATTTTGCCAATCATATTGCTGCCAAATGCACATTGAGTCCTCAGCCCAAGCGTTGTCATAGTTGTAAGGATCCAAACCACCTTATAGCCGATTGCACTCAGATTCAGAGCAAAGAGCCTGTGATTAATAAGTTCGTCAAAAATCCGCGAAAAAAATCAGAACGACAGAAGCCAAGACCAAAGTCAAAACCTGAAGATGGTAGTGTTGATGAACAGCCGCAGTCAACTATTTTACCCAATCAGAATGGAGATGAAATTAATGACAAACAAGATTAAGATAATTGAGTACAAGAAGACTAATAAATCATTCATAATCATAATTAATTTTAATTGCATGGAGATAAATTAATATTTTTTTAAACATTGGAGTTTTAAGATACCTATAACTTAAAAAAAAAACTTAATATAGGTACCATTTTGTAAACTATTTTTTCTAAAACAAATTTTTAATGTTGGTAAAATGTCAACAGATTAAATTATTATATTCATGTCAAATATGTTTTATTTTTTATTGTTTTATTATTACGCCCATCTATAACTTTGTAATCAAAAGTTCTCCATTATAGACGTTTGGATTATACATGACTGTTCCTTTTGCTTACATAATGCTGCTGACAAACTTTTTTTGTCACCATCTACTTCATCTTTACCATAACAGACGTAAGCTGCACAAAACAAGAAGCATATACCACCTAGAATCATAACGGCTACTACAGGCAAAGGTATAGTATATCTTGCCACCAGTGGGTCTTGAACTATTTCCGCTGAAAAAAATAAAACAATTATTTATAAAAGTGCTTCAAAAAAACATTTATATTCTTTTTAAAACAAATATCTTAATTTGATACAACATAAACATATAGGTACCTACTGATCCGCTCGGAATCGTTTTAAGTTTCTATATTTTATGAATTATATTTATAATTAATCATTGAAATCAAATTTATTATTTAACACATCTATTACTCAATTATGATATACACCCAAAGCATATAAGCTACTACAGAAGAAACTATTTCCCGGTTTTTATTTTTCTTAAAAACTGTTAGTACATAAAATTATATTGGTTGTGAATATTTCTTAAGGGGTATTGTATAGGCAATCTTATGCTCATTATAATTATATACAATAATAAACATAGGCTCGGCGCGGTGTAGCGGCTGAAATAAATCACGTGACGTGATTGAGAGTAAGCAACGGCCGCTGCCACTAGTTATCGGATGGGTGACCACCCGGGTTCGTAGTGCGCAAAAACCTTGCCACACATACACGTGTTCCTAACCGTCCCAACCCTACTGTACCAACTTTACAGGCTAATGATCTCAGTCGCTTCTTTAAATCTAATAAAAAAAAAAATTAAAGATCATAGGCTTGCGTACTGCACAGACCATGGGCGCATCTAGTGGAACTACTCCTTGTTCAACAAATATAGGTACCTACCATATAACAGTATATCAAGTCGTTCTTAATTTGTTCTACCTAGTCAGTTTGCTATTTTTAATTTTGAAAAGGATCATTCACAAGAACAGCTGGTGATGGGCACAATCAAAAATAATTTTTGAAAATAGTTTAACGATCACTTTCATTTATAGGAATGTATCCAATTGCAACTTGGTCGTAACATAATGATAGATTATTTTAGTTTATGTTTTTTTCATAGTCATGTGATCTGTGTTCTGTATGTTATTTAGTAATTTAACTTCAGCTCAGTTTCGAATATGGTGGGGGGGCGACGTGGCGACTACCCCCCCCCCCCTCCTAGGGATTAATTATAACCTAACCTAAAATTCAGAAGTCATAACTATAACTTCAAACTTAATAAATGATACAAAAAAGGTATTTTTTTTTTTAATATCTTATCAATTATATTATTGTTATTTGATTATCAATACAAATTGTCGAATTTAAATAACATGATTATGTTCAAGACAAATTTGAAATTGGTTATAACCAAAATTGCTGTAGACAACTTGCTACGGTTTTAGTTTTAGATTATAGATAGAATGACAGATATAATCATCTTACCGCCAAGCAGTGCTGCACCGCCTTATAAATCTGTTGGGGAACGGAAAAAAAGTCTCAAAGAAAAATAGTTTCGGGGCAAAAAAAGTTCATAAAACTATTAAAATAATTTTTAAAAGTTACAGCGATAACAATTTATACAACTAGGATTTTTATAATTATGTAATATTTTTTTTCTATTCTGACATCTAACTTAGTGCTATAGATATGTATATTTTTTTAATAATATCTATTATGGACTAAGATTCAATGAGATATTTTTTTATAATTTTATAATTAAGAGCTATTATTTTTGTTTAATATCTGTTTTGTATTTATTAAAATAATTTTTAAAAGTTACAACTTCACAACGATAACAATTTATAGAACTAGGATCTTTATAATTATGTTATGTAATGTAATTTTCTGTTTTGTATTATTTAGTAGTTACCTATTATATGATTACATAATTATTAGATATTATCTTTAGAAAACCGACTCTTTTCCCGGGACTTTTTTTCCTACCACCAAATCTGTTATCACTTCATTTTTATAAAATAAATTAAATATTTTGTTCACTGTGACTGTGGTAAATAACTCAATTTTAATATTGAGTGCTGAATATTTTATTTTCATTGTTCATGGACAGATTTGCGGCTGGTAAAAAAATAACCACACAATTGTAGCTCAAATAAATTATTAATACATTTGTTAATTTAATATTGAATAAAAGACTGTTGAATTTTTATACAGTTTAATTTTTTTTTATATATAACAGATTGTTTATAGACTAATATGTATATATTGAAATTCTATGATACATTGTTCTATGATGATACCAATATTCGTCCCCTCCTTAAATGAGCTTCAGATCCGCTACTGCTTCAGCTTCTAATTTATTATTATATGTGTTAAATATAATAAAATATTATTTCATGTTATAAAATCAACCTTAGGCGGCGGGCTTCTGAGTGCGGCGGCGGCAGTCGTGGTGTACTGCACCACTAGGGCCAGGCTCTAGTGAGTGTCACTTTATTGTTCTATCAAGTATCAACCTAATCAAGAATTTTTTGAAAATGAAAACTGACGACGAAAGTTGTTAAAAACCGATTTAATCGATGGGTGTGGTCATTACAAGGTTGGCCAGTGGTCTAACACTCTAAAAGGGGCATTAGAAAAAGATAGGTACCTTGTATAATAAATTAGTGGTGAATCACTCCTAATGATACCTATACTGCTTAGTACCTACTCATCTAAACTATAAATTCTTATTAAGTACCGAAACCTTTTTACAGTGAATTATTCAGCATACAGTATGATATAATTTGTGTGAAAATGTTGATGCACATATAAATCAAATGTTGAACAAATATACTTCCAAGTGGATAGGTACCTAAATATTATACACTATAGAGTATAGGGTACCTATTATTAAAATTGAAATATATAATGCTTACTTATATAATTGTTATTATCTGTTCGGTTACTATCCAACCACTTAGTCATATGTTCATGCTTATATTGACATATTCCAACAGTTTCATTCCAAAAGTGAAATCTGTTCACATTAATTAATAATTTAAATACATATATATTATAATATATCCACTGATGTGTAAATAATTACTAAGGTATAAGACACAAAAAACGTAAAAAGCCCATATTGTATAAATTATAAGAAGAAAAAAAACGCTATTTTTGATTTAAAATCATACATTTTAAGTAGATAGATAAAATAAAAATAGGTATAGTACCCAAATGATAATTGATATGGAGTTTTTTTTTAATTTAATCTCTGTTAAGCAATATATTATTATCAAGCAATGCCTATCATCATGCCTAAATTAATCTTGTATTCTTGTGTAGGCAATAATAATAATTATTTTATTGGACTTTTTACCTTTTATAATTATATACTTGTATACTTTTCACACATGACATATTTAAAATAATTTCAAATTACACAGCACACTGGCATCGGAGTGTTGATAAATCGCAGAACATTGCTATATTCTCACACTGCGCTTCTTTAGTGCAACTTGTGTTAAACTTATTAGATATATTATAATGTTGTTGTCCTGAAATCAAAATTAATATAAATTTAAAACTAGTAAATTTGTTCGTTTATAGTATATACGAACAAATATACTATACTATAGGTATACATTCAGTACTAATTTGTACTATATAGCTATAGCCTGCAGGTGTAAAAACTAAATATTAACTAATCCATCCAGTGGAATTGCATAGTATTTTGGATTCCCAAGAACAAAATAGTTTGTTTATAAAATAATTTAACAGTGATATTATGTTTTGCAATTGGACATCGGTATTCAGTATGTTATTACTACCTATATAGAAAATATAGTATCTAATAGGTACCTTTGTGTTTATATGGTGATATACTTTTATAAAAAAAACACACCGTAGTTTACGAGATTATATAATATTATAGTTACCATCAAAAGATTTATGAATTATGTGAACCATACTGGTAAGAAAAGTGTTGAACACATTGGAAGAACCATTTTCATCATCCATGGTCAGCAAACTACAAACGAGTATGCCCTTCCTGAGTAGTGAGTACAAATAAAAAAGAAAACGACAATATTGTCCTTATATTAATAGACCTATGAGTTGAATAATTTTAATGGAGGACGTGCATTCATTAACATAATTAAAACAAGATGCAAGATAAACAAAAACAAACATGCCAAACAATCATTAATTATAATAATAATGAAATGATAAAATATATTAGACGGTTATTAGCCTATAGGTAAAACTTAGACATAAGTACTTAAAAACTTGAGTAATTAATATAAATAACATTTTTAATTAATGAAAGATAGGTACATAGATAGGTGTTCGCAGCCCGCAGGTATGATTACTATAGGTAGGTAACACAGCAAGTACATTAGCTTAATAAAATTGGTAGGTATATTACATTCGAAGTACATTATACATTTTTTAACTATACATAAATATAGTTTAAAGTTGTCAGCCTATTAATTTAAATAACTAGGTAATTTATTAGGGTCTTACTGTCTCAGGTATATATTTAAATTTAATTACAATTGAAATTTTATATAATATAATATAGTTTTATTAATAATTATACCTACTGACATTTTTTTAACAGATCTCGAAGTTTTAACCTAATGCATTTTTGTTAATTTTTTTTCTTACCTAAGAATTTATTTTCAAAAGTGATGTTTCCTGATTTTAGTTTTATTGTTATTCAACTTCCATTCTATATATTTGTTGTGACCTTATATAAGAATAGCATAAAATATTAAAATGTTAGTCATATCTATAGACATATTTAAATTTTAAGTAGGTATTTAACATATATAGCGTCTATATATATATATATTTCTTAATGTATTTATCCAAGTAAAAGCCAATAGGTAGGTATAATGGAGTTTATACCGGAATATCCAATTGTTGTCAATGACAATATGTATATTTGCCACAATAAATAATCAAAGGCCCCACTCCGGTCTACGATCTCAATCACAACCCTAATAGTCTACATTCTACAAGTCACAAGTGTCTAATTATGCTCCACGTAAATTGACCTCATACTGACATTATTTTTTACGAAGAACACCATCGTATTAAATTTCATAGTAGTCTGTGTATTTGCATTCTACTGGAGGATAAATATTTTTATATTTTACATAGGTCTTTGTTAGGTGCCTATTAAAATTAATAAACTATTTTCTAGCACAAACTTTACCTCTCTATAATATTAGTATAGAACTATAGAAGTCATTTTGAATGACAACAGTGATAATTTTTTGAATAAACATAGCAAATATTGTTACCTATGCAAACTCTCCTATAATATTTAAATTTAAGGAAATTAATATCTATATTTTAATACGATGGCACTTTGTATGTCGCACCAATTTCTTCGCTTATATAGGTACATAATATAATACATAGGGGGGAAATGTATACATAATTGGAAAGGTATTGTCAGGTAGTTGTACAAAAAAATGTTTGCAAATACTAAAGTTGCGTCTAACGCAGGTAAAATAGAAAAATAGGAATACACCAGTGACCACCATTTGTCAGTGAAAAGAATTTAAAAAGTGTTGCTGTACACTTTGCTTTCCTACATGAGGTGGTTTTGCTCAGCAAGTCGGGGGATATTTTTGATTAGAGGAGCGGAGCGACGGCGACGGCGCCGAGGAGCGTAGCGACGAGTGCCGCTAGCATAGCATAACTGACACACTTTATCAATGAATTGATCATTTAAATTGCATGTCTGAGCATTTCCCTCCTAAAGTGAATTATTAATTATTGCTAGTTTTTATAACAGTTTTTTTACAATTTTTACGGTGGTCGCGATAACCGACAAGTATCGCCGAGGGATATTGCGATACCGAGTTGTAAATTGTAATATTGTGTTAATTTGTTTTATTAGAGTTATCAATGTTTGGAAGATGAAGGATTTGTTCACTTTACGGTGAATCAGTCTATTCAATTCAAAAATCCGGAAACAGGAGCTCACACAAATAATGTTGAGGGAATGTGGCGTCACGCTAAGGCTTCGTTTTCTTAATATTGTCGCAAAAAACGATTTTATGGTGGATATTTAGCTAAATATATGTTTCTGAAAAGGTGTCGTATACTAAATATCGAACCTCTGACGGAATTTTTTTAACTTGCTGGTGAGCTGTATGACCCAAAAGCGATACAAGAAAATTATTTATTGGTAAGTGATGATGAAGCGTCTTATGAAACGGATGGAAGTGACGAAGATTTATAATGTAATATATTGACAAAATAAAAAAATTTTTGTTTTCTATTTTTTGAATTTTTAAACAGCAAGTAGGTACGATAATTAAAATCTTTATGCATATTTCCATCCATCATAAAAACATACAATTAAAAAAAAAAATCAAAATGTAGTTTTTCGATGTTTTTATCGTAGATATCACGTATTTTTGAAGAAATTACTATTTTATAGTTTTTTTGGTATAACTTCCAAAATAATGATTTGCGAGAATTTTGGAATTAGAATTATGTATTCAGTGCTTTATAACACAAATTGGGGGGGGGGGAAATCGAAAAAAACACATGGGAACTAAACTGCATTTGTTCCGAAGTTATCTACATAATGTATTACAGTGAGTGCAAGTCATCCATCGTCCACAAATATAAAATCCAAATGCGCCCCAGTAAAATTTGCCTTATCAATGCAATGGATAACATCCCAATAACTTCAAAGGATGTCAAATCTTCAAAGAAATTAGGTACTCATCTTAGAAATGAAACCCAGAACACCGATCACTAAAATAAAATTACCTAGCATTTAATAATAAATAATAATGTACTCTTAAATCTGATACTTTCATCACTAAAAAATGTGCACATTTTAAAAATATATTCAGATTTCAGATTACTACCTATAATTGGTTTATTTTTATATTTTAATTTTAAAGCAGGTTTGTGAGAATTATGACGCCGAAGCCGAATTAAGCCGGCCAAGTGCGAGTCGGACTCGCGCACGAAGGGTTCCGTACCATTATTTAATGTCTGTTATAATGCCTGTATAATTTTGTAACTTAAAACGATTCACTATAATTCTGTATTGAAATTTATAAAACGAATCTTTGTATACGACGTCACTCATGGCAACCATTTATTAACAATACGACGTCACTCGTGGTAACTATTTATAAACAAAAATTTCCATCTGAAATATCAAAATTCACGTTTTAGCACCCCACGGGGTTGCTCCTATCCCTTTTTTAGTATTTGTTGTTATAGCATCCACGGAAATACATAAACTGTGAAAATTTCAACTTTCTAACTTTCATGGTTCATGAGATACAGCCTGGCGACAGACGGACAGCCGAACGAAAGTAATAGGCTTCCGTAGGGAAACGTACGGAACCCTAAAAACTATGTCAATGACTAGGTAATATTCTTATTTCAAAATTTGGTAATAGGTCAATTCACATTAAAATTAAACAAAACAGAGTTAAATTAATTATTCAAAACATACATTTTGCTATTTTCTGCGTTTGTAAGATGGAGACAACGCATGCAGGTATGGCCTACATTTTAACAATATAATTCAACTTGTTATGGCAAGTATTGAATTTAAATTTTTTTATTGATAGGTTCATTAAAAAACTAAATTTTTATATTATATTCTATTTGTATAAATGGTTAAATAATAATTTTTTTTTTTTGAATATGTGGTGTCTGATGTATTAGTAAAAGTAATAGATATTGAATATTTGAATTTAAGATAATATTTGGTATAATAGGATTGTTAACACGTTGAATGTGTACTGACGCAAATTGGTGACATGAGGATCAATCAGCAACGCGTTTGACGTCCAATATACCTTTTAAGTAAATGGTTTATTATTCCCTACATGTAGCTGAATATATTTTTATTAATATTTAGAGTGGATTAAACACATGTTTTGAAAAATGTATACAGACGTCATTACGAGCAGTTTCTTTATTTTTTTAGAAGTCTTTTGTTTTTAATTATATCATACACACCGGGTGAAAACTGCAAAAAGACATACACAGTCAACGCGCCAATAGTAATTATTTAATTTTAAAATATAATAACATTTTAAACAAATTTTATATTTTATATTATCATGGTAAAATAAAATTGTCAATCATTGTTCTTTAATTCGTCTTGAATACCACATTTCAAATTGATTGGTAAAGCAACATCTGAAAATAAAATAATATCACACACACTGTAAAAATATGATAATTCATTATATTTTGAGTTGAGTATATTATATATTAAATTTGCAACCAACCAATTTTTTTAGGATACGCTAAATTTAAATTGTTCATCAATTCAATAAATTCATCCAAAGACTTTGAGAGGCGTGGATTATAAGTCTTTTCTTCTCCAATTGTTGAAACGGTTTGTCCTAAAATAAACATTAACATAGGTTATAACTTATAAGGTATAACACATTATAATATAATACCCTACTAAGGCCCTAGGTATTAATGACAATTACATTTTTATTTTTATGAATACCATGTCATCTAGTTTTATATTACCCATTATTTATATACTTATAAAAAGTAAAATATTTTGCATTTAAGTAATTTTTTTAATTATATGTAATAATATACTTTTTAAGTGTAGTAGTTAACATCTAGGCCTGATCCTTGTAGTAATCTATCACCAGGGGCGGATCTACAGCTTGTTTAAAGGGGTGGCGAGTAAGAATATATTTGAGTGATATATAAAGTACAATGAAAATTGTATTTTTATATTAATTATTAATTAACTTATATGAGTTCATATTATGAGAATCCAAGTTCAGTTTAAAATATTTTAAATACTCTGAACATACTACATACATTGATTGATAATAAAATTATTGTAATTAATATGATTAGTTAAATAATCTTAGTTAGAGTTTATAAATCTGAATTTTCTGAGTTGGCACACAAAAATATAGCGTTTTAAATCCAAAAGTAAAAAACTTTAAGTTTGGCATAAATATAGTTCAGCTTCTAAGCGTTTTTTGGATTTTTTTTTCTTCCAAATGAATGTTTTGCATGACTGTTATTTGATGGTACTTTCAAATGAATATTTTGTAGATTATGGTCAAAAAAACACTACTTCACTAGTTCTAAATAAAAATAATATTCCAATAATATTATGAAATTAGTACACAAGACATGAGGATGTATACTCCAAGCACGTTAAGAACACGAACAGTTAACATGGGAAAAAGCGGGTTTTAGAAGGCATAATGGTCATTCTATTAACATTTATATATAGGATATGGATATATAGGCATACTACACTTTTTTAAAATACAAATATTAATTTATAGTGTACTAATGTTTCAAGTACAATAACTTACAATCTATACATTGAACATATACAAAACTATTTTCAGAACATACCGGTATAATCATGTGCCGGATATACTTTATAATAATCGGGTAACGAAAATATTTGTTCATGAATAGAAGAATATAACGTTTCAGGATCTCCTTCTTGAAAATCAGTGCGTCCACAACCACCAATCAATAAGCAATCTCCAGTGAAGGCTATTGCTTCATCGTGACAAACAAATGTAATACAACCTAAACATCAGAAACATTATTAAGATAATATGATCACAACATAATGTTAATATAAAATAAATGATATTAATTGTAATTTGTATTACGTAAATGCAAACTATATAAAATGAAGAAATTATGAAGAAATAAGCAGAAAAATAATATAATTTTATTTAGCCTATACTTAAATCAAAGCCATAATTTAAAAATACTTCCATTTTCAAAGACTGAAAAATATCAATGATAATTATTTATAAACATTATTATTTATTTATTTTGTAAAAATGTTACTATAAAATATACATTATAGGTTTTAAAATGTATAATGTTTCTTGTTTACATTATACAGGATGATTTTATAGGCATGCACACCATATTCGTAAGCTTAAATTATGTAAATATTAAAATTCTGATTTTTAGAATTTTGAAATACACTTGACCATATTTTTTGTACCACTTAAGAATGATCCTGTGACAATACAAACTTCTATTTTCAAATAGGAACTCCTTTTTTGACTTTAAATTATTCAGTAGATAATTTTTTGGAGTATTTTGATGTATCTAAATCAACATTTGAGAGAGTGGTTTTAGAGTTATATAACTTACAGTACTTAGGACAATAAGTCTATGGCAATGGGTTAAGTAGATATGGGTGCTTAGATTATTTGAAAATGTTAGTAACAACTATTGATATATCAATATGAATAATTTGTAAAAATGGTCTAAGCATAATAAATACTACATCAAATATTACATAATATGTAGGTATACTATTACTAAATATTATAGTTTATACTTTTGTGAAACAATTTTTAAAAATTATTATCTTTAATAGAAATATTTCAATGACTCAGAAAATACTCATTAGAATATTGACTTAGATACATCAACATTTTCAAGAGAATCATCCACTAAATAATTTACAGTAAAAAATGGGGGTTCTCATTTGAAAAATAGAAGTTTGTATCGCCACAAGACATTCCTTAAACAGAATAAAAAAACATTATGAATTTGAATACATAGTTTTAAGGTATACTTAAAAATTCTAAAATCCAGAATTTCAATAAATTTATTATTTAACGGAAAAACGAGTGTGTACATGCTTAAAATATCACCATGCATATTATACTTTTTTGAAGCAGATCACAAAATATTTTGCAGTAACATTTAAAAAATATAGGTAAATATACCGAAATTGGTACAATTTATCAATTTTTCATTATAAATTATAATCAAGATTCTATATTAACAGAATTATTATATTACTTTTTATCAAATATTAAAAAAAAAAAATAATTCAATGAAAAAGTATTGTTACAAATTAATATTACTGATATATAATATAACCATAAAGAAAACAGTATAGGTCGTTGTGTGATAATGTAGATATACATAAAGTAAGGAGACCAATATGCCAAACCACCTTAATTGAAAAACGTCCCGAAAAAAACCAAACGGTTAAACTGCTTCTAGTAGTGTCTCGGTCTTAACTCGTAAACTAAAATAACTAGGTAGTATAGTAATTAATTATATTAATTCAGTTTTTTAAAAATAAATATTCAATATTTATCAGAACCTATTACATATCTTTTCTATAAAATAAGTGCATATAAATTATATGCATCATATTATAACATAAAGGTCGTATTGTAAGGGATTTTGCATTTTAATTATGATTATCTTCTTATAAAACACAAATATTGCTATATAAATGTTATAAATTAAGTAATTTATCCTTGCTTAAAAATCACATCTAATTTTAACTTCAATATCTAATATTTATTGCAATTTTACTGCATTGTTTGCATCAAGCAGATAATACTTGTAGAATGATTTTGAAAATACATTTTTATATGAAACTAAAAAATGTTATTATAGACCCTAGATGATAAAAAAAAAAATGTTTACTGTAAAAATTACGTTGAATCAATTTATAAGTATTCATTTATTGCAGTATATTTTTATTTTATTTAGCAACTAGCAGCAAAATGTATGTAAGCCATTTAAATTAGTTAATTCAAAATTGTACTTGTATGATTTTCTTGAAGCCTTACTGACAATATAATTTATTGTTGAAGTATTGACGTTTTAGTTTAAAAATTAAATTTATATTATAATACATAAATAGTTTTATTATCTATATTAAATTAATAAGAAATGTAAATTAGTTGAATACCATTTATAAAACTACTTAAGAGGACGCTACACAGATATTTGTTGTCTCAGTCTTATAAGTGTGTAATATAGCAAATTTATGCTACGTTTAACTCCGTTAGTTTAAAAAAAGAGTGAATCGACCTATTATGAAACTTAATGGGAAGAAATAAGAATATTATCTGTGTTTGAATATGGGCTTTTAAACTATTCAGTTTTTAACCTATACCTAGGCCCAGGAATATTCTACTCTTTACAATAAAACAATTTTTATCATCTATATAGGCACCTATAATTATGATTTTTTTGAATATAATATAATATACAATTCTACATACAAGTGTTATCTGTTGTGGCTGCTGACTGCTTGATGCAAACGTTGCAATAAAACTACTATAGATATTGAGTTTAAGAATGGATGTGATTTTTAAGGCAATGATAATTAATTCAATTTATTACTTTTATATTACTATAGCATTATCTGTAGTTTTCTAAGAACTAAGAAGATATTCTTAGAAAGTCATGAATGACGGTATATTATAATACAAATTCAAAATCTCAATTAATACATCCTAAATGTTACATCATACACATATTATGCATGCCTTTGTAATCTTATCACTCAATCTATTTGTAACAAATACAGTAATAGATTAAGAACAGAAGTATTGAATATTTACTTCAAAGTTCTAAAACAATATAATTAAATCGTAAATATGTACACCCAGTGGCAGTTTAATCGTATGGTTTTTCTCTTGAACATTTTTTGTCAAAGCAGTCTGGTCCCGTATCTTTAATGTATGATGCTATATACAAAAATTATAATTAAATTATGATAAACTGTATGCATTAATGCAATTATTGGGGTACCAAAATAATAAAAAGTTATACATTTAATGGTGTTTCAAGTAAAAAAGAATAAGTAAAGTTACTCTTAAAATATAATGATTATAATGAGTTTTTAATGAAGGACAAGTTAAGCACATTGTCAAATTTATTTTCAGAAACCATAAATAAGTTGTTTCTAATGAGAGTGGTTTAATAAAACTATATTGAACTCGTTAAAAGTTATAGGCAATAAAACAAAATAATCTTACAACTTACAAGTCAATTTAATCAATTTTATCCACACTCTATCCAATATTATGTAATACAAAATGTTATATAATATTTACCATTAGTATGCCCTGGAGTTTGTCGAACTTCAACGGAGTATCTTCCAAATTGTATTTCATCTCCTGATTTCACATATATATCTGCTTGAGCACCACTACATAGAGAAATAATACTTTCACATGATGGTATTAACTTTTTAAGTTCACCAGTTCCAGTCACATGATCAGCATGAACATGAGTATTGGCTTAAACAAAATTATGTATAAATTACATGTAATAATTAAAACATAAAATCAAGATATATTCAAAAAAAAAACAAAAAATAAATACCTACCACAGTACAAAAGATTCAAACCAAGTCGCTTAAGTATTGAATGATCGCGGTTCACCTGTTCGATAACTGGATCAATAATTATAGCTTCCTTTGCTACATAATCAGCCAACAGATAAGTGTATGTCCAAGATTCTTGATCAAACAACTATAACAAATAAAAACTAAAATTATCTTAAGTATAAAATATTTATAGATATAAATTTAAAAACAGAAATAACCTGTCGTAATACAAATGTATCTTGAGCAAGTCTACAGTTATTCATCACGGTTACTTTTGAAAATCCACCAAACAAATTTCCACGATTACGATTCTGTCTAAAAAGTTGGCTTTTAAAATTAGCTGCTAGCATAATTCCATTAGAGAAATATTATTTCTATAAAATAAATAATTAGTGTTAGTGACCGGCGAGTTTTAGTATACAAAAATGACTAACATGTCAAAGTGCCAGCTATAATAGATAAAGAATAATCATATTATATGATACATAAGGCCAAGGACAAATTTTATCATTATTGCTAATTCACATCTCACATGTACTTTGCGTTCAAAATCCTCTTTGACCAAAATATAATAATTAAAATATATTTGTGTACCTACCTTAATCTTATGGATGAATAAAATATTATTATATTATATTAGTTTAAGAAGTGAGTAAAGAGACATTTATACTTTTATAAGCTTTTCCAAAATAATGATTTCTTTGGTGTACAAACATATTATTAATGCCAACTATAAATTTCTCGAGCTGTGATTGTTGTGAATGTAATTTCGTTTGTCATTGTATAGGTACAGTTAACCTGGTCGTTAGTTTAAATAAAAAAGAAATCATTTCAGAATTTAATCTGTATTTACTATGATAACAATAAACAACACCTGTAGACACTAGACTGTAGTAGTATTGTTCTATGGTAAAACTATTACCATTAGTTATTACTATTAGTCATAGGTATCATAGGTAATAATATAAAGTAGGTAGATATACCACCTGACTAATATGTTTTATAATCTAATAAAATAAATTAGTTTAAAATAGACAATTTTATCATAAAATTACATCAACTAATTAGCAACCGACAATGAAAAGACAAATTCAAATTTCAATTGACTTATGATTAATGAATAATAAATTAAACATAAAGACTAAAATAATTGTTATACTAACATTACAAAGTACGTACAAACAAGCTGACAATAAAGGAACGACTCAAAAAAATAACCACACATTTGACATTTTGTAATCTGTATTCCGTAATCCGTATAGGTATTAGGTAGATATCATTTTTTGGAATTTGATTTTTACTTATGGCGGGAAATGTTTCGGATTTATATATATTTTTTATGATTACAAATTTACATAATATTTTAGAATTTATGTAATAGAATTAATTATCTACATAATAATATGTCCTGTATATTGGCCAATGAAAATGTATAAATATAAAATATTCCTATAGACGATTATATTATACTTAATAAATTATAAGTACTTTTACTTGGATATAGGGGTACCCCTTCGGCCTTCACAATCATCCATCACCATAGCTTATTGTTCAGTGACGTCACGATTTACGAACTATTATAGATAGATTTAAATAAATCTAATTTATTTCAATATTTTAATCCACTATTGGAAATTGCCATTTGGCATGACCAATTAGTTATTACTAATTAGTATAATCGCCACTATAATGTTATCAGTTTACAATTTAATAGTTAATAGTAGAATAGGTAGTAGGTGCATAATATTCATTAGACCATCATATTATCTTATATATTCTATCGTTGATTAGATTTAATAATAGTACCTATATTATAATATTGATTATTTACTATAGAATTAGATAAATGTATGTTAACATGGCCCATAGGTCTAATGTCTAAACAAATATAAAATCTTAAGTATTGTATTTGATTTATTTTTAAGTGGTATTAATTTAAGATATGATTTATTTATCTTTAATTATATTATGAATTATAATTCATTATATATAGCAACCGAGTCATAACATATTACAGTACTATAATCTTATTTTGGAAATTGAAATCCAAAAATTATAACTTATAATAAATGTCAGGTAATAGTGACGGTCAACCGAGGGGAGAGATCCCTGCATGACTTCTTTTCATAGATATATATTATATATTTTAATAATATATATCTATGCTTCTTTTTCAATGTTACGATCTGATAACCATAAATTATATTTTTAATACATCAGATATTAGTATATTAGGTACCTACCTAAAGTACTTATTTTTTAGGTTATTATTTAAAATAATAATAAAAAATAAATAAAACCTTGATGGGAATACACAAAATCGTGAACTTTGAAACTAAGCCCGACCGACAAATTCTGATTACATGTAATGTTGCACAATAAATTGTTCTTAACTCGTTGAAATACACAAATTTCCAAAAATCGCCTTGGAGCTAATCTCCATTTATGCCAGTTTTTCTTCTAATTCTGCGAATGTCTGCATGAAATAATACGGAATTTTCGTGGATTGAGAGGGAATCCAGTAACATTTATGCAATTTTCATGTGTGGCCTTTTAAACATTTTCTATACATGCAACAAAAAGTGTCTTTCCATTCCTGTACTTAAGTACACATTTATAGGAACATTTAAAATGCTTATATTTATCCAATACCATGCCTAGTTTTTATTATAAGAAAAAATAACTGCGACCGGAGCCGAAAGGCGTAGGGAGCGACCATACTAATTTTACTTTCATACTCATAGGCGCGGGAGTATAGTGTGATCAAATATATTGTGGGGGGGGACTGCAAAAACTATTAATAATAATAAAAAAAAAAAAACTATAAGCTAAATGAAATACAAATAATGCTGGGAGGGGGGAGGGGGGTGATATACATACTGAGGGGGATAAGCCCCCAAGCCCCCCTATCTACGCCTATGTTCATACTTTAACTTACTCTATATAATACTTAAACGGTATTATAGATCTAGTTTACCGCGCGGCCCAAGCACGTTTTCCAATTTTTTTTTTCAAAATGTGTGTTTTAAGGCACTGAACTTGAATATGTTTGAAAAAATGTTCGCTCTTTTTTATTACGGAAATTATACCAAAAAAACCAGAAAATAATTGAATTTTTTAAAACATTGTGGGTAACCTCGATAAAAATAACAAAAAATTACTTTTTTGACTAATTTTTTTTTTTTGAAAATGTGTGTTTTGGTACGCTTAAGCTTTTGAATTAATCACATTTTCCCTATTGTACTTACTTTTGATGGTATAGCAAAAAAACCGGAAAACAATAAAATTGATTTTTAAAAATATCATAATATCCTCGGTAAAAAAACCAAATACTACTTTTTTAAAAATTTTTTTTTTAATGTGTGTTTTGATATGTCTAAGTTTTTGATGCAATCACATTTGGTATATAAACCTATACTTTACCGGACACCCATTTTTAAAAAAAAAATACGTGGGTTTTTATGCTGCATTCAAAAGTGTTTGAAAAAATTTCCGGAAACTTACAGTTCAAAAGTTATGGAAATTCAAAGTTGTCGATATTATGAAATAAACTTTTGAATGGACGAGCGATTGACCACGCTGTCAATAAATGTACTTAGAAACAATATTGAGGAAAACCGAGGTTTACCTGAGGTGTTTTACATAGCAAATAGGGGTTATTTTCGATTTGCGCGGATCGGAGTGACGGCGCTGAGTGCTGATACACGAGTAATCACTGCAACTTTGAATTGCCATAACTTTTGAACGGTAAGTTTCCGGCAATTTTTTCAAACACTTTTAAATTCAGCATAAAAAACGACGTATTTTCAAAAAAAAAAAAAAAAAATTGAAAAAAAAAGGGTGTCCGGTAAAGTAGGTTTATACCAATGTGATTGCATCAAAAACTTAGACATATCAAAACATACATTTAAAAAACAAATTTTTGGTTATTTTTACCGATAGGATACCATGATATTTTTAAAAATCAATTGTTTTCCTGTTTTTTTGCTATACCATCAAAAGTAAGTACAATAGGGAAAATGTTATTAATTCAAAAGCTTAAACGTACCAAAACACACATATTATATATTATTATATTATTACACAATTATTTTCCGGTTTTTTTGGTATAACTTCCATAATAAAAAAGAGAGACAATTTTTTCAAACATATTCAAATTCAGTGCCTTAAAATACATATTTTGAAAAAAAATAAAAAATTTGGAAAACGAGCTAGTTTAATTTGACAAAAAAAAAAAATAAAAAATGTTGGGTACCTTGAGAAATTATAAAATTGCATGTAGATGCCAACTTTTAATATTTTTTACATTATTAATTAATCAATTAATTATTATAAACTTTTACAAGATGATGTAGGTAACTCAATTATTTTTAATTTAATGAACTAGCTGAATCAGCAAAGCGATTAAATAGAAAATATAAAAGTAAATTGCGCGGGAATTTTACTAAACTGAACATGGCGGATATCATCATTCAGTAGCTGCAGTCAGTCATAGACACGAATTAAGATATATACCTTATATATACCTATTACCATTTACCTTATAATATCTTAAGAGGATGTCAGGCGTCAGCGCATTTATTTTCTCTCTCTGGCCTACGCGCAACATAGACAAAACGCATTAACGCAGAATCATTTTTTCTATGTTTTTAAGTAATCTTCGAGCAAAATCACCTTTCACAAAAAAAATTGAGAATAATATTTTTGAGGGAATGACATATCGATTTTATATTTTATTGTTATTTGACTTTGTATTTAACTTTCGAAATAAACAGAAAATGTTGTAAATTTAAATTGTTTTGTGACAATATTTAGACAAATCGATATGTCATTCCCTCAAAAATGTTATTCTCCATCTTTTTTGTGATGGGTGATTTTACTCTAAGATTACTTAAAAACATGGAAAAATGATTCTGCGTTTATGCGTTTTGTCTATGTTGCGCGTGGGCCAGAGAGAGAAAACAAATAGTGCTCTGAGTGCTGACATCCTCTTAATTCGTGGTCATAGACCCACAGACCTATAAACTATAATGGACAGAGCTTAGAGAGAGGTCAGCGGTACGAATGGTACGATAAAGAGAAAAGAGAAGGTGGGGGAAATACAGGGTTAGTTTCATAGGTCTATGCATAGGCGCAAATAGGGAGGGGGGATTTAGGGGCTTAGCCCTCCCAAAAATGTCCATAGCCCCCCCAAACATTTCCTACATTTTGTTTTAAGCTTATTCAATATTATCAAAGTAAAGCTTTAGCCCCCCCCCCCAATCCAAAACGCTATTTTTGAGCCTATGATTACTACTTTATATTCTTTCTCTCTTTTCTCTCTTTGTTCTTTGTTCTTTCTTTATCTTATATGATTCCCGTGCATTTAAGGCAGGAAGTAGTGGAATGTGCGCTGTCCAATTGTTTATAGGTCTATGCTCTAATTAGTAATCGTGGTCATATAAGCCCGGGTCGGCTACTCTTTTTTTGAGTTTTTTATTATCTATGGTTATTGGTTGTATAATCCACGGCTATAGCCGGTATCTATAGTCGTGGTATAATCACAGAACAATAATCTAAGACCGTGGTTGTAGCAATTCGTATTTTGATTTTTTGTAGCATCACTGTCTAGTATAATTTAAAAAGTGATAAGAACATTTTAAACATAAACAATTTTATCTATAAAAATATTTTTTATGATTTATGGTCTATACTCTATATTGTAGACTCTACTTACTGCTTGATAGTTGGTTCAGACAGTACAGTACTTACTACAATTAATAACACGTTTTTTGATATTTGTTTATATTAACTGTGGGTATGAACTTTACAAATGAATAAGATAAACTACAGTTATCTGTAATTGTAGGATATTATAGTTATCCAATAATACATTGCTGTGTTTTTCATCATGAAAGTTTGTAAGAATTCAAATACTTAATTCTCTATTTTTTAATAATCGAGGTTAACTATTTATTTCATGCCTTTTTTTTTTATTATTTTTATCTTAGAACTTGAAGTTAATAAGATCAGTATGGAATCCATTTCAACATCAGTTCCACCAGATATTCCAAACTCCGATGACAGTAACTATAAATATATAGATGGTGTATGTTTTTATACAGATCCAAGTACTAAGAAAGAGTATACTTGGAATAAGGAAAAAGGCACTTGGGCGGAGAAAGGCTTTGAAAACTATGAATATGATGAAATTTGTAAAACATACAAATATACGGATAAACAATCAAGTATTTATGTTCTATTTACATTAAGATATAAATAGAGCTTATCAAATGGAAAATACTGTTTTCTAGCCTGCACACTTATAATTGTTGTTGCTATAAATATAAATTACGATATCTAACCAATAAATTGTTATTGTTAATTCCAAAAAAAAATATCCAGTAAACTACATTTATACCAATATTTTAATTATTATTTAATTTTATAGGTAAACAATTAAATGTTAATTTGCAATTAAATATTATTATTTCAGATATGTCATACATGTGGGATCTAAAGTCTAATAAATGGGAAGTACAAAAAAAGGAATCCATAAGTTTGGTAGAAGACAAAGATTTTGATGATAATAATGATGGAGAAGAATTCGATGATGATGATGAAAAAGGAAGAACTCTGCGTACAGTAAAGCGGCAAGATATGAGTAAAGGAAAGTATGGACATGATGGTATTACTCAAACATATACTGATCCAGCCGACGGAACAGTTTATATTTGGGATAGAGAGAAAAACGCATGGTTTCCTAAGGTATATTATTATGATTTTTGCTTACTATATTCTGTATTCTTTGAGCTACAATTGGCTAAATTAAGTAACAAGCGTACATTTTACTAGAGTATACAGGGGCGTACTGGCCAGGTGTGCTTGTGTGCCGTAGCACACCGGGCCGGCATATATGTGTGGGCCGGGCCACCGGGGCATTTGAAATTTTGAACATTTGACAATATTACTAATTAATAAATTTAAATTTATTTTTAAATACAAAACAGTTTAAAAACCATTGCTATTGGTTGGTACAATGCTACAATAACTTCATAGTCAAACCATAAGTTTTATCCACAAAAATGTTTAAGCACTTTATCTGATTTGGTTAGTACATCGACCGCCAGAAAGTTATTGCTAAACTAAAACCATCGAACCATTTGCAAATATTTATAAAAGTACTGTAGGTTTCTTGAGAAAGAGATTTGTAATAAAGTGAATTTACTGTTTGTACTTTTTTTATATTAAAAGTAATGATTAATAATATCATAATACGACAATTCTGAAACTGATGAAGATGATTTTGGTTTAATACAAGTATGAATGGTGACTATAAAATAAATGATAAAAACAAAAGTAAACAAACATCAAAAATATCAAAAGAATTATAAATTTATGATTCTTATAAAATATATAATAATTAATATAACCTATTGGCTATTGTCTATTTATAATTTATACCCGAAAAAATAGGTATTCATAAAGAAGCTGTTATAAAGGGGCTTGGGCCGTTTAGCTTTGTAGAATACTGGGCTGTTTACCACCCAGTCCACCCCTGGGTGTATACATAGAATACAGACTTGTAGAAAGTTCCACGTCATTCCCAAACTCCTGAATATCTAAATGTGCTTTTCATTAGAACATTAGAATACAACTCTCAGATAAGCTCTTCTCATAAGACTCATATTTTTATTGATATTTATATAATTATAATAATTAAAAAGGTGGGCAAGTGGGTGTCGCTCTGCTGTACAGTAGGTTACAAGTGGGTCACTGTATAATGGATGGTATTAAATTTGAATTCAATGATATAATATCATTGTATAAGAAAAACGATTCTGAGCGGTGATGGTATGTCAGTCTATGTATAAGGCATATTATATACATATCTATGGTATTAAACAAAAATGAAAAAATTGACCTATAATAGGTACCTATAATAAATTCCAAATTAATCATATCACAATATCCATTAGATACTTATAACGCGTTATACATCAACAAAAACCGTGATACTATCATAGATATATAATAGTACACTTTAGAAGTTTCAAGTACCCACGAATAGTATTATTCAATCACAACAAAATAACTAAAATCGTAATTCTTGGTTTAAATATGAAATTTTGTCTAAATTTGAAATTAAAATGTCTGTAAAAAATAAGTGTGTTTATATATTTTTTAGATTTTTTGGTTACAGTATGAATTATTTAAGAGAATCTTTGTTTTAAATTTTCAACTCTTAGTTATAAAAACTGAACATTTTATAATTTTTTAATTCCAACGATTGATAATTTTCGAGATTTTGATAAATTTTGTCAAAATTCCAACTTTAAATGCTTATAAAAAAAAATCGTGCCTATGTATTTTTAATATTTTTCAACTGATATTATAACAATATATCAGGAGCCTTGTATTAAATTTTTACACTTTTTGGCCCAACAGATAAAACTTTATTGATATTTATAGAAAAAAAAACTAAAAAAAATTGAAAGCTGTAAATGTCCATAAACAGCTCAAAAAGAGTCAAAATATTTTCAAAATTGTATGGTGTATATGAAATGCTAATATAAACATTCAGTGAAATTTTCATGTATCTACAGTTATTCGTTTTTGAATTACAACAAAATAAGGAAATCGCTACATGAGAAATCGAGTGAAAATCCAATGTTGTAAAAATTTGAATTTCAAACGCTCATAAAAATTTAATTTGACTGTCCGGTAGAGATTTTTTTATTGATAAAGGTAGATAATCTTATAAGGAATCTTGTGTTTCATTTTCAAATCTTAGATTTAAAAAGAAAAATTTTTACGAATTCTTAACTCAAAATAATTTGCTAATTTTCGTGATTTTTCCATATTTTGTCAATTTTTGAACTTTAAATGCTTATAAAAAAAAATTGTGACTAAGGATTTTTAATATTTTTCATCTGCCTTTGAAACAACATATTAGGAGCCTTCTATTAAATTTTCAAGCTTTCGCAACCAACAAATAAAATTTTATTGATATTTCTAGAAAAAAAACTAAAATAAAATGAAAAATGAAAATGTCCCTAAACAGTTCAAAATAAATCAAAATATTTTGAAAATGTTATCGTGTATAGAAAATGCAAATATAAACAACCAGTGAAAATTTCATGTATCTACGGTCATTTGTTTTAAAGTTACACCAATAACCAAATTCGATTTTTTGGGAAATCGATTTTGCGTAAAAATTCCCGTTTTTCCTTAATTTTTATGTTGTTTTTTCCCGGCGCTTGTGAAAACTACTGGAAAATGTTTACTTTTGACCCCCCAAAGTACCAACTAGATTCACTTTCCTATCAGAAAAGGTACTATTGAAGAAAATCGAAGCACTTTTACTGTCCCAAAACGTGATGACAGACACAAAAATATAAATAAAAATATAAATAAAAATATAAATAAAAATATAAATAAAAATATAAAAATATAAAAACATACATCATTGTAAAACCAATACATTCATCGCTCCGCTCAGAATCTAAAATGCAGATCAATAGGAATAATTGGAACTTAATTTATAATAAATAAAAATAATAACTATCTTCTAATAACTAAATTATTATATATCATTATGATATTATATGGTTCACTTTATTATAGTCGATTCACAATTTAAAATGGATAACAATTAATACTTAATGGTAATAAACTAATAAATAATAATAGTTAAGGCGTTGGGCTAGGGGTCCACATTTAATAACTAAATAGTAAATACTAAATAGTACTAAATGAACACAATTGTCCACCTACTCATTACTTCTCAAACTCATGTGTATTTATGTGTGAAGTTTAAATTTAAATGTAAAAAAGTGGGTAAGTGGATGTCGCTCTGCTATACAGTAGGTTACAAGTGGGTCACCGTATAATAAATGGTATTAAATTTGAATTCATTGATATAATATCATTGTATACAAAATCGATTCTGAGCGGTGACAGTTTGTCAGTGTGGATATTTTGTATTATATTTATATTGGTATTACTTATTATTAATACGGTAGCCGGTAAGTTGAATTTATATTATAAAATTACAACAAAATAACTAAAATTAAAAAACACATAAACATAAAAATAATAAACATAATTAAACATAAAATAATTATAAAAAAAACTGTGTTTTTATATTTTGAGATTTTTTGGTTACAGAATAACCTACTTACGTAGAACCTTGTTGTTAGTTTTCAATCCTTAGCTATAAAAGTTGAACATTTTATAAATTTTTAACTTAAAAATAATTATTAAATTTTAAATTTGATAAATGATGTCAAGATTCAAAGTTTAAATGCTTATTAAAAATAATTGTACCTATATTGTAGCAATGAAAATGTAATACAAGGCTCCTATATATTGATATCAGAAGCCTTATATTACATTTTCACGCTTTTTGACCCAACGAATAAAATTGTATTGACATTAACAAAAAAAAAAATTTAAAAAAATTTAAATTATACGTAAACAGCTCAAAATGTATCAACATTTTTTCAAAATTTTATATTGTATAGAAAATGAAAATATAAATATTCAGTGAAATTTTCATGTATCTAGAGTTATTTGTTATTGAATTACAGCAAAATAAGGATATCAATACATGATTAATCAAGTAAATATGAAAGTTGTACAAATATGAAATCAAACAATCGTAAAAATTTAATTTGATCATTTTGTAGACATTTTTTTTTTTTTGATAAAGGTAGACAAACTTATCAGGAATCTTGTATTACATTTGCAAATCTTAGATTTCATGAGGAAAGTTTTTATGAATTTCTAGCTCAAAATAATTTGCACATTTTTGTCGTTTTTACGTATTTCCGATTTTCCTTAATTTTTTATTTGTTTTTCTCGGCGCTTTTAAAATTTACTAGGAATTTTAAAATTTGTCCTCCCTAATGCAAAAACAATATTCACTTTCTCATCAAACAAGAATCAAAGCATTTTTTCAACCACTTATCATGTACACAGACACAAAAAAAAAAAACAAAACGCACATCATTGTAAAACCAATACATTCATCGCTCCGCTCAGAAACTAAAATCCAAACTGTATACAAACTATGGAGTTTGCAATATTGATCCTGCACAATAAAGAAATCTATAGAAATGCCATTTATCACTATTTGGTATTTGTTAATGATATATTAAATAAGATACCATTTTTTTTTTTGATATTTATTTATTTACTCTAGAAATCATAAATAGTGTTCCACTTTATGTCTTTAGTCTTTATAAATGCACTTTCAAAGTTTAAAAACCTTTTAACTTGAAATTTAGAATTTTCTAATTTTCATATAAATTATAATTTTGGTTTAAAATTTAAATATTTAGAATAATTAATTTTAACTTTTAAATGCGTTCCTGTATTGCACGTTACTATTATAACTAGAGAGCTGATTTTTATGCACTAAATAGTATTGAAATATGCCATAATATAATAAACAGTAAAAATCATAAAAATATGCAAAAAATATATTAAGTTGATGCAGTTATATTTTTAGTTTCCAGTTTTTTATGACTAAAACTTTATAGTATTAACCAACTGACACAGCAAGAGCGATTATTTATTTTATCTTTGTATAAATTATTATTAAGTGCCTATAAAATTTATTTTTAATTTTTCTACTCTACAAAATATTATTTTATGAATTTTTTTAACTTTTTGCTTCAATATGCAATAAATTTTGAATTTTTCCAAAATATACAAAAATATGCAGATATATGTAAAAAACAATTTCACCATTAGTTTCAAATTATTGGAGATAACTGACAAAAATCCAAAAATATGAAAAGGAAAAAAATATGCAATTGCATAGAAATCCGCTCTCTAATTATAACTTATACCTTACCTAACTTATAAGTTATAAGAATGTAACTATATATAAAAAATAAAAAAACCAAAAACAAAATTATCAAAAACGTTATTTGGAAATAATATAAAAAACTTAATAATCCAAAACGTTTTAAAATGTTATCCAAAAACTAAAAATGTAAATTGTTTACCATTCCGGATTAAAAAAATCATCCTCTAAAATGTACAAATTGAACGGATCTTATAAAATATTTGTTTTCTAAAAAAATGCATTGTAAAACCAATGAATTCATCAGCCTCTTTAGTATATAAAATAAAATATTTTTGATTACTATAATATAATATATGCATTATTATAGTCTTGTGAATAATTGTGTATATTTATATTTATTAACATTGTGATTGATTTTATTTAATATTGTGGTAGATTGATGATGATTTCATGGCCCATTACCAACTTAGCTATGGATTTAATTCAACTGACAGTTCTACTGTAAGTGTAAATAGTACAAACACATTAAAATCAAATACTATTGGAGCTCAAAGTAATGAAAATCAATCTGAACCTACCTTGAATGCTTCAGATGTAGTAATTGAACCTGAAAAAAGGAAACTTCCGCAGCCTTCTGAACCAAGTAAATAAAAATAAATATACTTACAGTTTGAGGAAAACAATTTATTTAATAATTGTTCTAACTTATTTATAGATTGGTTTGAGATTGATGAAGAGCATAACACAAAAGTATATGTCTCAAATTTACCACTAGATATAACCGAACAGGAATTTATTGATTTAATGCAAAAATGTGGATTGATCATGAAAGATATTGACAGTGGTCAAATGAAAATTAAGCTTTATACTGAGAGAGGCACAGACATTCTTAAAGGAGACGCTCTATGCACATATATAAAGGTATTAAACGTTTTTAATATAATAATATTACTAAATACTAATACAGTGATTGACATTTTGATCATTAACATATTTTAACAAATTCAATAATTTCTTATAAATAAATTAGACAATTTTATTTATTTTTGAAATTTATATCACGTTTATGATTGATATAAAATGTACCTATTACTGTTAAATTTTAGTTTATTGAATATTGCTATTTTTTTGATGTTTTGGTAAAAATGTAGTTTATTTAGCCAAAATGTTAATTACATACTTGTGTCTTTTCTTGTCTATTTAATATTAAACCTATAAAAATGTATTTGAATGCACTGTGCAAATAATTTGTACTTTGAAGATTGCATATTGTTATGTCATAATTTTTTTTACTATGTTACAATTTTGTATTATACATTTTAAGGTTACATTTGTGGATATTTTCTAATTTTTGAAAACATTCCTTGTAATTTTTATGTATATCAGTACCATAGTAAAATATCTGTACTTTTAATACACTACTTGAAGACTTTGTACATCCCAAGATATTTTGTAAAGAATGTAGGGGTAATAATATATTACTTTTGTATTCAACCATGTATATTAATACTTTATTTCATATAAGTCAACCAAGTTTTTAAATGATAAATATTTAATTTTATAATTTACGATTATGGGGCTAGTGAATATTTTGTCCTACCATAAAAAATAAATGTTTAGTAACCTTACAAGAACTTAAATGACAACTATTTACACACATTTAGCACTCATTCTGCTCTAAACTGGTGGTTTACATGTAGTTTGCATTGTCGTAAGTATATAATTTTAGAATTTGTTAGATAATAGTTGAATACCTTAAATGTTATAAATAGGAACATCTTTGATATTATTAAAATTATTTATTTAATATGTATCTCGTATACTGCATTTAAAATATTATATATTTTTTTTATGAATAGGTATTTAATTAATATTCCTAAACTGTATTATTCATACATTCTGGTTGAGGTTTTGTTTCACATATAAAGTTTTTTTTTTGTAAGCAGCTTTGTGCATTCCATTTGTAGTCAATATTTGGATCTAGTGATATACACTGCCATTGATCATTTCGGTTATTATCAAAATGTTGTATAGTTTCAAATCTGTTGTATCGAATTTTACGACCTGACGTTGCCCATTTCCATTGGTCTTGGCTCCAATCATAAATGCCTCCTATCCATCTTTCTTTTGTTTCTAAATAATACAAATAAACAGATATAAAATGTTTAGATTAATTATAATTATATTATTTGGATTTAAATTTAAAATTATGTTCAAGTTCAACTAAATATTTATTTTTATCTATCACACTATTAAAGTGTTTAACTTTAATTTAGTAATCTAATATCTAGAACAGAAACAACCAACAAATACGTAATACATAGTAAGTAAATAGGGCCTGGATGTTTATAACTTTTTCATCTTTTCTGGAACATCATAGGACATAGATGATGCTTTTCTAGCTTAAAATGCCGTGTTTTTTTAACATATAAATCTATATAACTAATTTTAATTTCTAATTTACATTTTTTTTGTTTTTTTTTCTCGTTTTGTCATTTTTTTACTTTTAAGAGGACATCATAGTCGTACCCCCATATTATGTTGTCTCTGTCTTACTAACGCATAATATACCTACCAAAATGTACGTTCAGCAGTTCCAATTGTTTATTGTTAGCTTAAAAGTTAGTATAAGTGAAGGACTAAGATATAAGATATCTTAGTTTGTGGTGTGAATATTGACCTATTATCAAATTTAAATGTAAGAATATTATCTGTGTTCTCTCGTAGGTCTTTTACGATATTTTAATTTTTAACAGAATTATGAGCATTTTTAAATATTAATATTTTACATTACTCATAACTCACTTTAAAAATAAAAATATTGTATAAAACGAACGAGAGAACACAGATAATGTTCTTACATTTAAGTTTGATAATAGGTCAATTCACTCCAGTATTTCAGTTAACAACACGAAATTAGAAATGCTGGACATATATTTAGATACATTATGAGTAAACGGGAAAAATGGGGATACGACGCGGCGTTCTCTTAGGGTTATTTTTTAAAGTTTAGAGCATTTTTTAATTATTTTAACAATTGAGAACAAAATTACGAGTTAATTATTTGTCGTTATTAAATTTTTATATTTATCTCAAATCGAAAAAAACCTATTTTATTAGGTCGACTTTATTACGTATGTTTATAAATTGTACTTTTAGTTTCTGAGTGGAATGATGAATATATTGATTTTACAACGATGTGTGTTTTTTTAATTATTTTTTTTATTCTTTTTTGTGTCTGTCATCACCTTTTAGGACAATAAAAGTGCTTGGATTTTCTTCAACAGTATCTTTTCTGATAGGCAAGTGAATCTAGACGGTACTTTGGGGGGTCAAAAGTAAAAATATACTAAGTAATATTACATTTAGGCTATTTGCACCTATTGCGCCTATAACCCTGGTTATTACTTATTATTAGGGTCTTTAAGTTGAATGTTGATGCACTAAAAATTCTATAAAA
The DNA here is from genome assembly GCA_949089665.1 of Macrosiphum euphorbiae. Lineage (NCBI taxonomy): Eukaryota > Metazoa > Arthropoda > Insecta > Hemiptera > Aphididae > Macrosiphum > Macrosiphum euphorbiae. The sequence goes on from CARXXK010000001.1 coordinate 24,945,485, forward strand.
ATGCCCTAAAAAATTGCATTTATTATATGACATACCACTAAAAATTACCTAAAAATGTTTATACCTATGTTAATGACCTAAATAATTAAATGATGCTCATAAAACTGTACTCTGCTGTACAGTAGGTTAAAAGTGGGTCACTGCATAATGGATGGTATTAAATTTGAATTCAATGATATAATATCATTGTATAAGAAAAACGATTCTGAGCGGAGACGGTATGTCAGTCTACTCGTCTAGGTATAAGACATATTATATACTTATCTATGGTATTAAAAAAAATTGACCTATAATAGGTATCTATAATAAATTCCAAATTAATCATATCACAATAGCCATTAGGTACTTATAACGCGTTATACATCAACAACAAACCTTGATACTATCATAGATATAAAATAGTTCTTCTTGGTTTTTTTTTTATGTAATTTCGTTAAAATTTGAACTTAAAATGACTATAAAAATAAACTGTAAACTTATGTATTTTTAATATTTTTCAACTGATATTGTAACAATATATCAGTAGCCTTGTATTACATTTTTACACTTTTCGGTTTAACAGATAAAACTTTATTGATATTTATAGAAAAAGAAACTAAAAAATTGAAAGCTGTAAATGTCCGTAAACAGCTCAAAAAGAGTCAAAATATTTTCAAAATTCTATGAAATGAAATATAAAATATGTTCATTCAGTAAAATGTTCATGTATCTACAGTTATTCGTTTTTGAATTACAAGAAAATAAGGAAATCGCTATATGAGAAATCGAGTGAATATTCAATGTTGTAAAAATTTGAATTTCAAACGCTATTATAAGAATTTAATTTGACTTTCTTATAGACATTTATTTTTTGATAAAGGTAGACAAACTTATGAATAATCTTGTATTACATTTTCAAATCTTAGATTTAAACAGAAAATTTTTTACGAATTCTTAACTCAAAATAATTTGCTAATTTTCGTGATTTTTCCATATTTAGTAAATTTTTGAACTTTAAATGCTTATAAAGTTTTATTGACATTCATAGAAAAAAAGACTGATACAATTGGAAACAAAAATGTTGCTAAACAGTTCAAAACAAATCAAAATATTTTGAAAATTTATCATGTATACCTATAAAATACAAATATAAACAACCAGTGAAAATTGCATGTATCAACATCTCATGTTTAAAGTTAAACCAAAAACCAAAATCGATTTTGCATAAAAATTCCCTTTTTTCCTTAATTTTCCTTTTGTTTTTCACTGCGCTTTTGAAAATTACTGAGAATTTTAAATTTTAACTTCCCCAATGCACCAACAATATTCACTTTCCAATCGAACAAGATACTGAAGTTGAAAATCGAAGCATTATTTCGACTACTTATCGTGTACATAGACACAAAAAAAAAAAATTTGAAATAAACACACACATCATTGTAAAATCAATACATTCATTGTTCCACTCAGAATCTAAAATTAAATTTTTTACAAGTACGGTTCATTAGTTGTAACTTTAAAAGCTGAAAAGTTATGACTTATGAATTAATTGCCCTAAATATAATCTTTATAAATTGAAATACTAAGAATAATATTTTGCATACGAATATTAAAATATTATTTATAAGTGTAAATTTAATTTGGTATTGAGCCTTGGTATTTTGTTATGTATTCATGTCATTAAAAAATTTTTTATGACTAATATAATATGTTGCAGTGACTGTCTTGGTTAATTGTACTTTTTATAATCCTTATTAACTATAAAGTAATGCTTCTTCGTTCATATTATTTAAAAAAATACAATTATATGAAGATAGTTTCTTAGTATTTAATAATTCCAATAAAAAAATAATAATTTTTGTTAATTTTAGTTATTTAAGCAGTCTATCTAAAATTATACTAACAAATAATAAATTTTTATAAATAAATGTATATTATTGTGTATAGATTAAGCAGGGCTTGCAAAAGTTATGATAACGTTATATTTGACAATATAACGATTGAAATTTGTAAACGTAAATATAACGGAAGGAGATAATCAAAAATAATTAAATACTAAAATACCTCAAAACAAAACACAACGATTAACAAAATATATTGTATATCATTAAATAAAACATAACGCAAAACGTAATTTATAGAATATCATTAAACGAAAAATATCGCAAAACGTAATATATAGATAGTTCCATTGAACGAAAAATAACTCAAAACGAAATAATTTAAAAGTTATATTGGTTTAGTAGAAATATTTATTGCATGCATACGGTCATTATAATTGATTATAAATTATAATATAATTATAATTATAATATTACTATGTTCCGTATCCGGGCAATTACCTAACCACATTAACATTAACACTATTCTAAATAATGATGATAAAAGCAAAATTTGTACAACGTTTTAATTCTGAAATCTGAATAACGATATAAATGCAAAACTTGGCTAACGTTTCAATTCTGAATAACGATAAACACAAAAATAGTATAACGTTTTAATTGTAAATAACATAAAACGGAATTTTTTCAAATGTGGGCCCTGGTATAGAGTAAAGACCACTTTGTTGACATAGTGATTAGGTCATAGATAATAATGTACTAGATATAAACTTATGGTTTATGAAGATTACTTACCTAGGTACTTCTAGTATTTAAAACTTTCGAAATATCTTATTAAATATTATTTAATCTTATTTAATCATTTATTTGTATTGCTACATTCTACAGTAATAACCAGGGCTCGTAACTTCATGCACTAAAAAATGCATAAATAAGCATGCATTCATGCACTAAAAATTGTCAAAATATGCATTAAAATATGCACTTAAAAGTTCAAAAATATGCGTTTATATGCATTAACATTTTTAAATTATGCACTCAAAATATGCATTATGTAAAAAAAACATGACCAAATTTTAAAATAATAAGAATAAATCCATACATTTTAAAAGTATTTTATTCCTTTTAATTTTTATATATTTAACAGTCAAAATTAATAAAATAAAAAATAAAATTAATACTTGTGAAGTTCAAATAGCTTTGTCATCTTTATAAATTTTAATTAGGTAGTCAATTTTGTCTAATTTGTTTACACTCTTATTCAGCACCAACAATGAAAACATTTGGAATGAAATATTAGGTTTTTCATTTTGAGATAATTTAGTAATATATATTTTATAAGTGTTTTTTTTATGTTTTCCAACAAGAGGGCGCATTAGTAGACAAAATATGGCATAAAACCATGGTTTCGTAATTCAAGTAATACGGCTTATTGAAGTGGTTTACTGTAAAAATACCCATTATAAAAATTGTAAAGTAGAACCTTTTTTTATAATCGTAAGAAGCCTGATTTTCGATATTTTTATTAATTAGCTAAATAATTACTCAATAAAAAATTTAAAAACCCGTTATAATTTACCATGCGATATTGGACGATTGGAACAAGATATCAAAAATCAGAGGAAACTTTTCAAATATTTGTCTAAAATATATTTTTATGAAATAATATGCACTAACGACTGTAAAAAATCAACTATATGCCGAATATGACTTTACACCCAAAACATGCAAAAACATGCACTATCAAACTTCATATTATTATTACTGTTGTTATGAAACGGATTTGTATCTCAGTTAGCATGTTTTCCTGTGTGGCAAAAAAAACATGCAGATGCATGAACTTACGAGCCCTGGTAATAACTAATAACTGTTCAACAAATTAAGAAAATTACCATTTTTTCTATATTTTAAAAATTTTCGAATATTATGATCATCCACTTCTTTGGCTAGCACAGCGAGTTTACTTCCTTTTGCCAAATATTTGCATTCAAAAAAAGCTTCTTGCCATGTTGCTGTTTCTTTACTTAAATGATAACAGTTATTTCCAAATTTTGAAAATCCGTTTTGACAATTGTACATCAATTTTGATTCACACGTATAAAATGCAACTGTAAAGTAAAAAATAAATTTATTCAAGCTATGGCAAGTATGTAAATATTGTTCATGTTATTTGAACATACCAATTAATATTAAATAAAGATAAACATTTTTTAACTCAGCTAATATTTTAAAATTCATTTTTAGTTTGAAAAAAACAACACAAAAAAAAAAATGTTCAGAAACTTTGATCTTTACTAGATCAGTTACACTTTAATACTAAAATGTTTTTATAGACTCCCCAGTATTACGATTTTTATTCATTATTCAACCTTCAGGCGAGTTTTGTTCATCCAGCCAATTATAAAACATCGCGTTATGAATTCCAGAAAAAAAAGATTATTACTCAAATAAACTAGTTAGGTTTTGGTATAGATACTTAAATACTTAATAATTTTGATGTTTATTTTATATTATTATTTATTAATAAGGTTCTTTTACATGTCTAATATGTATATTGTATTTTATTATATTAGGAATATCTATTTTTCTAAGATATGTATAATGTATACTTGATACTTCTTATAATTTTAATATTTTAATTTTTCTTTTAAAAGAATTAAATGTAAATAAGTATTTATATGAAAAACTGAAGCAGGTATCTTGGGTTTTTAATTTATTGTCTGACTAATTTTAACGTCTGTATTATTTACGCATTTTGTCTTAAATAAAACAAAGGTAAAACAAATTTTAATCTTATAGGTTGCTTTTTATAACTTAATTTATCACAGACATTACATATTAAATATATCCATAAAAAAATAATGGTTAACGATTTTAGTATAGGTATTACTTTTTATGCTCTAATAACTATAGATATTTATCAATTTTAATAACATGACATTGAAAATAGTTGTTCTAATATTTTAAGCTATAATTAACCATTATTTCATCGATACCTATTTTCAATATTATCGAATTTATAATATGAAAAAAAATATGTTCAACATATTATTATATCTGCTTCACTTAACTAACAATTATTTATGATATTTAAGTTGACGAAATAATATGTTTTTAATTTTTTTTAGTCAGAATCGTATTGAAACATAAGTTAAATCGATTGTACCCGGTTACCTATTTTATAACATACCTATGTAGTGCGTAAATATATTTTTATTATGCCGTTGATTTTTCATAAATATAGGTATTACCAATGTAATAATATTAAATGTTTGATATTTACCAATTATCGATGATAGTTGGTATGATTCTCAGACATTTTTCCCCAAGACACTCCTAAAAAAAAACCAATATAATTTGCAAGTTAACGCCCTTCCTGAAATAATTATTATCATCAAAAACTATTCATTGTTAAAATGTTTTAATCTAAATTACCACTCCTCGAAAGCTTTTGTGTCTATTGTTATTTCCTACCTTGATATTAAATGTAAAAATTATAATTGCGCATGCTTAAATAGCAGAATTTATGATACCTACTTATAAACTCTATGGGGCGCAAACATTAAAAACCTAAAAAAGCGATATTGAATATTGATGATTACGTAAAAAAAACAAAATACAAATCAATTTACTTTAGTAATATAATATAGGTGCTTTAGAGAACCTTTACATTAATAGTATAGTATAAGCCTAATATACATAACTATAATATACAATATACGTGAATATAATTATAAAATGAATGATTTATTAATTATATAATATACTTATCATTTGTTATATTATAGTATAATTCGTCGAAAATTTCAAAATTTTTCAAATGTTTTTTGTCCGTAAGCAGTTGGGTAGGTTGTGTATAGTTATACAAACAAGTATAGAATAGACTGGACTGTGAGTTGGACAATATTCCTTGTCTCGTGTCGTTACCCTCGGAATACTGGAACTGGATGGATGTACAATGTCAATGTCTGATGTGTCAATATGTACTCCATTTCTATACGGAAGTTTTTTACTCTTTTAAATCACGATTTAAATTTTTATTTTATTCTCCTTAGTTGAATACTATTCGGAGTATTCCGATCTATAAAAATAAAATTTTGGACAAGTAGTTAATTAGTTAACTTATAAGTTATAACTCATAATAGTGTTTAAAATTTAAAATTTAAAAATGGTAAAAATTTATTTTTTTAAAGAATGTTGTTTTTTTAACAACTTAAATTATGTTTGAATAACGCAAATAGATTTTGAAATAATGAGTGTCTTGCGTGGATCTCTAGGCATATAGAGGGAGTTTGGTCACATTTAGGTTGGTTGGTGCCCTGGCAAATCATATTATGTTATTGCGCCTCCCATCAACAAAACAAATATGTGATGACATTTTCAATTTTGAATTAGTCGATTCGCGGTATTTGTTGACAACTTTTCGTTTCATTTTTTTCTTTCTCCTTTTCAATTCACGAACCCGAATGGTTTTTTGAAGCCATTTTTTTTGTTAGTCTACAGCAGCTAAATTTATTATTATTAACTTAATAATAACTATATAAAATAAATAGTTTTTATGATTACAATGATTAATATTGTAGTTGTTATTACTATTGCAGCAATTTAAACATCTTGGAAAGCATTATTACTACATAGCATTTTATCAATACGCCAATACAAATTACAATGTACCTATATATTATACATATTACGTAGGTAGGTACATACTACGACATTAATACATTATACTACATATTATATTAGTTTAACATGCAATTATTATGGGTGTGTGAGTGACAAGTGTGTTTTAATAAATATATATTATTATGTTTCATATTCGTATATGGTAGACATATACATCGTAGTCGTAAGTACAGTACTGAGTACAATACTCGTGTATAAAGCGAATCGCGGGATAAAAAATATCTGTACACATTTTAGATTCTAAGCGGAGCAATGTATTGATTTTATACAATGGCCAGTATGTGTGTTTTTTTTTTTGTGTCTGTCATCACCTTTTAGGACAGTAAAAATACTTCGATTTTTTACAACAATATTTTTTTGATACGTGAATCTAGTTGATACTTTGGGGAATCAAAAGTAAAAATTTTTCAGTAGTTTTCAAAAGCGTCGGGAAAAAAAAAAAAGGAAAAACGGGAATTTTTACGCAAATTTAGTTTTCAACAAAATCGATTTTGGTTTTTGGTGTAAAACAAATATCCGTACATACATGCAATTTTCACTGAATGTTTATATTAGTATTTTATGTAGGTACATGATACAATTTTCAAAAAGTTTTGAGTGATTTACGGACATTTTCAGTTTCCAAATTTTATTTTTTTTTTGTATAAATGTCAATTAAATTTTATTCGTTGGGTCAAAAAGCTTTAAAATATAATACAAGATTCCTCATACGTTTGTTTTCCTTTATCAAAAAAAAAAAAATTTCTACCTGAAAAATAAATTTTTTTGAACTGAAGTTTAAATTTATTCAACATTGGATATTTACTAGATTTCTCATGTACCTAGCGATTTTCTTATTTTTCTGTAATTCAACAACGAATAACTGTAAATACTTGAAATGTACACTATATGTTTATTTTAACAATTCCTATACTTGATATAACATTTTGAAAACTATTTGACTCGTTTTGAGCTGTTTGCGGATGTTTCTAATTTTCAATTTTTTTAGTTTTTTTCTATGAATATCAATAAAATTTTATTTGTTCGGCCAAAAAGCTTGAAAATTTAATACAAGGTTATATCGTTGTAATACCGGTTTCAAAATATTAAAAATACACAGGCACACAGTTTTTTATAAGCATTTAAATGTTGACAAAATGTATCAAATTTTAAATTTTAAAATGATTTGTAGTTAAAAAATGATAAAATGTTCGACTTTCATAGTTAAGGATTGACAATTTTAAACAAGATTCCACGTAAATAGGTAAATAAATTACTTTATTCATAATAATATCATCAAATATATTTAGTAATATATCATAGGCTTCTCTCAGAATCGTTTTTCGTATGCAATAAAATATATTATATCATTGAATTCAAATTTAACACAATCCATTACAGTGACCCACTTGTAACCTACTGTACATCAGTGCGACACCCACTTTCCCACCTTTTTTAAATTTAAATTTAAACTTTTACAGTTTTAGAAGTAATGAGTAGGTAGACAATTGTATTCATAAAAAAAATAGTACTATTTACTATTTAGTTCTTAAATGTGGACACATATTTTGTGGTTTTGCATTTGCGCTTGTATGAATGTAAGAATCTTAAATTGGTAACAGGTAAACTTTGTATATAGCCATTGATTGCATAAAATTAAATATTAATTTACCTACTACGTTAAGATAAACTTTCATATTAATATATTGGTACCTAAACTAATTATATTATAATCCAGTGGTGTTTTATTTTTGTCGTGAGGGGAAACTCGTATTGTATTTTCCATAATCTTGTACCTCAGCCTTTTTTGCAAAAGGCAGCATTTTAATTCTCAAGTAAATAACTTAGGTACCTAATTTGAACTTTAAATGTCTTAAATTTTCCCAGTTAAAGCTTAATCCAGAAATAAGTATCTATGTCTTAGTCTGAAATATACTGAAATTACGCCACTGCAGTTGCTAGTCGTATTCTGTATAGAATGACAAGGTCAATTATTGTTTTCTTTATTTTATTTAGGGCCTCGTACGTCTCTCAGGCCTACAATTATTTCTATCAATCATACATCAATATATTCAAGTTATGAGGTTATTAATTATTTTATACAAGTTCTAATGTTAATCATAATTATTAATTCATATATTATTAGTCTTATGATGCCATATCGTATATGAACGAAATACCTAACTAATAACTTATTATTCATTGCGTTTATACATGATGGCATCATTAATGTCCACTATTAACAGAAAATAACATGACAAATTCAATAAGTTGACCTTAAGCTTTTAAATTTCAATGACGCCATTTATAACTTATGGCTTTATAGGAGGAAAACACGTTGCTCAACAGCTCAACTATTAAATAACAGTGGTTTTTTTCATTATGATCATGATTTTTATTGTTTTTCGTTATTCATTTTCAGATAGAATCAGTAGATCTAGCATTAAAGTTGTTGGATGGTTACATATTTCGAGATAAAGAGATCAGTGTGGAAAAGGCGAAATTTACAATGCGTGGAGAAAAATATGACCCATCATTAAAACCAAAAAAGAAAAAGCGTAAAGATAAAGAAAAGATAAAAAAAATTCAAGAAAAGTACCTAATGTTTTCCATTTTACTATGATAAATTATAATTTATGTATATTTATTATTAGTTCTTACAATCCATTTATTTGTTTTCTTTAAGGTTATTCGATTGGAGGCCTGATAAAATTATTGGCGGAAGAGGAAAACATGAAAATGTTGTGATTGTTAAAAATTTATTTGAAAAAGAAACATTTGACAACGATGTATCATTACTTTTAGAATACCAAAGAGATCTCAGGGAAGAGTGCTCAAAATGTGGTATAGTGAAAAAAGTAGTTGTGTATGATGTAAGTGTATACTATAATATTATAATGAATTGTCAGTTTTCTTTTTTATTTAAACTGCTATAATTAGAGGTACCTATGTTACATTTTTACCTGATCCCAAGTTTTAATGTGAAATTCGAATATTAACCTAATCTATTAATCATAGTTTTATCAAAACATAAATTATACCCGTTATACATGATACGTGTTATATTCAATCAAATAAAGAAGATAGACATAATGATAAAGAAGATATTATAATAATATCTAGATTCTATAGAAATTATAAAATAAATTAACTTTTTTACCACTGGCGGAAAATATTTAACCGTATTTAATTTTTAGGCGCAATTTTTCTTACAAGGCCCAGCTGACAGCTGTTCATTATTGTTTCTAGCTCTTCCCCTATTTCCAGCAGTGACTGATGAGATGTTTTCAAACTTTTTGTTTATAAATATAATTCTTAACTATATGCTGTTTATTTTTTAAGAGACATCCAGAGGGTGTTGCTCAAATTAATTTCAAGGAACCTGATGCAGCTGATGCTTGTGTGCTACTATTAAATAATCGGTGGTTTGGACAAAGAAAGATTACTGCTGAAACATGGGATGGGAAAACTAAATACAAGTGTGTATAATAAATTTAAATAATTAAAATAAATTAATTTTTAATTATAATTTATACTCATATATATTTTCCTTTTTACTTTTTAGAGTCATTGAAACGCCTGAAGAAACCGAAGAACGCTTAAAGAAATGGGAGACATATTTAATAGCTACTGGTAGTACTGAAAAGAATGATGCTCATGAATCTGATAGTGACTCAGTAAAAACTAAAAGCGGTGGTGAAAGTGATGATGAAATGTCATCAAATAATCAAACTACAAATAATGAAAATAAAGGTAATTTTATATACTATTTATTTTTTATATGATAACAAATATATGAGATAATATTATAAAGTAGAAAATAAAATAAAACATAATATATTATAATAATTATTTAATTTACAGATAAGTCAGAGTCAGATTAGTCTTCTCCAGCAGGTATAGCGTCTTCTAGCCGTTTGTTGAACTTTATTCGCAATTCAGTGGCCAAATCGCCTTTAAGTTGATCTTGCACAAACCAACAAGACACATCCATTTGTACCTAAACACATAACAACTAATTAAAATACTTATTATATTTTGTATGTACAAAAACTATTTGAACATTAATTAGTATTGCCAAAATATAAATTGTATTTATACTCAACACAATAAAGCTCTAGAAAATAATATTAATAACATATTTTCATACAGTTTAATAATATAAAGAAAAATTATTTTGTATAACTGTAATAATTCTGATGTAGAATAATATTTTGTACTAAGTTCTAAATGGCTTCTAAGTAGTATTTTACTCAATTGTGAAATTATTTTCATGACATTAGTCTTATTATTTATACAAAATTTCTTCAACTGTCACAAATAATAAGTATATTTGAATCTATTTTATTTTTTATACTAGTATAGTAACTCCCAATTTAATTTTTTGTCATAAAAATCAAAACATTAAAAATCAACTACCAAGTATCTAACCTATAATTATTTTTTATTGTACCACGCAGGCCTATTTTAAACATTATATCATAAATACCATTTCACACGATCCTCTTAAGGCTCCACAAAGTATATTGCTATATTTGAGATTTTGATAGTTATCTGGTAGTTCCACAAATTCTGTTAGTGGATTAGTGTCAAATGTTAAGGAAAACTCATCTCCAGCAGCACTCCAATTAGTTAAAGCCGGAGTTATACCCAAATACATTTTAAATGCATACTAAAATAAAAAGATTATGATAAATTTAGAATACTTCAAAGTTCAAAGTCTAATAATCCGGATATAAAATGTTTCAAAATATAGGTAATAGGGATATAGAATTCTAACCTGAATTTTATCTGCGGTTTCTCTTAAGTCATAACATCTTCCAGCATTAGTACGTGCTAAAAAATCTTCAACCATACGGACACCAATATTATAACCCATTCGATCTAACTGTTTGTTTACATCCTCAACATTTTCATAGTCTTTCATTAATTGAGATACTATGGCTCCATAAGTTAACGTAAATAACTCAGAATTCTGAAAAAATTTTGTTAAATAATGTATTAATAAACATACAAACATACAAACAAGTACAGTGTCCCTGCTATACAAAGAAGTATACTGTATTAGTATTAAATATTAATATTGATTATAGAATAGATTCTTGTTTATTCTAAAATCAATGGTATTAAGTATAAATAAATAATACAATAAAGTGTCTATCTAAGATTTTTATACTAATAGTTAAGTTTTCTGTAAAACATTGCATTTACCTGTGTTCAAAATTAAAAAAAAATCATAAATATTTCTAAATCTTGAAAATGTATAATAGGATGGTACCTAAAATTTACTACCGGTATTGCCGGTTGTATACTCCGTACAAAATAAGAACGTACCCGGGCGGGGTACTAAAACAGGTTTGCTGCGCGCAGGTCATAGTTATGACTATAACAATTACTGGGTTTATATTATGGAGTTAAAACGGTTTAATTTGTATGGATATTAAACAGCAAGGTGCAGTAAAAAATAAATTATATAGGTCAGTACTCCTGGTTGTGGATAAAAAATATATCAGTAAACATACATATTTCAGGTAAAACAATTTAGAAATAAAATTGTTTTAACTGCAAACATTGAAACACGTATACTGAGGACGAGTTGAATTAAAATTTGTTTCACTTTTGTTCCCATACTATGAGATGTTCGATATTTGAATAATACCATTTTTTAACGTTATTAGCTAACAATAAGATAAGTAGTAATATTACTTGAGTTGTAATTTAATGTAAGTTATAATAATATAAGTAACATCAAATTTTAAAACGAAAATAATTTGGTATCACAAGAAACAATTAATAGGTACTTACAACTTTCTTAACGTCTAATCTTGTGTTCTGTCTTGACATGGTCACAGTGGATAATTGTGGACAGATAATTACACTAAAGTTCAATAAGAAGAGATTCAACAACGCAGAATAGAAAATCGTACGTTTCCACGAATAACTTAAATGTTTAACATCAGAGAATTTTCCATCGGCTTTTGAGTTTTGATATAATCACAGAATATAACAAGATAATATATTATAATCCAGAGTTGCCCTATCAGAATAAGTATTATGAATTATGTGAAGAAAAACATAATATCGGATTTTGTTTCCGATAACTAATAACGCAATTGATAGATAGCGCTAATTTTCAACTTTTTGTAAATCCCACCAATTAATATTTTGAATATTTTATAATACTTTCTACTCAGAAACTATTTTAAGAACAAACCTAGATGTTGGTGTGTTACAACACACAATTTAAGTATTGATCGAACTGATAATTTCCTCACCAAAAATTACTACCCTCCCATATCATATTATTATAATAGTATTTACTATTATAGTATTATTTATACGCAGGGCCGGTTTTAAGGGGGGGAACCGGTGGGCAATTGCCCGGGGGCGGCAAAATTATCTCAGATAAAATAAACAAAAAATTAATTTTTTTCGTAAAGAGAAAGATTTCTAAAAAATGATATATTTTATAATTATTTATTTTTTAAATTCACATATGCATACATTTTTTTTTACCTATATTTTATCATTTTAAATAAAGAGAAATAAACGTTATTAACTAAGTAGGTAATAGGTAGGTACCTAACATTATTAAATATTAGTGGGTTTATTTTTACTAGTAAACTGTAAAACTAGACGTATAGTATAACTGCGTTGGCCCGTATTGGCAAATCAGGATTATCGATTGTACTTATTTACTGGCTACTAAAATACGTTTGTGTCATTTCATATTATACAACTTGCTAAACTATATGTCAGTGTCCAGTGACTCAGTGGCGTATTTAGGAATTTGTCATGGGGAGGGTCCAGATAATTTTCAGAACACAGAGCCACGGGGGACGAAGCCCCCCACACCACCCATTTACTCTTTATTAAATAAAATATACCATATTTATAAGACGATATAAAATTGTCGAGTTTTTAATTATTAAATAATAATATGTACAAAACAAATTTAAAAAAAAGCGGGTGAGTGGATGTCACTGCTGCTGTACAGTAGGTTACAAGTGGGTCAATGCATAATGGATTGTATTAAACTTGAACTCAATGACTCAATGATATAATATCATAATATCATTGTATGAGAAAAACGATTCTGAGCGAAGACGGTTTGTCAGTCTGGATATTTTATATTGTTATTATTTATTATAGCCTGTAAGTTGAATTAATAATGAAATACTTTTATTTTTTATTTTTTTCTATGGTGATAGACAAAGTGTTAAAAATTAAAATCCCATTTTTAGCGGTTTTTCGTAATTTTTTGGTGGTTTTTACAGTGGCATTAAATAACTATTGAGAAAATCGAAAAATGACCTCTCTAAAGTACTATCTTGATCCAATTTTCTAAAAGATAAGTTACTATATGTCTATACATGTTGAAATCGAAGCACTCCTTCTGGAAGAAATTTTGTATACAGGAAAAAAAGTAAACACCATTGTAGAACCAATAGATCCCTCAGAATCAAATATATAGTTATATGTTATAAGTTATAACTTGTATATAAATATTTCCTTAATTAGGTACATTAGGTACCTACTTCATTCATAGTTGATCTAAGATAGCTTTTCAACCTTAAAAAGTTTGAAAAAGATCTCTCTGGAGGGGTTGTAGATACTGGCAATGTACAAAACTACAAAATATCTGAATTAAAAAATGAATTTGGTATTTTTCAACCATTTTCGGTACCCAACTGATAAAAATAATCACGATATTTATTGAAAATGTTGATATAACTATAGCTTCGAAAATTTTTTTCCGTAAAATCGTATGATAAAATTTGTTTTTTAATCATGTAAAAACTGCACAACATTTAACATGTACGAGACACGAGTCAATGGGAGGGGTCCGAACCCCATGGACCCCCCCCCGTAAATACGCCACTGCAGTGACTACGTACTCCGTACCGTACCTGCATTATTTAAATCTCAATAAGTGAACTAATATAATAGAAATAAGAGTTTACTTTTTTTTGAATTGTTATATAAAATAAAATATTATTATTATTACTATATTATTTATAATAATATTAAAACTTTCAACTTTATATTTGATATTGTAAGGTTGTGCCAGTTAAGGTAGGTACACTGCAATTACACAGTTTAGGTTCACTTAAATTACATTGCAAATCTGCATACAATTATTGGATATATTTATATGTTTATATATTTATACATTATACATATGAATTGAATGCAGTAATTTAGCCATAGTGGCAAGTAGGTAAATAATAATTAATAAGTAAGACTAGATAAGTTTAATTGTGTCATAACAATTTTTTAGTTGAAATTATACTTTAATGGAGCTAAAAAGAGTCAAAGCTAATGGTGTATGCAATGGTAAGGAGGCAAAAAAAAAGAAGGAAAAACCTAATGAAGTTATAAGAAAAACAAACGAAATAAATACCATGTTTAAACTTAAAAGAGAAGAGCATAGTGAGAAAGTAGAAACCATAGTTTGGAATTCAAAGTAAACACATATTTAGTGATTTGTGATTCTATAATAGAAGAATTAACAAGTCGAAAGTTAGCTTACGATAATGTCATAACAAAGTGAAGTTTTTTTTTAAGACTCACAAAGATAAAACCACCATACGTGTTTTAGCTGAACATTTGTGCTCAATGTATACAAAAGATTTGGATGTAACATTTATTAACGAATGTGTTCATTTTCAAAGTTATATTCAAAGTATGAAAAATTCTCCATGAACTATAATTGATATGAATTCTATGTTAAAAATAGAAGGATCAGAAGACATTTACCCGTGTGTTAGTATTGCTTTGCTTTACACATGTTTTTATGTACCTACTCCCTGTTCAAACTGTACTGCTGAACGGTCATTTTAAACTTTACGCTGAATAAAAACATACCTAAGGTCAACAATTTCTAAAGAGAGATTAAACTCATATGCAATATTAAATATTGAATCAGAAATAACAAAACAAATTAAATATGAAGATATTATAGATCATTTTGCTGATATTCAATCAAGAAAAAAATTGTAAAATAAACAATAAATATTATTATATTACTATATTATAGTACATATTATTAATTTTATATCATTCTTTATTATTTGAATCATGGAAGATTCTAGGTAGATAGTACCTAAGACCTAAGTTATAAACTAGTTACTTATGTTTTTTTTGTATAGTTTACCTACTATTAAAAATCTAATATTGGAATGCATAGGTACCTAGTTAAAATTGCTAAAAATTAACTGCAAATTAAATTTCAATGAGAAAGGGAAACATCAAAAATGAATTAATGTTATGCCCCCCCCCCCAAAAAAAAAAAATAAAATTTAGCCACCACTTCTATGGTATTAAAAAAAATGTGTTGGAAAGGGGCGCCATAAATATTGTGCCCGGGGGCGAAAAATCCCTAAATACGGCCCTGGTTATAAATTATAATACTGTTCGACTACTCGAGTATGATGGTGATGAGCACGACGCTCATCAATGCAATAAATTAATTTTTGTATTAAAAAAAAACAACATAATTTAAAGTAAAATTTCATAAAAATACGTTTCTGCAAAAATCAATATTATTATCTTATGGTACCTATTTATTTTTTGATTTTATAGCAAGATAATAAATTATTGTTGTAAATGTTGATATTTTGTAAAAATTTAGATTACGATATACCATAAGATATTAAGATCATGTTTTAGATTCTGAGCGGAGCGATGCAAATGTATTAATTTTACAATGTTATGTGTGTTTTTTTTAAATATTTTTTTGTGTCTATCATCACCTTTTAGGACAATTAAAATGCTTATATTTTCTTCAATGGTATCTTTTCTGATAGGAAAATTAATCTAGTTGGTACTTTGAGGGGACAAAAGTAAAAAATTCCAAATAGTTTTCCGAAGCGCAGGGAAAAAGAAAAGAAAAATGAAGGAAAAACGGGAATTTTGAAGCAAAATCAATTTTGGTTTTTTGGTTTTTACGGACATTTTGAGTTTCCAATTTTTTAAAGTTTTTTTTTTATGTATATCAATACAATTTTATTTATTGAGTAAAGAAGATTGAAATTTTAATATACAAGGCTCCTGATATATTGCTTAAATAGCAGTTGAAAAAAATTAAAAATATATATTTACAACTTTTTTTTATAAGCATTTTTGACAACGCTTTGCTTATCATCATAGAAACGATTTTTTATTTATTAACTTTAGTGAGTTCAGAGAATAATTTATTTAAGAGGGAGGGAGGCTATTGAGAGTGCATAGCCACTCCACTACTCGATCCAGCCTCCTTAGTTGAGCAATATGTCTATTTGTAATTTGTCGGTGGTTTTTCCTGTGTCATTAAATAACTATTGAGAAAGTCGAAAAATTACCACTCTAAAGTACCATCTTGATCCAATTTTCTAAAAAGATAAGATACTATATTATGTTTAAATCGAAGCCCTCCTTCTGGTAGAATATGTTGTATACAGAATACAAAAAAAAAATAAACACCAATGTAAAACCACCGGCTTCCTCGCGCCGCTCAGAATCTAATAATAATATTCAACTTACAGGCTATAATAAATAATAAAAATATACAATATCCAGACTGCCAAACCGTCTCAAACTGTATGAAATAATATTAGAGTCTAAGTTAAAATTAATATTTAATATCCAACTATCATATTTGATATTCTTATACATCAAGTATACCTACTCATATTGAATTTGTTGGTAATATTAATATTACATTACAACCTATAGAAGATTTTGATGCCAGTACATATATACAGCATAATATTATATTTATTAGATAATTTGATTATAGAATGTACATTATAATATTATTAACGATACAACCTTAATGAGGGCTACTAAGCAATATTGACGGGGATTCTATACTACAGAACTATAATCTAAAATTAAATACTCAATAAAAAAATATAAAATTATTCAGAAATGAGGAAATATCAAAATATCCTTGGAGATCTTTATTAAACATCGTTCTTCTCATAAAATAGCAGTCTTTTTGGTTTTTTCGACGTTTCTTGTTGATAAAATGTTTTGGTTATCAGTCAAAGAGTCTAAGCATTCAATACAAGGTCCCTCGTGTGATTTATACACCAGTTACAACAAACCCAAATTCTACCAGTAGAATATATAAACACGATTTCCACCAGTCACATAAATTAAATTTACACCAGCGTGTCGACTCTTAATAATGATATAAAATAAAAACCAAATAAATTACAAAGCATAAACGTTTATTAGTGTTAATGTATACACGATTACGGTTTTATAGCAATATTTATATATGTTTTATATATGTATATAGCCGGACACAAACTCTTGGAGCGAACTCGGGATGATCGTGCACGGTGACTTACTACACTGGCGCCATAAACGTGATAAGTGAGGGGGCAAACTAAACAAACTTTCAAACCGGTGCCCAAACACTCCTCAAAAAACTACCTATACACCTAATGGTGTATGTCGCTGTTAGCACCACAGCAAACCATTCGCCGAACGAATCTCTTCAATCGGCTCCATAGTGAACGACGTTTAGGTCTGGCGGCTGTTACTGTAGTTTCCATTTCTGCAGCATCTCCACGACCGCAAAGGGATACAATTTCCTGTAAACTGGCGGTCTCCAGGTCCAAAGGTTTTGTCAAACCATTTTTCGACTCTGCATCCCCAATTGACTGTGGTGCCACTTTCAGTATGGGACTAAACCGTTGAGGGTCGGATTCGACCGGCTTAACCAGTGGGAAAGTTGTCGAGACGGACAACATCGTGTCGATGTCGATAAGTTCTGCAGCGACGGGTGTCATTACTGCACTGTTAGTTGTTTCCGCATACAATGAATCCAGTGAAACGGTAATGTCCGTGGACGGCATAGCATCAGGTGCATCAACTTCGGCATTTGTTAGGAATGCCATATCGGGCATCGATTTACATAGTCTTTGAGCCTTTGAAATCTTGACACTACTAACGTCGACCGCTATCTGACGATTTTCACGTAGATCCCTGAAAACTTGCATCATCAAAGCGGTTGAGGACTGCAAATCGATCTGAACGTCTTCGCTAGCGGAAATTGGCATGTCGGGTAACGATTTATATCGTCGATGCAGTTTTAAACTGGTGAGATCATTGTCTTGAAACCTTTTAGGGCGATTTTGCCGGAGATCGTCAAACACCTGTTTCATTATTTCAGCAGTGGACTGCATTTGGGCTTCGGACGAATTATTCACTTCTGTGATATAAGACATAATGATAATCTGATATAGGATAATTTCAATATATAAGACAATTTTTCACTGTGTTATAATCAGAGAATGATGTAAAAATATATTTACTGAATTAATAAGAACTAAACAGTTATACGCTGCCCATAGTTACAATATTTGTAATGTTTTTTTTAAAACCAGTCAGTGGGGCCCATTATTTTTTATAAAAAAATAAATAAAAAAATAAATAAAAAAAATAGAGTGTGTTTGTAGTACCTTCGTGCAGGGGAAGTAAAACTTTTTCGCAGTTGATCGTATGAGTTGTGATGTGTAATAAAATATTAAATAGCATATTTGTACGTATTCGGAATCAGTATACCATTTTGTACATCTATAATATTATGTAAGTATTGTATATTAATTGTATTAAATTATGTATCGCTGTACACTGTTTGAATGTATATAAACATTACATAATATGTGGTTTTACACATTATAATAATTCACATGATAATAATATAAATACTAATTTAATAATAATTATTTCAATATTTAAAAAGCTTATTCGTCGTAATGAGTAAAATTATAATTACAGTAAACTCAATTTGTGAATAAATAATATCATAATATTATGTGTATTTATGGCTGTGTACATATTTATTTAAATTAGCAGGGTAATATAACTATAGACTCACTCGGACGACTAAGTCCGAAAATACAAAATATTCTATTAAATTGTCATTTATAATTATATAATGTTTTCAAGAAGTAATAAGTATACATTACAAGGTATGATAAAAACTACTAACTAGTACCTAGCTACAGTACCTACTGTGGGATAACACC
The DNA here is from genome assembly GCA_949089665.1 of Macrosiphum euphorbiae. Lineage (NCBI taxonomy): Eukaryota > Metazoa > Arthropoda > Insecta > Hemiptera > Aphididae > Macrosiphum > Macrosiphum euphorbiae. The sequence goes on from CARXXK010000001.1 coordinate 24,964,995, forward strand.
AGTGCTACGACTATATACTACTATGAACTTGTATTAAGTACTCCGAAAAAAATTTTAATTGTCAACCATAATACTGCTCCGATATCAATTACTTCGAACATATATTACTACGATATTATATTATATTACTCCGACATATTTGGATCAAGTAAAAACCATGATAAATAATATTAATAATATAATTTATAAGTTATGTAACCAGGGCCGGTTTTAAGGGGGGGGGGGCACCGGTGGGCAATTGCCCGGGGGCGGCAAAATTATCTCAGATAAAATAAACAAAAAATTAATTTTTTTCGTAAAGAGAAAGTCAGAAAGATTTCTAAAAAAATGATATATTTTATTATTATTTATTTTTTAAATTCACATATGCATACATTTTTTTTTACCTATATTTTATCATTTTAAATAAAGAGAAATAAACGTTATTAACTAAGTAGGTACTAGGTAGGTACCTAACATTATTAAATATTAGTGGGTTTATTTTTACTAGTAAACTGTAAAACTAGACGTATAGTATAACTGCGTTGGCCCGTATTGACAAATCAGGATTATCGATTGTACTTATTTACTGGCTACTAAAATACATTTGTGTCATTTCATATTATACAACTTGCTAAACTCTATATGTCAGTGACAACGTACTCCGTACCTACATAATTTAAATCTCAATAAGTGAACTAATATAATAGAAATAAGAGTTTACTTTTTTTTGAATTGTTATATAAAATAAAATATTAATATTATAATTATATTATTTGTAATAATATTAAAACTTTCAACTTTATAATTGATATTGTAAGGTTGTGCCAGTTAAGGTAGGTACACTACAATTACACAGTTTAGGTTCACTTAAATTACATTGCAAATCTGCATACAATTATTGGATATATTTATATGTTTATATATTTATACATTATACATATGAATTGAATGCAGTAATTTAGTCATAGTGGCAAGTAGGTAAATAATAATTAATAAGTAAGACTAGATAAGTTTAATTGTGTCATAACAATTTTTTAGTTGAAATTATACTTTAATGGAGCTAAAAAGAGTCAAAGCTAGTGGTGTATGCAATGGTAAGGAGGCAAAAAAAAAGAAGGAAAAACCTAATGAAGTTATAAGAAAAACAAACGAAATAAATACCATGTTTAAACTTTAAACTTAAAAGAGAAGAGCATAGTGAGAAAGTAGAAACCATAGTTTGGGATTCAAAGTAAACACATATTTAGTGATTTGTGATTCTATAATAGAAGAATTAACAAGTCGAAAGTTAGCTTACGATAATGTCATAACAAAGTATAGTTTTTTTTTAAGACTCACAAAGATAAAACCATCAGAAGTACGTGTTTTAGCTGAACATTTGTACACAATGTATACAAAAGATTTGGATGTAACATTTATTAACGAATGTGTTCATTTTCAAAGTTATATTCAAAGTATGAAAAATTTTCCATCAACTATAATTGATATGAGTTCTATGTTAAAAATAGAAGGATCAGAAGACATTTACCCGTGTGTTAGTATTGCTTTGCTTACACATGTTTTTATGTACCTACTCCCTGTTCAAACTGTACCGCTGAACGGTCTATTTCAACTTTACGCTGAATAAAAACTACCTAAGGTCAACAATTTCTAAAGAGAGATTAAACTTACATGCAATATTAAATATTGAATCAGAAATAACAAAACAAATTAAATATGAAGATATTATAGATCATTTTGGTGATATTCAATTAAGAAAAAAATTGTAAAATAAACAATAAATATTATTATATTAGGTACTATATTATAGTACATATTATTAATTGTATATCATTCTTTATTATTTGAATCATGGAAGATTCTAGGTAGATAGTACCTAAGACCTAAGTTATAAACTAGTTACTCATGTTTTTTTTGTATAGTTTACCTACTGTTAAAATCTAATATTGGAATGCATAGGTACAAGGTACCTAGTTAAAATTGCTAAAAATTAACTGCAAAGTAAATTTCAATGAGAAAGGGAAACATAAAAAAGGTGGGTAAGTGGATGTCGCTCTGCTGTACAGTAGGTTACAAGTGGGTCACTGTATAATTGATGCTATTAAATTTGAATTCAATGATACAATATCATTGTATAAGAAAAACGATTCTGAGCGAAGACGGTATGTCAGTCTAGGTTAAGACAAATTATATACATATCTATGGTATTAAAAAAAATTGACCTATAATAAATTCCAAATTAATCATATCACATTATCACAATATCCATTAGGTACTAATAACACGTTATACACCAACAACAAACCCTGATACTATCATATATATATAATAGTACACTTTAGAAGTTTCAAGTAGGTACCCACGAATAATATTATATAATCACAACAAAATAACTAGGTTTTTTAATATGTAATTTCGTCAAAATTTGAACATAAAATGACTATAAAAATAAACTGTGATTGTATATTTTTTAGATTTTTCGGTAAGAGAATTAACTACTTACGTGAAATCTTGTTATAAATTTTCAATCCTTAGCTATAAAAACTGAACATTTTATAATTTATTAATTACGATGATTAATAATTTTCGAGATTTTGAAAAATTCTGTCAAAATTCGATGTTAAAATGCTTATAAAAAAAAATTGTGCCTATGTATTTTTAATATTTTTCAACTGATATTGTAACAATACCGGGTGATTCTTTTATCAAACAACACTCATTATTTCAAAAAGTGTAAATTTTTTTGAAGATATTTTTTTACATAGTTTCAAGTCGCTTATAAAACAACGTTTTTATTAAAAAATTATATTTTTAATTATTTTTTATCCTTATAATTTTTTAAGTTTTTTACTTTTTTGAATGACAACATAGGGTTTTAATTTTATATTCTAAAGTAGAATATTTTTCTTAGTATTTTGATACATGAAAATTGAATTTGGGGCGAGTAGTTTATGAGTTATAAGTATTTAAAGTTTAGACGAGCGGTGAAGTGGACAAACATTTCGCGGGGTAACCCCGAACCACTCCACTCCGCTCGTCTAAACTTTAAATACTTATAACTCATAGACTACTCACCCCAAATTCAATTTTCATGTATCAAAATACTAAGAAAAATATTCTACTTTAGAATATAAAATTAAAACCCTATGTTGTCATTCAAAAAAGTAAAAAACTTAAAAAATTATAAGGATAAAAAATAATTAAAAACATAATTTTTTAATAAAAACGTTGTTTTATAAGCGACTTGAAACTATGTAAAAAAAAAAATATCTTCAAAAAAATTTATACTTTTTGAAATAATGAGTGTTGTTTGATAAAAGAATCATCCGGTATATCAGGAGCCTTGTATTAAATTTTTACACTTTTTGGCCCAACAGATAAAACTTAATTAATATTTATAGAAAAAAAAAACTAAAAAAATTGAAAACTGAAAATGTCCGTAAACGGCTCAAAAAGAGTCAAAATATTTTCAAAATTGTATGGTGTATAGGAAATGCTAATATAAACATTCAGTGAAATTTTCATGTATCTACAGTAATTCGTTTTTTAATTACAACAAAAAAAGGAAATTGCCACATGAGAAATCGAGTGAATATCCAATGTTGTAAAAATTTGAATTTCAAACGCTCATAAAAATTTAATTTGACTTTCCGGTAGAGATTTTTTTATTGATAAAGGTAGACAATCTTATGAGTAATCTTGTATTAGATTTTCAAATCTTAGATTTAAAAAGAAAAATTTTTACGAATTCTTAACTCAAAATAATTTGCTAATTTTCGTGATTTTTCCATATTTTGTCAATTTTTGAACTTTAAATGCTTATAAAAAAAAATTGTGACTAAGGATTTTTAATATTTTTCATCTGCCCTTGAAACAATATATTAGGAGCCTTCTATTAAATTTTCAAGCTTTTGCAACCAACAAATAAAATTTTATTGATATTTCTAGAAAAAAAACTAAAAAAAAACTAAAAATGAAAATGTCCCTAAACTGTTCAAAATAAATCAAAATATTTTGAAAATGTTATCGTGTATAGAAGATGCAAATATAAACAACCAGTGAAAATTGCATGTACCTACGGTCATTTGTTTTAAAGTTACACCAAAAACCAAATTCAATTTTCTGAAAAATCGATTTTGCGTAAAAATTCCCGTTTTTCCTTAATTTTTCTTTTGTTTTTCCCGGCGCTCTTGAAAACTACTGGGAAATTTAAATTTTGACCTCCCCAATGCACCAACGATATTCACTTTCCAATCGAACAAGATACTGAAGTCGAAAATCGAAGCATTATTTCGACTACTTATCGTGTACACAGACACAAAAAAAATAAAAAATAAAATAAAAAAAAAAATAAAAAAAAAAATAAAAAAAAAAACACACATCATTGTAAAATCAATACATTCATCGTTTCACTCAGAATCTAAAATGAATTAATGTTATGCCCCCCCCCAAAAAAAAATAAAATTTAGCCACCACTTCTATGGTATTAAAAAAATGTGTTGGAAAGGGGTGCCATAAATATTGTGCCCGGGGGCGAAAAATCCCTAAATACGGCCCTGTTTATACGTATATACTATTATTTATAATATTATATATACGTATTATTTACATAATAAACTTCATAGTAAACTTCAAATTATTAACAAAACAGTATCTTCTTTTACAACTAATACCCCTTTCGAAACTTTATTAAATCTTCAATATGACAACGAGCCCTTATGGCCTCATCTAGTCACCTTATTCTTTTAATAAAAGTTTATTGTGATGTATAAATAAAATATAATTGTAAAAAAACAAGTGAAAATTTATTTTTAAGGCAGTGGTACAATACAATAATATTATGTATTGATTATCATTACTAGGTATTATAATTTTATTATTTGTTCTACCTATATAAATTTACTATTTAATATACATTTATGTGCATTCTTATTATTATTATTTGTAGTAGGTACCTATTTCATATTTATTTTAGATTCTGAGTGGAACGATGAATGTATTGATTTTACAATGATGTGTGTTATTTTATTTTTTTTTGTGTCTGTCATCACCTTTTAGGACAGTAAACGTGCTTGGATTTTCTTCAACAGTATCTTTACTGATAGGAAAGTGAATCTAGTTGCTACTAAGGGGGGTCAAAAGTAAAATTTTTGAAGTAATTTTCAAAAGCGCCGTGAAAAACAAAACAAAAATTAAGGAAAAACTGGAATTTTTACGCTAAATCGATTTTACACAAAATCGATTTTGGTTTTTGTTGTTACTCTAGCTAAAACAAATTAACGTATATACATGAAAATTTCACTGGTTGTTTATATTTCCATTTTCTACACATGATAAAATTTTCAAAATATTTTGAGTTATTTTGAGCTCTTTACGGAGATTTTTAGTTTCCATTTTTTTTGTTTTTCTTTCTTTAAATATCAATAAAAAAGCTTAAAAATTTAATTGAAGGGCTCCTATTATATTGTTTCAAAGACGGATGAAAAATATTAAAAATCCTTAGTCACAGTTTTTTGTTATGACCATTTTTTTTTTTTTTTTTGTGAAATTTGTTTTATTTGTACAATTTGTTTAAAAATAATTACAATAAGCACAATGGAGGGATAATACATTATAGCTCATTGGTCATGGTTGGGTTGATGAAGAATCTATTCATTAATAGCACTTCATGACAGGATGGTGGACTAGTCTGTAGTCAACTAGTCGACTAGTAAGTCACAGCACCAGCGTCACGTGCAAGAATAAAAACTGTATCGTAAATTAAAATTGTACGTCAGTAACTTTTTAAACCTTAATTTTAATACAATATTATTATTATTTGTAGTAATTTCTACTTACTACACTCCTATAAACTATAAGTCGACTATCTGGAATGTGACCTGAAAAAGCACCCTTTCTAAGTTCTGGTGGACTTTTAGGAACTGTTTTGAATGTACCATCAATTCCATATTTCCATCTACAACAATGCAGTGCCCAATTCTGCTCGATACCTCTCTATTGTTTCTATTTATTATTGGCAAATACAACACCTACTTGGTTGCCATCAACTATCAAAGGCCAATCACTTCGGAAAAATCTGCGTTTTATAAAATATATTAGTATACTTTATCATGTAAGTGATTGATTTGTTATGAATACTATGATTAACTTTTTGCTTTTACTATTAAACTATTAATATATTTTTTTTTTACCTAGTCGGAGGTCTTCGAATCGTGTGACTGTACTTTTCGTGGATGGGATCATTTAATATTTGTATTAAATGATCTAGTGAGCTGGGAAGAGGGGGTCGCCTACAATGTCGCTGTCTTTTAGCTCTATGTTCTGTTTGAAGCAGGGGCGCCATTTCAGTTTTTTTTTAAGGTGTGCAAACAATTAAAGAGGCCAATTTTTTCCCACCTCCAGGCCAATCGTTAAAAAAATGTTTTAGATTCTGAGTGAAACGATGAATGTATTGATTTTACGATGATGTGTGTTTATTTATTTTTTTTTTTTGTGTCTGTGTACACGATAAGTAGTCGAAATAATGCTTCGATTTTCATCTTCAGTATCTTGTTCGATTGGAAAGTGAATATCTTTGATGCATTGGGGAGGTCAAAATTTAAATTTCCCAGTAGTTTTCAAAAGCGCCGGGAAAAACAAAAGAAAAATTAAGGAAAAACGGGAATTTTTACGCAAAATCTGTTTTCGAGAAAATCGATTTTGGTTTTTGGTGTAACTTTAAAACAAATGACCGTAGATACATGAAATTTTCACTGGTTGTTTATATTTGCATTTTCTATACACGATACATTTTCAAAATATTTCGATTTATTTTGAACTGTTTAGGGACATTTTCATTTTTCATTTTTTTTAAATTTTTTTTCTAGAAATATCAATAAAATTTTATTTGTTGGTTAAAAAAACTTGAAAAATGTATAGAAGGCTCCTGTATACCTATTGTTTCAAAGGCAGATGAAAAATATTAAAAATCGTTAGTCACAGTTTTTTTTTATAAGCATTTAAAGTTCAAACTTGACAAAATATGGAAAAATCACGAAAATTAGCAAATTATTTTGAGTTAAGAATTCGTAAAAATTTTTCTTTTTATATCTAAGGTTTTAAAATGTAATACAAGATTCCTTAGAAGAATATTATCTAAATTTATCAAAAAAAAAATATCTATAAGAAAGTCAAATTAAATTTTTATGAGCGTTTGAAATACAAATTTTTACAACATTGGATATTCACTTGATTTCTCATGTAGAGATTTTCTTATTTTGTTGTAATTCAAAAACGAATAACTGTAGATACATGAAAATTTCACAGAATGTTCAGATTAGCATTTCCTATACACTGTACAATTTTGAAAATATTTTGACTCTTTTTGAGCTGTTTACTGACATTTTCAGTTTTCAATTTTTTTAGTTTTTTATTCTATAAATATCAATTAAGTTATTTATCTGTTTTGCCAAAAAGTGTAAAAATTTAATACAAGGCTCCTGATATATTGTTACAATAGCAATTGAAAAATATTAAAAATCCATAGGCACAATTTTTTTTTATAAGCATTTAAACATCGAATTTTGACAAAATTTATCAAAATCTCGAAAATTATCAATCATTGCATGTAATTAATAAATTATAAAATGTTCAGTTTTTATAGCTAAGGATTGCAAATTTAAAACAAAGGTTCTCATAAATAGTTCATACTGTAACCAAAAAATCTAAAAAATATATGAACACAGTTATTTTTTACAGACATTTTAAATTTAAATTTTGGTCGAAATTACATATTAAAATCAATATTAACGATCTTTGTTTTTGTTGCAATTTAAAAATATTATTCGGGGATATATGAAACTGAAAAATCAAAATATTATGGCCTATCCATACAATCTACCATAGTATAAGGAATAAGAAGTATACTCATGATAAGACTGTGCATATTTTAAGGAATTTATTCATAAATTCCATATAATTTAATAAAATAGATATATATATAATGTCTTAATAACCTATAGACTGACATACCGTCTTCGCTCAGAATGATATTGTATCATTGAATTCAAATTTAATACCATCCATTATACAGTGACCCACTTGTAACCTACTGTACAGCAGAGCGACATCCACTTACCCACCTTTCTAGTGTTTTCAGTTTTTCATTACCTACAGAATTTTAGTATCAAAAACATACTTAATAAAAACATATTTTTATAGATAACACATACATTAATAAACTAAATATAAAATATTCAAATAGGATATCAAACAAAATACAAATTAATTTTTCAAAGCTGAGTTTATGACTTAAGCGTAAAGTAAAGCAAAGCGTGCAATGCAATAGAAATAATAAACAACTTGAAATATAATAGTTTATTATTATAACGACTTTTATACAAATATTTTTATATTTTTTTTATTTATATTTTTATTTTATATAAATTGAAGAACACAATAATATTATAATATAATTTATGATTATCAGTGAATAGCTGCGGTGCATGCACAATTAAAGATAAGCAAACTGAAGGCCATAGTATTAATGAGGCCTAGGCCAATTGTGGACACCAAAATTACAGGGTGTGCGAGTGCACACCCTGCCCCCCCCCAAATGGCGCCCCTGAAAGCAAAGCGTGCAATGCAATAGAAATAATAAACAACTTGAAATATAATAGTTTATTATTATAACGACTTTTATACAAATATTTTTATATTTTTTTTATTTATATTTTTATTTTATATAAATTGAAGAACACAATAATATTATAATATAATTTATGATTATCAGTGAATAGCTGCGGTGCATGCACAATTAAAGATAAGCAAACTGAAGGCCATAGTATTAATGAGGCCTAGGCCAATTGTGGACACCAAAATTACAGGGTGTGCGATTGCACACCCTGCCCCCCCCCCCCAAATGGCGCCCCTGGTTTGAAGACATGTATAGTTTTCTGCTGCTTCAGGGTGACTACAATTTAAATTTTTAAGAACAATGAAATGTATTATTGCCCTAACAACACAGGACGTCCACGGGAGTTTCCCAAATGTTTCCTTTTTCGCAAACTTTGGAAGGCTGTAACTTCCAAAATAATCATTTCCGCAAATTTTTACACCATCGTTTTAAACTCGTCGAAATACATAGGTTTCCTACAAAAAAATCGAAAAATTCGCATGGGCGCTAAACTAGAATTATGCCCTATTTCCTAATTAAATAGAAAAACGTTTTTAAAAATAGAAAAAATATATATAAATCTATATATATCAACAACAATTAAAAACTCAACGCAGGGGTGGATTTGGGGGGTTATGGAATTATATAGAAACCAGATTACTTCCTAGATCCTTTTCTATTTTATTATAATTTTGTTTTATTTATATAATTTTAGTTGTTTTGTCAAAACTCAAAATGCATGAAAATTCTTTTAGATTTTAACTGTACATTTTATTTTATATTATTTGAGTATTTGACTAATGTTTGTGAAGTAATGCAGTATACTTTGTGATATTTTAGCTAATTTTATTAGAAAGTAAAGTGTAATCTACTGTGTAATCTACCGTGGATATCTTGACCATTAGATATTTTGTCCTGTTAATAATATAATAATTTCCCTTTAAACAGTTATTTATTTATTAATATTTAATATAAAATATTTATTATTTAATTATTTATTATATTATATTTTGTCTCCTTTAAGAATTTCAGAGATTATCCACTAGAGTGCGTTGTATTTCAAGTGTGCAGTCTCCATTATAGTTAAAAGAATATTTTGGGATTTTTATTTTCAAGGTTGATACCATGATATGACTAGTTCTTATCATGATTGGGATAACTGTATCTCGCCGTCCATTTGGCTTTGGCAGCATCATATTATTTCAATTATACTCTATGGTATTTTGTTTGTTTTGATGAATGATAACAAATAACGATACTGATTACCGAATACCGGCCAACTGCTAAGTAATAACAAATACTATATACGATATCGTATAATATAGTATTTGGTAATAAGTATCCCTATTCCCTAATTCTTGACAATTTCGATTTTTGACTGTTGTCCGTTTAGTCTTAAGATCGTTAAATAATTTAATAATTACCAACAAGATGAACGACGCTGATACTTACAAGTCGTATTTGAAGCGCACCGTTTATGTAGGTGGATTAGCTGAAGAAGTAGATGATAAAGTATTGAGATCTGCATTCATTCCTTTTGGTGATATAGTCGATGTCCAGGTAATGATCAGCCTTAGTTTTCATTAATAAATATGAATATTAATTGTAAAATATATTATGAATTTAGATGCCGTTAGATTATGAATCGGAAAAACACCGGGGATTTGCATTTGTCGAATTCGAACAACCCGAAGATGCATTGGATTCTATCGACAACATGAATGAAGCAGAAATATTTGGTCGCACTATCCGTGTCAATTTAGCTAAACCACAGAAGATTAACCGAGGCTCAACCAGACCAGTATGGTCGGAAGATGACTGGCTTGTACAGTATGCTGGTAAGACACTGGAACCAAAGGACGATAAAAAAATTGAAGAGGACAAAACCAAAGATGAGGCAAAGAACCCACAAGTTTATCTTGATATTAAAATTGGCAAAAAGGATGCTGGTCGAATTATTATCATGCTACGAGCTGATATTGTGCCACGTACAGCAGAAAATTTCCGCTGTTTATGTACTCACGAAAAGGGTTTTGGATATCAAAACACCACGGTTCATAGAATTATTCCAAATTTTATGTGTCAGGGTGGTGACATTACTAATAACAATGGTACAGGTGGACTGTCAATTTATGGTAAGAAGTTTGATGATGAAAATTTTGAACTAAAACACACAGGACCGGGAGTCTTATCTATGGCTAATTCTGGGCCTAATACAAATAGTTCACAATTTTTTATTTGCACTGCTCGTACAGAATGGTTAGATAATAAACATGTTGTGTTTGGCCATGTGTTAAGTGGTATTGATGTTATGAAGAAAATAGAGAAATGTGGAACAAAAGCTGGCCTGCCAACCGAGAAAGTAATAATTGGTTCTTGTGGACAGTTGGCTTAGTAAAATTTACATTTTAATGAGACATATTTTTTTTCTATAAATTAATTTTGTATTTTATTGAGTGATGTAATTTACCTTGCAACATGTATTGATTAGTTTTGTAAATTATATTTTTATATATTTAAAAATGAACATTTTTTTTTCTTAAAAATACAGTGTATTGCTTTCAACAATTCTAGTTTCTCAATTTACCATTAACTAAAGAGCGGTGATGCTGTTATTTATGATTCTGTCCAATATTGTTTAAAAATGAACTATAACAGACAAATAAAAATCAAGTAGGATTCAATGTTTATGAAGAAAAGACCAAGTAGTGAGTACATAATAGTAACTCAAGATAATGACCAGAGCCAGGCAAAGTGGTGCCTGCCAGGGGCACAAATTATTGAATGAGTAGAGGAACGCAAAATAAACAAATTTGAGGGTAAGAGGGGCTCAAAATTGTCATCTTGCCAGGTTTGCTACTATTTCTCGGCTTGACTCTAATAATGACATGAAAACAGAAATACTGGTGTGATTGCAATCTGCAAATACATGCTTTTTATAGCTTATGAATAATCTTTAGCTCAAGAGCAATTTCTATGAATTCAAAACATAGAATGTACTAAATTTTAATAGAGCCAATAATGCTATATGGAGGTGAAACATGACTTCTGAGAAAAGCTGATGAACTAAGGATGATAGTGTAGAGAAAAATACTTGGGAAAATCCTCACACATTGTGGGGGAAAACCACGGTTTAGGTGAACTAAGTAAAAATGGATGCAGACAGCCACATAAACAGGGGTGATTTTGAGGTTCAAACTGCCCTGAAAATTAATAGTAGTTGTGTAATTTCTTTATATATATTATAGATTATGAACTCCCTCCCACCCCCCAAATCTACTTTAAACCCCAACCCAAATTTTGTTTTGCGTACATGTCTTGATGCAAAGTTAGTGGAATCAAATATTTAATTAAGAGAAATAACATGGAATAAGTAGATATATGGCAGCATATTTATTTAATGGTATGGTCCTACTTGGCCGGAGGCAAAGAAGAAATAAATTTGATTGGATAGAATCAGTGGTTTAGGTTTCATGTCAGTACTTTCTATAGATAGGACATTGAACACAATTGATATTTTAGGCATGGCAGTTTTGTATTTTTGATAAAATAGAAGCAATATTAAAGGTTTAACTATTAACAATCATCTAAAATAATCCAAACTTTTGTGTATATAATATATAATATATATAAATATTATATTAGAAGTTTAATTTACAACATTATTCAATAATAGTTAAGACAAGTCAAAAACAAAATAAATTAATACTTAAAATAAATATATAATCGCACAAATTTAATTAATGACTAGTTATTTAAACGTTTTCAATGTTATCTGGCAAAAAAAACATTAACAATAATAATTTCTCAACAATATTTTGTTCACTTCTTGTAATTATATAATATACTATACCTAGGATTGTATCATTACTGAAGTATTAACATATTTTATTGGCTATTAGACTTAGTAGCTTTAACATTTTTAATAAATTGACTTATCATTTAAATTGTAATAACTTTTTAAAATTTATATTGGAATAAAATAGATTGTGTGTTAATATATTAATTTAAAATAACATATTAAAATATGCGTTTGTGTCATTTGGCCAAAATTTTTTTTTTGTGCGAGTTTATTTTCTTCTTCAAAAATTCACTGTGTTTTTCAAATTTCAATTTTTCTTTTGTATCAAGGAAATGCTTAAGTTTTGACCTAAAAAAATGTTTTCAAAATAATTGTAATCAAATTAACTTTATATATAAATATTAAATATAAGATTACCCAATGTCGTTAACAATATTTGTGTCAGATGAAGAAATCCAAACAGATATTTTACTGTACTGACGCCTATTATAGACAATACCACAAATATTATCGTTGTAAGGATCATACATTCCACCAATCATACTCAACAACTAAAAATAAAATATATATTCATAAATAGTGGAAATCGACAAAGCAGACAAAAAAATTACAATATCCATCCAGTACTGATCTAATAGTCCACTATCCTTTATTAACCAACGTCCACCATTCTTATTTGATGGGTCTTCCCACATCGGTTTTATATCTGATTTAAATACAGAGTAATCACAGCCAGTCGTTAACATACTTGGCATTTTAATATGATTAAAGATACTGTGAATAAAAAACATAAAATTATAATTAGTTACCTGTAAAAATGATAAATGTGTGCTGGCCCTGTAATACAATTTTTTTTAATACCTAAAATATTAAGTGACTAATAACATTTTTTAAAGGAAATAGCTGATCATTGTTATCACTGTTTTTAATCTTTAATTTATGTAAATAACGTATCTAGCTTCGATATTAAAAAAAAAAGCTGTTTCACTTAAATAGTAGCTACCTACATCGTTAAACCATAAAACATTATATTGGTGGTAGTTAGTATTACTGACATTGACGACTTTAAATATTAGGTTTATTACATAATTTGTATTATGAATTTTATATTATATTTCTATTACTTCCATATTTTTGATTTTAAATATTTTAAATAAATTAATCTATTAGGTATAATAACTGTAAAAAAAAATAAAATAAACACATGTCACAAAACATAGACTGGTGAAGCGTAACTTGAATAGTCAAATTTTGATGAATACCTGGGTAAAAAATGTATAATTAAGTATTGACGAATAGGTGTACCTAACATAGTTAAAGGAAAAATGTTTTTCCTTGAACACTATATAAAATATGTTGTTCCTCAAATCTAATTGTATGCAAGTTAAAAAGTGATTCATTGATTTATAAATAATACAATGCACTCAAGTACATCCTGTGAGTTTACTAACTCCTAGCAATGTTATATTATATTTTGTTGGTCAGTACTTGCCTCCAAAATTTTTCAACACTGTCAAACTCGCACAGTCCGTGCAAATTATCCGTCCAATTGACGTCCGGTACCACAGTTCCGCTGAATCTCCAATACCATAGTTTCCACGAATCGTTCAACAAATGGACGTTACCTACGTCGTCTTTAGCAATTAGTGCCATTGGTTTTATATTTTATAAGTCTGTAACGAAACGGTTGTCTAAAAAATATGATGTGTCGTAGAGGACAACGGATCGTAGTTTGCTGGTGTTAAAAATAACTTACATTTATACAATATATTATTTAATTTAATAATATTACGGCAAGATTTTAAAATGAAAACGATGTACTTCGATTCTATGCGCACTATAAATCCATCAACGTCAATTCTATTAAAAACGTTATGGTTTTCTAAATATCACGTAACGCAGACGGTTGAAGCAAGACGGATTTATATTAATAATAAATAATATGTAATAAATATAAACTAGAGTATAGAGTACTGAGTCTAGGAAATTAGTAACGTACAGAGTACTCAGAGTAGTAGAGTACAGACTACATTATTATATTGGGAAAAACGGTCGTCTTGAATATACAATTCAGTATGTAATTTTATTGTTGGGTACATCGACATCGCGACTATGCCATGTGACAGCACTGTTTATTGATAATCAAGATTCTCGACTAATGAAAAATTTTCATTTAATCTGTGACCATTATATTACCACGTACAATGTATCTTTTAATGACTAAATATTAGTATTTATTACCTAACTACTAATGCTATAATAATTATTATAATTTATAGGTATTTATTTTTTATAAGATTGATCCGTAGTTTTTCCTCACTCTTGACTCTTGGTAATCGGAAAAAAAATCCATAAACCAAATATCAGTACATCTTCAAATATTCTTACTAATGGTTTCAAAATTAAAATATAATAAAAAGCCCATGCTAAGGTCAATGCACTCTAATTTTTAAACCAACTTGATCTGATGAGCACGACATTTTTGGTTTTTTTAAATAAGTATTTTTATTTTTTTATATTGAATTTAGTTAAATATTTATATTTTGTATTACTGTGCAAGTGGACACACAGTATATTATTTACAGTTTCCACTTCATGAAATTGACAACTTTTCATGAATAGATCGACTTCTTATACGAGTAGTTATCCCGTTTTCGATCAGGGGCGTCCCTGAGAGGGGGGGGGGGTTGGCAAAGGGGACAACCCCCTCCTCCATAAGTGTGAGATGTTCTGTTTTTAATTAAAAAGATTAATAATTTGAATAAATACATTATTGATTATTATTAGAAATATTTGATTTAAATAAGGCTCCAATAAAAAATTACTATTTGACACACTATTGCAATCTGGTTAGCAAAATATATTAAATATAATTGTCATAGCAAGTTCTTATATTTTAGAATTTAAAACAGAAAAAATGAACATACGAGTATTTGTAATTGTTGAAAACTGCATGTAATAAAATGGCTGCAAATATTCAACAGATATTAAAATAAATATCAGTTTCTATAGTAAGCAGTGCCGCATTTAGACATTTTGCGCCCCGGGGCAAAAAAAAAATTGCTCCCCCTAAGGGGCCTACCCACGGAAAATATGGAAGATAAATCCTCATTAACTTTTTAGATTTTGAGCACAGAAAAGAATATTTGTTTTACAATGTGTGCTTATTTTAAAAGTATTGTTTTGTAATTGCTTGATCCTCTCTCCACAACGATACATTTGAATTTATATCACTTAAACCTTGCTTATAATTCATCATATAAATTTTTTTTTTTAACATCTTTAAGTAGGTTGTAGGTACTTCATGAATAAATAAAATAAAATTATATAAAACTATGCAAATTAATGTTAATTAAATAAATGTAACAGCATAATACTATATATATAATACTATTATACTAAAATTATAACATTTTAATAATTCACAAGTAAGTATAACTATTAGAACTTATTACATATGTTTTTTTTTCATTTTCAAATATATGTATAATCTACAACCAAGGGTACAATAAAAGTATCTTATCTTCAGGTGTCTATGAGGATTAGTGGATTAAGAGAATGTGATACCCGTATGTGTTGTCTCCGTCTTACAAGTGCGTAACATTGCAAATTTCACGCTCCCCACAACATGTGTGGCTCCAGTAATTAAAATAGAGCGAATTGACTTCTTATACAATCTAAGGAAAGATTATAATCTAGACCAGTGTTTCTCAACCTTGGGGTCGCAATCGAATTATTTAAATCATACATGTAAAAAATATATATGTTGGGGTCGCTAAAAAAATGAAATTTAAAAAGGGGGGTCGCCACAGTAATAAGGTTGAGAAGCACTGATCTAGACAACCTCAAGGAATTTTTAATATATATTAATTTTAAAGCGAGTTATGAGTATTTTAAAATGTAAGAACAATTTACAATTTTAATATAATCATAAATCACGTTAAAATTAAAATATAATAAAAAGCCCACAAGGTTGCCTAGATAATAATTTTACCTTTAGATTTCGTAACAGGTCAATTCCCTCTAATTTTTAAGCTAACGGAGTTTCACGTGTTCTTCTGAACGTAAAATTTGCTATGTTACGCACTTGTAAGACGGAGACAACACATGCAGGTATCACGTCCTCTTAAGGAATTTGTGTTAATTATAAGGTAGGTGTGTAATCTTTTATAGAATATATTGCTTCTTCCTGATCAGTTTTTAGATACAAATCAGTTTGAAGGGTATGATTAGATATGTATGTCAAGGAATTCATTATTTTTCTTGAGGTAATATATTTCTTCAGGACAAAGATATAGTTTAATCAAAAATTAAATTAGCATTTCAAGTATTAAGCCTTTCTTAATTTTTAATATTTATTTTTCATTTTAAATGCAAGTTATTTTTTAACATTTTAAAACATTTGTTTTTAATTTTTGCTAATTTATATCATAAATGCGTGTTTTGTAAATGATCCTTGTTTATTTGCTGTATCTGCGTGAGACTCATAAACCATCTTTTCATTTTGTGCGCCCAAAACTTCTTTTATCTTTCTTCTAAAATTTAAATCAAACAATATTAAAGTCAATAAAAATATACTCAAAATTCAAATAAAACATTTGTTTAAATTATGTAGACTAGGCATGTAATATCTAGGTTTGAAACTATTTATTTATATTTCACAATTTATTAGGTTATACCTAGGGCTGGACCGATATGCAAACCGATATTTGATACAATATAAAAAAAAAAAAACAATTTATTATTATAATATGTATAATCTAATATTATCAACTCTGCGCGCAGTTATAACTGTAAACACTTAACGTATTTATAGCCATATTGATGTTATCATGTTATGTAAGTATTATCGGGTATCGGTAAGTATTATAGGGTATTTTATAATATCGGTTCATTCGTTTGGATATAAATTCACAGTTTTGAATATATCGGTTATCGGTTTTAAATTTGCTTAACATATTGGATTATCGGTTAAAAGTGATATCGGCACACCCCTAGTTATACCTATTACGTATATTATTAGTTCTGTTAAGTCCAAGCTCTGGTTATAAATAATATAATATGCGTTATTACTAACTATAGTTTTATTAGTAAACAATAAATTGTATGTCATAATATACCATTAGTACCAAATTAATTTCTTTACATACCCAATAGCCATAATATTACTGCCATTATCTTTTGATGCATTGTTTGTCCATACTGCTATCTTAGTTCCTTTGGTTCGTACGTTAACTATAGCTCCATTAATTTCAGAACTTTGGTCATATATTTCACCAATTATACTTAATATCTAAAAGTAATAATTACTCGTAAATGAAAATTAAATAAAAAAAAATGTTTATTCCTCACAATATTTTTCCAGTACTCATCAACATGTTGGCTATTTTTTGCTGGTGGTAACTGTAGTAACCAACGACCACCGGCACTATTTTTTTCATCTTCCCACATAGGTTTGATTCCATTTTTGAAATAGTTGTAGTCACATTGGTTTGAAAGTTGACTTGGACGTTTGATGTGATTGAATAAGCTAAAATGTATAAGATTTGTAATTGGTACGGTTTTTTTTTTTTTTTTAAGGAATTTACTTGATAATAAATTAATAAATCTCTACTTAGTTAAAATGTTTTAATAAAATTACTGCACATTTAAATTTATATTTATTATATTATATAAATTATTTATATTCATTATTTTAGTTTTTTGAGAAAAGAAAAATGATCACAATTAACACAATTAATAACAAGTTAATATGATATCAGAAAACATTTAACATTGCATTGAGAATTGCTTGATAGGGAAAGTCATCTACCAATACAGTAATTCCTTACACACTGTTTAGAGAATATTATTATTATCTAGGAGCATAGGAGGAAACTCAATTTTATAATTATTTTGTAGTAAGTCATGATTCCAGTTTTTTATTTAAATCTTAAATCAGGGATGCATTTTGAAGACATGGTTTGAATTAAGGTGTTAGTATTCAATTTAGGTTTTTGTGAAAACACTTATAATTCAGTTTGCAAATGTATGATGAGTTTTTATTTGTAGGTCATTGTTAAGGACTTATTTTGTTATAAGCTCATAATATACTAGGAGCATCAGTAATGATACAAAGTTTATATTTTGAAATTACTGAATGAGACGAATGTTTCGAGAGTGTAACCGGGCCCCAGAATAAAGACAACTTACCACCAAAAATCTTCAACAGTATCAAAACTAGCAACTTCATGTATATTTTCTTCCCAAATTTTACTTTTATTTTCGAAGAACCAAAGTGTCCATTTATTCTCTAACGGATGTTTCACAACTAATTCTGCGACAGCCGGTTCAGTTTCAATTGGTTGTTCATTTTCAACTTTCGGTAGTTCATCAGACTGATTAACTGGTTCTCCCTAAATAAATATAACATAATAAAAAAAACAAGTGATTACAATTATCAAACGAAAGAATACATTTTAGTGTGGGTAATAGGCGCTCCTAAAAACTTACTCATTTCAAATTTCAGAACTTACAAGGCATAAATATTTAAAATTTGTTATAAGGGTAAATGTTGTTACAAACTTGCACTTACTACACTTTCCTAAGCTACCGTTTAGTATAGGTAAAAAGTTACATCTTAAATAAATTATTTATTGTTAAAATTGGTTCAATATCAATTTATTTTCAAAATACTAAGATATTTTCAGTGATTAGGTGATTCAATTTATAAATAATCCCGGAAATAATCTTCAAAATATTATATGTTTAAATTAAGACTACTAGCAACTTTATCTTTAATGTATACAATGTCTACCGAGAGAACCCGATGTAAATCAGTTTTTCTGCACATCTATGCATGACACTCTGTCATAGGGAAACTGGTGTCAAGTGGGGATGTGCAATATCGGCCTGTTCACCGAATGAACAGGGTATATATTAGCTATACCTGTGGCAGTCGATCACACCATGCACTTCAAAATAATTCCAAACGGTAAAATTGTATTTACTTAAGTACAATTGAGTTTTAAAAATACATTTTCGATAATAGGGTGGATAAATTAAACAGTAAGTTATAGCTATAGCTGTAGTTATGAAATCTGAATTGATGGTCAAAATATACATTTCAGCCTTACAACTAGTACATGTAGCAAAATTACATATAAGGATATAAAGTTATAACAAACATATTTCTCACCTCAACCATATTCGTGCGTGTATTTTTTATTTGCTCGTGAATAACTGAAAAATAATAAATAGTGTGGATTTCTATTATATACCTACGACATACGTAATAAACGTCAACAAAACATCGAGAAATAATTTTTCATCGTATTGAGTATTCTGGAAAAAATCACATTTCATTTAGGAAAAAAGCGATTAATGTATGATAAGGAATGAGACCACGTTAACAGTTTGACCACATGCACAATTTTTTCGAATATTTAAGAAACGATAAACGGGGCCACCGGAGAGATGTAAACATAATTTCTCCAGTCTTGAAATATTAAGTATGGAGTCGGGAGTATGCCGAATGCCCAGTATTGAGTATGGAAATGGAGTGACGGCTGACGAATACTGACGATTGACAAGTATAAACTTATCGTCTACCTCTACCAGTGACTGGACTTTGGTGGACATTGGAGTGTCGGTCGTTCAACCAACTACTGCTGCAAAGTGATATAGCAATTACTGTGTTTGGTGTTTTTGACCACTGCGCCGTTCTTGTGTGTGATTGTGGAAATTACTTAATGCTATGTTGTGTATTGAATTCATTTGAAATAAATACAACTTTTCGGATAGACTGATGGTCCAACTTCGATCGTGCTATTGGAGTTAGGTAGTACATATATCTGTTTTTTAGTTAATATGATTAGAATTATGTTTTATTTTCTTTATCAAAATTATTAATTTATTGAATTTATTTTAGAGTATTATAATATACTGTTAAGTATTAACCAATATGGAGGAAGAAAAGATTGCTACTGATGCTTCTGATAAGCGTAAAGTTGAGGATGACAATATCAACCCTAAGCCTAATCCTAAACGAATTAAACTTGTTCGACCTGTATTTTCGCCCGTGGCCAAGCCTTCAATCTCCACAACCTCAGAAGTCAATAAATCTGATGTTCTACCTACCGATATACCTAAATCTAATATACAATCAACAGAAACACCTAAATCTACTGTACAAGCAACAGAAGTCCCTAAAACCACTGTACAACAATCAGAAATATATAAAATTAATCCAAAACCAACTGAACTACATAAGTTAAACAATAATTCTGGCTCGAAAGTTTCAACTACGGCTGATGTTTCACTATCTACTGAAAAACCAGTTGATCGACTAGAAATAGTAAAATCAAATATCAGTTCATCAGAAACTGTTAAAAAGCCTGTAGTCACTCTTCAAGTTTCCGATGAACAAGTTGATAGCAGTTCTGATGCTTTAGATATAAAAAATATATTTAGTGAAGAAACAAAAAAAGAATTGGAACATTTAAAAAAAAATATTTTCAAGATTGATGATGATGGGTCATCCTCAGAAAATGATAGCCAACCAAAGCGGCCTCGATTGAAACGACCAACTTTTGTAACATCAACTGTTGAAGTTAAAGTTGAACCTACTGATTCAAAAATAAATGAAACGTCTAGGCTGGAGCCACTAAAATCTGTTTGTGAAGAAAATATTGATCACATAACTGAAAATATTACTGAAGACATAAAGTTAAAACAGGTAGAACAAGTCAACATTTATGCTGAAGAAATATTAAAAAAAAAATCCAATGTTACTGAAAATATTATAAAAGTTGAAGAAGAAAAATCTACTGCATTCAAATCTGTTGTTAAACTAGTTGAAAACAAAACCAGTGTACCAAAAAGTGTTGAAAAAAGTACTGAAGTGGATAATTTGCTTGATGTTGATAAAATCAAATCTATACAAACTGCTACTAATATACATAAAAATACTGATGTAAAAGAAAGTATATTAGCTGAGAATAAATCTATTGACAAAAAAAAGGTTAATTTAACAGCTGAAGAACAAAAATGTTTAAAAAAAGAAAAACCGTCTGAAGAAAATGCCCTTAGCATAGGTGCTTATGATAAAGATACAGTTTTTAATGCTGTGAAAGATAGTGTTAATGACAACTATAGAGTGATTTTAGAAAGATTAGTAGTTGACAAACAATCTAACTTTATAACACAAGATAAAAACCCTAGTCCAATAGTTGTGAAACTTGAAGATGACAAATCTATGGTTGAATCCAGTTATGAATGTACTGATAAATATAATGAAATAAAAAATGAAATTGATATTCATGATGAAATAAAAAATGAATTATCTGATTCACAATTACCTAATACTCAGAAAGATAATGATGTTACTTATTTAGAAAGTAAAAATCTAAATTCTAAAAAAATTATATATGTTGAAAATAAACTGCCTAATATGTTATCAAAGGAAGTACCAGATAATGATATAAGACAGAAGAATGATGAAATAGACTCTCTAATGTTTAAGTCTGATATTTTAAAAGCAGCTCTTATGTCAAAAAAATCACCTGAATCGCTTGGGAATTCATCTGAAGTGTGTGATCAACCTTCTGTTATTGAATATCCAACTATGGTAGAATGTAAACAAAATGAAAATTTACCGAAAGTTGGTCAAGACTCTATTGCTAATAAAATAGAAGCAGAAATAAAACTTGCTATTAAAGATCAGCCAACTAAAATTAAAAAATCACAAAATAAGATTGTTAGTAATGTACCAGAAATGTCTAAAGAAGCATGTAGCTCTATTTGTCTTAATGAAAACGCAACAGTTGGTAAACACGATGAGCCTCCAAAATGGGGTTCAGCTAAAATGAATGAAGTAGAAAAATTTTTAAATGATTCCAATGTAACCATTACTCCTATTTGCAAGTCTCAAGAATCACCAAAACTTGGTAAAATAACATTAAAGTTACCTAAAGTTGGAAATCCAGAAATTAAATCTGAAACTACAGTTCGTCCAGATGTTAAATCTGAATTAATAAAAAAAATTACAAATAAACATATTGCTATGGGGGATAGTCCTTTAAAAAATGCTCTTTCTCAACCTTCTAAATCTTTTAGTGAATTTGCTACTATTCGCCCTGCACCTAAACTCAGTGCGGAACAAATTGCTCTTTTAGAGCAACAGATTTTAAATACCCCTAAAAAAAGAGGTAGACCCCCAAAAGCTTTAGCTCAACAAAAGCAATTATTGTTAGAATATCAACAACAACAACAGTCAAAAGTTCAAGAAGGCAGTACTGAAGATGAACCTGTTTTTCATGTTCCATTGTTTGATATGGAAGACATGAGTGGAGGGGCAGGAATGTTTGATTCCTTTGAAGCATCAACACCAAAGCGAGGAAAGAGTATCAGAGGGAAAGGTAGTCGAGGGCGAAGAGGACGAGGAGGTCGTGGTGGTCGTGGCCGCGATGGATCAGATAGTGATACAGCATCAAATAGTCGACGTGTAGACGATGAAGGAGAAACTTTTCATGAAGAAATGAATCAAGAAGAAGAAACCAAACAAGTAGCAATGATAGAAGCTGAGCGACTCCGAAAAGAAGAAGAACGGGAAAGAAAATTAGAGGCAAGGAAAAAAAAAATAAAACTCCGCAATGATATTTTAAAAGAAAAAAAAATGAAAAAGAAACAAAGAGCAGAAGAAAGAAGATTGCAGTGGCATGAGAAGAAAAGGCTTATGCAAGAAGAAAAAGCTCGTGCAGCCGAGATGAAGAAATCTCTTCCACCACCTCAAAATTTTGATGATGAAACTCGTATGAGTGCTGATTGTAATAATAGTCTGTCCCAAACAACTGCTAGGAATTTTATTTTAGGTATGTTAAAACTTTTAAATAATTAAAACAAAGGATATTATAATATGTTGGTAAAATATATTTTTAGGTGAAGAAGATTTGTCTATTAGTGGTACTACAAATGATAGTATTAGAATGAAGAAAGGAAGAATGGAAGTCATTGATCTTGAAAGGTAAATATAATAATGTTTAACAAAACATTTTATTCTTTTTAAAAATTGCTGTACCAATTACCAATAGTATTTTAATGAGTATCTTTATTTATAATAGTAATAAAACATTAACTGTTGATCAAATTGCTGAGTACCAATGGCCATTGGATGGTGGAGAGTTGTATATGATTCAAGAGCAGATATCAAATTTCTTGGGTGTTAAATCATTCAAAAGAAAATACCCTGGATTGAAACGTCGTAATGTCGAAGCTGAAGAACGAACATTCTTGTGTGACAGTGGATTGGTTGCTGAATCATTATGTGATCTTGGTATGTTTATAAAACATAATTACCTTTCTATATATTAATTTTAATGTGTGTGTTAAATAGGTTTAACAGTTCTGTATAGTTCGGAAGTATTAGATATCATGTATACAGATTTTCCAGAAAAATATGAAGAACTGAGGGAATATATGAGACTTAAACATGCCAAAGAATTATCTAATCGACAAAGAGGTATAGTATAAAAAAAGCTTCTGTAGTTAATAACTAAACATAAACATAAAAAAGAGATTTTATTATTATATATTATATTTATTTTCATGCATAAAGCATTGATGACAATTAGTTCAAATAATGATGGGTCAAAGTTAGATTTACGTGACCGAGCTATGGAAGCTGTTGCCAATTGGAATGCCAATTTAAACAAGTCTCGTCTAGAGTCTCGTAAGTGTTCAATGGATATGCAAACATTCATTGTGCATTATCCAAAAAACAAATGTAAGAAAATGGCCGTGCCTAAACCTAAAATTGGTAGTTATCCATTGGCTTTACTACCCGGACAATTCTGTGATTACTACTCAACGTAAGAGTTAAAGTAACTAAACTGAAATTTGTTTTGAACTTCTCAAGTTACTTTGTAATTTTTAGATACTCTAGTGAAGATTTACGTTACTTGCCAATGAACACTGTTATGTATGGTCCTTTGAAATCTGTAGATAAAGACTTTCCTGTTTCTTTAAGCAGCCAATCTGAATCGGAAGATAGTTCTTCAGACGACTCTAGGTAAATTAAATCATTAACTTTGTATGTCTAAATTAACATAACTAAAAATATTGAATTGCATGATAAATTTGTAAATAAGCAAGGGTTAAGTATACTATGGTGTAGGACTAATTTCATTGGCAAAGATTTAATCAGAAAAGGGTATTTTACAAACTAACCATTTTTGCCATGAAGTGTACATGTTTAATATTAATTAATAGTGATAGTGATGATTCAATCGACATTGACAACAAACCAGACAAAAATTGTTTGGAGTATGGTCCGAGTGATAAAAAAGGAGCTGAATGCAAATTATGTCTTGGCACTGCAGATAAAAACAAAATTGGATCGGTTGAACCATTAATTCATTGTTCAAAATGTTTGACGATTTGTAAGAACAATTTATTAAATCTAAATATATTCATTTAAATTTATGTCATGAAAAATGTTTTTATTATGTTACAATTTTAGATCATCCTACATGTTTGGATATGACATTGGAGATGGTTCCCTACATAAAGCGTTACAATTGGCAATGTAATGAATGTAAATCTTGTGCTCAGTGTAAGGAAGTGGCTGATGAAGATAAAATGTTGTTCTGCGACCTTTGTGATAGAGGGTAAGTTAAAATATAATTTGAGTATGATGATTTTAATTTATGACTTCTGTGAATTTTATTTTTTGTCTAGATATCACATTTATTGTGTAGGACTTCGTAGAGTACCTGAAGGTCGTTGGCATTGTCAAGAATGTGCTATGTGCAGTTCGTGTGGGGTTTCTGATCCGGGACCAGGTGATTCTAAATGGTTTTACGAGGTAATAGTTAAAAATTAACTATATTTTGTTAAACCTAATGTTTTGTTTTAATTTGAAATTGTGTACAAACTGAAATTTGTTTATTCATTCAACTATGGTGTGTTTATTTCAGTTTAAGAAAACTGAAAAAAATGGTTCCAAAGTCTATTGTCGTACATTGTGTGCACCGTGTTCCAGGTATATTACATATTGAAAGTTATTTTGAATTATTTTGTTCATATTGTTCATTACATGTACATACATTTCATCAGTTTTCTTGTGAAAATAATACATTGAAATCATTAACACATTTTATATTTTAATACAAATAAAATTTTAACATATTGGGGTATTCTGGTTTGTTTCTGGCCAGGTCATGGAAAAAAGGCCATTTCTGCCCTAATTGCATGCGTTGCTATCCTATCAAAAACGTCGAGCGCATGACACAGTGTAACAGTTGTGATAGATACTTACACTCAGGTATATAACAAAAGCTAATTGTTTTGATTACTTTTTATCGTAACACCAATGTATAATATATTTAACACATTGTTGACCTGTGTGAAATTTAAAACCCAATAGATAATATTAAAATATGCACAATTAAGCTATATAATTTTAAAAATAATAGTTTTAGGGCCGTTCTTACGATGTCCGGTTAAAGTTAACCGACACTTAACCGGAAGAATTCTGCCGGTAATAAAATCTGTTATCAGTCGGTTAGCGTTAACCGACACTTTACCGGACATTGTAAGAACGGCCCTTAAACTATCTTAATTTAAAAATAGGAATAAAGTTATTAAATAATAAATATGCATAATACATTAATACATATAATATTGTTGATTAACTATCAATTATTATTATCCAATTTTATTTTAAACCAATCCAGTTATTAGAATTTTTTCATTTCACATTTAAAATCTTTGTGTTGGTCATATTGATCAGATACATAAAAATTTTAAAACTACTTCCCTTCAAAAATCAAATACTGCCTTGTGTTGTGATTAGGTTTACTAAAATGTCGGGCATTTAATATTTTACTTTAATTTATTTATTATTTTTATTATTTTTTGTATATTTTTCAATTATTATTATTTTTTTTAAATATATTAAGACATTGAACACCATTTGTGACATATGAATGGTCATTAATTTTATTTGTTATATACTCTATTTATGTCAGAAGGTACTCGGTACGATGGCTGACTTTTGTATAGAGCTATGGCTTTTCTACACAGCAATCATAGATTCAGTAAAGGCTGAGTGCATACTGATGTTTTCTCTGACCTAAAGTCATCATAAATTGGTTGCCGTCAAGGTTCCTTTTTAATATGAATGGAGTATAGGTTATTATAAATTAATTGACAAATATAAACAATTTTTGATAGTGATGTAGAAGTTTTAATGTGTATTAACAATAACAAGTAATTAATATTTTTAATTAGTTCTGTAATAAACAGCTTTTATTACTTTTGAATACAATTATACATAAAATTACCTTTAGACCATCAATACAAGTATAATTTATCTAAAAAACATTATATTGTTGCAAATTACAATTTAAATCTATATTATCTGACAGTTTCCGACATGTTGTTCATATTATTAAGTTGAAAAAATAAATTTAAATTTTGGATGTTATATCATATTCTTTATTTTTTTCGTAAATTCGTAACTTCGATAATATTTTTTTCATAAAAAAATTTTAATATCATGATTTTACTATATCAAAAATTCTCAGGTATATTAAAACTATTCAAGATTTATAGATACATACTTCGATAAAGATATAAAAAGCTTATTTTATATAAACCTATGCCTAAACAAAACACTTATTATAAAAATTAAAATCAATAAAATTATGATAAAATATTCATTTAATTTCTCCATTCTTGTCTCAAAATATTTTAATAATTCAATTAATATAATTACTTCTTTAGTCTTATTATAATGTGTAAAATGATAAGTTAGTTTTTGGTTAAATCAACATAATGTGTTTTTGCATTTCGGTCGACAATTGTGTGATATTTTAAACAGTTACTATGACAATATTCTATAGGGTGGGCCAACTTGTTTTCTCATTTTCCTTACAGTTAACTTAAGAAAACCTGGTGACCCACTCTATATATTCATCATTGTTATTTTACTTATTTGTTTACATATTATATATATATTTTTTTTTAGAATGCATCAGTGAAAGTACATCAGTTAATCAAGTTGTTACATGTACTATATGCGAAGAAAAAGCAGTTTCTAGATTGTTAACTACAGTGCCTAGGTCTTTGATTAAAGTCTGAATTAAATTGCTAGATATAGTATATTTTCAACACAATAAAAACATTTTTTTTAGCTCTGGACGTTTGAATGAGTTAATTAAAATACATTTTTTTGCTATTTAACATATTATGATTAAAATTGTATTGATTTTATTTTAATATTTTCATTAAAATTTGTATGCATAGTATTTTAAGAACAATTATAAATATAAGAAAAAACAATAGCTGGGCTATTGATGTAATCCCTTAGTTAAACTTGGCAATAAAATATTTATTATTGAAACTACGCCTAAACAAATTAATTAAAATAAGTAACTAATTTATGAATCTTGCTAACATTGATTAATTAGTTATGATTAAAGCTAACTGTGTTTGTCAATTGTTGCCATAAATAAATGTATAATATTAATTTGGATGTATATATTATTGGTAAATAAAATACTAAAATTTGTATTTGATAAGAATTATATGTATTTAAGTATTATTTAATTGACACGTTGCACATAATATGTACAGTTTGTACACATAATTATGCAAACAAAAGAATATTAAACTAATTCTTGCCTAAACGGTTTTGCAGTTCTATACATAAGGTAATAGATTACATCAATTATTATTGAATTGCTAACCAATTGGAAAAAATCAAGTTGTGCATGTGTTCTATTTAGAAATCTACAAGATAACTCTTAAATGTATTTTTTTTTTAAATTTATTTTGATTGCTTATAGTTTTAGGTAATTATTAATTACTAATTGATACAACTTAATTTAATAGTTTTTTTTTTTTAAATTTTGTAAATTATATTTATGTTGTATTATTGTATATAATGTTAAGTCATTTATTTTATGACTAAAATTTAATAGTTGATATCAATTTATTTATTATATTATTATTTTTAGTAAAAATGATCAAATCTGACTTACTTTTGGTTAGATTTATAGTGGTTTTTCTTCTATGATCCATACTAATTGTTTTTATAAAAATATAATTGTAATACAAAATTTAATCATAATTATACCATGTCATATACTTATTTTACCATAGTTTTCACTAAAAATATATTATGTGGAGCTTAAACATTTTCTTTTTATTATACAACAATAGATTTACAATTTTACAATGCAAAATTTAATTTTCTGTTTGATTAATCTCATCAATGAATATGAATGGACTGGTTTTAACTGATGTTTTCATGTTGAGTTGTATTTGACATCAATTAAAAAATATATATATATTTTAAGAGTTCGGTTCAGGTTCAATTAAAAGTGTGTAGGTTCGGATCTGTTTGAGTACGATCATTTAGAGAAAAGTTCGGTCCGACCTTAAATACTATGGCTACTATAACACCTACTCATATACCTATAATATTGTATATTACATCCCATGTTAATTCTCTACAACAGTATCAGACAGAATGAGAATATTAATTATTATTCTTATTGACATCATTCATCAATACATTTGTAAACAAAGTACTACAGCTCTTTTCTGTATTATAAAAATACTTATCTATAAATACAAATATTTTTGTGATGCAAAATGGTAAAAAAATTAACCCCATACCCACCATTATTACGTAATTGGTACCACATATAAATTTAAAACACCTTATTTGAATGGAAAAATCAAATATCCAATGCTTATAGAAATTTAACTTTTTATTAAAAAATGATACAAACATTGAATAAATCAATGAAACAAGAACAAAAAAGCTAAATTGTAATTAGGTAATATTAAAATAAAAATGATCTTACAGTTGTAAAGTATATAAAATAGATTTTACTGGTCAACTATTATTAGTTCATCAATTCCCCAATCCTCATAGCTATTGTCTGGCAAATATCTTCTAATTATAATAGGTATTTTACGTTTCTTCAATTCTTTCATTGCAATTTGTAATGGATCAGTTTCACCTTCAAGTTCTACCATGACAGGGGCACACATTGCAATCTGCAAGGCTCTTGTACCTAATACCCGAGCTCTTTCATACCTAAAATAAATAAGTATGTAGAATATTATTTAAAAACAACAGTCAATTTCTAATATTGAGTCAACTCTAATAACAAGATTATCATCATTCATTTTTGGTACCATTTCTATTTCATGAGAATGCACTCTTCAATAATTTTCAAGTTTTACAATCATATAATTTTATTCACTATGTGATATAAACATAAAATGGCTTATAGTCTGTCTCACGGGAGAACGGGACCGACCAAAACTTGTTCGCCGCCGTTCAACCCCCCACCAACTATCTGTTATAAGCGTGATCAAGTGGTTGTCCACGCACCAATCAAATCAGTCTACATGCACGAAACGATCCCGTTCTTTCGTAAGACAAACTATAGAGGCTTTAATAATTTATAATTTTTGAAAACATACTTTGTCATATACTTAGTTGTGATTCGTTTAGACTTTTGAACTTGACTTTGAGCTTCTTGAATAGGTAATATATCAATGTTATCTTCATTTTCCTGTTAAGTGTTTAAAATTAAAATACATATACGTTAATTATAAAATTTTTAATTTAATTTGAAACACTGTTAACTTCTTTCCGGGATATAACGTCAAAAACCAAGCTACCGGACCGGGAATCGAACATAAGTCGTTTCCAGGCGATTGCTTGACCACTGAGCTACCGAACAACACACACCTATGACGCTATCTCAGACAGTTAACGGATGTTTACAACTATGTATATCCAACAATTGGTGCTGTTAGGTAGTAATGAACAATTTTTTTTGTTTGAATAAGTCAATGCAAACATCTTTAAATTAAAATTTAAAATCATCATCAAGGTTTAAGATTTTAAAACTAAAAATTAGTTCTTACTTCAGGCTGATCTAATTCATCTAAATCTGCATCATCTTCAACTTCGTCAAAGTCATCTGCACCACCACTAAAATAAATAAATAACAATTTATAATGGATCCAAGCAGTGGCGTCATTTGGGGTGTGGGAACCGGGGCATTTGCCCCAGTCTAGTATTTACATCATCCTTAAGTCGGAACATTTACCAACACCACTCCCCCCCTCTTTAAACTACTATGGCACGATGCTATGAGAATCTGAGTGAAAAAAATGTTGAGTCGGAAAAGCAGTGAAAAGTTGCCCTAGTCTAATACAAACTGAAATGACTGAACTGGATCCAAGTTGAACAGTTAATTAGAATTGACGAGAGGAGAATATTATATAAGGTATATCACAATTAAAAATTATACAAGAGTATATCAGATTTTGATATATTTCTTAGGCATATTTTATTTAGAATAAGTAATAGCATGCATAGAATAGATTGAATGGTTTTAATTAGACTTTTCTGTCTCTAATCTCTATTGTTGTATAGTCGAATGTGCTTACATAAATAGTTAAAGGTTTAAGTGTTGGTAATCATTGAACAATAATAATATTTTAAACGTAAATTCAATGTTTTGAAAGCTAAACACTGTGTAAATGTGTTACACATGTGCAAATAAAGGGAATTAAAGTTTTTTCACAAATTAGCAGTTGAGAAGTACTCACTCGTCATGCTCAAACTCTTCGTCAGCCATTTTTCGACTATTTCCCCTAGAGAAGTTAACATAAATTTCAGAAGTGGGATTTGTGCCGAAGGACGCAGTGTTGTGAGGGACCTGGACTTGGTCCGCCAGAGGTCGTGCAGAGACGATTGCGTTGTGATACGGGTCGTGCGCTCTGGTGGTCAGGTGGTGAAGCAACGGTCACAGTGGGTGACGTGAGGACCGGCGACGATCGAGGACGATCGTGGGCGCCAGGATGGTCGAATGTAAACTCCCGTTAACTTGGGGAGATAGCGTCATAGGTCTATGTGGTCGGGTAGCTCAGTGGTAGAGCAATCGCCCGGCAAGCGAGAGACTCGGGTTCGATTCCCGGTCCGGCGGCTAGATTTTTGACGTTATTTCCCCTGGAGAAGTTAACAGAGCAAAAAAAAAAAAATTAAGATGTATTATAACAGCTATTTATAAAGGCTCTTCGTCAGCCATTTTTCGACTTTGAGCAAAAAAAAAAAAAAATTAAGATGTATTATAACAGCTATTTATAAAGGCTCTCTAGTCTAGTAGTCTCTAGATTAAATTAATCAAACTGTGACCAGCCCCTGGACACTCGGTCGCCATCTTTTTGAAGGACAAATTGTTATCACCGCTGTAATCAAATCACTTTCATTGTTTTATTCTGTGATAACAACGTGTTTACAGCATGATAACGTTCGAAATTGAAAATATCTTATTCTGTGTTATAAAATTATTATGTAATGATGCAACATAGTTTTTTTTCTCATTGGAGGTCACACTGATTTGTCCTTCAAAAACATGGCGGCATTGATTTAGTTATTATCCTATGTTCCCCGTATATTTTATAATCAGTGTCCATTCTGATTGTTTTATTCTGTGCTGTGACTATAGCTTAGATCATATACTATGGATGGAGCCACTGCGTATTATAGCAATACAAAAAGTTGAAGCCGATATTAGCGACGAGTCACCGAATTAGGTGATCGATATGCGCATGCGCGAAACAACTCGTTTAATATTAATATTATAATCACCAGCTGATAAATATGCGAGAGGTTGCGTTGCGCATGCGCATATCGAACACCTAATTCGGTGACTCGTCGCTAATATCGGCTTCAAAATAATATGCAGTGGCTCCATCCATAGTATATGATCTAAGGACTATAGTACATGACAAATTATGCAGGTATGTCAGCAATATTACGGATTTAGAAACAAATCGCGCACCCACCCTCCGCCCACCCTTTTACTGTGACGTAAGCATTTCTCCGGTTCTCATTGGTCCACCGCCGTCACTGCGGCAATAGCCGCCGCCGCCGAAGACTCCACCACCACTCCACCGCTCAACCTGATGGAGAAATGCTTACGTCACAGACGACAGACATGCGTATCACGAGTTGCTGACATACCTATTTATTTTGTCATGCTATAGTATTCAAAATACAAATACGGAAATCAGATAATATAGTAAAATACAGTGAATGATACTGAATACCACGATTTAAGATATACCTTAAATCGTGCTGAATACTGATGCATAATCAGCATCACAGACATTATGAGGAAATTCTGGAGCGGCAAACGTTTTGCAGAACAAACACAGACGTTTGAAACGTTGAAGAGGTAGAAATTCGTGAGCGCTTGGTATTTTGTTAAACCGCGGTCGTGGTGTATGGGTGAGCCTAATTGACTGAACTGAATGACTGAATCGCGGAAAAAAAGCCCACGGAAAAAAAGCCCAAGGAAAAAAAGCCCAGAAAAAAAAGCCCACGGAAAAAAAGCCCAGAAATACAAATATAAATGTGAACAAAATATAATAATATATTATTATATATTATAATGAAAATAATAATTAATTGTTAATTATAATAGTAATAGTCACAGCAGGTCAGTCAATTTTCAACTGTAATAATACAATAATAATATAAATATTTTGTTGGGTATAGTGTGATACTGTAACATAATAATAATAATAATTGATATCAATCACGGACTATGATTAACAGGACATTATCTTTTTCACCAGCTTCCTACACTGTTCTACTACTATATAAAAATAATAATAATAATAAATTGTGATGATAAATGATAATACATAATTGATTTTTATTGTGAATCAGTTCATGGCAGTATCAAACCCTCTATATAATAATATACCTTAATAATATTTCTTAAATTAAAATACATTAAAAATTTTCAATAGTTATATATTATGTATAAGTCATATTTGAAATTTTAATATTTTCTTTTATAAAATTACCTATATATGCCTCTTATACAATTATTTATGATTATTATCTGTTATAGTATAGTAATGTATTATTAATATATTATTATATTTTGTTCACATTTATATTTATATTTTTGGACTTTTTTTCCTTGGGCTTTTTTTCCGTGGGCTTTTTTTCCTCAGTGTATTTTTTTTTTTGGGCTTTTTTTCCGTGGGCTTTTTTTTCTGGGCTTTTTTTCCGTGGGCTTTTTTTCCGCCTACCGAATGACTGAATGGCTGAATGGACGAGTTCTTCTCAGTGGTGCCGACAAGAAAATAATATCGGTGAAAATAAAAAAGGGATTATCAACATATTTTAAAATATTATTAGTTATCACTTATCATTGTTAGTTATAATCATTAATCACTACTGATAAAAATTATTAAATTATTAAATTAGTGACTAATTAAAAATTACAATAATTGAATATTGATAGTTATTAATTAGTATCTTAACTGTTGACTTTGATGTAGGTTTATCCAAATATTTTCTTTTATTTGATGATTCTAAAATTAATTTATCAGCTTCCAATGACTGGGTCTATACATGGTAACACTCTCCTGTACTTTTACTACTGCATGTGCATTGAAATTTCTTCCCAATTTTGCTCACGACATGTGTCCTATTAGAAAACGCATTACGTACGATGTGTACCTACAAATGAGGTGAGAAATCAATCAACTTATTTTCTAACACATAATTAGCCACTGAAATTTGTGCCATTCTATAGGTAGGTTTTTTTTCAATAATTGATTTTGTTTCAATTATATTAGATTTAATATTCTTTACAATTTCTGAAATATCTTCAGTAATAGTTGAAGTAGGAATGTTTAATTCATATACTTTATTTTGATATTCTTCTTTAAGGTGATAATCTCCTATATTTGCATTTTATATAAAGAGAGAACTAATGTATCTAAAGGTAAAAATTACAATAATTGATAGTTATTAATTAATTAACGTGTACAAATAATTTTTGTTTTTAACTTATGACGATTAATGATAATTTAATGACATAGTAACGATCACTGAACTATGAATATGTTATAGGTATGAGATATCGGTTTCCAATATATTCGATTTGCACTTGATGAAGAAATAAAAATAAAAAATATATGACCCTGCAGTCTTCACAATATAATGGACTTTCTTTGGTTAATTTTACATAAAACCACAGAATTTCTATTCAAGAATAATATTATTGTTAATGGTGTTTTAATCATTTATTTTATTGCTATTTTGTATTCGTTTTAAACTATATTTTTTCAGATGACATTATAAATTCGGAATTCCCTATATGGCGAACGATTGAGTTGCAAATTGATAATATTTCTACTCTACATGCAGAATATAATCTAATGGTTTAGTGGATAATTTCTGCAATAGAACTGTACAGAGAAGATTTGAACACTGTGACTTTGGTTGGCATTGATGAAACATTCAAAACTGTACCTAGTCACCCAACCGACTTGAAATGTCTGCTGACATTTCAAATAGTATTCAATAGTGTTGTAAGTACATATTAAATATCACTGTTGTCAGTATATATTATTTCGACATTATTTTTTTCTGTTTTAGGCATTTCCAATGGTGTATGTACTTTTAGGGAGTATGACTGAAGAGACATACTGTGGTGTACTCAGTATTATCAGACAAATGTTACCTTTAAATTACGACAGAGTTCGGTTTGTGACCGATTATGAAAAAGCACTGATGAATGCAGTTGAACACATTTTTCCAACAAGCAGATTAGTTTGTTGTTGGTTTCACTTTACCCAGTCTATCGTGCGATACTGCCATAGAAAATTGAACAATGTACTAAATTTAATCCGAACGCATGAAGAAGCAGCTAGGATTCTTAGAATGGTGATTTTTTTAAATTTATATATTAAATTTAACATGTCTTAGTCTAATACATTTTTTATCAGGTCTTAGCTCTTCCTCACTTGCCTGCCACAAGAAACAATCCACTGTGTCCAAATATTTGTGTGTTAGATGGATACAATGTCATAGTACAGTATGCCAGACAATTTCCTGAAATCCAAGTCATTGAAGAACATTTTTTGGATAATTACATCCTTGGTTTTTGGATTAACCAAATTGGACCAGAAAAATTTAGTGTCTTTGGAGAAGATCACCGTACAAACAATAATTTAGAATCGTTCCATTCAACTTTACTCAAGCAAATGGGTACCCACCCTAACATTTGGGATTTCCTACGTGAGTTATTGAAGTAGTTCCTAATGAGTGATCTCTATGTTACATGCTTGTTCTAAATGTTTTTATGTTTATGTGTTCTATGTTTGTGTTATATTTACAGATTAATCAACGACATGCAATAAAAAAAGATAAGTTATTCATGTATTTGAAATACATCAATATTATTATATTGAAATTTGTTCTATGTTTGTGCTGTATTTATAGATTAATCAACGTCCTGGGAAAAGTAAAGATAAGTTATTCATGTATTTGAAATACATCATTATTATTATTATTTTCATTTTTTGAAAACTACTTATTTCACTACCTATAACTGATTTTGTATGCTTATATTACACTTTGTGAGTACTTTGTCAATGAGAATATTGTTGATAAATATTGTTGATATAATTATTAGTATTGCATGCAACTAATATTTGCTGATGTATTGTATTTATGTTGAACACTTCAATAATGTTATTGATCAAAGGTAGACAATCTACATTTAAAGTTAAGTTAACATTTTTTTCCATAATAACTTACTTATCAAGTTAAATGTATGGTTAGTTAATTGTTAACTTATCAATCTTGTGTTTTCTTAACTTGACTTAAGTTAATTATTTTCCTTAATTTGTCTACCATTGTCCATTGGTATTAATCGCTATATCAATACTAGGTGTTCTGCTTAATGTCTTGATTAGCTAGTGTTGATTTGTTTCTGTGAAACATTTTATTATAATTTGCAATTTATTGCATACTAATGTCATGTGTTCATCTTTGTTATTTACAGAAAGGTTGGTTATAATTGAAAATCAATTTTTTGTAGAATTTGGACAACGGCAAAGAAATTTACAAGTAATTTTCTTAAAATGTGTATGGCATTTAATTAACAAATTAAATAATTTATTTAATCCAACAGATCAGAGATATGCGCTCAAGAGCACAAAGAGAAAACACAACAAGAATCATCAGAGAAAATGTTCAGCAACTCAATAGAGATAATGACATTTTGGCATTCTTGAGGAGAACTGGCCACCTCAATGATGGTTATGTTTTTGGTCAAATTGGACCATATCCTTGACATTTTGTTATTTTTTTTTAATAAAATGACTAAAAGTCCACTACGTACTTAGAACTTATTAAATAGCCACAATGTATTTAATCAACAAGCTTATATTGTTAAATTTTAAATTAATAAAAATTATAATCTAAATATTATATTTATTCTTACTTATTGTTATATATATTAATTATAAGTGTGGAAGGTGTCAGCACTGTGATTGAAAATGGTGGGTAGGGAGAGCAATAGACACCAATATACAGCCAGTGCAGTGTGAATGCGTTACCCTATCGATCATGTAGACCGTCCCATAGCGGTAACTGCATGAGTACTCTTGTTATAATTATGTGCATATTGTCTCTTTAATTTATGAGTGTTAATAAATATTGCAGTTATATGAATTACATTTTTGTGTTTATTAATATGAGTTTATAACATTATAAATTCCTTGGATGTTAGACAACACTAGAGTATAACTTTAAATTACTACTTTTATGTTATTGATGTTTGGAAGTATGAAATCTAGTTATTTAATTGAAATGCATAAATTCTATTAAACAGTTAAATGGATTTTAAGAATTTGAGATACCAATTATGTATGTATAATAATGTTACTAAAAAATTTGGTATGCAGAATTTGAGTTAAGGCTTATGTTTGTAGATCGATCTAGACAAAAGTGACTACACTGTTTTTAGTAATAAGTAATATCATACTGTAGTTTCTATAGTATGCTAAAAGTCGGCTTTATATACAAGTGACCAATTTACCTTGTTACACATATGGTGTGGTTTACAACGATGTTACTATTGCACAACATGATGTTACTTCTTATACAATATAAAATTATACTCAACAAGAATACAACTGATTCAGGTACTAGGATGCTACTATGCAGTATGCATTCTACTATTTAGAAGTAGAAAACATCTTATGTATCTTATGTGGATATTCTACTATAAGTGCACTTTTGAAAGTTTACAACATTGCTAGAAAAAATATTGACAATAATAATAAGGTAATAGGCATTTTTTTAGATGTTCAGAGAGCTTTTGATTGTGTTGTTCATAAA
Source organism: Macrosiphum euphorbiae (assembly GCA_949089665.1). Taxonomy (NCBI): domain Eukaryota; kingdom Metazoa; phylum Arthropoda; class Insecta; order Hemiptera; family Aphididae; genus Macrosiphum; species Macrosiphum euphorbiae. Next base: position 25,002,660 of record CARXXK010000001.1, read on the forward strand.
CTATTGATTAATAAATTAGAACATGCAGGTATTCGTGGTATACCAAATAGATTACTGATTTCCTTCCTAAATGGTAGAACTCAAAGAGTCAAACTCAATGATCAGTATAGTGAAATACAAAAAGTATCTTGTGGTGTAGGTACCACAAGACACAGTTGTATTATTCATAATATTTATTAATGATCTCTTAAAAATTCCTATGAACTTATCAGCTTTGCTGATGATACTTCGATTTTATTATCTGAACAAACAATAGATACTTTATATTATGAAGCAAATATAATATTTACTATATACTATTACTTATGCTATATAAGAACCGCTCTCCCCCCCCCCCCACAAGTTTGGCTTTTGTGCTATTTAATTTATGTTCATTGTACATATTATAATGATTAATGTATCACCTATTTGTTTTGACAAAAATGTATTATTATGTAGGTAGCAACACACTTTTTGTATCCATCAAGAAATCAACTAAAAGTTGTAAAAACTAATCATTCCTATGATGTTGCTACTTGCTAGTACATTAAGGTATGGCATGGAAATATTACTGTTTTATTCTGTGAATAAGCAAATAGGTTTATATATGCTAATTGTATGCATTATTAATATTTATAAAAAATAGATAATTTACTAAAGAAAAAAAAATATTTAAACTTGTTAAGTTAAGGAACGAATTTAAAAAAGGAACACTTTTTACTATGGAAAAGACTTAGAATAATGAATACATTATACATTATATGTATTTTATTATATTCTTTACTTTTGATTAAAACATTTAGGTATATAGACATAGTTTAAAAAGTGTTCTGTACAGGCAATTTTACTGCAATTTCATATTATTGCGATACCCTCGTAATTTCGTAAACCATTGAATATATAAAAATGTTGTACTCTAGCAAAATTGTTTAACATATAGGCTTTCATAGTTGTGCAGGCTGGTTTTTGGTCTAAAATATGGGATTTTGCTCTCAGGTTTATTATGATTTTGGAAATTCTTAAATCTTCCTTTCTTTATAAAACCTTCGAGGGTCGAAGAAGATGTGACCCTAGACTTCCCAGCTCAAAAAATAATTTTTCACTCAATTATATATGGGTGGTTAACGAAGTTTTCGAAATTTGAATTTAAAAAAAAAAAATGGCGGGTAATTTTGTTTTGCCGATTTCTCAAACTTAGAATCGAGACTCGGTTTTTTTGAGAACGTATATTTGATTAAGAGGTGTCACTGCGTTGAACCTTGAGGATTTCAAGACGTTACGACCAATATTAGACTTTTTAGGTTTTTTCGATATATTACGATTTTAAAAAAACCAAATCATTTAATATTAATTCTATCTACCTAAGACCTTCGAGGATCGAAGCAGAAGCGGCCCTACACCAGTTCCCAGTTTTTAAAAGTATTGAAACTCAAATATTAAGGGGGTAAACGTTGAGTTCAAAATTTGATTTTTTCAAAAATAAAATTGGCGGGAAATTTTCTTTTGCCAATTTCTCAAACTTAAAATCGAGTCGCGGCTTTTTTGAGACAATAAATTTGATCTCGAGGGTTGTCTGCTTCGATCCTTGAAGGTTTCATAACGATACGACTTATTTTGAAGGAGCTAGTACTTCAAAATATACATCCAATTTTGTGTTGTTAGCTCAAATACATATATTAGAGTGAATTGACCTATTATTTTATAGGTTTTAATATTTTATTCTTATATACCTATCGATTTACATTAATGAATAATGAGCTACACGCCTACTAAAATAAGTGTGAAAAAAAGTTCAATATAATTATTACTTGATACGTTACACGGACGTATACCACAAGGAGACGCCTTGATAATACGAAAAATAGCATAATTTGTTTTCTAACTTTTTGCTACTACGATTTCGGGCGAAATAATGGTCGTACGTATTTTGACCATAGAGGTTTTTTGAATCCTCGTATGCCGAATGATCAGATTCTAGAATTTTGTAGTGATCAAACGAAAAAAAAAAATCTAAAAAACACGTAAATACGTAATTTTCTAAGTACAAAAAACACTTTAAAAATCATAACTCCCGAACAAAAAGTCGGATCACCTCGATCTCGGTGCCAATCGTTCAGGCGTAAAGTGCTCTATAATGCCCGACTATAAAAACGGCTCGGAACGCCCAAAATCTAATTGTCAGCAACGAAAACTCCGAAAAATGCAAATTTTGAACTTTTGAAGCCCCAAAAGACGGAGAAAAACGGCTCCTATGGGCTCGACACAAGACGCCGAATTTGATCACCGACCTCCAAACTATACAAATCTTGAGTTTCAGAAACGTCATACAAAAACTAAACCTTTTCCAAAATACACCTAGGGGGGTGTTCGAGGACCCCCGGCTCCGGGAGTACGTTTTAGAAGGGCCTAAACCGAAACGTTTGGGAACTTAAAAGTATGATATTATCTTATGTGAACGTCATCTACAACCTATAAATGATTTATTGGACTTTAAAACTATTACATATTTATACGTTAGTTCGCATTTGGTAATTACGCCAGCAACATACAACTTTCTATGCCAGAAGTTTTCCTAGAAGTAGGTAGTTACCTATTCATATAAATATATAATCACATCGATAGTAAATCTCATTAAGAGTGTTAACCATGAAAAATTGTTTATATAATTGACGAACTTTAAATTTCAATCATCAAAGCTTATGATGTGTATACGTCTCGAAAATGATTATGACTAAATGTATTTTGTTATAATATTATAATATGACATGTCTTTAAATCTACTAACGCTGGACAATAGGTATAAACGTATAGTTAATTAGTAAATGACAGATGTATATTATAATATTAGGTATGTACTATCTATTCAGAACTTTTGTGGTCGTCTGTTTGTGGATGAGATACCTACAGGTTAATCTATTTATTATATTTTGCGGTAGGTATTTATTTCCATGATTTTATACATAGCGCAGTGATGCAGCCCGTTTAGTATAAATATATAGTATGAAATATGAATATTATAAACATATTTTAAACCGTATCAGAGTAACTCAGTAACCGAAAAGTGCTACTTATCTTGACACGGTGGAAACATGAAGTGGGTTGGTCGGTTTTAGATTAACTAACCCTTTTAAGAAATACATCGGCAACATAATATGCAGTAGTATCTTTAATTCGTGGTTACGACCATGGTAGTTACCAACCAGTTGGTTATGGGGACAGTTCAGTTCCATGATAAGAACTAGGACCCGTGATAAGAAATTATATGGGATGGGACTTGAATTTTATCGTTGGCACCACTGTTGAACTCGTCCATTCAGTCCATTCAGTCATTCAGTTCAGTCAATTAGGCTCACCCGTGGTGTATGACATAAAAAGTAAATCGTGATAAGTCGTGATAGTAATAGTGATAACGATCGCCAAAAGTATAAACAAAGACAACCACGGTTATGGTTACTAGAACGAAACAGACCAAACGCTGGATTAGGGCGTTTACAATGTTTGCAAACGTTTACAGCACGGACTAAGATATACAGGACTGGACACGACAAGGTTGGAGGGTGTGGGGGGGTTGACTACGAAATGTTTTACAACAGGCTATGTTCGGGGGGATATTTTCCTTTTAGCATTACTAGCGCCGTCCTAGTGGATACTTATGGAACTAGAACACATCATACAAATTTCTAGTTCCATAAGTATCCACTAGGACGGCGCTAGTAATGCTAAAAGGAAAATATCCCCCCGAACTCCGCCTGTTGTAAAACATTTCGTAACCACAATATTCATCTCGTGTCCAGTCCTGTATATCCGTGGTTTACAGCAACCGTTTAGCAACCGGACGTTCCGAATTTCTCCGTTATCAAACGTTTGCAACGTTTGCCGCTCCAGAATTTCCTCCATTATTACCATATTGTTCTATGACCAAGCAGAACCATAGAACTAACCAATGTATACTGATACCACGGTTGTAATTGAATACTGCGGTTGTAGTAAACATTATCAGTGTTTTTTCTGATTTCTTTTTGTGCATATTTCACGAATCACGGACGCTCGATGCCCCTAGTGCACGCCCCCGAATGACATATCAAAAAAGCTGTACTCCTTGATCACACTCAAGTACACAATTCAATCGTTATTTACTTTTTTCGCCAAAGTTATTAATTTTTATCAAAGTATCAGAACGTCTGTCTCTACGTTAGTTGAAAATCGTTGTAGGACTCGTTCAATTGGTGAGTTTTTGTCTATCCTGTCAGCGAACGACTAATATATCTTCGATCCTTTGTTTTTACAGGACAATCGATCACCAGGTCCCCGCGAGCTACGATAATATGTCGTCTTCCTTTGACGAGATCAAAAACTTGTACCAGACGTTGAAGACGGAATGGAATAAAAAAAAACCAGATTTTAAACAATGCAACAGCATATTGTTACAAATCAAGGTGAGTAGAATTTTTGGTCTCAACGGGTTGGGTTAGGATTTTTTTTAAAGTTAAATTACTCTGGATATTTCGGTACTAGCAAGTCCTTTATAAATATTTTTATTTGTATTACTATTTAATTTTATAAAGAACAATGTGGATAATATTATGTATATGGCTATAATTAACTCAAAACGTTGAATCTTGAAAGATTAATTTTTTTTTTTCACCAACTTAGTGTTTTATCTGATTATGTCAAAATATAAAATGCATATAGTTATATAAATTGATAGATCATTTTATATTGAAAGTTATAATATTTTATTCTTATATTAATCTATACAATCAAGTTCATAACAAATTATAGGTACATACAGTTATTTTTTTGCCAGATTTAGAAGAAAATAAATTATAAACCAATTTGTATATTACATTGGTTTTTGTACTGTAAATCAATAACTAAAATTAAAATAGGTGCGTTCAAATGCTTTATGGTGAATATTTGTTTCATTTATTTCAATTTAAACAAATATTAGTAAATTGTACTATTTCATCAAACATCTTAACACGTTCACTGCGTACTGACGCCAAGTAGCGTCATAAGTATCATTCAGCAACGTGTTTAACGCCATATGGCGTCTAATATACATTTAAAATAAATGGTTTAAAATTCCCTACGCGTGGCTGAATGTTATTTTATTATTATTTAGCGTGGATTAAACGCATGTTTTTAAATATGTATACATACGTCGTTATGAGCAGTTTCTTTATATTTTTTTTTTAATTTCTTTTGTTTTTACTTTTATCATACGCACTGGGTGATAACTGCAAAAAGACATACGCAGTCTACGTGTTAATTTTTATTAACTTTTGTTAATTTACATTAAAAACTAAAAACTATAATGTGAGATAAGTTGAGTATGAAATATAGTATATAATTTACATAAACCAATATGCAGTAAAATCCGCTTATGATGATCTTCTAGGGACCTAGAGAATCAGATAATTAAATCCGCATTTTGTATATCCAGATGACATAAACATACTGCACCTGAGATATAATACAATAAAATGAATATCACATTGAAAACACATTTTATTATAAGTCCATAAAAATTAAATTTTATAAATAAAATAATAATTGTATTTAAGAGTAATATTAATTAGGTACTTACTTCTTATTTTCAGATTGGAATGACTAAACATACCTTTTTACCAACTTCTAATGTGGAAGCATCTCAAAAAGAATATCTGATAGCTAGTAAGTTTATATTATCATTTTCAAATTTTGAGTGATAGTAGTGAGGGCAACTTTTTTTTATGAAATAACTGTCATCTTTAAAGTATAAACTTAAATTCTATGTATTTGAAACATTTGCTTATGCATTTCACTAACAACCCATTTGGTTGTCATGTATCCATTAATTGACTCATTAAAAACAGTTTGCAGTCTTAACCATCAAGCATGTTAGACTATATTATAGCTTGGTTAATTTTCCCTATAATTATCTTAAATTTGGTTTAGTCAATAGATCGTGTTTATCATTATAATTCACTTTTATATTTAATAAATAACAGAGTATGACCAGTTATTTTGTATATTTACAGGAGACATCTTAGAAGTGGGGGTACAATGCAGTATTGCCATGCATGATATTCCATCTTTTGAACGGTACATGGCTCAACTCAAGTGTTATTATTTGGACTACAGGTAAGCAAAACTTATTGAGTAATATTGAATAAGACTTCTCATTTAAAAATGTTTCTTATTTTTATTTAGGGACAAATTACCAGAGTCTGCGAATCAATATCATTTGTTAGGTCTGAACTTACTGTTCTTACTATCTCAAAATCGAGTAGCTGAATTTCATACAGAATTGGAGCTTCTCCCATATGATATTGTACAAACCAATACATATATTAGGCATCCGGTCGCTTTAGAACAATATTTGATGGAAGGCAATTATAACAAGGTGATTTAAATAAGCTTCAATAAATTAATAACAGAAGTCATAGGTGTGTCTAGAGTGGCAGCCCTTGAAATTTTCAAAAGTCGCTGTTTGACCTAGTTTAAAGTCAGATTGATTTCAACTTTTATCTTTAAAAAAAAAAGTCTTGGGCATTGTTATACTTGCTGTTTACCTATAAAGATATATTTGATAGCAACAATAATAACATGCATTGTTGCAATGATTTAGTGATAAAAGCTTAAGACAGATAGCTATACGGTTCGCATCTATTATTTGATATTATTTTTTTTAACTGTAGCTATGAAATCCAGGGTTGTGTATGAATAATATTTCTGGAGGTACTGAACATATTTACTGCAGAATGAAGATTATTAATTTAAATAGATAATATAGGCAATTTTTAAAATTATATAAATATTTCATTGGGATGACAGGGGCTTTTAAAAATACGGCCTTGGGCATTTTCGGTTCCTTAAGGTCATTTGCTAGACTTTTGCTGCATATGAAGGCACACTATGACAAAATTGTTGGATCTTATGTATAACTGTTTAATTCTTAGATATTTCAAGCAAAGAGTAATGTGCCGTCAGATACATATAATTTTTTTATGAACATACTGTCAAACACACTTCGTAATGAAATTGCTGAATGCTTACAAAAAGCATACAAAAAAGTATCTATAAATTCTGCTACAAAAATGTTAAACTTCAACAGTACTAATGAAACGAATGACTTTGCTAACAAGGTAATTTAAATTGAATTAAATAATTTGTTATCAATAAAACAAAAAAGTTAATCCTTATTTATTTTGCAGAAAAAGTGGATTTTGGGTCAAGATGGTTATTACGTATTCCACCTCGAAGAAGAGAAGAAAGCAATAGAACCTCTGCCTGCATTACAGATTGCTGATTATGCTATTCATTATGCCAAAGAGTTGGAAACTATAGTCTAATAATTTTAATTTACTCCACATGGATTTTATATTGATTATTTGAAATTAAATAAAGTTAAGAAACTCATAAATGTTTAATCTAATATAAAGTTTGGAATTTTTTTTCAAATTATTTATGTATATAAATAATTAAATATAAAAATTACTTTAAACACCACATTATATTCTTTGTACTTATATGGTAAAAAAAATATATAATTTGTATTCATTTTTAAGACTACAATATATTCTAATGAATTTAATACAAACATTAAGCTTTGGTAAAATTATAATCTTTCCATATTTCTAGAAATTTTGTAGTTTTTTGCAACTGATCTTCAATTGGTTCTTTTTGCCTTTTTCGCCATGCATTGTGATCTAAATCCATCATTCCACCAATAATTTCCTATAAATATTAAGTAAAACTTCAATATCAAACAATATAAAATAAACTATATCCATACAAAATATAGCATAATTTTAATTGACAGTTGACAAAAGTCCCTAAAAATAATATATGGAAATAAAGTTTCAGAAAAGCATTTTTTGCTTCACGGAAAACGTGTGTAAAAGCTTAGCATTTAAATGGTTTTTCCTATGCTAGATAAGCTAGATTACCCACAACATCATTGGTAGTTAATGTTGTGCAGTTTATAACTATTGCATATCTAATTTTAATAATTAATATCCAATATCACATATTTTATAGTGACTATTTTAAGTGTTATGACAATTACACTTATTTTCCAGATATTATATTGCTCGAAACTTGATCTGTTTCTCAATTTAATTAGTTTACCTCAGCAAAGTTGTTCGGGAAAATTTTTTCATCTTCAATGACATGAGCATATCCACCTTGCATCCCAAAATCAACAGCAAAATAGGGTAAGCTTTTGGGAACAGCTCTACGTACGTCTTTACTACTCAAGTCCACGACTTTTACATTAATAGCCCACTCTGTCTCACACTCTAAGATGGCCTTTTTAAAATATATTGGAGCAGTGTCACCAATTTCAATCGGCACAGGCACACAGTTCCATATCATATGAGGCATATTATTTAGTCGCATTGCACTTTCAAAAAATATTACATCTTCATCTTGATCTTTAAACATGGTAGTCAATACTTTTCGAAATACCTAATAGAAAAAAATTATCATCATTATTACAGAATAATTTTGCACTTCATTAACTGCATTTGTAAATAATGTTTTACCTGCATTTCAGTCCAAACATCTTCGTCAATATCAGTTGCACACGCATAGTGGTATATTGGTACAATTAAACAGTGCCCTTCTGTCAAGGATTTGTAAGATGGCAAGCACAGATAACACTATTAAACATTAATACACAAATTAAAAATCAGTGTTCAATATAATAAATAAATAAACATATTGAACTAGTGTATACCTTTTCTCCTTTAGCGATAAATAAGTGTTTTAACATTTCTTCACTATCAAAGCAGTAACGACAAGAGTTTAAAATTTTTTCTGTACGTTTATGCTCACCAATGGCTCGTTTAATTTCCCTCTCAGATGCCTTGGCAGACCGTTTTTCTGATGCACGATCTACAAATACATCATCTTCATCATCTCTAGCATTAACCTAAAAATTATAATTAAATATGAAATCATCAAATGTCAAATTATTTTATTGATTTTTCAATCAGTTTATTTTAATAACTATATAAGTAATAAAATATTAACCTTTCTCGATAGATTTACAAACTCCATATTACTATCCTCTGCTGTACTTGTCATTTCTTTTTGAAACTAAAATAGTATATAATAAAAGCACAATTTTATAAAACTTAATTTTTTTTAAACAGATCTATTTCATTTAAAACTCACCATAGATTTTAATGAATATTTATCATCATCATCAAAGTATCTTACTCTTTTACCATCTTCGTGTGTCAATACTTTTTCTCGTTTTTTCTTCTTACCATCATTTTTATCAACTTGTGCTTGTTTAACAGGATAACTATAACCTTTGGATGAAGTCCTAGTAAGTAATACAAATTCTTCTTCTTTTTGATTTGTTTTTTTTGTGATGTAATTCTGTTTTGTTGTATATTCTCGCGCTAATTCCAATTTTTGTTTAAGTTCTTCAGCCAGTTTCTATAAATAAAAATAAATACACATTATAATTAATTGTTTAATGAGAAATATTACAACATATCTTAATTGTTATGTATTCTTAAAACAAATCTATAATTTATTCAATCCTTTAATTTTTAGAAAATACTACACTTACTTTATTTCCCATTATTTCTGCTTTTATTTGTCTTGCAGCTAGTGCATTTAATTCAGAATCAGTTAAAGGCTTTTCAACACTTTCTTTATGTTCTTTAGGTTTATCATTATTATCTGAATATTTTTTTGACATTGTCTTTTCTTCATATTTTCCATCATCTGATGTGTATTTGTCTTCGTTGTCAGATCCTTTGTCATTTTTACTTTTTCTATCTTTTTTATGGTCATATTCTCTAGAATATTTATCTCTGGTACTTTTTCTTTCATTTTCGTGTTCTCTGTAGCGTTTATCCCTTTCTCCTTTACTTTCATTATCATATTCTTTATGTTGCCTGTTTCTTTCATCATCATAATCTCTATGGCGTTTATCTCTTTCTTCTTTTCTTTCGTCAAATTCTCTATGTCGTTTATGTCTTTCTTCATTATCACGTTTTGAAGCAGTATATTTAGTATCATTTATATTATCTCTGCGGTCGTGTTTTTTCCAAGATTGACGACCATAAGAAGTTTTTGAATAATTAGTATGTTGGTGATTTTTATAGTGATGATCATCATCATCATCTACTTTAGGCTTGAGGAAACCTTTATTGCCACTTAATGGCTTTGGTGGTGGAAGACCAGTTCCTCCATTTTTCCAGTATGGATTTAGTTCTCGTTCTGATTGACCTGGCTGCAAAAAATATTAATAAGATAAATATAGGTCCCTAGATATAATAACAAATATAAGTAGTGAAAATGGTAATATACCTTAACCATTTTAGCTTTAGCTTCTTCTAGCTCTTTGCTCTTTGTGCTAATTTTTTTTTCAATTTCTGAAGATGTATTACACACAAAATCCATCCAATTATCAGGTTCCTCTTTCGGTGCAGCAAATGATGTGGAAGTAGACGATGAATCTTTTTGGTGTTTCTCAACCCATTGATCATTGTTTGATGTCGAACTACTGGATGACGAAGATCTCTAAGTATTATATAACATGTTAATACAATCAAATGCTAGAATATGAATAATGTCTAATTATTATCATTATTACTCACATGTTTTTTTTTTTTGTTAGTTGATTTTTTGTGTTCCTTTTTATGCGATTTTTTCCCCATTCTGAAGATTGCTGGCCACTAATATATCGGTGTTAATTCCTAACTCCCGGCGTTTATTTTCTTGTCGTTCAATGTCCTTTACAACACCTTCATGCAACTTATTTAAATCGTCTTGTTGTTGGTAGTGAACGAACCCAATGATACCCACCGACGTTAAACAAGATAGTCCAAATACTATTTTAGACGTTGTTGACATATTAATACGGAGTGAATGAGTAGATATTTTTAACGGGCGTTAAATTTTAGCATAGAATATTTCAATAATGGTTTCACAGTTCCAGCCAGCAGCCACATCCAGAACTTGGGTTGAAACTTGAAAAACGATGATCAAACACCAATTGAAAATGGTTATCAACAATCGTTTGTTTCGATCATGATAACGGTTATCACATAATTTCCACTTAAAAGTAGATAGCCCTAACAACACCACTACGGGCCGTAGGATAAAATCTTAGATCATATAGTATATGATCTAAGGATAAAATCAGCCACCAGTTTTCGCATGATATAAACAACAATTTGTTGTGTTCGGCATAGCAAAAACGTTTTGACGCGTTAAAGAACCGAGAAGGCTAGTCATATCTTTTTTTTCCCATGTCAAATCACTACATGGGAGCCGAACTGTTTTCACATTCCTTAACTCAAAGGCTAGTCATATCTAAGAAACTAAATTTTAAATAAAAATAAAAAAAAAAAAAAAAAAAACATACATCATTGTAAAATCAATACATTCATCGTTCCACTCAGAATCTAAAAGACTAATACAATTGGAAACAGAAAATGTTTTTAAACAGTTGAAAATTTTATCGTGTATAGGAAATTCAGATATAAACAACCAGTGAAAACTTCATGTATATACGTTCATTTGTTTTAAAGTTACACCAAAAACCAAAATCGATTTAGTCAAAAACCGATTTTGCGTAAAACTTCCCGCCGTTTTCTTTAATTGTTATGTTTTTTTTCCCGGAGTTTTTGAAAACTATTGAGAATTTTAAAATTTGACCTCCCGAATGGACCAACTAGATTCTCTTTCCCACCAAAGAAGATACTGTTGAAGAAAATCGAAGCAGTTTTACTGCCCCAAACCATGATTACAGACAAAAAAAAAAAAATAAAAAAACACACACATCATTGTAAAATCAAACATTCACTCTCCCACTCAGAATCTAAAATAATTACGTTCAAATATATATATATATTACGTCATGTTATTAAATTATTTTTAAACAATTGTGTAAAAGAGTGATTCTAAAAATAATAGATTCTAATAGATTATAGAATAGAATATTCTATTAATAATTTTAAAATAGTGATTTAAAAAATTAGTTGTTTTTTAAGTCAGAAGTAAGTAGTAGTAGAAAAAAAATATGTGAAACATTTTATTGATTTTATTTTTATTTCTTACCAAATGAAAATTTCTTTATCATGATTTAAAGGAAAAATAATTCGAAAATTTAAAATGTCTATAATATGAAATTAGTTGAAATGTATAACAATAGAAGATGCTAATAAAAAGTTTTTCCCAAACATTTTGTCGTTTTTCCTAACCAGGCCCGTAACCACGGGGGGGCAAGGGGGGGCATTGCCCCCCCTAAACCCAGTCATTGCCCCCCCTAAAAAATATTAGAAAGACTTTTAGGTAGGTATGTATTTTATTGCTAATAACACTTTCATCGGTAATAGAATAGATCAAAAAAGTTTTTTTAGCCGTATTAACTTAAACATGGACCTATTATTAACGAACTTCAACAAGCAGAATAATAGAAAATTGAAGCTGTATTAATTAATATTAAAATGTTCAAAATTTAACCACGTAACATCAGTGAATATGATGAATATTATAATTATCTATGTAAACTTTAATATAAGTTTTATTTTTATTATTTAGTATTATTCGTTTTGTAACTTTAAAACAAATGTTTCATTGTAAATTTCCAAAATATTCTATTATAAATGGATTATTATTATTATTATTATTATTATTACTATTAGATAGAAAATTATAGTTGTGTTAATTTAATGGGATATCAATGTAAATAAATTAAAAATTGCATTAATATTTAATACATTTATATATAATGCCCCCCCAAAAATTTGCTTTGCCCCTCCTGAAAATTTGGTCTGGCTACGGGCCTGTTCCTAACTATTAACTATTAAGAAAATAACTTTTAATGTCACAATTTCACCCTTCGAAAGTAGGTACCAACTAGATCCAATTTTTAATCAGAAATCACCACCAATGTTGAATAACAAAGTATTTAATCTACCATGAAACGCTGTGTACCTATACACATACACAAAAACACTTATTAATCGCTTATATAGCTATGATCAGAATCTAAAAGACTTCACCTATAAAAGTGTAAAACGAGTATAACAATATAATATATAATGCAGATCGATAAATAAATTATCCTTAAAATATTATAAAACAATATTATAGTATACCTAAAACGGCTAAAACCCAAGTAACTCTACTCCCTAGTATACCCAATGGCCAATATTATATAGTACAGTATTATTGGTATATCAATAACTAGCTGAGCCCGATCGCTTCGTTGCCAGTAAAAAAAAATTGAGATTGTTCAACTCCTTTTGGGTGAAACTCAGCATCCCTGGTAGGCAATCCGACTACGTCGGATCGTGGACATTGTGCGACAGCATATCAAGTAGCCAAGTAGGCAATGTGTGAAAATTTGATTTGATGCATTATGCTTGCACCTGAATACCTGATTTGCCCTATAAACCAATGCCAACCAAATAAAAAATACCTACCTATACGGCTATACCAATATTTATTAATATTTTATTATTTATTTATTTATTCTATAACCAATTACCAATAGCTTGTATTTGCTATTGTACAGCTTGGCCACGTGAAAATATATTAGGTATATGTTTACCGGTGTGGTGACATTTTTTCTGACCCAAAATGTGAGAACTCAGAACAGACAGAAAAAGAAATTAAAAAAGCATACTCACACATAATTTTAAAATCAGTACATTCGTCGCTCGGCTTAGAATCTAAAATAATAATAATTATGACTATTGTTCTATGAATCCCACATTGAGTTTACGTAAAAGTAAGTACCTACCTAATGCGCTTACCCGCTCATCGATCCACACAGGGGCGTACCGAGGAGGTTTTTATTGGGGGGCCAAAGTCAGTAGTTTGGCCAACTCTAAAAATTGATCCGGGACAACTTGTTTTTGTTATTTTGTCGTAGCCATTTCATCGTTAAACAGTTAAAATGTTTTAATTATTTAAGTAAATTAAAAATTCAAGCTATTATACTAATAGATTATGAAAATTGTTTATAATATACAAAGATATCCATTACAATTATTCCATTAGGTAAGTACCACATTTGCAATAAAATAATAAATAATGTTAAAACAAAAAAAAAAACAAAGAAAATAATAAAAAGGTGGGCAAGTGGGTGTCGCTCTGCTGTACAGTAGGTTCAAGGGGGTCACTGTATAATAGATGGTATTACATTTGAATTCAATGATATTATATCATTGTATAAGAAAAACGATTCTGTGCGGAGACGGTATGTCCTCCTATATAATTATCTATGGTATTAAAAAAAATTGACCTATAATGAATTCCAAATTAATCATATCACAATATCCATTAAGTACTTATAACGCGTAATACACCAACAACAAACCCTGATACTATCATAGATATATAGTAGTATACTTTAGAAGTTTCAAGTATCCACGAAAAATATTATACAATCACAACAAAATAACTAAAATTTTATTTTTTATTATGTAATTTCGTCCAAATTTGAATTTAAAATGTCTGTAAAAAATAACTGTGTGCATATATTTTTAGATTTTTTGGTTACAGTATGAACTATTTATGAGAACCTTTGTTTTAAATTTGCAATCCTTAGCTATGAAAACTGAACATTTTATAATTTATTAATTACAATGATTGATAATTTTCGAGAAAATTGAAAATTGTATTGTTATTTTTAGAAAAAAAATTAAAAACAAATGGAAAATGAAAATGTCCCTAACCAGTTCAAAATAAATCAAAATATTTTGAAAATGTTATCGTGTATATAAAATGCAAATATAAACAACCAGTGAAAATTTCATGTATATACGTTCTTTTGTTTTAAAGTTACACCACAAACCAAAATCGATTTTTTGGAAAACTGATTTTGCGTAAAAATGCCCGTTTTTCCTTAATTTTTATGTTGTTTTTCCCGGCGCTTGTGAAAACTACTAGGAAATTTTTACCTAATATTACAGATAAACATAACGTGTCGTATAATAATTATTGTAAATAATAGTGGTAGGTATCACAAGCCTGCAGTACTGATACATACATTTATAACAAATTGGATGCCAATATGCCATAGACTGAAAACATCAAGTTAACCACGTTCAGTTGGCTATTTATAGTATCTGGTATCATTAACATTGGGATTTTCAAACTCCCTCACCATTGCACCTATTCCTCTTATTATTACTGACACACTGATAACAATTTAGTATTTACTGCTTATTTTTCCGATAATAGACAATAGATATTTTTCTAGTTCAGACAGTATAATAATATTAGTATATTCACCATATTATTCTAATAACCTTGATTCTAGTCAATATCATTATCACAAATCACAATCGTCAATCGTATACAAATTATTAGTTTGCCATTATGTACAGTTATTGAGTTTTTCATAAATGTAAAATGGCCAACTCAAAAGTTAAGAAACCAATTATTGGGGGGGTATTATGACCACCCTACCCCCCCACTAGGTTCGCCCCTGGATCCACATGAGTCTTATGGTATTTTTCTTGTGTCGATGATGACGATAATACTTGTTGTGTACTGTGTACACAATAATATATTAAAATAAAATAAACTAATATAGTAACAGGTACCTACAATTAATATTTAAAGAAATAGAAATTGTAAATAAAGAAAAAGAATACTTCTATACGCTAATAACGTATTTGCGAATTGTTCAATAAGAATAAAATAAAAATCTGTAAACAGCTAAAAACTTTGCTTAAAAAGTTCAAAGCTTAAGCTTTGAAAATCTTATCCTGTAGTATAGACGTATAGAAACTGATAAAATAAACATTTAGTGTAAATTTCAAGTAGCTACGGTTATTCATTTTTGGATGACGGAGCGTTTGAGTGGTGTTCCATATTAGAAATATAGGTAGGTATAGTGTATAATATTATATATTCTGTGAATATGCAATTTAATACCTAACTATTATTTATTAATAAATATATTTAATATTATGGATTATTATTAATTAATTAATATATTTAACATTTTGGATTATTATTATTTTTTTTATAAAATTAATTTTTACGAAATTGAATATATTTTTAATCCGTGGTTTAAGAATAAAATTAACTTAACTCATAATAACTTAAGTAACACATCGATTAGAAACCTAATGAAACTAGCTGAGCAAATTAAAGGGCAAATTTGTTTAGATCGTCAAATTAAGTTAATATTGGAACAAGTAAGTTAGGTTAAGTTAAAGTAGCTTATAAATATAATAATTATTAATTTGTATAATGGGTAATATGTAACTTCGTTGAGTTAAAATTAACTCTTCGGTTAGTGGCGTGCGGGTTACATATGTATATATTGATAAAATGATATCCATAATCATATACTATGTACCACGTGGTTTTATAAACTAAGTTAATTTCCAATATTTACTATAATGGTAAATAATTTACCAATTATTGGTAATTGGTAGTCCAAATTTGTTGGTACTTTTCGTAGACAGGAAGTGGTAGATACTCAACCATTAACGCGTCATAATCGATTTCTTTCTTCAAATCTTTTTTTATTTGATGAATCTCTTCCAATATTGTTTTTCTTTTACCCATTAATTTGTGTTGAAATATGTCATACGCTATACGCACATACAATTTCAAGACTTAATTTTTGTCTTATCCTTCTGGGTCAACAAAATAATAAATTATTATACTCAACTACTGCCAGTCAATAAATTAAACTATAAAATCCTATCCATAGATAATTGAGTAACTAACCTCAGCTAGTTTACAACTTATATGCTATATAAAGCCTTTATGTGTATACTAGTACAAAGTGTCCGCGTTCTGAAATGAACCTTTTTACCCGACCGTACAAAGTGACCCAGAACCTATACGATCGCAATCCTTTATATTGGAGGTGGTCCGATCCCCCGACATGGAGCAATATTATCGTATATTCGTATGTCCCCACTAGGATCGTACTATCTGGCAACAGTCAACACTATAGATTTAGATTCACAATTAGACCTGGTATGGTCCAACCCGGGGAGGTGCTCTAACAGGGATTTTTAGATTTACGAAGAAAGTTTTTGCTTATAAATGGTTGTTATTGGTTATAGCAGTTTTAGGAGAAATAATTAATAGAAATTAGCTGATATTCATTTATTATTGGTTGCCATTGGTTGATCGGGTAGATCAGATACATCATGTCGAATTTTTGAACATTGCCTACCAAGGTGGCAGAGTTGCACTTACTGCAGTGCATTACACCCAAAATAAGTTAAATGATCATATTTTTATGATTTGCCATTTTTTACGGGTAACGAAGTGCGTGGAATCAGCTAGTAATTTAGTAATTATTTCTCCTATAACCAATAGCAACAATTTATAACCAAAAATTTCCATTGTAAATCTAAAAATCCCTGTTTGAGCATCTTCCCGGGTTGGACCTACTACCTGGTCTAATTGTGAATCTAAATCATCCTGGGAACCACTCAAACACCCACAAAAAATGTCATCTAAATCAGTCCAGCCGTTAAATGGCTAAAGGACACACATACACACACCAACAAACATAAGTTTTTTAGTTTTTATATACACAATATAGATGAAGCACTATAGTTTATAAATAAATTATTAATACCTACTTATAATGATTAATATTGTCAATAATAATAATAATTTATATATTAATAATTATATTTATAAAAGAAAAAAAATTGTTTTTACCAGATCACCTGCAGTATCCTTTATGCATTTATCATTAATACGCACAAATTACGGAGGAAGATATTATATCTAAATCAATCTATAAAATCAACAAAAACGTCAAAAACGCGTTCTACTAGGGCGTAGTTAAAACCACGGGTATCGTAAAAAGAAATTATATTTATATTATGAAGTGTTAAATAAAAACAGATTATATTTATGTATTAAGTGTGTTAGGTAAAAATAACAGTATTTGAATATAATTCAGATAATAGGAGTCAATTTACCAGTTTACATTTTTATGAGGGACTCAATTTACCGATTTTGAAAAACGATAAATTCATTTGAGACTCGTATCATAAGGATTTTTTTTTTATTGTGATTCAGAGTATACATTTTAGAAACATGAATCATTCCAATATAACACAAATTATCATTTTCTAGACTCAATGACATTTTCAAAATATTTAGACTTAGTTTAAGTTACTTATAGGTTTCAAAATTTTAAATTTTTTATGTGTTGATTTAGATGTTTAGGCATTGTTTAAAAGCTTGAAAATGAAATACAAGACCGAAGACCCCACATAAGTTGTTCTTTTAAAAATATTAAAAATGCGTGATATTATGCACCATTTTTTTATATTTGTTTTTTTAACAAATGTAACATTTTTATTGTGCAACTTCTTAAAAAAACTGATATACTCTCCAAAATAATGTTTAATTTTAATTAAAAATAAGTTTTGAAGTTATACTTCTTTACGCACGGTAGTGAGGAAAAAAAAAAGCGAACGGGCGGCCGTACGAACGCGAAAGCGTACATGTCCGTAAATAAATAAATATTGTCATGGTAATGTTGTTTTATTATATATTATCTGTATATATAAAAAGACTTGTCCTGGGTGATTCATCATCGCCTAGCCGGAACTGCTGGGTCTAGAGACTTGAAATTTTGTACAGAGGTTCCTTAAGCAATGTAAGGGCGCACTAAGAAAGGATTTTTGAAAATTCGACCTACAAGGGGGTAAAAGTGGGGTTGAAAGAATATGATAGAATATGATATCAAGCAATATTTAATTTAAATATACAATATTGGTATTAAAATGAGTGAATTAAAAATAAAAATAATTTATATAAGCTGATTGACTGCTATCAACGCACAGCTCAAACCATTGGACGGATCTGGCTGAAATTTGGCATACAGTTAGCTATTATGATGTAGACGTGCGCTAAGAAAGGATTTTTCGAAATTCGCATTTTAAATAGGTGCTCAAACAGGGACATTGAGATTCAAGATGGAAATTGGAAATTTTATTTTTATTTATTAATAGTTGCCATTGGTTACAGTCTACATTAGAAATTAGCATTTATTTATTGGTTGCCATTGGTTATTCTGGCAGATCAGATACAAGCTTGCATCAAATCAAATTATTGAACATTGCCTACCAGGGTGGCTGAGTTGCACTTACCTAACCAGCAAGTTACACCCAAAAGGAGTTCAACAATCATAATTTTTTTAAGAGTTGTGATTTTTTACGAGCAACCAAATTTGTTATATTAATCCACCGTATTATATCAAAATAAACTTGGTATAACTTTGATAATTTAGAGTTAAATCATACACTTCCGTACAAACAGCACGGGGTCCGCGATCTTAAGAGTTGTGATTTTTTACGAGCAACCAAATCTGTTATATGAATAATTAATGATCAATTATTATTTATTTTTATTATTATTATTATTAGTATTCACTCACAAATCTATTGTCTGGATAAAATCAATACTACAAACAATTACCCATCGATCTGTCGAATAAAAATATAAAAATAATAATAAAACTATCAATAATAAATAATTCCGGATACTTCTTCTCATTTTTTAAATTAACCCGTCGTTGGTATCGCTATGTAAAGTCCCGCCATTGGTATTGAGTGAGCGCTGCGCTCACCTTGTTGTTTTTTCATCATTATTTATTATATAATGAACATAAAATATTGAAACCAACAACGAATTATTTATAGTTTAATCTTTTACAAAAAATGTTCTTACAATTTTTCTCGATTATAAATTGTTAACCACTAAAAATTAATTTATAATTTTTTATACATAATTATATAATAAGATAATCATTATCATTCATCTTCGCCTTAGTGGTCTGGAATATTTTGCTGATTATTATACAGTACACATATAAATGTTGGGTGCTACTTAAAAATAGGTCTGAGTTTACGAAAAAGTATTTGGTTGACCTATTGAGTGAGTGAAACGCTGAATTTATGGATATTAACAACATTGCATGTCGATATCTAATCAAGAATTATTCATACAATTTTTATATTTGCAAAAGTATACTTAAATATGTGTCGATTGAAGGTATAAATAGTATCAGATGAATCAAGTAATAAATAAACAAATGGCTCTCAAAATACTAACGAGGTGAGCGCCGCGCTCACATCGCGACCACTGACGGGTTAATTAATATTTTTTTCTTTCTTTTTCACTCACTCACGTGTACCATTCAAAAGAAGTTTAACTTCCCGCGCGCGTACTGGTAACACACATGGTTTTTTTTATGGGTAAGCTCTCTAAAATTGCTGTATTTTTACCCTTCCACAAATATTATATATATTATATTACACGAATATTAAATATTTATGTTAAATTGTACAACATTCATTAATAGTACAAATAAAGATTTTGAGAGGGAAATCACAAATTTAAAAAAATTAACAATTATATTTACATACTTACATTTAATAAATTAAACTGTATTTTTATATTTTCTTTAGATCATCGTTGAATATAGTAGTAAAAATAAATCACATTGTATAAAATTCCATTAAAATCATATCAAATGAGCTGGCGTATAAAAAAGTGATTTTAATAGTAAAATACCAAAAGGTTGTAAAAAAATAAAATACTCATTTGATAGAATTATAAAATAATAAAAGAAAAACAATTAAAAAGTTTTAACAGTTAATAGTAATAAAAGATCTTAAACATAATAATAATTAATAATAAATAGTAAAAATATAGTTTCAATTATTTTATGATGTTCAACATTTTGCAGACCTGAGTTGTGGCAAAGAGATCAGATTCAAAACACTTTTGACACTTGGAGCCAATATACCATGTGGGCCGTGTTGATGGCAATACCATTAATTTCTTATCTATTTTGCGTGTTTTGTACCTCCTGTTCAGTGAATCCATCATGTATTTAAAGTCTGCAATTGGATGGCTTTTAAAATACTAAAAAAAAAACAATAAAAATAAATTACTACCAAGTATAATCTGTTTATTATATTTTATTAAAACTATATTATGTAGGAGAATGTCTGCTTGTAGTAATAAAATAAATAATGCTACACTTATTTTTCAATACATTTTTGTGAGTTTTGATGTATTTATCAAGTTTGACTTTAAATAATATATTACTTGTCCATTATTCAATATTTTTGGTTCAGTTGTTAAAAAATATCAAAACCTTGAGCAAACAATATAATAAAAATAGCAAAATATAAAAATTGTTTTTCAAAAATCTCATTTTATTAATATTGCTCATTCATAATGTGCAGTAATAATTTTCATAAACTATAATTAAAGGCCATTTATTACAAACACATTTTCAATGTCTATAAAAATGTTAAGATACCAGGATAATATTATTTTTAATTTAACATGATTAATAAAAGAAATTGTGTCTGCATGTTTACTGAGTGTACAATCATTTACCTGTTTCTTTTTAGGGTCTTGCAAGACTATCCATATCAAGGTGGCTATTAAACAGAATAGTTTATTCGCTGAACCAAATTTGCCACAACTCATCTTCATCATTTTGATAAGTTCTTTGACCATGTCAGCATTTACTGTCCTCTGAAACAAATCCAAGTATGGGCGATTATTCTCTAATAAATCGTCCATGATTAAACAAATAAGTAATTTAACTCACTGTCCAAATGATCCACGACGTTTCGTGGTACCTAAGCAGATTGATAAGTACCCGGATGGCAGGTTCACGGGCTTCAATGCTCGGTTGTGATTGGTTGGAATACTGCAGGAAATGGAAAATGTAATCTACAATCGCACCATCAGCGGTTTTCATACATAGCTCTTTGGATAACGACGTACAAGTGTCTAAAATGTAACAAATTTTGATTTGAAATCAAGAGACAGCAGGTTTTAGAGTAAAAATGTATAACACCACACTCACCCAAGTTCCAAAAGACTGTGGCAAGTTCTTTGTACGAGTATTCGTTTCTCTTTTGCTTTTTTAATACATCCATTACATCGTTGTGTCTCCTGCCCAACGTTTGGGCACTTCTTCTGGGCATTCTGACAGTATCACGTCGACACTGGTACTTTTTTCTAACACAGTAACCTCTCCAAAGGGTCTAAAAAAAAACCAACCTAAATTTATAATCTTGAACATTGTGTAACTATATCATTCCTATATAATATACACACCTGTATTTTAGTGACAGCACATACACGTTTCTGTGATATTAGATCGTCTTTAATCTTGGGAAATCTCTTGCGGGTTAAAAATCCTCTAACAGCTGCTTGTATCTTGGATGCAGCCTTGTACTTCTCCTACATGTAACACAACATGGAATAATTGATAAGTCGCACGCTTTACAAAAACAAAACAACAATGAAAGAAGACACACTTACCAGCTTTGAGTCTGCCTTGAGTTTCCTTTCAGCTGCCAAACAATGCCTGAGCTGTGGCCACTGGCGGCGCGCTAAGTATCCGCGAACGTGCGCCTGCAAAAAAATTGCCGCTCGGTTGGCTTTGCGGTCCCTGTACTGTTTCTGCAATATAATAGCACTCAGTCTTAGCCGGACGTATTCCACACGGCCACATCTCGCTGCGACTAAGGCCCTGTACCGGGTCTGCATCACGATCACAGCTTGTCTCAGACGCAAATATTCGGAACGTTCGTAGGTGGTCGGTAGACACCGGCGCAGAAACCTCTTGACCGTGTTGCTGGCTGCGGCTAACCGGTCCTGTTGTGCTTGTAGGTCGCGTTTCACAACAGGCCATCTCAAGCGTGCTAGAAATCTCCTGGCCTGGGCCTGCAGCATGACTATTGTGTTGCGTATGCGCAAGTACTCTGCTCGCTGTTGTCTCGCAGCCCGGTTGGCCCGAAACTGCTGTTGCACCATCACAGTTGCGGCGCGCAGTTTTGCATACTCGCGGGCCTGCACACAAGCTCTGAACCAACGCTGGACCTTAACCGCAGCACGCTGTAACTCCAAGAACCGTCGTCGATCATTGTCAGCCAGATGCTTCATAAACGTCCGCTTGACGATGTTGGCGCACCGGATCAACAGGAGTCGGCGGCTGGTCAGCTCGACCATCAGAGCTGGCCACATCAGCTGACGAAACAAATAGCCCCGAGCGGCTGCCTGCATTCCGACAGTCACAGTCTTGAGTCGCACATACAGGTGGCGGTCACATCTTGCACTGCGATTAGCCCTGAACCGTCGCTGAATCACCAACGTGCTGTACCTGAGCATCAGGTATGCTTCCCGCTGTGTCCGCATGGTAACTTTAGCCCGGTACCGTCTCTGAACGGCCACCACAGACTGTCTCAGCCGTTCGTAGTACAACCGGTCTCGGGTGGCCGGCAAACAGCGCCGTAGGGCCCGCTTGATCATGTTGGCCGCACGGACCCGCAGTGCCCGTTCGGTAGCCAGCCGATCCCGGACCTCAGACCACATACTCCTGGTCACGTAACCGCGGTACACCTTTTGGATGAGCACCGCAGCCCGTTTGGCCTTCAGGTACTCACGGCGGCCCGACCTCATAGCGATCTTTGCCCGAAACGTCCGCTGTACGTACACAGTAGCGTATTGCGACGTTGTGTACCATTCCCGCTGCACCATCATCAGACGTTTGGCTCGCCAAGCTTGCTGCACGACCAGGGCTGCGGCTCTCATCCTGACAAAGTCGGCTCTGTCTTGGGTAGTCGGCAAGTTCCGTCTCAGAGCTCGTTTTACTATGTTGACGGCCGCAATGCGCCTCTCTTTTTCCAACTGCAACCGATCTCGCATCGTCGGCCAATGTTTTCTGGCCACGAAACATCGGAACATCTTTTGTATTAGCACAGCCGACCGTTGGTAGTTCAAATATCGAATTCGTTCTCTTGCCCCTGCCATGTTGGCCCTGAACCGTCTCTGCACAAACACAGTTGCGTGTTTTAAAGCGGTGTAACGTTTGGTTTGCAGTTTCATAATTGTGTTTGCAATGTATCGACTTTCGATGTACAACACTGTACGTTTTAACTTCAAAAATGTTATTCGGTTTTGTGTTGGAGGCAAGTTTTTTCGCAACACCCGCTTGATTGTGTTTATGGCGTTGACCCGTCTCTCGTTTTCCAACATCAAACGTTTTCTAACATCTGGCCAATGTTTTCTGGTCACGAAACCGCGAAACACTTTTTGGACCATCAAAGCCGATCGTTTGACTTTTAAATAATTTTCTCGTTCTCTTTTCATTGCCACATTTGCTCTAAATAGTCTTTGTACGAATATGGTTGCGCTTTTTAGAGCAGCATAACGTTCCATTTGTTGTTTCATCATTTTGTTTGCAACGTACCGACTTTCAATGTACAACACAGTATGTTTTAGCTTCAAAAATGTTAAACGGTTTTTTGTTGGTGGCAAGTTTTTTCGCAACAACCGCTTAATCGTATTGATTGCAGAAACTCGTTTGGTTTTTTCTGCAATTAGATTGTTGTTGATTCCCGGCCAGTGTTTCCTCAGTATAAAACCTCGAAATACTTTCTGGATAATTATCGCTGACCGTTTCGATTTTAAATACTTCTGTTGTTCTTTAACCATAGCCATCTTGTTTCTATACTTTTTCTGAATAAACACAACCGTTCTCCTTAAAATTATAAACCGTTTTCGATCTTCTGTTAATAGTTTCAGCTTGTCTTTTAAATAATGTTTGATTGTAGTGGAAGCGGCATGCAACATCTCACGGTTTTCAACCAGTTCAGCTCGCAATTGAGGCCATTTTTTTCTAATCAAATGACCTCGAACGCGAGCTTGTATACTAGATGCGGCCAAGTGTCGTTTGGCAATTGTTTTGGCCCGGATTCTTTTAGATATGACCAGTTTCAGACTGCTATTTCTCCACCAATTTTGTATTTTCGTTGCAGCTTTATTGTATCGTGGGGTTAAATACTTGTAGATAATCTGCCAGAATAATGATAAAATTTTCTCTCTGTGACCATTCACAATGTCACGAGTGTTTATGTTGCCCTCAACAGATATATGTTCAGATATTCGAGTGAAGGCTAAATTAACATTGTGGATTTTCTGTAACTTTGATATAGCCGGAAGTCTTAGCTTTTGTGACAATGGATTGCCTTTAAATAAAATCTCCACAACTCTAGTAATTCTGGTGCCATCCCTCAGATCATTTAGGGACTTAACTGCGTAATTCACTTCATCCAAATGCGTTTGTTTGTGTGTTAAGTTGTAACCAATACTTCGCAGCCGACGAACTATGTCTCCATGTGCAGTTACCATGTCTGCACAAAATCCCATCATTAAGTCGTAGCTACTCTGTGAATGAAAACAAATATCTATCAGTTTTTGAAATAGATTTAAAAAATAGACAAATCACTAACTTTATATGGTGAGTTTGTTTTAAACAAGCAGGGATTATGCCTGATCAATTGTTGTTCTTTAGCGCGGTCCAAAAAGTATATGAGCATAAATATTTTTCTTAATATAAACTTTTTCATGGCAGCCTACAGTAAAAAAGTTAATAATATTAAATATTATAAATGTGACATGCTATACACAATTTCCATGCATTCAATTTTAGATATAAAAGTTGAAATATTACGAAGTTAATAGAAAATAGTAGGCTAGTTATATTATAAACAATAAATTAACCTTTTTAAAACAGGGACAAAGTCTGTAAATCAATTTGATTTGTTTTATTGATAAACATTTATGTTTTATTTTATCCTAATTACAACAGATTATATAAAAAAGAATAGAAGAAACAAATATTTTTTCTTACATTATATGAAGGCAGATTCACTTGTAGTACAGTAGTTTTAGTAAATTTCTGTTTGACATAATCATTATTAAATAGATTTTTACGAACAAACCAGCCAATGCCATCTAAATCTTTAGATCCAGGTTTCACATGAACAATTTGACCATATATAGCTTCCAAGCCAATTCTAAACCACAGCGGATTGTAACATTTAAGCAGATCAATAATTTTTTTTTTTATACCTAAAAAAGAACAATAATTATATTTAATCATAAAACTTAATAACTATAAATAAATCTCACTTAAATCCAAGTGTATTTGACGATCATCTCTTAGAGTAATGAGATCTTTTTCAATCGATACGGTTAATTTTGTTAGGACAGATGTTACATTTGAAGATGTAATAAGATTTGTTGTGGCTTTGCGCAATGCGCTCCACTGTTGTGGTGACTGCCGGTACATTTGTGCTACAAACAGATCCTTTTGGGTGGCAAATTGCATAGGTTTATTTTTATGACATGTCTTGGATGCTTCTACCCAAGCCATAGCTGCTTGCTCTAGGTCACTAGATTGTTCTTCATCTACAAGCTTTTCAGTCGGTGTGAGCATTGCATTTAACCAACGAATCATATCAGATTCTTGGCGGTCCAGCCATTCTGCTTCATAGTATTCAGACCTAAATGGTACATATTAATTAATCAAATATAATGAAAATTTAATCCATACATCAATACCAATGAAATGGTTCACTAAGATATTTCAATTAATTGTTTAAATAAATATTATACAATTGCTAATTTTATAATAAAAATGTAATTCAATTTAGTTATGTAAAGAAATTCACGCAATGAGCAAGTGTAATAGTTTTTTGTTAAATTTAATCAAATCATTCTTAATCACAGTTGTAATAATTATATTAATAACCTATTTGGTTTATTCACATATAAATACAATTATCAACATTTTAGTTAATAAAAATAATGAAGTAGTTTAATTAACCAACTAGATATAAATTTAAATAAATTGTATACTCTATCATATTGTAAAGTAGTGAACATATTATATAATATATTAATAATTTTACTTACATTTTTAAAAATGGGTCTTCAGCATTATTGTGATATAGGAGTTGTGGATTCGCTAAGCACTTAAGATACTCATCATACTTATCAAGTTTAGGAGATTTTAAACGTGTTGTTCGTGGATTTGTACCTTAAACAATATTTATAATTCAATGAGTTTTTTCAATACATATTAAGATAATATTATTCAAGGATAGGCTATAACATAAATCTATCATTTTATAAATTGGATTTTAAGCATGTACTCACACCCATAATCATTGATCCGTAACCTAAATAATGTATAGCATTTACTTACTGCATTGTTTCACTTTGTTCTTAGACGTCATTGATGTTTTCGGACTACATTTGTAATAAGGAGAGTACTTAATAGAAAATGACGGCCTTTTTGGTTTCGTACCACTCCAAGTAATCACTGTAATGTAAAAAAACTAATAAAAGACATATTGATAAATTTAATTATTACTAATGAGTAATAATAATAGACATATTTATGCAAATCGGTTACTTTACTTGTACGTTTATGAATAGTATGTGTAGGTGACCATTCACATTTTTGTTCAAAGTTGTTAGATTCAACTTCTGAAGAAGATACAAAAGGTTGTGAGTTGAGGGTATGTACCCCAACATTTGTACCACCGTTAGTTAATTCGTCTTCAGGTGACTTAATAAATTTATTCCAGAGATTCACACACACTTTAGTGGGCTTTTGATTTTCTGGTGTATAAGTCAAAGCTGCGGTCAATTCATCTTGTGGTTCAAATATAGAAGAATTTGATAAAGTAGATTCCAATGGTGCATCAGTGACATCAAAACTCATTTGACCATCAAAATTATTAAACTGTTTCTTGACACTGAATGGAGAAAGTAAGTTTTCAGTACTTTTTAATGGTGTTAAATAGAATTCATTTAATTGAGAAATGTTCATGATCATTTGGTTTAATGGTTTCTCTAATGAATCATCACTCATTGAGCTAGAACTATTAGTTAGATTCTTTAAGTTAAAATGTTTATTAAAAACGTGATCTTGACGTCTCTGGTCTGGACGTTTAATACTGCGTTCCGGACTTTTGAGTATTGTGTCTCTACCTAATATAATCTTTTTTGAAATTGGAAGATTCTCTTTTTCTCTGACTGAATAGGTTTGTCTTCTGATAGGCTGTGTTTCTTCAATAATGGGTTCTGGTACATTTGCAAGGGGTTTCACTAGAATAATTCTTTCATTCTTAGAATTAACATGTTTTGTTTTATTTGGCAGTACTTTTTCCTGTCCGCATTTTAATTGTTTTTTAGTCAAATTTAAAATTTTTGATTTTGAGGTAGCACCCTAGAAATAAAACATGATAAAGTTTAGAAAAATTGTAAAATAAACCATTCATAGACTAATTTTCATACACTAATATATTAAATTGATATACCTTTAACTTTTTGTACGGAGGACTATTGCAATTCCCCAAAATAACAAAATCAAATTTTTTATTATTATCGACTTGTTCTATTCTAATTGATTTACGCATATTTCCATGTTTAGATGGCTGCCAAGTTATTGATAACTCACATTCTGAATTAGGTTCTAAGGTGAATTCATATACATCAAAATAAACACCATCACTCGGAGGAGGTAAAACAAACTGTAATCATTTTATATACATGCAATTATTAGGTAGGTATTATTTACTATCATAATTAAGAATATATGACAAATTTAATTAGTAGATTTAATTATTTTTAGATAAGTATGAATTTATTAACCTGTCCGTGTCTGTCGAGAGGATTGACAACTGTAAGAAATCTCACAGCAATTTCTTTTAATTTAATGTTGTTGAATTCTACTTGAGTTTGTTTTTGGAATGGTGCTAATACCATACGATAGTTTACAATTGAATCTGTAACATCGCATGGCTCTGATTTAATTTTTTCCGGAGGAGAAAATTCAACCTAAAATAATATAAATTTAAAAAAATACATAAACTATATTTTATAACAAAATAAGGTAGGTACATATGAATATAATCGCCATTTAAAATCATAATTTATTTTATTTTATTTTTTTTTTTTAATAAATTTGCTAGGTATTAATACAAAAATTCAAGTATAGGTACTTAGGTATGTGCAAAATGTTCAAATGATTTTTAATGTAATTTCATATAATTACTAATTAGGTAGAGGTACCTACTTATTTTTTTTTTATCACAAAAATTCCATTGTTTAAATTAACTATGCTATATCCTCAGCTATATCTAAATAAAATAGTATTTTCCTTAAATTTAAGTTAGGACTAATTTATTAACTTAGGATTTGATAATGCTCATTAAAGGTAATTATTAATAAATTATATTTAGATGATAAACAATGAAATGTTATTATTCTAAATACCCATTTTATTTCATAAGAAACAATAATCTTTATTATTTGAATTATAATTTTTAATTAGAAAATCCTTTATAGTCTTAATATTCAGAAATCCATGGTTGTGAGAAAATAATAATTTATTATTTATCTACAGAGTAGCTTACTGGAAACGTATAATACTATATTGTACCTATAGTTTGAAAGTATTTAAAAGTATTCAAATAGAAAATATATTGGGTTTTTGAACATCGAAGCATAAAAATCACTTATCATGTCACTCATCTGGTCTTCTAACTGGTAATCACAATTTTAAAATTTATATTGTATACATAGATTGATGTTGGTTGTTCTTTAGTTAACTTAATGGTCAATGTTAACACATAGATAGTAACTGCTTTGACTCTTATTTTTTTTTTAGTTTACCTATTAATTAAATAATAATAAAAATAATAGGTAATTAAGAACAGCTAAACTAAAACTTTACAAGGAATGCAATCAGTTTTTGAATATGATATAATATAGCAGATATTATTTGCATTACCTATAACATTTTAGTTTTTTGTTTTAATGGCAGGATAACTGCATCAAATCAGGATTGAAGTATGGCTTTTCAACCCAAATTATATTTTTATTGAAAAAGTTGTATATAGACGGTAAAATGTAATTGGCACAAGGCATGATTATACGGTCATAATATAGAGAAATTGCAGGGATGAAAAGTATAAAGTGGGTTACAAAAATCACGATACTTACGACGAACTTGGCCATTGTGACTGGTAGGTGGGGTGTCCGTAGTGTTTCACACGACATTCATCTCGTAATTCATCAGGTAGGGGATTTAAGTAACAATTAAAAACAAACAAAATAATACCGAAATTAAAATATTAATACAGTAGCCTATCTGCTGCGTACACGATAATAAGACATTGCAACAAATGATATTATAGCAAAATAATGAAAAAAAAAAATGATAATATTAAATCTTGTATTCAAATAATCGTGGACGAAACTCGTTCCGGTGCCGCAATGCCGGCCCAGTCATTCGTCGTCAATCGTCATGTGAGATTACTGAGGTAGACGGTAGTGAGATTGTGATAAAACATAAAACTAAAAACATTAAAACGACGGCGCGCGGCGTAATAATTATAATACTGGTAACTGGTTTGCCGTAGCAGTCTGTAGTGCAGTGCGCGGACTGGTATTCATTAGTGTCATACTCTCGTCGTCCGTCACACCATCCGGACGGAAATTCCGTTAAATTGCTATTAAAAACAAATCTACTTCCACCGCAGCTGTTGCCGACGAGGACACGAGGCGAAGGGGGCCGTTAATCGTTATCATATTAAAATATTCACAACAACAAGCAGCAGCATGTTTGCTGATCGAGTAACCTCCGTGGTGGAGGTTGGCGTTGTGGCGGGCACGCTTCGAAGTCGTTGTGTTATCACCTAATGATTCGATTACTCGATTGTTTTCAGACGTACGCCCGCGCTTTTTATAACCCACTTTATACTTTTTATCCGGAACATATTGTCATAATATTAGTTCCGCCTTGTGCCTTGCCTGCCGTTACCACATACCGCCATACTGTGTCTTTTAATCACGATATAGATGGGCGATGGTAGGGTAAGCACTAAGCCCTTAAGCCTTAAGGGGCCGTTACAGTTACATTTGTTTTCTCTGTCTTACAAGTGCGTAACATAGCAAGTTTTACGCTCAGAAAAACACGTTTATCTCCTGTTAGTTTAAAAATTAGAGCGAATTGACATCTTATAAAATTTAAAGGCAAGATTATTATCTAGACAATGACATAGGCTTTTTATTATAATTTAATTTTAAAGCAAGTTATGTGTATTTTAAAATTGTAAACTGTTTGTACATCTTAAAATACTCATAACTCGCTTAAAAATTAAAATATAATAAAAAGCCTATGTCATTGTCTAGATAATAATCTTAACTTTATATTTTAAAAGAGGTCAATTCGCTCTAATTTTTAAACTAACAGGAGATAAACGTGTTTTTCTGAGCGTAAAATTTGCTATGTTACGCACTTGTAAGACGGAGTTACGGAGACAACAAATGTCACTTTAACGTCGTCCTCTTAAGAGCATCCTCGCCTAAACTTATTTCTTACTAAATGCCATTTTTGATTCTGAGCCGATCGATGAATGTATAGATTTTACAATGATGTGTGTTTTCTTATTTTTATGTTTGTATCTGTTACCACCGTTTGTGGCAGTAGTAAGACTGGCTTGATTTTCTTCAACAGTATCCACTACTGTATCTTGTTCGATGGAAAAGTGATTCTAGTTGGTGCAATCGGGAGGTCAAAATTTAAAATTCCCAATAGTTTTCAAAAGCGCCGAGAAAACGGGAATTTTTACTCGGTTTTGGTTTTTGATGTAACTCTAAAACAAACGAATGTATATACATGACACTTTCACTGGTAGTTTATATACTCATTTAGTCATTTCCATACACGATTTTCAAAATATTTTGATTTGTTTTGAACTGTTTAGGGACATTTTCAGTTTCCAATTTGAGTAGTCTTTTTTCTATGAATGTTAATAAAACTTTATTTGTTGGGTAAAAAAACTTGAAAATTTAATACAAAGCTCCTACTTTATTGTTACAATGACATTTAAAAAATATTAAAAGTCCCTAGTAACAGTTTTTTATAAGCATTTAAAGTTCAATTCTTGACAAAATACGGAAAAATCACGAAAATTAGCAAACTATTTTGAGTTAAGAATTCATAAAAATTTTTCTTTTCTGAAAATGTAATACAAGATTATTCATAAGTTTATCTACCTTTATCGAAAAAAAAATGTCTACAAGCAAATCAAATTAAAGTTTTATGAGCGTTTGAAGTTATTTAATTTAATACCAGTTGCCCTCAACCAAATGTACCAGTTTCCCCCAACCGAAAGTACCAGCTGCCTTTACATGTTAATATAATATATACTACCTATATACATGATTACAATATATAGCCCATAAAATAGGAGTAGTAATATACAAATAATAAATAAAATTGTTTAAAATAGTATAAAATGATTAAATAAAATTCATAATAAATAGTTTAATTATAATGAAAATTGACATATTAAATGTGATAATTTGTCAGAAAAAAAAAATAGTAAAACAATTAGATATAATATTATGTACTTTATTTTGTTATAATAATTACTATTTAATATTTATAATTATTATTTGTATTTTTACCTCCCCTATTTTACGGGCTATATACTTTAATTGTATGATTAACAATTATAATGACCATAGTCATTAGTTATTATACCTTTCTTATTTAATAAAATAATAATAATTATACTTGAAATTAGGTAGGTAAATAATATGCATTATAGATACTTATTAAATAATAACTTGTTTTATTACTAGTTATTACTTATTACTGATAATATAATTAAGGGGGTATCAAAACGACAGTTTTTAAGTAATTATAAAAAGGCAATTTCCAAATTGGGCTTTGTAAAAATGTGTGTAGTAATTGATCATAAATCATAATTTATAAGTGTGTGTAAATAAAATAGAGGAGCGGTTCCCCACACACACATACAAGCATAGAAAAAGATTACCTACAAGTCACCGCCACAGCGTTGGGTGCGCGAACTGTCCACTACTTATGCTCATTTGTATATACTTTTTGTCAATTCTACCGATGGACGGCATGGACCTGATAATGCCATAAGACTTCTGAAAACTGATTTGAATTCGTTAATATGTCTGATAATATTAAGATTTAAGATCGATCAGGCCACATTTTAATATATTTAATATAATTTCGAATGATCAAAGCTTAAAATTTCGTAAATTTTAAATATTCAAATAATATTTATAGGAGCTTATGAAATATGAACAACATTTTAAAAAAGTAGCCTGATTGATCTCACGCAGACATAGGTACTATTATCAACGAATTTAAATAATTTTTATCCGTCGGTATGATTGACAAAATATTGGTACATTTTGGTTGAAATAATTGTCCGTTTGCAATCCCCTCAAAATATTTTAATCATAGAAAATAAAGTAAGTTCTTTATTTTTTATTCTTGTATTTATTAGTATAATATCAATAATAATTGGTATTTCGTATTACCTTATTAACTATCCATATCGAATTTTCAATAAAATCTGAAAAATAAATATAATGTTTATCAAAACCCCTTTTAAGATATGAATAGGCAATAGAATATGCATTATTGAGGTTACCTGTCTTATCAGCATTATTGATAAGTGGCAAAATGTATATTAATGTATAATGTATGGAAGCTTTCTAGTTTCTTCACTGTGTACTGACTTCAACAGAACTTTAAGGCCTTAAGGTTTATACGTTACTTACGGTAAATACTAAACAGGTATCCACATTAATATAATATGAGTAAGTTCCATAGTTTTGTTAGCATATTGATAGTTTACATTAGAAATGTTATATAAAATATTCATTGTATCGATTTAAGACTCTAGCACTCAAGTTGATGTAGAAAATGATGCTAATCATTGGAATAACCTTCTATTGGATGTTCAGAATAAAAGTCGAAAAAAATTGCCCGAAAACAAAAACGTGTTGTTACTGGGTGATAGTAAATCGGGCAAAACAACATTGGTGACCAAGTTGCAAGGTCTAAAAGATTCAAAACAAGGATGGGGCATGGAGTATGGGTACATACAGGTAATATAATATTTGAGGTTCTACATTTCAGATTTATTTACTTTTATTATACTTGAATTACTAGGTCCGCGATGACAGCACTGATGAAAATGCACAATTAAATGTTTGGACATTAGATGGCGATCGTTCTCTTAAATATTTGATGAAGTTTGCATTAAATGAACAACATTTTGAGGACACAACGATTGTTTTAGTTGCGTCTTTAAAGCACCCATGGAAAATTATGGAATCTTTAGAATACTGGTCAGCAAGACTTCAAGATCATATAGATAGTTTAAATTTAGGCATGGAACAAACTCAAAATCTCAGAGATAAATGTGTTGATAGAATCATTGATTACACGCTGCTTGATGGTGAATATTGCATGTAATTCAGACTTGCTTTATATTAAAGTTTTGTTTAAATGATTAGATCCGTCATATGAGTCCAGCACAAAGGTTCGACTTCTCAATGATGGAGTTCTATCAAAAAATCTTGGATTGGATGTAATTGTTGTTATAACTATGACTGATTGCATCAAAAATTTAGAAATTGATAACTATTCTGAAGAACATTTTGATTACATTCAATGTGTTTTACGAAAATTTTGTCTACAATTTGGAGCCGCATTGTTCTATGTATCTGTAATGGAAGATAAAAACTGTGATCTTCTTTATAAATATTTAATGCATAGGTAAAGTATAATATTATAAAATGTTAGTATATTTATAAAAGCTAAGTGTGAGGGTTGTAATAGTACTATTATAAATATTTTTTCTCTTACTTATTTGATATTATAATTTGGAGCTCCTTTTTTTAAAAATCTTTTTGGCATATCAAAATGTGACCATATTGAATTGGTGCAGGATTGATTTACTTGTATCCTGTATTTTGTATCTTATCTATCAATAATAAAACATCCAAACAAATTTGGTGATTAATTTGTGATTATTAATTAGATATTTATATCTATTTAGCACTAATATAAAACTATTTTATTAGTCAAGTAAAAGAAACATAAACAATGTTTATTCATAGCTCATGTCTTATTTACATTTTATATTATTTTTTTTTCAGAATTTATCGCTTTCCATTTAAAACACCTGCATTAATTGTGGAAAAGGATTCTGTGTTTGTTCCTTCGGGCTGGGATAGCTTGAAAAAAATTGAAGTGCTCTATGAAAATATGCAAAAAATTAACCCTGAATCACATTATAGTGATGCTATACCATATCCTTATGAAAAACCACATAAAGAACATGAACTCCAAGATGAAGAGGAACAGGCATTTTTGGCTAGACAACTTGTGTTGTTAAACCAAAATTTAACTCAACCACAAACACCTGTTGTCAGGAAATCCATAGAACTTACAAAACCATTATCAGCAAATAAACGCATTTCAGATAATCCTCCTCCTAGTAGTGAAAGAGCGTTGGCTAGCTTTTTCAATGCACTTTTGCAAAAGAAGCAAGAATCTCCAACAGTTAGAACTCCCTCAAAAAAACCAGTTGATAATACAGGCTCTCCAGAATTAAGTCAAATTGATGATGATCCTAGTACTCCAAAATAAAATTGTTGTTTATAATATATATGCCAATTATTTTAAGTATCTGTAACATAAATAAAATATAACATATTAATACATAATTCATTACTTATCTCCCATTGTTTGTGTCAAATGATTATAATTATGATCTTTTATTAGTTGTATTTTAAAAAACAATGATTAGTTAAATAATATTATGTTCTAATTTTAAATATAAAATATTAATATAGGCAGATTATATCAGTATTCAACTTCATTTTTCATGTATAAATTAATATATAATCAAAAATTATAATATTCTAATTTTTAATAGAGAAAAATTATTATTTGAACCTACTTTATTTATGAGATTTAAATACATTTTAATTTATTTAAAAGTCTCCCATTCTTTGGCAACATATTTACAGCAACTTTATATTCTTGCATTTTGATGAATATTATTATTTTAACATAGATATGTTTTTGGGTTAGATATAACAATTTTTATTCTAACTATTGTAACCGATAGGGGTTTTACAATGATGTTTATTTATTTATTTTTTATATCCTGTATACAAAATATCTACCAGAATGAGTGCTTCGATTTCAACATATAGTACCTCATCTTTTAGCAAATTGGATCAAAATGGTACTTTAGAGGAGTCATTTTTAGATTTTCCAATAGTTATTTAATGCCACAGGAAAAGCCACTGACAAATTACGGAAAACCGTTAAAAATGGGATTTTAATTTTTAACGCTTTGTTTATCACCATAGAAACGAATAAAAAATAATATTACCTATTATAATATAGATTCAACTTACAGGATATAATAAATAATAACAATATCCGGACTGACAAACTGTCTCCTCCCAGAATGGTTTTTCTTATACAATGATATTATATACAATACTTTATACATTGACCCACTTGTAACCTATTGTACAGCAGAGTGACATCCATTCTATAGTCATTTTTGCATGTATCACACCTGGTACAATCAGTCTCAACTCTCAATATGTATGATTTCTTTGATTTCTTATCAGATATAACAATACGTCAATACCCTAAAACATAACTATTATTCCTCAATTATTGTTCTTGTTGAGCATATATATGTCTTTTGGGAATATATAGAGTAACATGCTACATTTTTGAATGGATTTTCTCATATTTTGGATTATTTTTATTATTGTTTAAGATGTTTCTGTGAAAATTGTTTTTTAGTTTTCTCCTTGTTTGAGTTGATTCGGACTATACCAATTAAGTGGCACATAGTACCTACATTCCTTTCATAATTCCATTGGTTATATATTTATAAATTCATTATATAAAAAAGCCGACAGTATATTTTAAAAAATGTCTCAATGGGAAAAATCCAGCAGAAGGGTTAACAAGAACTGATATGACAACAAACGAAAGCTTCTGCCCAGCACCATCCAAAAATGAAATATTTGCGCAAATAAAAATATTAAAAAACCACAAATCTCCAGGAGAAGATATGTAGGCCAACAATTTAAAGAAAATATATGAAACAACAATATAAAAAATCCATGAGATAATAGAAATGATTTGGGGAAAAGAGAAACTTCCAAGCAGTGGCGGCGCCAGAACTTTAATACCAGGTGGGCCAAGCTGGGGCCCAAATTGTTTAGGGAGGGCCAAATTGTTGACTTGATATATATAAACAATAGTGATGACAGGCAAATGCGCAGAGGGGTAAGGGGGAGGGTCAACTTCCAATTTTTTTTACACTTCATTGTGTAAACTTACTAAAACGATGATTTGTAAACATGTATTGTATTAATAGTATTTATTTCCTAACAAAATATATATTCATGTAAACACTTTTTAATTTGTATACTCCCTAACCCATAATTACACTCAATACCAACGAATATTTAATAATAATTTATTATTTTCGTATTCAGCCTCTGGAAAATACACGTTATTTATGAAGTTTGAAAGCATATATAGAGCATAGTTGTCAACCCATTCAAAATGTTGTTCACGCCATCTATTATGACTTAATATTTTCATATTTTAATAAATCATGGATTTATTCATGAGATATTTTTTAGTATTCTAATATGATTAAATTCAATTTTTGGGGTGGGCCACAGGGGGGGGCCTGTGACTTTTTAAGGTGGGCCCGGGCCCACCCTGGCCCACCCCTGGCGCCGCCACTGCTTCCAAGACTGGGATATCTCATTAATATGTCTAATATATAAGAGAAATTACTCTTAATACTCTAGAAACTATAGAGGCAATAGCTAAAAGATCAACAACAGATCCGATTTTCTGTATTTACCAAATTGCTAAGAAATCATAGGAATTCAATAACCAACTATCTATTATTTTTATTGGTTTTAAAAAAGCTTAGGATTTCGGAATTTCAATTTTCCAAAAAACTAGTGAATCTGATTAAAGCCTCGCAACACATTCATTGAAATCAAAATAGCAAACACAGCATCAGAAACATTAAAAGTATATACATGTCTAAAAGATGATTTCTCCGACCATTCTTTTTAATTTAGCGACAATAATAGGCATACATCGTACAAAGATTGTTAAGATACTAGGTACCTAATAATCTAGAAACGGAGAAACACTGTAAAAAATGAATAATTATGGGTAAGATTGGAGTGAAGACCAATGACAAAAAGCAGAGTACCTATATAATAATGGGGCGAAGAGATAGAGAATACCAACAAGGAAATTTATGGAAGTAGATGGCCATAAGTTTAAGCGAGTGCCACATTTTAAGTACCTAGGTTCGATAATAGCACAAGGCAATAAGTTATAGATAAAAGTATGATATAATAGATGACAAATGGGAAATAGATGTTGCTATGGCCTAAAGAGAGTATGTTAAGGTCTAAAATATTATCCAAAAGACTTAAAGTTAAATTATATATGAGGCTGATACAACCAGTAGTTTTATATTATGGACCTTGAGAAAAAGTGAAGAAACGTGACTTGCAGTGTTTGAACTAAAATTACTTGCAATAATTTATGGACCTTGTAGTTGTATTGACATTTGACTTCAACACAAGGGAATAGAGAAAATGGCAAATGCCACAATGCGGAACTGATGAACATTTTTAAAAATCTGATGACATTAATTCTATATGAATCGGAATTTGTGGTTTCGATTTTTAGTCTATCATAGTATTCTTGACTTGCACTTAAAGTGTTGTGTTCCAAACAGTTTTGTTAGGTCTTTAATAAGACAGAAATCTATGAAGTTTTCTATATTTCATTCGAATATTGGTGGAGGAAGTGGGACATGTTTGTTTGGAACGCTTTCCGGTTTGGTGTTTGTGAAGGGTTTTGTCTGTCGAAATGTTATCGGATAGTAATTTTCTTTAAAAGGGAGGGCTGAGTACTTATTCGTGAAGACTGAATACAAAGCTGGGCTTGTTTTTTTTATGATTCTTTTATGAACTATTATTGAGAATACCTGTTAGCGACGTCTTGATTAACGTTGTGGTTCTAAAATCGCTTGTTTCAATTTCCATGTCGAAGACGTTTTTGATTGTCGAATATAGCATTCGAACCAGGTTAAGTTAGGTGAGGTTAAGGTATAGGTTAAGTTAGGTATACGTGTAGATTTAGCAATAGCATAATTATTGGAATTTTACTATTGATTGGTTTTTATATAGAATAAGACGTTTTGGTTTTATTTATACTTGAGTAAAATATGTACCTACTAAACATTTAAGTTTTTTTACTTACAAACAAATATTTTACAATACGTATAGGTGATATTAATGATATTATATATTAATATATTATATACATATGGATGTATAAGTTGTAAAAAAAGCCATACATTTTAAATATTTAAACTAAGTATAATATCCAGTAATATTCAAATTTAAAGTTTCTAAAGTTTTGAATATTTATCTACAATAAAAAAATAAAATTGGTTTCACGTAAATATTCAA
The DNA here is from genome assembly GCA_949089665.1 of Macrosiphum euphorbiae. Taxonomy (NCBI): domain Eukaryota; kingdom Metazoa; phylum Arthropoda; class Insecta; order Hemiptera; family Aphididae; genus Macrosiphum; species Macrosiphum euphorbiae. Next base: position 25,041,885 of record CARXXK010000001.1, read on the forward strand.
ATTGTTCGTATTTTTGTTTGGTTATCCTAATTATTTATTATAAAAATAACAATTAGGAAAATATTTGTTAGCTAAGATACTGTTTGCAGAAATACTCAAATACGGTTCTGTTAATATAATATAATAAATTGCAAATTATTTTTGGCTATTTTATGCCCTCCCGGAAGGGTTTTAGCGGTAATTCTACCGAAAGTAAAAAATGTACTGTATTTTTATTACTTAAGAGTTATGATTTATGAATTTTCGATATTAACTATTTACTATATAATAATTAATAATATAGATATATTTATTACGTTTACATGGTGATGTTTAAACTGTTTTAAATCCATATAGATACTCTCGTTCTTACTGATAGTTTGAGTTATTTTTTCTAAATTGTATCAAATTTATTATCCGTTTCTTACTGATAGTTTGAGTTATTTTTTCTAAATTGTACCAAATTTATTATCCGTTTTAACTTCGGCATGTAAACGTAGTAATATACTGCCATACAGGTATACGAGTTATGACGTCAAAGAATCGAATGGTGGTTTTCGAGCCCGCGTTATAATTTTTTCTCTTCCACGACCGGTTAGTTCCCGGCAGCGGCGTTGAATCGCACGAGACACGAAGTCGACGAGGCGTTTTTTATCAGTGGTTTTGTCCTTGAGCGCGCGTGTACTGTGTTTTCATTGAAAACTGTTTTCATCGTTCTTTCTCCGACACTGCAGCTATATAGGTACCTGCGGATACACAGGTATACTATACGACTCACTGTTGTGGGTTTCGTGCCGTGTTTTTATTATTATTATTATTATTGTTAATCTTTTATTGTTATTTTCGATTCCGTGTGGGTCGTCGACGCGTCGTGGTCGTCTTATTAGGTTTGTATTTTCGCGGTGACGCGGAGTGTCAATAGTTGTATACCTCGAATAGTTTTGCCGCCGATTTGTTCTCAACGACCGCCGTCGACGGTGCACGCAGTTTCCGAACAGTTGAAACCCGAAAACGGCCCCGCGAGACGCGTTGTCTGTGTCTCTTGGGGCGTTCGCCCTGTGCTCAGCACTTTGTGTGTTTGGCACATTAACTATTAAGTCCGGACTCACGTAGCTCCGGTCCGCGTCGTCTTACTCCCCGAACCGCAACTCGTGGTCACCGCTCTCCTACACCTAAACTTTTGAAGCTGCTTAAGGACCGGATCATTCACGATGAGTGTCGACACGTACGGACCTAGTTCCCAGAACTTGACATTCTTGGAGACCGAAGAGGCCGACATGATTGGCGCAGATACCCAGGGCAGCGAGTTTGAGTTTACTGATTTTACATTGCCGTCCCAGAGCCAACCGCCAATGTCTCAATTGGACTCGTCGTCGTCTACCCATAGAGTATGAAAGATAATCATCCCATTTATGACAACAATTTTATATTTTTACAAATTATTGTTTTATTTTTTATGTATTTTGCATTTACAGATGCAATTGCTGAGCAATAAAACTGATAAAGACGACACTAATGTCATCACGGTCACTAAGAAAATTGGTGAACTGCAGTTTGAGGACGAAGAAGAAGATTCCTTTTTTACCAAAGTAATATTTTTGAGTATTTTGTCTATTATAACCCCCAAGACAAGTTAATTTTAGCATTATATAAAATTAAAAGTATTGAAAACAGAAGAAACCTAATTTTATTTGTGTTTTTTTTATATACTATAATGTATCCATGGCTTAAAATCATTATATACATATTAATTCAACCAATCAGCTATGTAGAAATTATAGTTTATTTTATATACTTATTTAAAAGTATTGTTTATACTCTATTCAGGTTAAGATAGAATCAGTTTCGCAGACTGCACCTTCGATCGCTTTACGTTTTACCGTTGGTTGACAATCACTGGCGGCAGCCATTGATCATCTGTACTCGCTGTCGTCAGTGCTCCAGCTGTGTATATGCTCGTAGTGGGGGCGTTTAGTGGTGGGGATGCACTGACGAGACGAGTTTTGGTCGGCCGAGTGGTTCAATTGTAACCTGAATACAGTATAGTCTTTTAACATAATTAATGAATAATACAAGTTGAAATGATAATTTAAACTAAAAGCTTCTTATAAAAATTTATTAAATTTATCTTCATCATCATACACACCGACATCACATTTTACTATAGAACTACATAATATATTATGTAAAATAACTCATTGATTTGAATTAAGATTTATTGATGATTATTTAAAAATAGTTTTGTATAATATACAGGTATAACAGAAAGACATGATAAATAAAATATAAAAATTGATAGTTGTTAACGGAGGGATGGAAAACGGTTTTTTGTTTACGTTTTTGTTTATTGAATTAAAAACATTGTTTTTGCTTAACTTTTTTGATTATTACGTTTTTGATAAATGTTTTTTTTTTATATTGTTTCCAAATAACGTTTTTAATAATTTTGTTTTTAGTTTTTTTTTTTTTTTTTTATAATCTTATAACTTAAGTTATAAAAGTAACGAGCAATACAGGAATGCTCTTAAAAATTAAAATTAATCATTCTTAATATTTAAATTTTAAATCAAAATTATAATTTAGGTATATAAAAATTAGAAAATTCAAAATTTCAAGTTAAAAGGTTTTTAAATTTTAAAAGTGCATTGGTAAAGACTAAAGACGTAAAGTGAAACACTATTTAAGATTTCTAGAGTATATAACTAAATAATAAAAACAATCCTGAACATAAAATTGTATACAAAAATAAAAATATAAAATCCATTTAAGAATCAAAATAAAAAATTTGCTCTTACGCATTGAAACAAAAATAATAAATAGTATGTAAAAAATAAAGATAAACACTGATAAAAATAAAATTTATAGTCAACAATTATTAGTCATCAGAACTATCAATTTTTTGACAACAGAATTTTTTTTTTTCGTGGTATACAATAGTTTATTTTTGCTTTTGTTAACAAAACTTGAAACGTTTTAAAAAAGTTTTCCATCCCTAGTGAAAAGTATAAGAAACATTTTTTAAATGTTATGGATAATAAATGATTTAAGAAATATACTTGGTCAAAAAATTCCCAAAAATAATATTTTGAAAAAACTTATTGCTTCAAATTAATTTACTCCAAAAAATAAACTACTTTACTCAAACAAACGTTTTTACCAATGAAATTTGTCTAAAATTTAGATTAAAAAATTGGCTGAAAATAGAAAAATTAAAATGAACCATTTATTTTTTAACTAATTTGTAAATCTGGTTCTTAGAAAAATTTTGATTATAAAAATATTTATCTAAGTTAAGTTGTTTATTTCTTATAATTTTTTGAAGTGTCAAAGTGTATTGAGGCAAGACTCATTAATTGACAATATCTTAACAAGTAGCTACTTATTGAAAAATTCTCATAAAATATAATTTAAAAAAAGTTTATACATTTTAAATTAAACATTTTTTAACCATTGGATCAACTTTACTTAACAGAAAATATTGTAATAACTGAACTACATGACTTAAATAAATGTTTTTAGAATCATAAGTTTTTAAAAACCATATTTATAAATAGGCTATTCTAAAAATGAATATCAGATTTAAAAGTGTTTATTTTTAGTATTAAAAATATAATTAAAAAGGTTCTAGGTACTATAAATGTAACACACGTGCCTGTAAATTATATATAAAAAAAATATTGATTCAAACAAATGTTATTTTATTTGTCATGTCTTCCTGTTATACCCTGTATAATATATTATATATTATTTACAGCCTGCACTAAAATTATTGTTTTAACCACTTTCTAATTTATTGAGATTAATGAGTTCCTATTATTATTAGCTTAGGTTAAGAAAACTTTAACAGTATTACCTTATCTAGTAATAATAATATTTATCTAATAATATTTAGGAATTGCCATATTATGCATGCAAATATTGTGGTATTCATGATCCCGGATGTGTAGTCATGTGTAATATTTGCAAAAAATGGTTTTGTAATGGTCGTGGGAATACTTCTGGATCGCATATTATTAATCATTTGGTTCGAGCCAAACATAAGGAGGTAACATTGCATAAAGATGGTCCATTGGGTGAAACTGTTCTGGAGTGTTATTCGTGTGGTGTAAAAAATGTGTTTGTGCTTGGATTTATACCGGCCAAAGCAGACTCAGTTGTCATACTGCTATGCAGACAACCATGTTCCACACAAAACGCTTTAAAAGATATGAACTGGTAATACTAATCATTTCAAGTTATCAACATGAGATAATATTTAAAATGTATTTTTTATCAATTTCTTAGGGATCAAGAACAATGGAAACCATTGATTGCTGATCGCTGTTTTTTGACTTGGCTTGTTAAAGTACCAAATGAAACTGATCAGTTGCGTTCTAGACATGTCAGTGCTACTCAAATCGCTAAGCTTGAAGAATTATGGAAAGATAATAATGAGGCAACAATTAATGATCTTGACAAACCAGGTGTCGATGAAGAGCCACAAATTGTTTTACTTAGATATGAAGATGGATTTCAGTATCAAAACGTATTTGGACCATTGGTAAAATTAGAAGCAGACTATGATAAACGTTTGAAAGAATCCCAGACTCAAGAAAACATTACTGTACGCTGGGATGTTGGATTAAATAAAAAGGCTATTGCCTATTTCCATCTAGCCAAGACTGATGGTGATATGCGTTTGATGCATGGTGACGAACTGCGTTTGAGATTGACTGGTGAAAATCCTTGGGCTGGAATTGGTCATGTTATTAAAATACCTGACAATTATGGAGAAGACGTTGGTTTGGAATTGAAAATTAACAACGGTGTACCAACTGAAATAACATCAAATTATGTGGTAGATTTTATATGGAAATCTACATCTTTCGACAGGTAAGTTTAGAAGAAGTTAAATTTGGTAAAATATACCAGTCACTGTTTATTTAGTAATAAATATTGTATTTTTCATTTTTTAGAATGCAGTGTTCATTGAAAAGATTTGCTACAGACGAATCATCAGTGTCATCATATATATATCATAGACTGCTTGGGCATGAGTTTGATGATCTAATGTTCAGGTCACACATGCCAAAACATTTCTCGGCGCCAAACTTACCAGATTTAAACAGATCACAAGTAATTAACTGATACTTTCTGCTCTGACCATACTCATAATAAATTTGGTAATGTTGATTATAGGTATATGCAGTTAAGCATGCTGTACAACGGCCTTTGTCTTTAATCCAAGGACCCCCAGGAACCGGTAAAACTGTGACTTCTGCTACAATTGTTTATCAATTAGTGAAAATTAATGGTGGACCAGTGTTGGTATGTGCTCCTTCAAATATCGCAGTGGATCAACTAACAGAAAAAATTCATAGAACTGGATTAAAAGTATGATGTCTCTATTTTAGTTGATATAAGTTTTTATTAATATAATTTATTTTAGGTTGTCCGTGTGTGTGCAAAATCTCGTGAAGCTATTGATTCCCCAGTTTCGTTTTTAGCTCTTCATAACCAGGTCCGGAAGATGTCATGGTAATTGATTTTATTATATTTTTAGTGTTATGAATTTGTATTTACTAATTTTATCTTCTTTCTTAAGCAACGTTGAGCTTCAAAAGTTTCAACAGTTAAAAGATGAGACTGGTGAATTGTCAATGGCCGATGAAAAGAGGTATCGTGCTCTGAAAAAAGCAGCTGAACGAGAATTACTCAAAGCTGCAGATGTTATTTGCACTACATGTGTTGGAGCTGGTGATCCGCGTTTAGTACGATTTAAATTTCATTCTATCTTGATAGATGAAAGCATGCAAGCTACAGAACCTGAGTGTATGGTACCAGTTGTGCTTGGAGTAAAACAGGTAATTAAAATAATAATTTCTTTTTTTTTATTTTATTTATTTCTTTCTTTTTAGTTAATTTTAGTTGGAGACCATTGTCAACTTGGACCTGTGGTAATGTGTAAAAAAGCTGCTAGAGCTGGATTGAGTCAATCTCTTTTTGAGCGTCTTGTAGTTTTGGGTATTCGTCCATTCCGGTTGGAAGTTCAGTATAGAATGCATCCAGAACTATCACGGTTCCCTTCAAATTTCTTCTATGAAGGTTCATTGCAAAATGGAGTTTGTGCTGGTAATAACATTTATCATATTAACAATACTGTAGTATGTTAATTTATTATTATTCTGTGTATGTAGATGATAGAAAGCTAAGCAAAATTGAGTTTCCCTGGCCAGTGGCAGATAAACCAATGTTATTTTATGTGACACAAGGCCAAGAAGAAATAGCAGGTTCAGGAACGTCATATTTGAATAGAACAGAAGCTGCTAACGTTGAAAAAATTGCCACTAGGTTTTTGAGATGTGGTGTTAAACCTGATCAAATAGGAATTATCACACCATATGAAGGACAACGTGCATACTTGGTAAGCATAATCCATATAATGAGTTTATTAAGAGGACGCCAAACCGCCATTTCTTGTCTCCGTCTTACAACAGGGTAACAGATCACGTTTAGCTCCATTAGTTTAAAAATTAAAGTGAATTATGTGTTTGTATGTGGTTTTTTTTACGATAGTTAAATTTTTTAGCAAGTTACTCGTATATAATATAGTATAAATTAAAAATTCTAATAACTCACTTAAAAATTAAATTATCATAAAAAAACTCAAATACAAACACAGATTGTGTTCTTACCACCAAATTTCATGATAGGTCGATTCACTAAAATTTTTTAACTAACTGAGTTAAATGTGATCTGCTGAGACGCTGAGTGTAATTTTGCAATGTTACGCTCTTGTAAGTTGGGGATAAAAAATATCTGTGTAGCATCCTCTTAATGATCTAGTAATTATTAATATTATGTAATAATGTAAAAATACTTATTTAGGTGCAATACATGCAATATCAAGCCCCCCTTCCAGCTAAAGTATATCAAGAAATCGAAATAGCTAGTGTTGACGCATTTCAGGGTCGGGAAAAAGATTTGATTATTATGTCATGTGTGCGTTCCAACGAACACCAGGGAATTGGTTTTCTCAACGATCCCAGACGATTAAATGTTGCACTGACTAGAGCTAAATATGGCATATTGATTGTTGGGAATCCAAAAGTTTTATCAAAAGTATATAAAACAATTTACTCATTATTTTTCTTCGTAGCTAATTGGAATTTTATTTTAGCAACAATTATGGAATCATCTGTTGAATTACTATAAAGCAAACAATGTATTGGTAGAAGGACCATTGAATAATTTGAAAGAGTCTCTTATTCAATTATCTAAACCCAAACAGTTGGTGAATGCAGCTAATCCAGGATCACATTTCATGACAACTCATATGTATGATGCTCGTGAAGCTTTGATCCCTGGCAGTGTTTATGATCGTAGCAATCAAGGAAATGTACCTAATAGTCATGGTACACCTCAATATTTTCCAAGACCAGGGCCAGGTACTAAAAATTATCTTTCAGTTCATCTTATGCTTATATAATTATAAATTCAGGATTAATACCTATAATCTTAAAAAATATTGTGTTCTTAGGTCCTGCTGTTGGAATGGGTTTGGATTTATATACTCGTAATCATGATCCATTAACGTTCATCACACCAGATTCTAGATCTCAACCACAGATTGGTGGGATACCCGTTGGCATGGTGATGAATATGAATTCAATGGCTCCCAGATTCTTTAATCAACAATCTGTTCAAAGTAAGTTTATCTATTAAGTATTTTCCAAATATATTCAATCCACTAGTATTCTTATCCTTTTTGTAAATGGTACTTTTTTCAATATAAGTAGACTTAAGGATTGGGTTGGTGAGCAACTGAGATAATCTCAGTGGGTTTACCTTACAGTAGTTGTAGATGTAATCAAACATTAGAAATTCTAAAAAGACTGTAGGCCGATACCTTGCCTATATGTCGCTGATTGTACGATCTAGTTAAATATATATTATTATATACATTTTTATATAGATCGTCAGAATGTACGTACTAATAACCGTCTGCCAATGACTAGTGGTCGTCTGAAGACTAAACCAAATCAGAAGAATCAAAAATCAAATGGAATCAGTGCTTCGCCACTCAGCCAAGCAATTACTCAAGATGTATCTCAGCCATACAGTCAGAACATGTCACAGGTATTAATTTTGAACCTACTAATATCAATACAATTCTATTGTGCTTTAACTTTCAAGTGTATTTTTCAGAGTATGTCTCAACCTGGGTTCAGTCTTTCGCAACCTGGTCTATCTCAGCCTGATCTATCGCAGGATAGTTACATGATGGGAGAGTTTCATTCGCAAATGGATGGATTACTCTCACAAGATTCAACATATCAAGGCGACCGTACTGTCACGTCGTTTTACAATCCACCAAATACATTGTACTCTCAGGTAAATCAACTTGCTTTATCATTGATAATATTGGAACACTATTATGAGATCATGTTTTATTCTAATTTTATTATTATGCAGCAACCATATTGAAGATATATTTTACATTGGACAAGTACATCCAATAAGCACGTGGGAGCGTCTTGTTGGTGCTGATATATCAACAGAAAAAAGAATATTTTTATTATTGAGCGTCGTTTGCAGACATCATGAACAACAAATGTTAGCACATTAAGTGTTTGTGGGAAAAAAACACAAAAGGCTTAGATGAACATTTACAATTGATTTTATATAACTATTGTATGTGGTGAATAATACATGTTAAGAATTACACTATTGAAATGTTTTGGAGAAAACAAGGTTTTTTGCATGTTAGTTGTTTAACATATTTATTTTATTTTTTTTTGTTTATTTTTTTTACTGACAGTCTTTATATTTTTACTTTGAGTTCAAAAAGATATGTTCAAGCCTTTCTATTGCTATCAACATTTGAAGTTCTTAAATTAAAGCAGTATGCCCAATAAATAATACTTAACATTACAGTTCTGTTAACTATTCTATCATTTAATTGTGTAACAACAGTTTTATCACAAATTTGATGTCAACAGAATAACATTTTTAACCTTGTCTACATTTTCTTATAATAATAATAATAATAATGATTTTTATTTCTGAGTTCAATACAATTGCGTTCAGTGGTTTTTTAATACTAACAAATATGGGCAGACTATTTTGATATATCTGTTTTTTGTTTGTTTTTTCATAAAAGTAAAAAAAAACAAATTGTGTTTTATTTGGAGATAAATGAAAAAGTAAATTTTTACTTTCTTTGGTTTTAATAGTTAATCTGTCGCTATAATTATGGGATCAGAATATTATTTTGATTTCAAGCAGTTGTGGGATTGACTTGAATAATTTAACAATGTCAATTGATTTTTTTTTTATCAGTTCAATCAATTCAATTTTTTAATTTTATCTTATATTTTTTGATGTACCAAATTTATTACTGAGTTTTATGATTAATTGTCTGATTCATTGTTTGATTCATTGTCTTCACAATGATTGTGAAGTAAAATCTATTTTAATCAAGTTTAAGAAAGAAAAGTCATTTTATATGTCGATTGTATTAATATTAAATATTGATTGTGAATTGTGATAGTACATTTCATGATTCATTGATATTCTCCCATTATTTTAATGCAAGATTTGTTGTTTTATTTATTTTTCTGTTCCAATTATTATACATTAATATTTTAACTATTATTTGTGCATTAACGAAAAACGAAATTTATCGTTAGTACAAACATTTGTTTATTAATTTAGATTTTTTTAAAAAAATATTAGTTGATGACATTTTGTGATGTATTTTATAAAGGACATAATATTATGTAAGTAAATGAAGATTCTTATTGAGTATGATTTCTATATTAGGTAATAGGTATCGGTATATAATATAGATAGTTAATACATTTAACTTATAGTTATAAACATATTCATTACAATTCTTATGATTTATAATGAATTAATTTGATTATAATAGTACATTGTATGGATTTTAGGTGACTACTTTATTTTATGTTTTAAAAATAATGTTAGAACTTATTTTATGGGTTGGTTATGTTATAACATATGATTAATTTGAATAAAATTCAAGTTGTACCTATGAAAAATTGAAGTAAAATGTTTCGATTTTATATTTTATCACTAATTACGTTTAACATTATATAAATATGTATATATAGTGTTCATTTTCAAAATTAATATTATGTTGTTGAAGCAGTAAAATACTTAGTAACTTGTGTCTAGTATTTTATAGTAAGTATTGGCCTATATTAGGGCTCATAGAGTAATTCAGTCGATTCCGCATAATAGAGACCGGTTAATAAGGACAACCGCTTAATAGGGACAATTCTTCAATTACAAAAACAAATGTATACTTGTAGGGTAAATGTTCACCGCTCATCTGGGCCACGAATCCGGATAATTGGGACATTTTTATCGAGTATATTAATAGATCAATAGTTCAACAATCGCGACGGAGTCTCTTAATCGATAATTACATTACATTTTATCTTTATTTTATCTTATCTTTTATCGTATATTCAAATATGATATAGGTATGTTAAATGTTATTTGGTGCAATGGTGCATCAGTCGTGTTTGTCGTGCAGAAATTAGAGATTCTGGTCAAAATTAAATTACAGCTACGAGGCTGTAGTACACGTCGTCTTTCGGAAATTTTAGGAGTACCGAAATAGTAAGTGGAAAGAGGTCACTAAGGGGACTTTAGAACATTTTACTTATTTTGTCTTAGCTTAGGTATACTTCCCAACTTTTACCTATACTATACTTAAAGGCTAAAAATACTGGTAATCGGACCCACGTCTCTGGTGTTTCAAATACCTAATAGGTGCTGAATAGGCAAACTACAAGCCTATATTCAGTGCCGCAACTAAGATTTTTGGGCCCCAGGGGTGCAGAAGTTTTAATGCCCCGATTGTCCGTACATCATATCAGTGGCTGCTCTAGAGTTTGATTCTGGGGGGGGGGGAAACATCACACTTTTTTTTTAATATTTAATAATATATTTATTAAAATTAGTGCCACATATTACAAACATTAGTCATTAAAATACACGAAATTGAAAATATTATACAAAATAAACATATAATAAAGTCTAATTTTCGGTTTTTATTTTTAGCAAATCTATCTATAACTTGCTCTATATATCTATAGATATATCTCGGTGAATGTGCATAAGAGCGAGACCATTGAGTCTGTCCTCAACCATTCGTTTACGTAACCAGGTTTTAAGCCGTTGCAATGTCGAGAAGGACCTTTCAGCCGTCGCTACACTGACTGGCAAAGTTGCTAAAATATGAATCAAAGTATGAATCGCGGGAAACATATCAACATCACAAACATCGAGTACTTCTAAAGCTGTTTCTGGAATTCTGCCGTTATACATTTTCACACGATTCCACTTTGCTAGCCACACATCAGACTCGACTTTGGTTTTCGGGGGGGGGGGGGGCATAGCCCCCTGGTCCCCTCCCCTAGAGCCACCACTGCATCATATTACCACCCTCCTGTAATACAATACTTCCAACCTTACCACAATTATACTATAACCGTGATGTATCGTTGGATGATTTCTTGAATGTGTTCATATTAAATACCTTAACCACAGAATAGATTAAACCTATTCTGTGCTTTAACCGCATGGTTATAAAACACTAGAATACAATCAACAATGTCATGGCTGAATCGAGGAAAAAAAAGTTCCGATAAAAATTAATGAAAATATATCAAAATTGAAGTATAAATATGTTAAAAGTGTATTGAAAAATACATTAAAGTTACATAAAAAATCATATAATATCATAAAAAATGTTAAGTAGGTACTTACTTAAATAACATATTAAAATATAATAAAATTTAATTTAATTGAAGTCTATAAAATAATAAAATGTAATACAATAGTCAATAATAAATACAATTATCGTACCTATATAGTTATAATAATAGTGATATAAAAATGTAATATTATAATTAGCCATTAGGTACCTCTTTCTTAAGTTAGGACTTACGGCTTTTAAAAATACCTGTTTATATAGGTATACCATATATAACCCATTATTTTACCAAAAAAGTTTTTTTATGTAATGTTCCTAATCAAAGTTCAAATTATAAGTATCTATAGTAATTTCGTATATATTTATTAGTCACTATACGAAAAACCATCCAAAATGAATTGGTTCCTATTATAACAAACAAATTTTTTATAAAAATTACCTCTGCTAATTAGGTACCAATTTATGATGAATAATTTATAGTAAGAAACTTTTTATATTTATCTATACAATTTGATATATAGGTACCATATTATCATTACCTACACAAATGCCGCAACTACACCAATTTGGGCCCGTGTGTAAATAAAATGAATGAAAAATTTACCTATTGACTATTGTAAAATTAATTTTTCCAAATTTGAAAACATACTTTGGAATTTTGAGTTTTTACTCATACAAAATAAGGTTAACATAATTAAAACACTTATGTATTTACAAATTAATAAATGTAATAATTTGTAGACTTTTTTATTCATTTTAAAATATTTAATTATAAATAATTACCAAATTAAAAATAAATTAAACATAGGTACCATCATAGCCGCAAATTTTTTGGGGGGACTCAAGCCCCCTCCCCTATATTTCTTAGTACCACAGAATATAAAAATTAGTACTAATTACTAGATTTTGAACTGGGGGGACTTGACCGACATTTGGATAGACTAAGTCCCCCCCAAGCCCTCCCCCTATTTGTGCCAATGCATAGGTACCATACATTAACAGTCAATTAGAAACTAAAAAAAAAAAAAATACGGTACTCACTTTCAAAAATTCATTTTTCTTGCCTTTTGTTTACAAAATTGTCAATTATATTTTTTATTTGAATATCATTTGTTTGTTGTCTTTCAATATTGAGCAAAGCTATATTTGAAAGTCTTATTTTTAATCTTAGTTTAATCTATATTTTTAGTCTTATTAGTTATTTTTCTATTTTTAATTTCGGTTATACAGGCCGCAAAAGAAACGTTGATGTATGATAATGTTGTTTACAAAACAAAACCGATCTATTGTTCAATCTTGTTCAATCTTTATTAATAACAAAATGGTTTTATTTTTTTCTTTCAATATATTTTTAAATTTTTATAATTTTGCCCCCCCCCCCATTATGAGTTGGGGCCCTGGGCCCGTGTGTTTGACACACGCAACACACCCGGTTATTGCGGCACTGACCTACACTAAAACTAAATGGTAAATTACTAAATTATAGCAAAAGTCAAAAATATCATCTTCATTAAGGAACTTTAAAATTAAATATATATATTAAAATATATACACTACATAGTATATCTATAACCCTATATTCCTTATACCTATAGGAATGTAAGATCCCTTCTATTTTTTATGAAATTATATGATTTTTTATGTAACATTAATTTATTTTTCATTACAATTTTAACAAATTTATTTTTCAATTTTGAACATTTTAATTCATTTTTTTGGGACTTTTTTCCTAGTGTGGGACTTTTTTTTCCGATTACCGTCATGGCTGCATAATATTATCGAATTTCAGAGAAATCAAAAATTCATTATAAAACCGATAAGAGAATAAATATCGTGATATCGCACAACTATAAAATCTATAAGAAATTGTTAACAAAATATGAAATAGATAAACATTTTATATTTTTTAATTTTCATAATTTTTTTTATCATTGAATCTAGACCAACACAGAAGGTATTCAATCACAGGAATTGTGCCCTAAAATTAATCTCATAGTGCGCTTTAAGCAGGGCGTCGCATCCTGCAGTGCCGTAACTAGGCTACTTGAGGCCTGTGTGCAAACCAAAATATTGAGGCCCCTTATTATCTTTTTCAATACACAACTCAAAAACTTTTTTTGCAATTTTTAAAGTCAGCAGACAAAAAAACCGGTCGACAATTCTGCCGATTTTTTTGTATTCAGAAGGGCCAGTTCTATAGACCATAAAAAAATTAGGTTGTACAATAAATAAATTAACAATACAATTCAGCCTAATTGAAAATATAATTTATTGTGATTTAAATAGGTAAGTTGGGAATTTCAATCTTGAAGTGGTTGAAAAATTGCAATATTTTATGGATATGGCAGAGCTTGCAAACGTTATAATAACATTATGATTATTGATTATAACGTTTTATTTTTTACAAAAAACGATACATGTTTGTAAACGTAATTATAACGGAATGCGATAATCAAAAATAATTAAATACAGCATAACAAAACATATAAAACGGTTTTAAATTCTTAAACTACATAGCGCTAGCGTTTTAACGCCATCATATAAACCTAGTAATTTACTAGGTTAAAAAATAAATAATAAATAATTTATATATTTTAATAATTTTATATTAGTTTAATATTAGTCTTTAGATCTTCTGAGGCCCTTCGATATATTATGGGGCCCGAGGCCTGTGTGTGGTACACACTCTGCACACCCGGTTTTTACGGCACTGTATAAAACGCAATATAGGTACACCCCAACACATACACAAAAAACAATAATTGTAAAATCGCAATACGCATTGGTCGCGTTCCGTTCTGAATCTAAAAATCTTATAGGTACCTACAAAAGTATAAAGCGAGTATATATATTATATATACGACAGTATAGTAATATAATGCAGATCGACATATAAATCCTCGTTAAAATATTATAATACAATTATTATAGTGTACCTCTGCGTAAGTATATACAGTTAGAGTCGGTATACCAATAATAGTCGTAATAATGGCATTTGGAAAAATTAACGGGCCCGAAATCCAGCTGATGCCGGCCGTCGATTAATATAATAATATGCTGGCTACTAATAAACGATGTTTGTTTAAAATCATCGTCGACGGCCCAGGAATAAATACCGAAATCGGCACATTTGCAACTCTGAGCTCATCTGAGTATATAATCTGACCTAACCTTACGCGGACAAAAAAAAAAACCTGAACGAAAAAATGGCTGCATCGCATATCGAAGAAAAGGAAATGGAAACAACTATCATGCAAATCTTGGGAAAAATAATAAGCAACGTCGAGTACGAGATTATGGAAGAAGAACTTAAACGAATAGACGACATCGACCAAGAGCCTACCATTGGAGACCTGGAAGGACTTTTATCGTATGCGACGCGCTTCGCGGGGGACGACTAGGTACGTCCCGTCCAACGTCTTTCAACCGGTCGACAAATCTGACAAAATGGCAGAACCGGTTGAACCGATCGTTGAAGTGGTCGCGCCTCCGGTGCAGGAAGCCGCGAAAAAGGAGCTGGATGGCGAGGCGGTGGGCGCCACACCGGCCAGAGGACTGGAAGTCAGAAATAGTATCGGGATCTTGATTGGTTGGCTGGACCCGGGGGTCAAGGCAGAAACACGCGCAGCTCCGCGCAGTGCAACGGCGAGACTGGTGTCCTCTGCGTGGAGAGGCCTGACGAGAGCCGCACGCGTGTTGCGCTGTTGTTGTCCCCCGAAGTGAAACCGTCCAAAAGTTTCCCCCCTGGCCGAGGGCAGCGGACAAGACGAGGCGACGTGTGGGGTTTCGAGGTAATAGGTACGCGGCAGTGCACATTCAGGTGGTGACCGGCGGTAAGTCGCCGATACACGTTCTCCGGCCATCCTGTGGCAGCCCGACGGGATCGCGGACGTTGCGAGCTCGAGGTCGCCGAGACACGCGAGACCCTCTGGCGGCGCGGCGGGCGCCCGGCTGCTTCGGTCCGGGAGCGACGACGACACGACGACGACGGAGGTTAGCGGTACCGGCGCGGACAACGACGCCGTCCCCGACACGGTACCTGCTCAGTGACGAACGCTGCAGTGCTGCGCGACTCGCGTGACGGCGGCGACGGACACCTCAGAGCTCACGGCGGGTGAGTGACGGATGACTATGATTACAGGGTATAGCTAGGAACGCCACGGACGTCAGCAGCGCCGGGCTCGAGGAAACGAAACGTTTCGTCGGGTTCGACGGTGCGCGGCTCCGTGGCCATCGGCTGCGGCAGACGGAGACGCCAGGGCGAAAATCACGGAGACTATCAGGACAGCGGCGCGTCGTCGCGAAGCTGTCTGCAGATTTTCTCCCTTTTTCGCCCAGTGGTCCGATCCCGAGTCGCAACGCCGCCGATTCCGCAGCTGCACCGAGATCGTAGTCGCCAGCTCGCCTCTCCGAGCTTTGCAGGTCACCGTCGTTGCCGGCACAAGCAGTCGTCTTCAGCACCCGCAGTACCGTCAAGCAGCGCACGACATCGCGCACTAGCCTCTCGTCGCCAATCGTCGTCGCTCTCGCAGCCGTCGTGGCCGGGCTTCGTCCGCTGCCATGGTCGTCTTGGCGGTCTCGAGCAAACTCGCCCGCGACTCTCGTCCGCCCCGCAGGACAGCCCGTGAGAACGTTGTAGAGGTGACCAGTGGCCATATACCAGTTACCAATACATCATCAGCACCACCAACTCGCCACCACGTACCCCCCCACATCGCGTCGTCTTGACCGATGCCTTTTTTTTTTTGTATTTAAATTTTCTTTACTTATATCGAATAATATTCACTTTACAAATTTCGGCTTTTTCTTTTTTGTTCTAACTTTTTTTTGAACATACAAAATTGTATAATAATATAACGGCAACCGTTTCCAAAATTGTTTCCGTTTTTGAAATTATATTCAAAATTAAAAAATGTTATATTGTTTTTGTTCGATAATTAAAAATAAATTTGTGAACACAAAAAACTATTGTTGCTTTTTTCGTTTTGTCGAGTGTGTAAGTCAATTTTTACAATATAATAAAATATTGACTTTAGTTGTAATAATATTCTAAACTGAACAAATCTTGTAACAGATATTTATTACTGTACTCAGTGCCGTAACTAGGCTACTTGAGGCCTGTGTGCAAAACCAAAATATTGAGGCCCCTTATTATCTTTTTCAATACACACCTCAAAAACTTTTTTTGCAATTTTTAAAGTCAGCAGACAAAAATTCGGGCTTAAACAAAAAAAAATGTTTAATTTAAAATAATCTATAATTTTAAAACAATTTCTCAAGGCTATAACTAACTCAAAAAAGTAAAAATTGTCCAAAATGTAATTTATTGAAAATATTAATATAAATATTTGGTGAAAACTTCAATGGTCTACGGTTATTAGTTTTCGAGTTACACCAAAAAATAAAATTTTTAGTTTTAGGTAAAAATGACAATTTTTTTTTTTTTATTGACACTTTTTAATATCTAAAACTAAAAATTTCGGTTTCGATATCCAAAAAGTACCAACTAGATTCACTTTTCTAACAGAAAAAATGCTGATCTCGAAATTCGGAATATTTTTACTACCCATTGTTGATGACCGACAGAAATGAAAAAAATTATACACATCTTGTAAAATCAATACATTTGTTCGTTCCTCTCAATTGGTTTCGTTTCCAAATCAATAATAAATAATTTATATATTTTAATAATTTTATATTAGTTTAATATTAGTATTTGGATCTTTTGAGGCCCTTCGATATATTATGAGGCCCGAGGCCTGTGTGCGGTGCACACTTTGCACACCCGGTTTTTACGGCACTGGTCGCATCGCATATAAGAAAACCGATTCTGAACGGAGACAGTTTGTCAGTCTGGATATTTTATATTGTTATTATTTATTATAGCCTGTCTTTTTTTTTTTGTTTTTCAATCCAAAGATTGTTTTTCAAGTAATCTTCTCCATCTTGTCTCAACGTGTATCCTATCATCTGCCATCTCCTTTTCTTTATATAGTGTTTAACAATGTTCCTTTTTCATCTATTGTCCTCAAGCTGTCTACATTTGATCTTCTATCAGTGATATCCAGCTTATTCTCTGCATGAGCCTGTAAGTTGAACTAATATTGGAATATATATTTTTTTTTATTCGTTTCTATAGTGATAAACAAAGAGTTAGAAATTAATATCCCATTTTTAGCGGTTTTTTGTAATTTGATGATGGGTTTTCTCGTAGCATTAAATAACTATTAAATCAAAAATTGACCTCCCTAAAGTACCATCTTGATCTAATTTGCTAAAAGATAAGATACCACATATTTATATCGAAGCACTCCTTCTGGTAGAAATTTTGTATACAGAATAAAAAAAATAAAAATAAACACCATTGTCAAACACTAGCTTCATCGCTCCTCTCAGAATCTAATATAGTTATGTTATAACTTATAAGTTATAACTTTTATAAAAATATTTTTTTAAATACATTACCTACTTCATTCATTGTTGATCTTAGATACCGTTTCAACCATTTTATTATTATAAGGTTGAAAAAGATCTCTCTGGAGTGGCTGTAAATACTGGAAATGTACAAAACTACAAAATATTTGAATTAAAAAATGAACTCAGTATTTTTCAACCATTTTCGGTACCAAACTGATAACAAAAAAATCACGATATTAATTGAAAACGTTGATAATTGAAGCTTCGAACATTTTTACAAAATTCTTCGTATCAAATGATAAAATTAGTTTTTTTTAATCATGTAAAAACACAACATTTAACATATTGTACGAGACACGAGTCAATGGGGGGGGGGCGTCCCCCCATAAATACACAACTAGACCGGGCACTAGTTAGTCCGACGACTTGCGCCTGTTAATAAAATGTAGGTTGACTTATGGGTGAAGTAAATATAACAAGTACTTCATACCTATTATAATATTTATGAAATGTATATCATAATAATATTTTTATCGTTTTATGATAAATAACAATGATTAATAATAGTAAGAAAATATCATGTGATAATTTATATAATCAAAATGAATACAAACAATAATAATAAATATATAAATATATCAATTTGATATAGGTAATACATGAAATACGTGTAATACGTTGCCACGGATAGGGACTCTACTTGGAGTACTGAGTTAAACGATTGCTCAATTTTCGTGACATCGAATTTACCAATTCACTCCAGAAAATTTTTTTTACATACATCCTTTTTTTTTTTGGGGGGGGGAGGGGGGGCTCCTTAAAGATGTTAACGCATCAAAAAATTGTAGAATTTCAAATCATATCTATGTTTCTGCTTTGTTCTGACCACTAAAAAAATACATTCGTAACTAGGCCGTCTTCTATAAATGTTGAAATAAAAAAAAAATCGAGAAATTGGTTAACCACATCCCGAGACCGTTACACTGCTACATGACATTCAGTTTTCACAGATTCACTTCAGTGCAAGTTCTCTGTTAAATTTCGCTCGGCTACGTATACTTGGGCTACTGAGTCGAACGATATCTGAACTTCCTTTACACTATTTCGTGACATCGAATTTACCAATTCACTCTATACCAATTTTTTCACACACATCCTTTTTTAGGGGGGGGATGGCATAAAGATGTTAACACATCAAAAACCAGGAGCTAACTTGAATTATTTTGCATTTTACCTGCTATATATACCTCGCATGATTTGTGGTCGTACCTATACATGGCGTGCGATATTGACGATAATATTGTGGTAGCAATTCGTAAAATACATTTAATCCCATAAATCCTTGTTGAGCGGATGAAAAAAAAACCCATCAAATTTCAAAGGAGATATTTGCATTCCCCTGTCAAACGATCAGATATTAATTGCAAAAAATCGCATAGGTACCTCTAATGCACGGGATATTGAACAGCATGATGTATTTATTTAAAGCTTATAATATGTGTTTTATATACACTATTTTATGAATATTGAAGCCAATCGTTTTTGATTTATCACCGCTCTATTACGGTGAATATTTTATTTCCATTTCAATCGTTGCCTATCTATATCGCATACCTATAGATACAACATTTTTTTTCTCAAAGTCTCGTTTGTTTTCGAGTATTCATCATATTAATATGTTTATATTCATATTTATTACAATTTGATTTACGCACCTATATACATTAATTACTATTAATACATGAACGTATAATGCATAATATATTGCAGTAAATAATAAATTTAATATTACTTATTAATTATGCAACACTTTTTGTTTGTCAAATACTAATATATTTTATTATTAAAATAGGTAGTACATCTGTACAAAAATATTGTGAAATATGCAAAAAATAATTTATTATAAATTCATAATATAGCCTATATTTACCTATAATCTATATGTATTATTATTAACAATCATTAATTATGTGTATAGGTAGGTTTAAAAAAATAAACATAAATAGATGCCTCCTAACCTATATATACATATACTGGCTACTGCAGCAGAAACTCGTTAAAAATGTGTTTAATTTGTATGCGTATATTTTTTAAAATTTAAATCATAAAATTATGATATTTTTGTAGGAAAATACAAAACAAAGTAAGTACCTACCTACCTGGCTATATATAGCCTATAGGTAAATAGTTTTCATTTTGGAAAATATTTCATAACGGCCAACATTAGGTATTTGATAGGTATGGTTATTAGAAGTTAGAGGTATCACAATATAGGACACCAGTTTGGCATTTGGAACCTACCTACTGCACTAAAATTCTTATCTATATTTAAAATTTTAAAATTGATTAAAATTAATAAATGCGATATTGTCGCCAAAAGAAAGTGTGCATTTTATCTGTCACTCATTATCGCCAGGCCTATAAGTTTTTACAATAATGTATGAATGCACGATACTAATTGTACCTACTTTCAAAATATATTCAGGGACGCCACTGGGACATTATAGTGTACGCTATAATATAGAAGAAATTGAGTTTAAAATTTCGTCTGGAAAGTTTTATGTTTTGTATATACAAACGCTACGACCTATCGAATTTCCAATTATCTCCGAGGAGCGAGATATATTTAATACAGGGAACAGTTCGTTTAAGTGGTTTCGTATTTGACATGCCATAGGTGCAGTAAGAATACAAATTAATGTAGTTAAATATATTATATATTCATTATTCGTAAGAATTTTGATTTTTCAGTTACATCCTGAGCGAAGCGAGATGCAGATAGGTATATTCGTTATATTACTTAATTTTTTACTTTTTTATGTAGATAGTATACAGCGTGATCACGATCAGTGGAAACACTCAATAACCATTCCTGGATTAAGGCGTAAGCAGTGTAGGCTTCAGCCTACACAACCACGGATTTAGGGGCACGGGCACCGCATACTATCCTGATGTTATTTTTATGTAAATATCGGAAATTTGAAATAGTAATAAATAATAATCAATGCGTTTTGTCGTGCGGTCTTCTAAACCACATTTTATTTTTTAACTTAGAAAAGAAATTCAACCACTAAAATTCATTAAAAAATACAAAAAAAAAAAATAACTTATGGTCAAAAATAGGTCATGCCATTTATAAAAAAAATTTATTGTGCTTATGCGCAAAATTAACTGTCAAAAAAATAATCTAATTATTTGAAAATGTGTATAATAATGTTTATTAATTAGCCAAAAAAGCAGAATTGAAATATATGAAGCCTTTCCACTTATCTTGATCACATTGTAATATAAATTATATACATATAAATAATAATAAAAAAGAAAAATATAGGTATTTTACTGAATACCTGAATACCTGCTGTTGCGGTATTTTGAGCAATGGCACAATTAGAACTTTGAGGCACCAGCCACCGGTGTTGGGAGTTTTTATCAGTTTATTATTTTTTAACTGTGATAATAGATAACCATATCGTCCATTAATTTTAATTTTAAAATCTTAAAATACTTTATAGCTAATATAGTGCTCACGAGAATTTAATAGTTATTTATAAAAAAAACCGGGCAAGTGCGAGTCGGACTCGAGCACGAAGGGTCCCGTACCACCATCAATAAACATGTTGGCAACACTGCTTATATTATATATTTTAGGATTTTTAGTATTTGTTGTTATAGAGGCCAACAGAAATACATAATCTGTGAAAATTTCAACTTTCTAACTTTCATGGTTCATGAGATACAGCCTGGTGACAGATGACGGACCCTATTAGTAATAGTGTCCCGTTTTACCGAACGGAACCCTAAAAAAGGGTACCCCACCGGATATATCTCCACATCACCTTCCAACATAATTACCTCACTGGTTTGACCGAAGCCTTGGAAAATACATTTGAGGCCCATTATATGAACAGTACCTATATACAGTACCTATATAGGTAGTTTTGGCAGTGACGCCGGGTCTTACCACCAATTTTTATTGTGTTTAGTCGTCATGTTAATATGGCCACCGTGTTTATGAAGGTGTTGTGTTAGGCCGGGCACACGCCACTCACTAAAGGCGGGTTTCCACTAAACAAGTTTGCCATGTACACGAAACATGTTCAGCTCTGTCGAACAACACGGTATCGTGGTTAATCGTGTGGTAACTTAACCTAAACAACCAATCACAGCAAAGGATTTGTATGCACGTATACGCTTTCGTTTATAATCGAAACCCGTCTTTAAGCAGTGCAGCGTGAAATTGTAGCAAATGCGCGAAAAGATAACGGCCCTAAAACGCATTGAAAATACTTAAAGACTAACGTTTCCACTGGATTTGCCATTTATGTATAGGTACGTAATGTTGTAAAATACAATAACTGATGATAGTATTGAGAATCTATTTCTATAGTATTTAAATTTATTTATTGCCTTTTATTGGCAACAAAGACAAAAACAGCGACTCGACGGCCGCGGCATAGTATTATAGTAACCATGGTGTTATTTATAATATTTTTAAACAAAACAATTAAAATATACTATTATAGGTACGTTTATGTATAGGTATTTCAATTTTTTGGACGATCCTCGGACAGGTGATCATCTTCCCGATGATATGGAGTCCGCTCTAGGAATCGTCGTCGTCGTAGTTGACACGTCATCAATTTTGTGTGTCTTCGGCGATGGTGGCTGCGACGAGAGGACGCAGAACGGCAGAACGGCCATTATTATTAGTATCACTACTAAAAATTTATAAAATGTTCAACTTTTATACCTAAGGATTGAAAATTTAAAACAAGATTCAACGTAAGTAGTTAATATTCCGTCACCAAAAAATCTAATACATTAGCACAGTTTATTTTTATGGTCATTTTAAGTTCAAAATTTGGACGAAATTACATATTAAAAAACCTAGAATAACTATAATTTTAGTTATTTTGTTGTGACTGTATAATATTATTCGTGGGTACTTGAAACTTCTAAAGTGTACTATTATATATCTATGACGGTATTACTGTTTGTTGTTGATGTATAACGCGTTTAAAGTACTTAATGGATATTGTGATGTGATTAATTTTTTAATTTATTATAGGTACTTATTATAGGTCAATTTTTTTTTTAATATCATAGAAATGTATATATGACATAATGTATACTGACATAGCTCAGAATCGTTTTTCTTATACAATAATATTATATCATTGAATTCAAATTTAATACCATCCATTATATAGTGACCCACTTGTAATCTATTGTACAGCAGAGCACCTTTTTATTTGTGTAGACAGACGTCTGTCATCACCTTTTGGGACAGTAAAAATGTAAAATGCTTCCATTTTCTCTAAGAGCATCTTTTCTGGTAGGAAAATGAATCTATTTTGCCCATTAGGATGTAAAAAGAAAAAATTTCCAGTGCCAGGAAAAACAAACAAAAAATTAACGTAAGACTGAGATTTTTACGCAAAACCAGTATTTGTTAATCCTAAAAAAAATAACCTTAGATAGGTACATATAATTTCCACTGAATGTTTAAATTAGCAATTCCTACTCATCATACTGTTTTCGATGTATTTTGACTCTTTTTGAGCTATTTATAGGCATGAGAAAGTGTCGAGTTTTATTAGTTTTTTTTAATTGCTCTGACAAAAAATTTCAAATTGTCATAAAACTTTCTTCATAAGTTGTTGTTAGTAAACATTCCATATATCCATATATGCACGATTTATAAGTATTTAAAGTTCAAATTCTTACAAAATTTATCAAAATTCTAACAATTAAATGATTGAAAATATAAAATAACGATTCTCATAAATATAGTTCATACTGTAACCAAGCAACATACCAATATATATAAACATAGTTAGATATCCTATTACACATTTTAAGTTGAAATTTTGACGAAAAATGGTTTTCGTTATTTTGAGGTAAATTCAAAATATTATTTGTGGGTTTATAAAACTTTTAAAGTATGACGAGGTATATTATTATATTTTATAAACAACGACATTTTCAAACGAATTTTTTGGCCAAAATGAATATAACTTACTGCTGTACTAATGCCTAATAGGTAGTAAAATAAATTACAATGATATCATAAAAATATACTATTTTATCAATATCATAGTCCGACAGAACGACCGTCTCGCCAGCACCACCCAACATTAAAAATTAATAATAATAACAAACTTGATATGCTAAAATGTAGCATGTGATTATCATGAATTTGCACGACAGACCCCGAAATTCTCACATATTTGGTTTGCTAGAAAAACCCGTTCCTATCGTTGAATTCAAATTTAACACTCCCATTGCAGTGACTCCTCTCTAGACACCTAAATATGTATGGCAGATTATATCAACGGGACCGTAACTGAAAGGCTCTATTCTATTATTTAGTGTATCAATAGTAAAATAACGGCCGTAGCCATTTTCTTCCAAAACGAGATACTTACCGTTTTCCTCGACTGTCTTTTTTCCACCAATAAATAATAAATAAAATAAAAAATAGTTAATATAAATAATTTATGCATATCAAAAAAAATATAATATTTTTGATTAGGCTTAATCAGCAGCTGATATAGATATAGCCGATACCAGCCTAAAATGTGATCCTAGCAGGGCTTGCATTTGAAAAAAAATTCTGTTTTATGTTACTATTACAATTAAAAAGTTACTCAATTTTTGTGTTTATCGTTATTTAGAACTAAAACTTAACACAAGTTTTGCGTTTATCGTTAAAGCAGTGTTAATACCTACCTATATAATGTAAAAAAATAACCAATTCGGATAGGAAATATAATATATATATCAATTGTTAGATTTTCGCATGAAATAAACGTTTCTACCAAACCAATAGACCTATTAAATAAATAGATTTTAAAATAATTCGTTTGAGTTATTTTTCGGTCAATGATATTCTATAAATTACGTTTTGCGTTATGTTTTGTTTAATGATATATAATATATTTTGTTAATCGTTATGTTTTGTTTTGCGGTATTTAATTATTTTTGATTATCGCTTTCCATTATAATTTAAGAAGTTTCAATCGTTTTTGTCAAATATAACGTTATAATAATCATAATGAACGTATAATACCTCAACACTGGCTAAAATATTGGAGGAAAATCGACATAATTTCAGTCTAAAATAATGTGAAGGAAAAGGGAAACACCTACATCGTTCTGCAAGAGGGCTGCTGATTCTCCAGCAGCGCGGGGGCTTCCTCTAGTAAGCGCCACTGCTTCTGACGGCGATACGGGAAATCCTAGTCCTGAGAATGCTGCTTACTACCTAGACCCAATCAAATTACAACAGGGTATACTATGGTACTCAAAAAATGTTTTGTGGAGGAAAATGGACAGTGGAGGAAAACGTTATCTCGTTTTTGGAGGAAAGTGGAACCGCCTAAAATAACTTTAGTTAGACACTATTATTGTCAAGTGGGGTAAATAAAAATAGGGGTAATTGGAAACGATATTAATACTATACGATAACATATATCCAACCTAATAAAAGCGGGTAAGTGGAAGTTGCTCTGCTGTACCTATAGATCACAAGTAGGCGACTGTAATGGATGGTGTTACATTTTAATTTAATCATATAATATCATTGTATTTTATTATTAATATTATAAGTTAGTTATTCCAACAAATGTTCAGTAAAATTGATAACTTTTCAGTTACATACTGTAAATACGGTACTATACATTTAGTAGAAGTATGTGGTGGGTTAGATTATATAATACCCCGCAATACCGTTAAAAATTTTAGTTAAATTGACTTTGAGCAAATAACGCTTTCAAATAAAAAAAGCGGGTAAGTGCAGCTGGACGAAGTAGGTCAGCGGTGGTAGAAGTTTTTCCATTGTAACTTCGGTCATCGAATAGGATAGTGTATTATTATAGTATTCGATTTCAATGCAATGATTGCATTCGATTAAAAACGATTCTGAACGGATAAAACAAAATGTATGAATCATAAATAATATGCATTAGTAAGTAACTATTAATTGTATATAATATACCTAGGTAATTTTTTTTAATTTTATTCGTTTCTATGGTGATAAACAAGGCTTTAGAAAAAAATAGGTTAGAAAAATAAATGTTGGTGGTTTTTACCGTGGAGTTAAAAAACTATTGAGAAAATCGAAAATTGAACCCTCTAAAGTACCATATTGATCCAATTTGCTAAAAGATAAGATACCATATTATGTTGAAATCGAAGCACTCCTAGTAGAAAATGTGTGTAAAGAATTAATTTGTGTAAAAAAAACCACCTTTGACCGTTTAAAATAAGGACACTTTTTAATATTCAAATGTAGATTTATTACATTTCTTCCATGCATATTTGCGACATCCACTTACTGTGGTTGACGGTCATGTGGCTATATTTAGCTTCGTTGTTGGTAGCGTGGTTGGAGCTGTGCTCAACTGTTGCTGCTGTAATCCTATGGCCATGGTGGTGAGTCGCTGGTTAATGTCCCACTGTAATGATCACGTGATGTCCGAAAAAAAGGTATATTTTTTATACACCCACATTATGAAGGTAATATATTATATAAGTTATAGTCGTATACCTAATAGAATTATATTGAAGTCTGATGGTATCATGTACATAATATAGTAAGAAATTAAAATTATTCCAAATTGGTTCGTAATAGATTTATTATTTATATATGCGTTTATTGATTTGTTTATAACTAACGGCTGAATATATTATTAACAGTGGTCCAGCCACCCAGGTACGTTTATAAAGTAAGTCAGGATTATGATATTACCATAATCGTAATTATTATTGAAGGTTTGACAATCATTTTTACGTATTTTTTGTACACTTCACTCGTCAATATTGATATATTTTGTCAGATAGTCGAAAGTCATGGAAATTACTTCTAATATAATATTATATAAAATATTATACTCGTTTTCAGCACTGTCAACAGTATTTATTTCCTTTATTAATCGAGCACAATACATTTCTATTATTCAAACACTTTTTGTTTGTTTTTTTTTTTATGATAAAAAAAAAATATATAAATTAACATATAAAATCAATTTCGTTTTGTATCCCGCGATAGAGGACGCTGTATAGTTTCATGTTTTGACAGTGGGGTGATTTATTATTGGTATAATATGCGCAACGTATATTATACTATTGACTATTGAGATAATTAATTTCAAATGTGTACAGTTCCGATGTAACTAAACTAAAGGTGAACAAAAACTGTTAATATTGTCGCCACCTCGTCACGACTGTTGATCCTTAATCGCTGCAGTCTAGCTGGACTGTACATTGTATAAGATTTATTTTCGGCTTTTTATTAAAGTCTGATGACCAATGGTCATACAATTTTTATATTATATTCTTTCCATCGACACTTCCATATTTTTTTTTGTATTTTATATTATATTCAATGGAAGTTTTGTTTGTTAGATCACGACCATTATTCGAAAACATCGATAAGTTTGTAAATTCTTGTTTAGTTCACAGCGTGTTCTCACTCCACAGTTCACGGAAATAGAAAACTTTTCACAAATCACAAATTTACTGGTACGAGTATAGTACCTATATATGTATGTATACTATACAGAGTGATTCACCAAGCATACTCACTCCTTTTTTTATATATCAATATTAATCACTTGTAAAAATGGCTTAAGTATAATAAATAATACTAGATCCAGTTTTGCGTTTATTTTATATTTATGTAAAACCGTTTTTAAGAAGTATGATTATTATTTATGGAAAAATTAATAATTGCAAGGCTATTACGTAGCATTTTAAGATTAAAGTACGAAATACAATTAAAGCTGTTGTGACGGATGCCAGAACTTCTAATAACAATACCAAGACTACATCTGTAGGTACTTCATAACTGACGTTTATAATTAAATCATTGACGAGCACCGACCCTAACATCGTTATTTAGAGAAAAATTGGCTATCCGTTAATAATTATTATGTAATTACTATAATTAATGTGCCTACCTAATATATTGGACAAATATCCATTATTATACTTTCTAAGCGATTTAATTGATTTCATAATTCATAGATGCGTAAGATGATATTAGTTTTTAATTATTTGTCTTGATCAGTTTCAGTGGTTGTTTTTAAACGGAGTTGTGTCGTAGGTACTTATAAATTATATGGATATCGTTTTGATTTTATTCCTGTGGTGTTGAAGTACGTACCTATATACATGTTTGTTTTGTTCGATTGTACGAATATTGAATTATAAAACAAAACAATCCACCAATGACATGAGAATTTGATTCGCTAACCGAGGCCGCTAGGGTGGATGTCATTGTGGGCTTCGATGTTTTGTTATCGCGATACTGATCATGAAATTATACAGCATACAGACTCCCTCAGACTCCCGACTCAAAACACAATTTATATTTCCGGTCGATTCGTCAGTTGACAAACTGAAAATGGGAAACACGTGTAGAGGCACGTACGTCTGTATAGTTATTTAGAACCTTAATATGGGCACACGACGTTTTCAAATTATTACTTTAATTATTTTCCAGTAAACGCATTTCTTTATTATCCTATATAGCCATATAACTTAGCCGTCGTGTGTTTGACGAGAAAACTATTCAATCGTATATACGTACCTCTATATAAGAAATCATAATTCCTACGAAAGAACACATAATATGTCCCGGGAATTGCTGCCGAAGATATGTAATTAATTTCATCTTCAACTATATTGTTCCTAGATAAGCGCATCCTCTTGGCACCATCTGAGGAGTGGCCTGCAAGGTTTGATTTCCTCTTTATGGTCATTATAAAACAATAAATTTCGACCAATAAACAAAAATTATTCAAAATTAACAACTAAAACTATACCAATCATAACCAATAGCAACCATACAATAAACAAAAATATATTATTGATAATATCTAATATCTTAATTTTTCTCCTGGACAGATGGCGCCACTATTGTATTTTTGACTTCCAGATTTCCTACTTTCTGGTGGATTTTTCTAAAATTTTCTTTGATAAGAATTTTGTCCTGACGATTACGAACACAACAAAATAGTAAGCCAAATCAGTCAAGCCATTTCAGAGCTAACCCGTAACAAAGATTTTTATTTCGCCTTTATAGTATAGATATTGACAAAAAAATAATACAAATCAACAAACATGCCCGATTAACCAATAGCAACCAATATATTATACACTAGAGAACCTTTATATATAAGAGAGTGGCCAACTCGGTGAACATTTTCTATTGGCTGTCTGTTATCATTGATAATGGACGCCATTTTTCGTCCAAATTTGTATATATCTTACCAATGTTAAATACATTAATAAATAATTCATTATTATCAATTGTTTTTACACTACAGTGTAATTTTAATAATATGTAACTATTAATATTTTGTTTTGTTTTGTTACATAATCATATAATACCCGTATTCATATTTTGTTTCATAGACTATACTTATATCTTATAAATTAAGTTATATACATATATATATATAATTTCAAATTATATTATACAAAATTATTAATTTAGTTGCTGTTATGCAGTACCTAAGCGGCTAAGCATAATATTTTTTTAATGTTTTATAAATTGACTAATAAAGTATATTATTTCCTATTTTATACATTTTAGGTTTGAAAAAACCCGGGAATTTTTTGGACGAAACATGGCTGATATCTACTCAGTTGATCACTCTCTTATTATCTAGGCTCTCTATTATACACAATTATTATTTTAATCTGCAACAATGAACTAAATTTTTATTTTATTATTTAGTTAAGATTTACCATTTTCTGGTGGATTTTCCTAAAATGTTCTTTCATAGAAACCTTCTCCCTGATATACTCTTTCATTTAAAAAAAAAATCAAGAATGTCTGATATTCTGTAGTTCCACAGTTTACCCTGTACAAAGATTTTCATTTCACATTTATATAGTTAGATAGAAGTATAGAAGATATACTATATAATTAATTCTACTATAACTATTATAATCTGCAACCAATGGCAACCATTTATAAACATACAAAAGTTTCAAATGAGGTTTTGGTACCTGGGCTTACCAGGGGTACAAAACTCCGTGCGTTGGCCAAACCATTGTGGCCTTGAACACGGTCTTTAGGGGGGGGGGCATACCGCATACGCGGAATAGGGAATAGCGTATCCCGCCAAATCGAGCCGTTTAACGATTAAAAAAAAAACAACAGAAATTGTAGGACATTTTTAGAAATCGAAAAATCTTGTTGATGATACAAACAACAACGTCCAAACTTGAGCTTCGTCATGTCATACGCGTCACCGAAAGACCGAGCGAGGATGGCGCCTGCATGAACGCCGACGGTGGCTAATACGAACACATATTAAACAGATTTTGAAGAATTTAGACTTTTGAATTCATAATATTGTACCTACAATCTACATAATAAATAGATTTTAGTATTTTAAAATTTACTTTAGAAGTCATAATTATAATCTATATCTAAATATATAGAAATTAATGTGTGTCTGTGTCCTTTGGATGCCATGGTTACCATGAGTTTTGAAGGTATTAAAATAATAAATATTGGATGCCGGGCAACAAAGTGCACTGGATCATTATTGGTTGCCGGGCAACGAAGTACATGGAATCATTTAGTATAGGGATAGGTTAGACCAGTGTTTCTCAATCTTTTTAATGTGGCGACCCCCCTTTTTAAATTTAAATTTTTTAGCGACCCCTACATATATATTTTTTACATACTCGTATGAATTAAATTATTCGATTGCGACCCTAAATAATAAGGTTGAGAAACACTGGGTTAGACCTCTGGGTAGAAGATAGGCTTATTTAAAAAGATAGAGGAGGTGCTCAAACAGGGATTTTGAGATTTCCGATGGAAATTTTTGCTTATAAATGGTTGCTATGGATGATGGATTTTGAACCTATTATAATAATAATTATTGGTTGCCGGGCAACGAGGTGAACGGGATCAGCTAGTATAATAATATTTTTACCATGACCGCAATTTAAGGAGTTAAATATAGGCAATTTTCTATTTGATTTGATGCTGGTCGTGTAAATGTGTTCATAGGAAGTGATCAGAGGTGTGAGTGACTGTATAAAATAAATAGCTGGGAGCTCCCTCACGAGGACTTACATGTAAATAACGCATTACTTAAATTTTAATTATTTTGTTTATTTTTTGGCGGAAAGTACCTATCATTATTTTGCCAATCATATTAACTAGGTAACCTATTTATCCGAAAATCTAATTTTTAAGGGTTAAGGAGTTCAATTCCAAAAAGTAGGAAAAGACGTTTTCAAGAAAACTTCATGACGAATTCAAATATATTTCATAAGTTTTATCCGATGACTAGGAGATACGATACAGCTGGCATACAAATAGGTCTATTTCGGAAGAAACATTTTTATAGCTATTTAAAATTTTATAATTGCATAATATTATAGTACTAGAATATTTATCATTCTATTTTTTATTTATCAGTTATAAAATAATGAATAGTCATATTATGGTTCCCTAAAAGTGAAGGTTTTCTTATTCCAAAATTAATATATTTACTTTTATCAATGCCGTTTATTTATATTCTAGAATGTTAAATATATCTAACAAATCTAAAGTGTATTATTCGATATCGATGATGATTAAATTTTAGTATTCTTGTATGTAGAACACTTGTAAAACTCAATGTCCACTACCGTAATCTAATTTGTATTATTATTTTTTTTTTGTGGCCTATATACTTACAATATTTCCTCTTACAAAAAAACAACCTATCCGAAGATTACATCCACAATTATTGAACCACCTTTTTTCCTGAACTCGGCGCTACTTACAAATTATTTTTTTTTTACCATAGGGCATAGGCTTAAATGTATAGGATTCAATAGGAACACCATATAAGTATTAATCAAAGTTCAAGGGCAGTTAACTATTTGTTATGGGACAAATACATACATAATACACACCACCAATATATGTATTGGTATTGTATACCAATACCAATGTATTATCAGATGGAAGGTGACATGAGACTTTTGACAGATATATGGGTCTGCCGATGGGAAATAACACCATTTTAAACAAGTGACCATTGAAACGAGAGTAGCTGGGCTTGCCTAACCAAAGGGCCGTCAGCCAATAAGAAACCGGAATACAGTGGTGAACGGGTATTTATACCAGTGCGTTCCCCAATGTACTTCACTATCAGAACAATTATCACTCATTATCCAGTCAACAGTCAACCCTTTAACACGTCAACTGCCAATCAATACTCTGCAGCCAGCATTCAGTAGCAGTTCCTTCAAACAGCCGTTTTCACTTCCCTCAACAGGGCATCAGGGCCCAAGGTTCACACCCGAACCTGTCAACACCAACAGCCGTTTTCACCGATCTCCAACAGGGCATCAGTGCCCACAAGTAAGCCACCGTGGAAGTGACGTTCCCTCCGAAATTAGGTGTTGTGGGCCCGCGCCCTCACATAGCTATAGCATCCCTTCCCCAAAAAGTTACACCCACTCTGACTATGGATAGAAAACGTAATGGGGGTAACCCCCCTACCAACAAAGCACTGAAAATTGCACGACAACGTTCAGCTCCCCCCTCTCCAACACCATCCAAATCATCCGACTCTGAAACCCTAGACTCTTTTTCTGACTCAAGCCTCTCAACAGACCTTTCTCTAACATCCGAACACTCTACAGATAATTTACTCACTACAAAAACCGCTACCACCTCAACTTCTCAAACTCCGTCTAAAACTACATCAATGTTCAGACCACCTCCTATCATATTGAGCTCCGTTTCCTGGCAAAAGGTCGCGCCCGTCATCTATACTCTACCCAGCTTGCAACCTTGTCAGCAAAATGCTTCGGCGAGCTGGTAACCTTGCGGTACGTTGATGCAACCCATTTTTGTATGGTTCAGAAGACATTGCTTCAATACGGCACCAAGGTTCACACTTTTTCCCTCCCTGAGGAAGCTCCCTTAAGGTCGTTCTGAAGGGAATTCCGAACGACATATCTACTGATGAACTGAAAGACGAGCTAGAAACCCTGGGTTACACTGTTAAATTCGTCCTCCTCTTCGGTACTCCTGAGAAACCAATGCCGATGTGTGTCATGCACATCGCTGCCAATCAAACACATGGCTAATTTCCGAGGCTGCCCCAAATTCTTGGCTCAAAAGCAACAGGTATCTCCATCATCAACCCAAAACTCCGTCAAACAGCAAACCGTACAACCTAACTCAACCAATCCACCACCATCTCCCACTTACAAAGCTCTTCACAGACATACTCCGCAGTAACATCTAAACCAGCGCACATTTCTTCAACTTCTCAAGTCCCACTACTTAACTTGTCAATGATACTCAACCTGCTCATCAACCTATTGACTGTACTATCTAACAATCAAGATCCGAAAACACTTATAGAAAGAACAATCAAAACATTCCTGTCCATACTTTCACCCCAAAATGAGTAACTTAAAAATACTTTTTTGGAACTAAAACGGTTTCAAACACAAACTTAACAAACTACGTTCCCTAGCACTCCTTCTCGAAACCGACATAATCTTACTTAACGAAACCCGTCTATCCCCTTCTACCAAACTTCACATTCCTAACTATATCACATACAGGAATGATCTGTCGCCCGTCCACGGCTAGCCTGTTCACGGTGGCATGGCTGTTCTAATCGACCGACGCATCATTCACCAACCTATAACTCTTTAACACACTCATTCAAACCTCTTCCGCCCTTATCGTGCTAAACGGCCAAGAAGTACTTGTATCAGCGGTATACATACCTCCCGGCGCCACACTCTCTACTCACGACTTAGATTTGCTGACCCAAAGTGCTGAATGGCAAATTTCAGCAGGTGATTTCAACGCCAAACACCCTCTGTAGTTTAGCCACTCGACAAACGCTGCCGGCCGTGTCCTCTTTGACCACGTTCAACAATCAGACTATACCATTACTGCTCCCTCATCCCCCACACACTTCCCGACAATTGACTTCTCTCGACCTCAACCTCAACGAGCTATCTTCTGACCACAACCCTATCCTTCTGGAGACCTTATGTACTCCGGTATCATAGTCCCCTCCAACGGCTAACCGCTTCATTAACTGGACAAAATATAAAACAATCCTCTCCAACTTACCTAATCCAACTGAACGACCGACCATCAACAGTCAGTCAATTGATAGTCTAACCAAGAACCTACAACACGGCCCCTGGTGACGATCTCATCACCAACACTGCTCTTAAATTTCTACCTAATAAAGTTCTACTATCCCTAACACAAATTATCAACTGCTCTCTCAGAATTTGCTACTTTCGACGTGCTTGGAAAAAAACAGTAATAATTTAAATTCCCAAGCCAGGCAAAGACCACAACCTACTCTAAAACTATTCACCAACCTCTCTACTCTCTTCCCTATCCAAAATTTACGAACGAATCATCCTCACTCACTTGCAAAACAATCTCCGAGACAAAATTCGCCTAGAACAATTTGCCTTCAGACCTGAACACTCTACCACTCTACAACTGACCAAACTTACTCACCAACTTAGTCAGAACTTTGTTGTAAACGGGTAACATGATAAGTATGAATGGGTTGACTCAGTCTAGTGGCGAGTAGTGCGTGTATGAGAACTGTCTGGTTCTCACGGACGCCTACGCGACGCCTACGAGACGCTGAGCGAACACATTCCGAAAGGCTCGGGACAGACCATGGGGACAGCCCCGCCAGCTAGAGTCAGTCGAGTCTGGTCAAAAGAGTGAGTAACACACGTGTTACTAAGCAGAGCATCCTTTATAGTTTATTACAGAGCCTCATATAATTTTTATCAGAACCTCTCATAATAATAGTTTTTTTTATTATATATATCAGTTCTTCAATATTTAATTTATTAAATCAGTAATAGTTTTATCATTATATACATTAATTCTTTAGTGTTCAATACAATAAATCGGTAATCTTATTTATAAGCAAACTGTGTGTTATTTTATTTGATGCCAACACCTACGGTTTTACATCATTCGACGGTGGACCACACTTCATTGGTGGCAGCGGTGGGATCTCTAAAAGGGAAAAATTGTCGCAATTCATTTTGCGACAGTGCAATTTTGGAGATCGCTAAAGAACTTATGTGAACTACCGCCGTCTGGGTTCAACTGGTTTTGGTGTCAGAAAATCACAAGGAAAAAAAAAAAAAAAAAAACGGTACGGAAAATCTATACAATAATTCGTTCAGTATTTGGAAGCACGGGTGTCCAACAGAGGTATATATAGCGCACATATTATATATAATATAGTTTAATATATTGTCATTTTGATATTAAACACACCGCCGCCAGCATTGTCGTAACGGCGTGTCATATTATACATCCGATCGATTTGGTGTAATATATAAATATATACGTGGGCGTATTTTATATACATCTATATACTTTATATCAACGGACGAGCGCGTCGGCATCATCGTCCCGCGCCACCGTCTAGGCAACCCGTTCACGTTGTTCATACGATTTATAAAATAGTGTTAATTCGTTCAATACGCGGCGCCATTATATTCGTGGTTGAGTGTCGTATATAATATTCTTAATATCATACGCGCCGCCGCCGGTACGTAGTAGCTGTGAAACAGCGCTCCGCACACACCGACAAAGACGACCTTTGTCGTCGTCGTCGCCATCGTCGCCGTCGTCGCCGCCGCCGCCGCCGGGACAACCTGTTACTACGTCACAATACGAGACAGCGCTCCGAGCACATTCACGGGGAGATTTCGGTCGCCTTCGTCGTCGTTGCCGCCGCCGTGTTACACAGTGTCACCGTCAGGGAGGAGTCTTCGTTCCAGTACGCGCCGTCGCCGCACAAGAAGGGGCAAAGTCAACGTCGCCAGGCAGTGGGTCAACGTCGCCGAGCAGTGGGTCAGTGGAGCAATTAAATTATATTCACGCGGTAAACAATAACAATCGAGTATCAACATCATCATAATGCAACAGTATTTACTATATATCGTTTCGTAAGTTTTTATTTATAATTACTTGGGGCAATTAAATTATCTGGTACTTATTTCTTTAGTATAATAATTATTATTAGTATTCTTTTTCAAGTTATCTAGTATTGCTAGGATTGTCTTGCTAATTTTTCAAAAAGGGAGTTAATCCTAATTTAGTGGGATTTATTAATGTATTGGAATATTCTATTGTTGGGATTTTCTTTAAAAAAAAAAAAAAATAATAATTAGCTTCAGTTTATTTAATTTATCTATCTAATAATCGGGCCTTTTAGCTAGTGCATGTCGAACTCAGGGTCAAATGATGGCATTGGTGGAGATTTAATAGATTTGGACAGCTTTAGTAGTGGGTCGTCTAGTGGAGAATTGTATGTACCAATTAGTGGTGTCCTACGAAGGGCAGGGGATACAATAGACCGAACGGACGAACTGTTAGGGTCAACTAGGTATTTACTAAGAAGTCAAAGGACCAAGCCACACACAGAACCTCAACCAATCCAACATTCAGAGCATACAGAAAATCAACAAAATTCAGAGCCTCCAGAGCATCAACAAAGCACAGAGAATCCAGAAAATCAACAACTTTCAGAACTTTCAGAAAATCAACAATACTCAGAACCTCCAGAGCATCAACAAAATACAGAGAATCCAGAAAATCAACAACTTTCAGAACTCTCAGAAAATCAACAATACTCAGAACTTCCAGAGCAACGTGGCATTTCAAGAAATCCGAATAGTTCCAGAGATTCTGAAAATCTAAGGCAGAAAGTCAGCTCAAGTTCTCTGGGCTCGAGACTAAATTTACAGGACTCAACAATAACACAAGTTTACGGGAAAATGGACGGTACTCAAGCATCAGTATCAACAGATGATTCAAGCCAAGTGGGCTCAGGACCAAATGTCAATAGATCCTCTACGAGCGTAGAACAAGCACTCAGGTTACTACCAGTTTTCGATGGGACAAGTTCAGAAGAGGTACATCGATTTCTTAGGGCATGTGATTTTGCAGTCAGAATCATTGACCCAGGACAAATCAGCTTATTGGTGCAAGGGATGACTGTTAAATTGTCCGGGAGAGCGTTACGGGCAATCAGGTATAAAGAAATCGAGACTTATCGGGATTTCCGGAAAGCGATCGTCGAAATGTC
The DNA here is from genome assembly GCA_949089665.1 of Macrosiphum euphorbiae. Taxonomy (NCBI): domain Eukaryota; kingdom Metazoa; phylum Arthropoda; class Insecta; order Hemiptera; family Aphididae; genus Macrosiphum; species Macrosiphum euphorbiae. The sequence goes on from CARXXK010000001.1 coordinate 25,079,148, forward strand.
AGACAAGAAGAAATTGCTACCACAATTACAGATGAAGATGCTCACATGCAAAATGAGTTCAGGTGAAGGGGTACAAGATTATCATGATAAGATGGAGCAACTCATGCACGATTTAATCGATGCAGCCATGGAAAGTGGAGACTACATAAATGGGGAGGATATTGATAAGCTATTGCGCAATCAGATACTCAACGCGTTTATAAGTGGGATGCCAGAATCGTATCGAATTCTCCTTAAAGCTAGAGGTCCCAAGAACCTCAGGGAAGCTTTGGCATATGCACTAGAGGAGGAAACGGAAGAAAACCTTGCCAAAGAAACTCAGCAACTATTCAGTAATAAAAAAAACTCGAAGGATCAACAGTCTCAGCCCTCAAAAGCAAATCATACCGTGTTCAAGCAGAAGGACAGTGACAAAAGCAGCAACATTAGTAAGGGATGTTTTAAGTGTGGGCGAACTAACCATTTTGCCAGGGAATGCAGAGCGTCGTCATGGGATCAGGAGAGATTCAAATCCAGTCAGCAGAATGGGCAGCAAAATAACTCGAAAACTCCCACAAAAGCAGTATTAGTTTGCAGATATTGTAAAAAGGAAGGACATGAATTAGAAGTATGCCGAAAAAGACAATATGTAAATAGTAAAAGACAACAGGGTGGAAAAGAAGCTTCAACAGAACAACAAAATGCGGGAAACGGAGGGGAACCGAATCCGAGCAGCGCACGATCGGTTCAGCAAATCCAGAGCGCTGTATTGAGTCTGCAGCGACCTTCCACTTCTCAGCAAGACTTGTAAATAATTCCACGTGTCTCAAAATTAAACAGTGTATTCAAGAAAATGTAAGATTGATAGTCGATACCGGGAGTGATGTAAATATTATCAAACTATCAGAACTAAGGAAGGATTTATTGGTGGATGAGAACATAATATATGAGCTAAAGGGTATTAATTCTCAACCAGTGTACACCATAGGATCAGTCGCTTTAAGGGTCCAACTTGGTACGAAGGAAACAACTGTGAAGTTTCAGGTGGTCCATGACAATTTTCCGATAGTGGAAGCAGGAATCTTGGGCGCACCGTTCTTCAGAGAAAATGGTATTAATATCAACTTCAGAACCTCTACTCTGTCAACAGAACATACAGAAAATCCAGAGTCTCCAGAATCTCCAGATTTGCCAAAAACCCTAGTCATCCAACCACGATCGGAAACGCTGGTGCCCATCATGACAGACAAGGCAGATGACATAACTCTAATATTTCATGCACAGACCATCGGGGAGGAGAGAGTATTACTATTAGGGAATGTCGTTAACTCCGTTCGCGATGGCCAGATATTGGTTCCCGTGGTGAATCCCTCAGGGAATTCCATCGAATTCCTCCCACCTCAGCTAGCAAAAGTGCAATATGACCTCTTTGAAGGGGCAAGAGTACACCTCTGTTCTGAATCAGCGGAGCAGTCAAATAAGGAAAATCGGATGAAGAAGCTCGCACAGGTTATCCAAACAGATCATCTTAACCATGAGGAGCGGGCCAGTCTATGGGGAGTATGCAAGAAATATCAGGACTTATTCCACCTCGAAGGAGATGCTCTCCCATTCACTACAGCAATCCAACATGACATCAAGACGCAAGCGGGAGCAGCTCCAGTGAATATCAGACCGTATAGACTTCCATACGCCCATAGAAAAGTTATAGTAGAGCAGATGGAAAAATTGGAAGAAGACGGAATCATCCAGCCTTCAGAATCTCCATGGAACGCACCTTTAGTGGTAGTCCCAAAGAAACCCGATGCTAGTGGAAATCCACAATTCAGAGTTTGCGTAGACTTTCGTCGGCTCAACCAGCTAACCATCGGAGATGCGTTTCCAATTCCTCGAATTGACGAGATCTTAGATCAGCTAGGACGCTCCAGATATTACACTACGTTGGACCTCGCCAGCGGGTACCATCAAGTCCCGATTCGTCCGCAGGATCGTGAGAAGACCGGATTTTCCACAGACAAGGGCCACTTCGAGTTCATCCGAATGCCCTTTGGATTAAGCGGAGCACCTAGTACGTTCCAACGTCTGATGAACGCTGCATTAACAGGCCTCAACGGCATCAAAGCGTTTGTGTACCTAGACGACATAATCATCTATGCAGCGGATCTTACAGAACATGAGAGCAGATTGGAAGAAGTATTTCAGCGACTTCGGAAATTCAGCCTCCAACTCCAGCCAAGCAAATGTCAATTCCTCAGACGTGAAGTAGTTTACCTTGGGCATCTGATAACGGACACTGGTGTAAAACCAGATCCGGCGAAAATCAGTTGTGTTCGAGATCATCCGGTACCAAGGAACCCAACTGAGATAAAGCAATTTCTCGGACTCTCTGGGTATTATAGAAGGTTCATAGAAAAATACAGCCAGATAGCCAAGCCGTTAACAACACTATTGAAGAAGGGACAACCTTTTGAGTGGACTGCAGAATGCCAGGCAGCATTTGAGACGCTCATCCAGAAGCTCATTCAAGCTCCAATACTTCAGTACCCCAACTTCGAGGAACCATTTATTTTGACAACCGATGCGAGTCAGTATGCAATTGGGAGTGTCATTTCTCAAGGCCAGGAAATAGGGCAAGATCTACCTATTGCATATGCATCACGTACGCTAAACAAGGCGGAGCAAAACTACAGTACCACGGAAAAGGAACTGCTAAGCATTGTATGGTCAGTCAAGCACTTTAGACCATACCTACTAGGCAGACAGTTTAAGATTTACACAGACCATCAGCCACTTACGTGGCTATTTAATGTTAAGGATCCTGGATCCAGGCTCATGCGGTGGAGAATCAAATTGTCAGAATATCAGTACGAAGTGGTCTATAAACCCGGTGCCGCAAACACAAATGCAGATGCACTCAGCCGTATGGGGCGAATCATGATGAACAGAACATTGAACCCAGTTACCCGAGTTAGTTATGATACCTACTTGCAACTAATAAAAGGCAAGTCAATAGTCAATAATAGGGTAAAAGAGGAATCGGGAGATTTATTCGACGCACCATCAGACTACAGCCTCGCACATTGCATATCCCAGGACGTGAAAATGAGCCAGGGCACGGCCCTCATGTTTCGCAGGAAATTTGGCAATGTGGAGATTTTAAAAAGTCAACACCCCAGAGTCCATGAAGTGTTGTACATTCGTCAAGAAAATCGATACATCCTGTATATGGTAACGAAACCAAAATATTGGCAAAAACCATCTTTGGAGGATATGTTCCTGACTTTACAGAGCCTCAAATCGGTATGCATCGAGCTCGATATTGACAAACTAGCGATGCCCCGTATTGGCAGTGGGATAGACCAACTTGATTGGTCTGCCATCCGGACCATGATTCGGTTTGTATTTAAGGAGATAGATATCAAAATCCATGTTTATTCTCTAACAGAGTTAACACACGCGGAAAAACTAGAGATCATCGCAGAGCATCATTCCAGCCTACTAGGAGGACACCGCGGTATAAACCAAACCGTAAAGCGCATTCAAACACAATTTAACTGGGAAGGATTGGAAGATAATGTGAAGGAATATGTGTCCAAATGTCCATCATGCCAGATAAACAAAACGTGTAACAAGAACGTCAGGCAACCAATGGTCATAAGTACCACGGCCACCGAACCTTTCGAGAAGGTATTTATCGACGTGGTCGGGCCCTTACCGAGAACACATAGCAATAATGCCTACATCTTAACAATGCAGTGTGACCTCACGAAATTCTCCATGGCTAGTCCAATGGAAAATCATGAAGCCAACACTGTGGCGTATCATTTCGTAACATCTTGTGTATGTCTCCATGGAATACCAAACATGCTGGTTAGTGATCAAGGCACAGAGTTTTTAAGCAAGATCTTAGCCGAGACATGCAAACTGCTGAAAATAAAAAAATGCAATACATCCCCTTACCATCCGCAAGCTAATGGAGCTCTTGAAAGAAGCCATAGAACTTTAGGGGAATATCTGCGACATTTCGTTGACAAAGATCAAACAAATTGGGATACGTTCATTCCATATGCCATGTTCGTATTCAATTCCTCAGAACATCGTTCCACAGGGAAACAACCCTATGAACTATTGTATGGTCGCACTGTGACAATGCCAAACTCGTTCACAAAACCCCCAGAACCTCGATACAATTATGAAGATTTCCATGTAGAATTGAAGCAGAAACTCCAAGTGGCACATCAAATAGCCCGCGATCGTCTGTTGGAACACAAACAGAAGACAAAAGAGACTTACGATCAGAATCAGAATCAGATCATCATTCACGTGGGAGATCGTGTACTCCTTAAAGACAACGCTCGAAAAGGGAAACTTAGTCCTAAATGGTTGGGACCGTATGAGGTGATCGAGCTTAAAGCAAATGAAAATGTAACATTGCAAAAGGATAGAAGGAGGGTGACAGTACATAAAAATCTTATCCGTCCTTTTGTGGACTGATCATTGTAAATACGTGATAAAAATTAACATTAAGTTAACAATGCTAAAACTAACCTAGATGTAAGAAATGCGGTGCTGTACATAAATCTTTGAGGGGAAGAGAAATTTTATATTAACAATAACGAATATCGTTGCAGAGCTTTCATTCAATTCAGTGTGCTTAGCACTGGGCAAATAGAAAACAAATCGGAACGGCAATTAGAGGCAGTCAATAAGGTTTATAACATCACGTCGTTTCCAAACCATCAGGGGTTATATTTCGAACACCATGGTCCAGTAAAAGTGACTCGCCTCAGTTGGGATCTAGTAGCTTATATTGACCTAGCAACTCCAACTTCTAGATTTTCGGTAATAAAGTCACGGTATGCAGATACCGTGGAGATCTGTAAGCAGGTGACCGAGCGATTCTTAGAGTTATCGCCCACCTGCGATCAGTTCGTTCAGACGTTTGCCCGTGCAACGTTGCCTTACATGTATGAAATTGAGACCAATCATCGCAACATGATGGTATCAATTGGCTACAATTCTTCAGAGGGGGAAAGAACGCGTCGAGGATTAGGCAGCAAAATTCAACGCATGACGAATTTTCTATATGGTATATATTCAAAGATCGATACGGAGTTTATTTTCGATAAAATCTTGGCATTAAGCGAGAGCAAAATCAAGGATTTAAACTTAATTCCGGAAAGGACTAGGATCGTTCAGGCAGAAACAGAAAATCAAATGAAACAACTGTCTAAACACCAGCAGAAACTCGAGGAAAACTGTCAGTTTTTACAAGAACAAGCGAAGCAGATCATCCAGAAGCTCAATAAGGTAGAATTCAGGTCAAGGTTACTGGAACAATCGTTCCTGTTTGAGGTTATATTAAATCAATATGCCTACGAAACCCAAAATCTAATGTCCATAGTTAACTCTGCCCTGGATGGCAAGATTCACACCAGTGTTTTCACTTCGAGCAAACTACTCACAGAATTAAGGGAAATAAAAATGAATCTTCCAGTAGGAACCTCCCTCCCGTTAGTAGTAAACACCGAATCTCTAACAGAGCTTATTCGAATCTCGGAAATAGCAATTTTCAATAGAGACGATCATTTAGTATTTGCCATAGGTATTCCTCTGATAAGTAACGAAGGATATACCATGTATCGCCCCGTTTCTCTGCCCATTCCGTACGACAAAAATACAGTAATTTTAATTGACCCTGAAGTCGACTACCTTGCTTTAAGTAATAATAATGAACATTTTTTTGTATTAGAATTAAGTCAATGGGAACTATGTATTAGGCTAGAATTATACACTCTTTGTAAGGGTGATCAACCAATACACCGCCGAACGGGATCTAGCTTGTGTGAAATTTCACGGTTGTCTAACTCGCAAAATACATTAGGAAATTGTAAAATTAAATTTGTAACATTAGACACACCCATTTGGAATCGATTGTCAAAAACCAATTCTTGGTTGTACTATGCACAACCACACACGTGTACGATTACCTGTTTAGAACATCTACAAAGCTATACCGTGGAGATCTCGGGCGTGGGTAGGTTGACCACCTCATTGTCATGTGAAATTTTTACGGAAAATTCTGTACTCGAACCGTTAAATAAAAATGTTAGAAATATACAAGCAGACGTAATCCCAGAAAATCCAAAGGTCAGTGTAATCTCTCTGTTAGCAGAGATTCTACCATCTGTATTACCCCAAAATGTTTCAAACTTAAACCCAATAAAAAATCTAAACTCTTTAGCACATAAAGCAATCGAAATAAATAACCTCCAACGTAAGTCATTGGAGCCTCTATTTATATTCAAAGTCGAATTTCACTTTACAGTTATGTACATATCCATATTACTCATAACTCTAACCATAAGTATAGTCGTTGTTAAGTTTAAGAACCAGGTCATAAAAATGTATAGTCCAGAGGTAGCGGACAATATTCCAAACAATGAACAAGTTAACCCTTAAGTTTGTATAAAAAAAAAAATTGTATTGCCCTAAGTGTAGAATAAATTAAGTTTAAGCATTATAGACACCATGTGGCGGTATTGTAACTAGGTGTACCCGTAGTGTAAGAAATTTATGAAGTAGTAAATAAGGTCGCAGGGACTGCTCCAGTTTAACGCTGGGGGTATGTTGTAAACGGGTAACATGATAAGTATGAATGGGTTGACTCAGTCTAGTGGCGAGTAGTGCGTGTATGAGAACTGTCTGGTTCTCACGGACGCCTACGCGACGCCTACGAGACGCTGAGCGAACACATTCCGAAAGGCTCGGGACAGACCATGGGGACAGCCCCGCCAGCTAGAGTCAGTCGAGTCTGGTCAAAAGAGTGAGTAACACACGTGTTACTAAGCAGAGCATCCTTTATAGTTTATTACAGAGCCTCATATAATTTTTATCAGAACCTCTCATAATAATAGTTTTTTTTATTATATATATCAGTTCTTCAATATTTAATTTATTAAATCAGTAATAGTTTTATCATTATATACATTAATTCTTTAGTGTTCAATACAATAAATCGGTAATCTTATTTATAAGCAAACTGTGTGTTATTTTATTTGATGCCAACACCTACGGTTTTACATCATTCGACGGTGGACCACACTTCAACTTAAACGGCAACGCAAACACCACTTCCATCTTTTTTAACGTGGAGAAAGCCTTCGACCGAGTCTGGCACGTAGGTCTCCTCTACAAACTATCCCAACTCAACATCCCGACTGAAATCGTTAAAATCATCGAATCCTTTCTCACTGACCTCACCTTCATCACAAAAATCGAAGACTCATTCTCGTCCACCAGACACATACTCGCAGGCGTCCCTCAAGGATATGCCTTTCACCTACTCTCTACTTGACTTACATAAACGATATACCAACAACTCCTAAAGCACATCTCTCACTATTCGCTGACGACACGATGTTTTTTACTTTCGACAAAAACCCGAAACGAGCCGCCATACAATTACAATACCAACTCAACCTAGGTGCCACATGGTTTCATCGCTGGAGAATCAAAATAAACCCGACCAAATCTGTAGGTATCCTTTTCAGACGTTATAATACTACACACATCCCACCATTACTACTCGACAACCATCCAGTGAACTGGTCCAATCATGCCAAATACCTCGGCGTTACAATCGGGCGCAAACTCTCCTTCGATAAACACGTCCAAGACATCACCAAAAAGGCCACTCGCGTTCTCGGAATGCTTTACTCCATACTTAACCCTTTCCGGGGTTACGGCTAACTATGTTCTTCGTCATTTCGACTTACCTGTCGTTCGTCTACTCGACGGGAGATCTATACATTCGAATTTACTGCCTCTTGCAGTGGAGTATATACAAATTATTTTTACTATGGGCCAATTTACCACTAGTCAGCTAGCGCATAACTATACATTTTTTTAAGGAGCTGGGTGGTAATAAATACAAATAAAAATTGCTCAATTAAATTTTATAACTATTATGTAAATTTAATTTTTAATTCTTTTTTAAAAAAAATATACAATTTCATACATACATATATATTTTAATGTTATCTTATTATTGTGAATTTAACACATAAAAGTCATCAAAGCAAGTCCTGACAATCTAACATTTCCTTGTTGATTCCTCAAAACGATTTTAACCAACCGGCTAAATTAATCATGGTGAAAAACTGTAAATAGTGTAGATATACATGAAATGGTTTAATTGAACCTGCAATTTCACTATGGGCTCTGGCTTAGGGGGCCTCCCCTCTATATACGCCACTGGCCTCTTGTGATTTATCATCGAAATCCACATTTTTGCTTTCACAGCCGTTAGGGTCTACCATCAGTCACAACATCGTGATATGTACCAGCGTTCACAGAAAGTGGGAATACCGGAAAACTATAGACGGAAAATCACGTTGGTAATCAAATACCACTTAATCATGTCGAATGTGCAAGGGCAATCTCCATGTTGTTCACGATTTTGTTGAATTGGATGCGGATGGGCGATACGTTCACATTCCCTTTCATGGATGTGTTACCGATAAAAACAACAGACGTGACTGTTTACGTGTGAAAGTATATTGTATACGCTTTTTCTATGTACTTTGCACACTTGGAAATATGTTTCTTGAATGTTACGTTCATATTGTATTCCACGGGCGTCGTGAAGAGACATTTTCAGATACTTGAAGAACTGGTCGAAGAAGCGATAGTAACCGAGGACCGAACAGACATTAAAGACCGTCAAAAACCGTCAAGAGGTGTTGAAGTGAGTTTGTTCAGTGTACTGCACCTATAGTTTATAAGTGTACTTACCATTACTTGGTGACATTTAACTTCACAATTATATCGGACAAAAATATATATTTAAAATGGATTAAACTTTCCTGTTTATTCCGGTTTAACCTAATGTAGGTATCAACATATACTTTTTATACATATTCAGTAAGTAGCGGCGTTATATTAAACATTTTAATATCTACAATTATACCTAATACTATAAACCTACTTATTGTATTTTTCAGGTTTTTTAAAGACATGAAGACAGTTTATGAAAAACCAATATCAATATATAACAATAGTAGGGGCTGCATTATATATTGGGTTATCTGGTTTTTTAATGATTCAAGTCATACAGGTGTGTGGTAATAATAATATATTTGATTCATTTTATTAATAGTTAACATTTTTTTTTTAAGTGTGTGGTCATATTAACAACTTAAGAGGACATCACACCCGAATTTGTTGTATCCGTCTTACACACGTACGACATAGACAAAACGCGTTTAAGGAGTCTGAGTAGAGCTCGCTAAATTTTGGTTCTATAGTAAAAATACCTATTATAAAATTGAATTGTGACTGAACGACCTGACCTCAGAAATATTGTTAGATAATATTATCCTGTAGAATATGCAGTGCAAATATTACCTTTTTACTCAATTCTGATAATAACAATTTAAATATTAACATATTGGTCAACATTATAAAGAAAAATGAATATTTTAGTTATAAAAGTATGATATATAGGTGCTACAATATTTTTCATGTATAACTATACAACAAAAATGAATTATATGGAGTTTTAGTTATTGATTATACCTGTATTATTTTTATGGTTTTATTGATCAAATAGTATTGGGATTGTGTATAGTTAGTTCTTTGACTGGTTTCATAACAGTTGTAATTTATTGCATTTATGAAAGCAATATGTATGATTTACTAAGTAATTTTAATATGTGTTACACTTCATGCATAAAATGTAGCTATGAGTATAATATTTTATTATTTATAGCATGGTATTTCAAATGGTAAACACTAATTTTCTCAAAAACTTCTAATGTTATCTGAAATATTTTTTTTAGGAAATTTAAGTCAATAAACAAAACATACATTTTGAAAATAAAAGTTTTTTTTTACAATATTTTATCGTTGTAATTTTTTATCAACATAAAACGATAGAAGATATAACTTCCGTCTGTTTGAAACAAATATTTCCACGAACGTCGGTGCATATACATTGTACGTCAATACTTTTTCATACATAGGTATGGACATATAGGGGCTGTTTGCCGTGTACCCAATGTCGTAATAGGGGGGGGGGGCCAGCCGGAATGGTTGCCCCGGGGCCCTCTCAAGTACCAAAATGAAAGGGGCCCAAACAATTTTAAGCTGATACACATTTTTTAGGGATTTTAAAGAAAAGTTTTTCTATATTTTAAAAACTATTTTTTTATCGACAAAAACAACTAAATAGTAAATACCTACAAAAGCACTAGGTGGTAAATAAGACGCATTTTACTGTTATTTAATATTTTCATTGATATCAATAATATCATCAATAGTTAATAATGTTATTTATGTACGAAGAGAGCTTTTTCTAAATTAACTAGAGTAAAAAATAAGTATATTACCTACCAGTCAAACCCAAGAAAACTTAGACACACAAATGATTTTATATTCTGAGAATGATTTGTTAAAATCAATAGACTTAAATGAAGTACGAAGAGAGTTGGCTTCAAGTAAAGCAAGAAAAAAATGTATTTTATAAAATGGTTTTTGTTTGATATTTGTTGTAAATGAGAATACTATGTTAATAAATTTAAAAGTTATTATGAAAATTTGAATTTGAGTTAATGAAACATGAAGTATTAACTTTTATTAGGTATACTACAATAGAATAAGTAGATTTATGGACATAAATTACACTTACCTATAAGTTTTATAATTTTATAATGCAATTGTCAATTTGTGAAATAGTAAGAAAAATGTAAAGCATGCTTGTCAAAAGGGCCTATATAAAATTTCAGCCCAGGGGACCAATAGGTTCTTACCTTTTTCATACCAAAACCATAAAAATTGTTTGAATATAATATATTTCATGAAAAACTAATTTTTGATAAAAGTGGACTTTCCTTGTTGTTGCAGTGAGCCCTTCAATTGCATACTAAGAGCTACATTACATATTTCGAAAATGTTACGAAGGCTATATAATGGTGATGTACATTTGGTGGGTGGGGATGGGATAAGGTATGTACACTAATTGTTGGTAGAAACAAGTTTCGTTCTACAAGATTATGTGCACGATATATATTTTTTCTAAACAACTAAAGTACCTTTACATCCTTCATCGTTGAGCTTCGTAATTAAGACTGAAGCGATTATTAAAATGTCGCGTCGCGTCGTCACCGCTGCCCTCTATTAATGTTGACTATTGCAATATTATTATATTACCCTGACATTTTTTTTATTAGAAATATACAATAAGAATATGTGTAACTAGAACAAAAACATGAATGCAAATGAGGGGGAAGAGCCATCCAGTGATAGCAGTCATTTTTGTAAATTATTATGGATTATTATACAGTGTGTGTGTCTGCGAAAACTTTATAGTTAAATTACCCGTTTTATTTAGTACCCTATTTCCATGTTTTTGAATTATGTTTGAGAGACATAAAACTAGACTATTGGATCATTAATCTCCGGCAGACAGAATTACAAATTTTCAAAATATGTAGTCATGTATGGGGTAATGTATAGATAACAGAGTTATGGAGTATACCCAGATTTCGTGTACACAATTGCGGTATATTATTATTGCGAGTCGTCGACGGAAAAAAAAAATGTAAAAGTGCGATTGATTAAATATACGCGTTTTATTGTAATACGTCAACGACTAATATTGTGAATTCAGGGACTGGAACCTTGATGATTTTGACGGTTCCGGTTCCGGTTCGGTTCTTACAAAAACTAAAATTTCGGTTTCGGTTTCTTTTCGGTTTTTAAGAAAACTATAATTTCTGTTACGGTTTCTTTTCGGTTTTTAAAAAAAACTAGAATTTCGGTTTCGGTTTCTTTTCGGTTTTGAAAAAAATCGAAATTTCGGTTTCGGTTTTTAAAATAACAAAAATGTATGTTTCGGTTCTTTTCGGTTCTTAAAAAATGAAAACTTAAATGAAATTCCTGTTTAGGTTTTATACTTGAAAGTTAACCCTCATGTAAGAAATATTTTATAAGTTTCGTTGGCGTCAATACTAATTTTTCTACCAGATATTCTACCAATTGCTCAGGACAAAGGAAAGGACTAAATAACTTCATGTACTATCCCGTTTCAAATAACACTTTTTGTATTTTACTAGATTACTATGTAGCATTTACCAATTACTACTTGTTGCATTATTATTCAGTATTTAAGATTTTAAAAATAATTTTTTTTTTATCACCAGTTACCAGATATTATATTTTCTTAGGCTAGAGACTTGCGGTCAGGGGTTTAAGAAGATAGTAGATTGGAAAGTCTATTCCACTTTCACAGGATTTTAATCTGATTAGTTTATTTTATTCACCTCATAGATATTATATAATAATTATAAGTACCTATGTGCTATACCTTATAATAATCTGTAAAAAGTTAAAATCAAAACATTTTAGAATACTTAATGATAGTGACAATTAAAAATCATTTTACTCATACACAAAATTAATATAATACACATATAATTACGTTAAAGATAAAATAAAACGTTTGAAATGTAAAGATATTATTCATACATTAGTTATAATATTGGTACTTATGACAATTAAATTATATACCTTTGAATATTTAACTTAAACGTCTTAAACATCATAATGGATTATAATAAAATCTTATTTAAAATAAAAAAAAACCCCTTTCAAATTAAAATGTTATGTACTTATACATAAAATTAAGTAATAAACTTATAATATGTACCTACCTAACAAATAACATTTTAAATTTTAAAATAAAACAAAACTTATAAAAATGTAAATTATATAGCAAAACTTACTCTTTAGTTAAATTTAAAAAGTTTAAAAGTAAGGTACAGCGACATAGCACAGAAACGCGTTTACAGCTCAGGCCATAGACAAAAATAGTAGGACGCGACTGCGCGAGGCGTACTGTACGTCAGATAACGATAGTATTAATAGTAATAACACAGAATAGATTAAACAGAATAGATTTAATCTATTCTGTGGTAATAATATACACAATCATAAAATGCCTAGTTATTTATAAATATTAACCATATATATTGAGAATTGCTAGGTATTGTGGTAACTGGAACCCCTATAGGTACCTACATATTATAATAATGTGCAGTAAATAATGACTTATTTTTATTGGAAATTTCTCATTTATATTACATTATCAGTTGTTACGTACAAAATACAATTAATATTGAATGATTGTTTTTGTATAATTAACCTCTTAATAATAATAATAGATTTACGTATTTGTTTAGTTCATATTATCTACCATGTACCAATGACAATTAACAGATATATTAAATAAAACTAATGATATAACAAAACCGAAATTAATTGTAAAAACCTTTAAAAAAAAGTATGGGTTGCGGTTAAGTTGCGGTTTTTAAATAAATATAAATAAGGGTTCCGGTAAGGTTCCGGTTTTTAAATAAATTTAAATAAGTCTTCCGGTGAGGTTCCAGTTTTAAAATTAATTTGAATTAGGGTTTCGGTGAGGTTTCGGTTCCCAATATTGAAAGGGTTCCGGTTCCAAAACCGGTTCTTTTCGGTACGGTTCCAGTCCCTGATTGTGATGCGGTTTAAAACACATTTAAGCGAGTATTGACACGATTGATCGAATAAAACAATAGAATTAAATACTAAACGTCGAAGATTAAAGATTGATATTCACTGCGCAATAATAATATTATTGTATATGTATATTCCGACGGATCACCACAAAGACCCGCTCTCTGCTGCCGTCCATATAATATTATGGTCGTTTCCGCTTGGGTTAGGTATATAAAACAGTACAAGTACAATACAAAATATGGCGGGGTCCCTTTGTAACAGTAGCTCTGTATATAGGTATGTACGAGTATCTAATGGCGACAACCATAATCACGCGTCGTGGGATATATACTACGTGATTTAATTCGTTTATATTACTATAATAATATGTTTTTATTTTTTCGAATAAAAAAAATTGCTCGACGTGTGCGAGGATATTAATATTTTAATTCTAACCCCATTTATTATTATCATGATCGCTCGGAGTTTGGTGACGTGCGAATCTCCGACTGCGACTGGTTCCGTAAGATAATGTTTGAAATGTTTGAAATATTAATCCAGGGTCGTTTTACATTTTTTTTTGTTTCGGTGCGCGTACTTAAATTACATTTTATCCTCTGACGACTCTTTGTGGGGGCGTTTTGTTTTTTTTTCGTTTTATCTCGTTATTATAATAATACATCACGAGCCCAGTGGCGGCCAGTAAATGGACGGCAGTCGTACTATTTATAATATTACATATTTGGAGGAGGTCCCGAAACAAGTGGAATTGGTAAGTTCCATTGGCACATAGGTCAAGAATATATTTTGAGATACAGTGAAACTTCCTCCAAACGAACACCTCCCAATATTTTCTATTATCTGAACTGTGGGGACATCTCCGAATGGTGAAGAACTTTTCAGCGACTCAGAGTGTCCGATATTTATAGTGGTTTCGCTGTACATAAACCGAACCATCATTTAGAAGTATGAATAGTATCTAGTGAACCTCATAGGGTATTTTTTTATATTTTAATTTGAAAGCAAGTTAGGAGTATTTTAAAACTGTAAATTGTTTTCGAGTTTTAGAAAACTCATAACTTAGTTCAAAATTAAAATCTGAATAAACCTTGTTAACCCACAACTTAAAATATCAAAATGACTTTCTACTTAATATAATATTATGTATTATATTTTATATATTACGTCATAATATATTATTTAATATAGAATAAGTATTCTTGTCAATATTTCAAAAATTAAAAGTTATTTCAACGGGCCCCCGTATACTCCAGGTCCAACCGCCCCCTCCCTTGTTAGTTGTGGGGGCCCTGGGCACACGTGACATGTATTCATCGTATAATATGTTAAAACAAGTGGCCGTATAGAGCCTTATTATATTAGTTTATACCTACATGAGCGTCGAGCGCAATATTTATATAGGGAGAGATTTTTTTGTTGGGGAAATTCAATTTTGTAATTTACGATGTGGTGATCCAGACTCTAGATCCTCTAGTTATCATTAGATCGTATACTCAACAAAGGAAAACCAAACAAATTTAATTCATGACAGACTTTGCAGTTGTTTCACGAGTATTTTAAAATTATTATATTACGCATATTATTATAACGCCGATTGAGTTGGTAAAAAAAAAAAATGGCCAGTTTTATTCGGGTGGAATATTGTAATTTTTTTTTCCATATTCGATTAACTACCGTTCGTGGAATATAATGTTATAGAAATGTCAAATGTACTTGGCAAATTTACAGTAAAACCAATCGGTTACGTAATATAAATAGTATATTGGATCGGCGGTAACTGATGAAGCTGCAGCCGTGTGCGGTAATTCCCTCGTAATATCTACACCACTGTCCGCTGATCAAATGTTGACCGAGTTTTGTAGTAATAATATTATAAATTGTTCTACCATATTATTATTATACTATATTTCGATTCGGTGTATTCATATCGCGTATTCTGTTGACAAGCGTGTACGACCGCATAATATTATTATGTATAGCCTACCCCCCCTTCGGGCCATTCCGTCGGTCTCGTCGGACAAAAGCTGTACCCAGGTACTGTATAATAATTTCAGTATATCATAATATTTTATAGAATCATCGTCGTATTCAGCAGGCCCTTGAAACCGATAAGATTTTGTTCGGTTGCCGGTATTTATTTATTCAGTTTTCGAATTCGGTATTGATATTTTTCGAAAACCGATCTATATTTTCAACGGTATTGATAGTACCGCCCATACCGGTATTAAATTATAGTATAAAAATGTATACATTTATACCGAAAACCCTAAAGTTATATTATTAATAGTTAGGTGCCTATATACTTAAATAAAACTGAACTAATCTCTGGAATATAACTTTTAACTTAACACGTTTTACTTTTACTTACAATACTTATACTTGAGTTCTAACAGAGCATACCAAGTATGTATACATTATACATCGATCACGTACCCATTGACGAGGTACACTCGACACCTACTGAACATTTTCCAAATTAGATATGAAAAATTTAGCTTTTGAAAACGGGTATTGATTTACTCCGATTTCGGTTTTTGGTTTTCAGTACCTGTATCCGTTTTCTCTTTTTTTGATTTCAGTTTCGAATTGGTATTGATATCATATTGGTTTCGATATGGTTTATGGTTTTTACCGGTATTATAATTACAGGTTACCAGCCAGTGGTCATATTGTACACATTATATTAGATGATTGATGTTACCCAAAAATTGCACTGCTCGCGTACGGGTACATCGATGCGGTTTGTACAACAAAAACAAGCAGCACATATGTATTTAGTGCGGAGGTACATAATATATGATATATGGTAAATAATATAATATTGAATCGGTCGCGATTAAATTGAATTGTCGTGTTCTTTTCCGCAGTGCAGTGCGGACACGACTGCAATATAATACGGTTGTCGGGGACAAAAAAAAAAAACTTTTAATTTAAAAATTCGTGTAAATCCCGAAAACACGGTCATCGGTTTTTATTTTTTCACAGTCGCGCGCGGCACAGCCCGCAGGGGATTCGAAAAACGCCATTGGCATAACATTATGGTCCGCAGCCGGGTCGGAAAATTCGGACCAACCAAGGCCATCCCCCGGGACGACATCACTATACCTAAACATATAGTATATATGTATATCTATACACGGTCGGAATGAAACGATATAGACGTTTAGTATATTATTATATTGTCTGCCGGTGAACTGTATATATGCGGAGTAAAACAAAAAACGCAATCAGTAAGCATAATAGGTACTTAAGTGGCCAGGTTTTTCAAATTTTCAGCAATTCTATGAACAATTAAAAAATGATATTTTAAATTTTAGGTGCCACCTTAATTATATACCTAATAATTTTCAACTAATCTCGATACCTATTTAATGGGGGGTGAGGGGTTGATACGGTGTATTATATCGAAAAAATTTACTTCACAGAAATAATTCTCAGGTCCTGTAGAATTGTCGGATTTTAATAAATGTTTTTTTTTTTATCTGAAAGAAGAAGACTTTCTAAAAGCCTCTTGGAACTCTGCTTTTTTATTTTATTTCAAATAAAGGCATAATTTGTATAAAAAAGCTTAAAACTGTATTATTTTTGTGGACATGTTATAAAGTTTGAGATTAAAATATTGAAAAACGGAGTTCAAAGCGGGCTGTGTAAAAATCATTCTGTTAGTTAAAAAAATTTTACCAAATTCGGTTGATTCTACATGACATGATCAATAATGCCGTAGAGCTCATTTTTGTGGACAAAATTACATAGGCACCGGCGGTAAATCAAAAAAGGGTTATAGGACGGTTACCAATATGTGACAGACAACAATAATATGACGTACCTACACTTATACTGAACAATATTATTATTACATGCCTTTGACTGGTCTTGCGTAATATCTGCGCAGAGAACGTCAAACGTGAAGTGATCATAATATTATAACGATTGACGTAAGGTTTGTGTAGGTTATGGGATAGGGACGTCGAGAAATGTATTATAGGTAGGTGGTACCAGCTACTATATAGTAAAATATTATAACAGTTGGGGACTATTCAATAATAATTTTCAGTATAATATGACACCATTTTTATTTGGCCCTTTATAGTTTTTTTTATACATCAATTTAAATTACCGAACGAAAAAAAAAAAAAAAATAATATATTTACTAACATTATAATATTTAAAATTATTAAAATGAACAATAATTTATTTAATAAAAAATAAAGCTATACACATTAAGATAGTCGTGTACTTTTATTATTATTTTTTTTTTTATTATTATTTATATATAACATTTTTTTCTTTAAATATAGGCAATAACGAACATTCAAAAATAATTATCGTACGGAGCGAGTCGAATGTTCCCAAATACAAAAAATAATAATAATAAAATGTAAACAAACGATAATATAAGTTAATCACTGTATCGGTCCAATATCGTTCCAGACGATCAAAGCTCGCAGCGTGCGACTCGCTCGGTAGAATAAAAATAAAAACTTTCAGCTGCGGGTGACGAAGAAAAGTGAATCAGGACAACATTATGATATGTCCCTTCCACATTTTATCACATGGAGCATGTACAATATATATATATATATATATTACATATATATATGTATAAAGCATCTTCTTCTCGTATTATATGTATATTAAACGTATACAATAATATTTCGTTAAAAAGGTAAGAATTATGTCTAAAAAAAAAAAAGAACATATAGGACCTGCACGAATACATAGAATCGATTTTGTACACATTCAGCGCTAAAATTAAAATCTTAATATATTATAATAAAAAAGATAATTTGGTAAGCAGGCGTGTGTGGTATATGTGAGTCGAATTACACGGACACGGATTTAATCTCGTATTACAATTCGATAATAATAATAATAATAATAATAATAAAAAAATTTACAATTTTCGATATTTACAATTATTGAAAAATAAAAAATAAGTATTAATATATAACCACCGTGGTATATATTATAATATTATAATCATTCCTAGCAAACGTATGCGGATTCGCTTACGGTAATATAAACATCGAAACTAACGCAAACGACTCTGCACCATCAATTAAAAAACAAATTTACAAGTTCAATAATAATAATAATAATAATAACATAACATAATAGATATAGAGAGAAATCGATGAAGAAATAAAAAAGAAACACAAAGAAAGAGGGAGAAATAGAAGATTGGCTTTGGGGGTAACATCAAAATAATAATATTAATAATAATAGTTTAAAAATATGATCACAATAAAGTCGGTTTCAAAAAAAAAAAAAAAAATGTAAACAATTAAATAAACAAAAGCGATCCCTAACACCTATATAATAATAATAATAGTAATAATAATAATAATATGTATACACGGGGGGACCGCCCGATCATTAATATATTTTTTATTTTTTTTTTAGCGACGTGGTCTTGGTTTTTTTTTAAATATTGGCGAGAGCCTCCTCTAAATGTCTAGCGGCCGGCCGGCCGACGCGACTGCTGACGACGACGATGATCACCGGCGATTGACTATGGCGGCCAGCAGGGCTGCAAATAGGACTAGGACTGGCAAGTCGGAAACGATGGAGCTGCTGGAATCGGAACTGCACAGACCTGTTGGGGACGAAAATTAAAAAAAAAAAAATTAATTCATTATTGTTGCACGTAAGTACCTATTGTGTGTAATCGTACAGAATGTCACAAAGAATATCAATTAAACCAATTCCGGCCGGCCGGAAATATATACCATTGAAACGGGCTCGCGGACACACACAAACACGTGTGTCCACTTAAATCACGGGCATCCGGCAAACGTCAACACCACCCGTTTCACGTCGTCGATTGTTTTGTTTCCAAATCTCCGGACCGATTTTTTTATCATTTTTTTTGTTACTGTACGTTTCCGACGCATATAAAGGCATATAAATAATTCATTCACACAACGTCCACTTCAACACTTCAACAATATTATTGTTATTACCGTTCCAGAACGTTTTTAGTTTTGCCATTAACACCCACTACCACCTGCAGATCCCACTATATTATAATAATAATAATAATATAATGTAATCGAAATTTCTATGGGGGTTTCGAACGACATTCGTCTCCGGAATGCGCGCGCACATAACAACGCGACGGCGATGGATAATCATACCAATTATTAACAAATATTATATTAATAATTGTACAATGTCATATCATTATCGTCATTGAATGTAACCGTCCATGGCGGACGTCATTATGTAATTTTATTATAATGTATTATGATATTATGTTGATATTGTAAACTTAAGTTCTATACTTCCATAATATATTAATTATCCACATCCTAAGTAGGTACACGTAGTCTACGTATTTTCCTTCAACAATTTTTTATTGTACACGCTGTACTTATAGCAAAAAAAATAACTAAGTAAGTAATAATAGTCAAACGCTGTACAATTTATACGCATTAGATTTAAGCCTTTGTATAGTTAAAATTTAAATAATAAATGTTAATAATGTATATTATATCCGGAAAAAAAATATATTGTGTAGATATATTTTTCATTTTAGGGATCATTAAGTTTTTTAATAATATCGTGGGGCTTGGGAAAATCACTCACTCTTTCAAATCATTGTCCTCTCCCCCCCCCCCCGCTCAACGCCATGAAATGGCACTGGATCCGTACCGCGGTAAACGCGAAATTAGAATTTTCTCAAAACGAAAACCTCGGACGTTCACGATAATAATATATCATACCTTGATGCGTTATATTAAACGCCCAGTGCAGCCGACCCAGCGGGTGAGGATGGCACGATTCCATCACCGAGGCGATGTGCAACATTTGCTGAGCCATTCCGTTCACTTGTGACATGATGAAACAGTATCGTCTGGAATTGGTAGCCGATCGTCCCTGTGGCGTGGATATCACGTAGTTGACACCGGTATTTTCGTTTTTCCAGTGTCCGTAGCACGTGTACGCTGCGAAATAAAAAACCGAGACGTTTATAGTAGGTTCCAAAAAAAAAAAAAAAAAAATTGAATACGCTGCAAATATATCTATTCGTATATTTTACGCACGCAACACGAAACACGGCAACAATCGGATTCGTGCGTTTTGTATATATATATAGAGTATATAATATCGTTATTGTATATTATATTATGTGTATGATACGAGAAGGTATAAGATACGCTCGTGTTCATCGTACGAGTGGTTACGCGTATAGTTCAAGGGGGATTCGGTGGCGGGGTGCAGGTTAGTACTTAGTACCTATAGAATAATCCCATCCCTATCTCCTTGTAAAAATCCCAAACAAGCCTGCACGGCACGCGATTCCGACTTGAATATTAATAAATAACATACTATATGTATAGATGTGGGATTATTGAAATCGTTAGATGTATATGATATTATGACATCGTGATCTATAACTACAGTTGTATACCGCAAGGACGTCGTCGTATACACCTTTACGTAGGCATTGGAATATTTCCTCCAGAGAGGTGAGAAAGTGAGACCACCTCGGGACCAAGGATTGAACGCGATAACCACGGCTGAGGGTAAACTATATATTATATATAATAATTTTAGGTTCTCTTACCGGCTACGGTCTTGGTACCACACTCTGACTGGAACTCCATGGTGTCCGGCGAATTGCAGCCGATGGTCAGGTACTGTTTTCCAGGTGGGTTGCACGGGATCGATGGTTTGTCTAGGTTGTTCTCGCTGCCGGGTTGGCTGGCGGCCAGCGCTTTTCCCACGTCTTCGGCATTAAGTCCGCCGCTGATCTCGTAACGGCCGAGGAACGGGCACTCGCGACCTTTAGGCGACGGAGCTGCAAAGAAAACGGCGTGTTAGCGGTAATCGTATAATATCATGTATCATCATGTCATTATTATAACTGACGTGCGCTGGTTTTACGGTTGGGGGTCGAGTGGTGCTTTGGTGGGGTTGGTGTGTGTGTGTGTGACGATTGTACGGTAGTAGAACGCGGCGACGATATGGCTTCGTACATGTATGGCGGTATTCTCTTGCCACTCTGTCACGCGTATGTGTGTGTGTAGACAATAACCACGGTATGAGTTTATATATTATATATATATATGAGTACGTTGTAAGAGGACGGGGGAGAGGAGAAACTTTTGCGGCCAAGCGTAATGTTCCGGAATGGCGGAAACTTTGGAACAGACTGCGTGCGTTATTGCACATGCCAACCATATAATCCATTGGGCTGTTTGTGGCCGACACACTAAGTGGAGATAGATAATAATAATATTATTATTGAAAAGTTTTAATGAGACCACTGTTTTTATTGTTTGTGCCGTTTTGACGATATACTATGTGTATATGCCATTCACTATATATATACCATCTTCGCCACCCCCCAAACACATTCCGAACTCTTATAAATAATTTATATTATGTTGATGTATAATATGTATACATTATAATGTGTATAAGTCACCGTCGATTGGGGAGGAACCGTCTTAGTCGTCGTCTAGTAATACTACAACGCCGGTTTTATATCGCTACTGTCTTGATTGTATACGGAATATTATAAAAACAACAAATGGACTAGAAGATCGCGGCGACGACGAGTACGAGTAGGAGGGGGAGGAGGAAGAGACAGAAACCATCATTTCTCCATACATTGTATAATAATAATATTCTTTATACGTCGCGTATATTACCATATCAGACACTTATTATATACGTCCGGGGCGGCACGACAGTCATCGTTTTCTCGGTGAAAAATTCAAAGTTCGTTTTACACAATGCCATCGCGACTTCCGATGACAATAAAGAAGTTCCGAAAGTCCGTTTCGCTGACTTTTTATTCCGAGATATTAGGCGGAGAATTTGTTTTTTTTTTGTTTAGCTATAGTTTATAAATTATATATACTAGTATTTCGTTGTTGAACGATAGTTTTCATTTTATAAAACCAATTAAAAATATAAATAATAATAAACGGATATTAGAGAAGACTTTTTTTTATATGATAATGAATTTATATGAGAGAAAATAAAACGTTTTATCTAGATAATTAAATATACGGCCGAAGGAAAATATGTGAATAAATTAATTTTATAAAGGATCATCCGTTTTTTTTTTCGAAAAAATATATTTATGATATTATTGATATAGGTAGTTATTTTTTTTTCATATAAAGCACAAACAAATGTCGGTATTAACCGCTTGCAGGTTTATATAATATTTTGATTCATTGGCCGCAGCTTTCGCGAATTACTATATTTTAAAACTATCGTCAGTTACTTGTCAGACGTAAAAAATAACAATACCAAGCAGTTTTATTAAAAAAATAAATTGAAGTCAATTTGTTTGAATCTTTTGTTTAATACAACTTTTTAATAATATACACTAACAACAACCACAACGAAAAAACAAAAATGATTAATTATGTCATTTAACACGCCCATCATGAGACGAAACATCAAAATTATTTTTGATGCAATATATTTTTCACCGTGATATTATATTATACATTATTTAATATCATACGAATCCCTGCTGTGGTTTTGAGCGGAATTACGTAACACGTGCACTCTATTGTTCCGGGTACATTGTTAAAATAATCACGCAGTATCGAAAATTGGAGCGGGATTACTGTATATTATTGTAGTAGCGCATTACAAAACGAAAACCGGTCGTGTAGGAAACAAAAATCTATGGCACACACGACCGAACAGTAAGAAAATCGCATTTCGCGAGGACAAAACAATATAATATATTATTATAATATACATAAACATGTTCCGTGTAAACTAACTCCGATTTTAATTAAAATACAATTGTATATATTATCGTATAGTGCTTTGTGTGTGTAGTCTTTCCATTTCGGACGGGCCCGGATGCAGCGCGTGTTTCGCGGTCAACGTTAAATTAGAAAACGATACATATATAAACACATTGCAAAATACGTACGATACAATTATAAATATATATATAGTTTGGACCGGTAGCCCTCAAAAGTGGTATACCTACTTAATGTGTTTTCCATTATACCTTTTGCTAATTGTTCTATAGGCCACGCGGGATGAATCTGTTACTGCGAAAACTTCGGGCGTACGTCATTTTCAGACTCGGGGCGAACAACTTTTACAGCAGTGAACATTTCCGCCGAAAGGGACTTTTGGCGTGGGGTGGGGGCCGGTGAGGAAAATTGAAATTATTTACTTTACGATATTATATTTTAAGTGGTTTCTCAATGTATAAGATTGCCTCGCGATCATGTCGTGCATTTTCCCACAACCGCGAGGCGGCGGCGGAGTTCAGTTTCGTCACTTCCGTCAGCGAGTTATTATACACTATCGCATGTACCGAGACTATACCGCGCCAACGGTCACGTTTCAACCACAATGCTATTTCGTAATTTAACGCCTCCGTGTTCTTCGTGTCACGTATGCCAAGAAAATATAAAATATAACCAGGTATCCCGTATCCACAATGTTGTATATTTGTGAAAACTGAGTAAGCACCGGATTCGCATAGGCACATTTATCTATGATATTATCCATAGATTATATTGTAATATACTTGATAATATTATAGAAACTATATTATATAATAGGAGGGTGATATTATGTTTTTGTTCATAAACTTTAACTATAAATTATTGTTGTCTATTATTGTAGTTTTGAAAATATTTTTTCAATTATCTCGGAATGAATATGCGGTAGCACACAGAAATATGTACCTGCAGGTAAACCGCGTAAAACCATAAAAAGATGTAAAAATATATAACCTCGGATTTATATGGTGAAATTTATCGATGATTCAATTACTTTAGAATCATAATATATTTTCATGATGTAAACAAAATGCGAGAGTTGATAATAAATATACAAAGAGAAAAAGTGATTATATATGTTCATAAATTTAAGGGTAAAATGAAAAACGCCCAACTGCTGTGTATGATAATAAATGTTTTAGGGAAAATTTTAAATTTATTGAAAAAACATGGGACAGCAACGGGTGGGAGGGTGCAGGAGGCTGGCAAAGGGGGCGGACTGGGCGGTATTTTTAGGGGGGCAATTTCGTCTCCGAAAGTAATAATAGTTATAATAAAAAAAGGGGAAAAAGTGAAAAATTAGCCGTTGAAAAATAAAAACACGAAACTTTTTCAATCATAAAGTGATTGAACGCAATGGAATCTGCCGGTGTAAACTTTTACGTAAATATGAAGATTAATGGTTTGGGGATTTCTCGTCTTCTCCTGGCCGAATTTTTTTCTCCATTCTCCTTGTTCCCATACTGCGCACACAACCGCACACACATATATATATTTAATATCATATTATTATTTACGTGTGCGCGGTATAAATGCCTAGTATAAATAAAATAAATGATCCTGACGTTGGAAACACGCCGTGGATGGCCGGAAAATAGGGGTGCGTGTATGGGGAGGGGGGGTCGTACATATACCTAATAATATATATATTATATAGTGCCGATTCGCGGACGGCGAAGGGATGTTACCGCCGCCGGTTCATCGTGAGACGACAATTTTCCGCCGCGTCACTGGGTCTTGTGGGCCATTAGTGTCTCGACTCCTTAGAGCGTTGACGGTAACGAGATGTGACGACGTGACGTTCGGGCGGCGCGGCGAGATGATGGAGACGACGGCCACTGCGCCGCGGACGGCCCAGACGCGACACGACGGATTAGGTTGGGGTGTGGGGGGGGGCAAGAGAATAATATAAAATGGCGAAAAGAAAAAAAGACACTGGTACTTACGCACTAACGTGCTGAACGTCAACTGCTGCGAGTGGAAGTTGTCTGGCCGACAAGCGTCGTCTGCGTTCTCCATCGGGTTTTCTGTGTAAAAAAAATATATATATATATATATAAGTATAATATATAAATAAAAAAGAATACGAATTAAACAAATAAAAAACAAACAAACGAATAAATAAAACAAATTTACATCGAATTTCAGCGAGCGTCGCGGAGATAAAAAATAAAACGGAATGAAATGGACGTCAAAATTATAAACACTCTGAAATACAAATTATTAGCATTTGCAGAGCGGAATAATGATTTTTCCATTTTATTTTTGTCGTCAAACTTTTACTGACCGATTAAAATCTGAATGGTTTTAAATAACAGGAATTCGTTTCGTTCGGATTGCACTACTCTGATTAGGATTTCAAATAAATGTCGACCATGGTAGCTTTTTAAAGGGCAAAAAGAACTGTCGAACCATTTGATTCCGTACAAAACCGAACGGTCACGATTTTTGTTTTGAAGTATATACAATGTGTCCGCGAAAACTGGGTACACTCTATATAACTCAGTTACTTACACCAATCAGTAGCCTATACACAGTTTAGAATTCTGTCTGCGGGAGATTAATGATCTAACAGTCTAGTTACATGTCCCGCAAACATATAATTCAAAAATTTATATAGGGTACTAATAGTAGTAAGTAATATGGATAATTTAATTATACAATGTACCCTGTTCTAGCGGACACACGGTATATTCGGACGGTTTTCTCTTTAATCGAAAACGATCTCGAGCAGAATTATAATTATTGTTCGTAATGTTTTTCATTAAATTTGAAATGCGTTTTATGACTTTTGTATCTAAAAAACTTTTTTTTTTTTTTTTTAATATTTTTAACGTTAAACATAAATTAAATGTATGTTTTATGTTATTGTGTTTTACGATGTATGTTTAATATTAATATTATGCGAGAATGTGTATTATAATTTTATACATAATAATATATATTTTTTAACAATTTGTCCCCAAACGACAAAGCATAAACCCCTACTATTGAATTTCGCCTACGGATATAACTTTTTATTTAACCTTCGAACATTCCCGTGATAGTATCACTGGTGTAGTGGTGTAGGTTAAGACTATAATAAAGGACCAATAACGAAGATGTTTAAATATTATGTTCATTGATATGCAAATAATATTATTGCCATTTATTCATCATTTTTCTCTGTTATCTTAAAGATGAATTTAGAATAACGCGTAAAAAATGTAAATAAGAAAAAACATTAGTCTATTTATTTTCCACAGCAATCTTGCGCTATTAAAAAAACATCGTTTTATCAGTAAGTATAAATGTAGAGGACACGAAATGTACGAGCTAGTTTGTTTATGTTACTTCGTCTAAAAGATAATTGATATTAAGAGAGCACACACAATGATGATACAACTTTAAATTACGTTTTTAAAAGGAAATAAATAAAAACATTGAAAACGTGGCCAATTGCTAAATTTTTTTTAAGTACACATTTAAACATTATGTATTCTTTATGAGAAAACAACATTTAAAATGCTGCGGGCTTACAGGTACATAATTTAAAAAGGTTTAATTAATGAAAGTTTAATTTTTTTTTGCGCAGTAAATAATAAATAGCAAGTTCTACACATTTACATTAAAATGCGCAATCAAACATGAAACATGAAACATTCAATGTATTTTTCTTTAATTTGAAATTACTTGACAAAAAAAAAAAAAAAAAACAATCCAACGTTATTATTATTAAGTTATTCATTTACATAATGGAAAATTTAAATGAAAATATTATGACTAATATTCAGTCGTATATTATTAGTATGTTTGTAAAATATTTTGTCACGACGAGGTCTCTTGTAATTTAGTCGGCCATAATATGAAATTATGAAATATGACGATTGATGTGATTGCAAGTCGGCTTTCAGTTTCGAGAATATTATTGGTAAATAATATACATTAATTAATATCATCTCGTTGTTATCGTCGAAATCGGGGGCCGTCGTACGCATACAGGACAAACACGTCGATCGCAAATGTTATCATACAATGTGTATACAAATTACAAACGCAATAGGTAAAGGTAATTAGATCAAACGATATAGTTTCCATTCGGTGTCGAAACAGAACGATTTTCAATAAAATCGCTTTTGGCATAATAATATATGTATAACACCGCATTTATACACTCGGAGGTAGTTTGGTTTGCCTCGGAGGAGCTGCAGCCCGCGTGTAATTACAGAATTATAACGTTTAGTCGCATTAATGATACGGTACGGTAAATTTCGGTAGCGACTGCGATTAATGTTATCGTATCTAATCTCTGGGCGTTTTGTTTGTGAGTACGTCTCTGAACATTCGAGCCACCCAAGTTGCAGCCAGGCAATGAATTACAATTATAATTTTTTTTTTTTTTTGACTATCGAACAACAATAATATATCGTATAAACGAAACGCGTTGGTCAAAATTAAACGCCTTAGACACGCCGAATCAATATCATATTATTTCGATGATATATACACTTATAATGTTATTATATAATGTACAATTATAATATTATTATACGATATACATTTATAATATTATTATAAGATATAAATTTATAATACAATTTACGTTTTATATGTCTTAAATGCAGACATGTACACGACTGGAAGTGAGCGTAAAGGAAATTACGATAGACTATATACCCATTCCGGATGGCGTAAGACGAATGGCCTCCCCAGATAATAGGACCATTACGGTGAACTCCGGTCTTGCGGAAATGCTCCTCTAAACAGAGGAAGTTTGCTATGGAAAGGTGTTGGAAAGACACGGTAATATCATAAAGCTGCGATCGAGTAGATGCAGTTCAAACACGTAACGACTACACCATCTTTATGTTTTGTGGTGGGTAAGGGGGGTGAGGTGCAAGTGCACGAGATGAGATATTATTATATTCCGCTGACGAATATCCGGTACATTGGTACAGTATTGGTTGAGTCCGAGTGGAAAACGGTCGAGTCGAACGGTCAGCCGGCAAAAATAAAAATAAAATAATAACAACAACAACAACGACGACAATATAATAATATAATATATTGCAGAGAATATAATATGACTATAGGGGAACAATCGCCCCGTCGTCATGGCACGACTAACGGCCAAGTGTGTAGTCGTTAACGCCCAAATGTGAGGGATACAAATTTGAAAACATGCACGTTTCAGCCCTTTGCGTAGTATACCATATCGAAATATATTTATGTCCTCCCAGTGAAATCGCTTAGAAAACGTTATGTCAGACACTTCGCTCGTATGAATATATATGAGCCGTCTCGGTATTTCCGCCTCGGAGGCGGTTACTTGGCAGCGGCGCAATATTTTTCGTTTTGGTCCTATCTCAGCAAATCCGACACGTTACCATAGAAATTTGAGGATTTTATATTAAATATGTTCACCCTTCCTCGCCTACGAAAGAGATATTTTCATATTTCCGTGACATATTAAAAATAACAAAACCTTAATATTATTTTACCGATAAAAATGTTGACATTAAAGAATAATGTTAAGCATATTTTTAGTTTTTGAGTAGTTGAGAATTCACGAAACTTGTAAATTTGTTTTCTTTTTTGTTTACGTAAATACCTAACTATAATATTATATTCAGAAATTTCAAATGTCAAAGAAAAATAAAGATAATATGAATACCTGTAGGCAGTAGATGCACGGAATTTAATTTGTTTCATGTAAAGAAATTTGATTAATATACGTTTTGAATATATTATTTACTAACCTTCAAAAATGAAAACGTTTGATATTTAAATGCAAAATAGTTTAAATTAAATATGCATATTATACAGTTATATTTATTTACGTCACGTATTGTTTTATTCGCACAACGTAGGTATTGATTGTTTAGGAATCGCATGGGAAAACTATGATGATTAAATAAACTTACAGCATGGTCATACGTATTTTCAATACTTTAAACTCGTAGATTTGTGGATTATATAGCTTCAAACAAACTCCTATTTTTCTTCGTAGCCATATCTCTTAGGAGAACTGGAAAAATAAGTTTGAATGTCTTACAATATCAACGCCTAAGTGAAAAGTTTGCAAAATGCACACTATTCATTTCGATAGATGGCAAACTTTCGTAAGCGTAAGTTAGCATTACGATTTTATTGTGACAAGTTCGCAGCCCAAATTTGACGTAAAACATTTTAATTTCGTTCGTGAGTTTGTCAGCCTATTTTGTCATAATATTGGTCTGACACCTGTCGGTTCCCATTAAAACTACTTATACGCTTGTTTTGGAAACTTTTGGCGAAGTTTTTAGCATACATTTATGTTTGACTGTTAGTTATGTGTGACATTTAAGTTGCATATACGTACCACTCTCTTGGACCTCAACAACTTGGCTGTCACGGCGATAAAACCCCATGCACGCATATCCGCTTTGGCTGCAAAATAAAATGTACCATTAAATAAACTACTAAAATAAACGACTACATAATAATTATTTAATAATTTGTTACAAATTTAATGACCCGGTTGAATGAGTAATTATTTTATATTCAGTAATTAAAAATATAAAAACAATTAACAATTGCACTAATGGAAATTGTTTGAACGTTTTGAAATTATAGTTATGGAAATACACAAGGAAATAAATGAAAAAAAAAAACATAGAACAACAATATATCTTCACATTATTTTTAAAATATCGATGTGTTTAAATCACAATTTTCGTGTTAGTTTAAGAAATAGGATATTATTTCAAAGATTGCAATCGAAATTATTTGTTTACGGATTTGTAATATTGAAGTTACCTTATGATGATAATTGATAAATAACACTATATACCTATTGTCTAATATTTTCGTGTCACAAATTCACTGTGTTCTCAGTGTTGAGGTAGGTATTATACTTTAAATAAATATTAAATATACACTCGACAAGAGATTTTTGTAGTTTTGTGGTCGCCGGTCGGTTAAATATTGCTAAATAATATTAATACAATGTTCAAACTTTTAACCGGTGGAAATATTTATTAAGTTTGGACATTGTTCGAATAAGATAGGCAAACTATATCATAAACACGTCTGGTCATTATTTTGATTTGTTTACCGTGTAAACGAGCACTAGAACATTCAATACGATCTTATTTGATGTCTTGAAATTGATGTGCATAGTAATGTCTTCGCTGCGAGTACAAGCCACAATAATGACTGGCGGCACACAGTCGGGGCAGGATGTGTATAGATAACGTATCATCTGAGTATATATATATATATATTCGATCGTTAATTATATTGACGGCAACCATTAGAAAATAACGAACATTCCTGCATTTGTGAAATTTAAACTTCACAACACCGAGCAATATTACACTTGCTTTTATTTTTTTTTTTATCGTGTATAGTCACTATATTTATTAATAATCCTCGCTCGATCGAAATTCTACTTATGATGTAGACTCTGAGAGAAATAATAAAAATGTCGGTTTTAATTTGCCGAGCTTTGAATACCCTTTTACCCTTCCTTTTACTTTATGACCGTACACGAGAATAAGAATTGGAAAAAAATAAAGACGGGGTTGATTACTTATACGAACCACGCCGACACGGATGAATGTACTCGAGAGTGTTTTTTCGTAAGAATGTGTATACAAACACACTTATACTCACATATAAATACACACACTCACACATACTTGCATATGTGTGTATATACCTATCACATGTTCGTTTGGAGGTTAAAAAGTAAAAAAAAAAATATATATTATAAAACCAACTCCAAACACTCATATAACAGTCATAACACAACATTATATTTAACTCGAGAGGGAAATCTGCAGTCGAGATTTTCCCGACCCCTTTATAGCGTATAGTCGTATGGTGGTGCGCGTATACGACCGTGTACACCGGTCGTGATTAAAAAAAAAAGAAAAGAAAAATGCATGCGTACACGTAAATCATTATTATGTACTCTAAAAAACCGCTCTTTAAGCTACGACATGTACTTACCAGCCGATAGTGTAATGAGTGATGATCAGCGCCTTGTTTTCGGTGACGTTGATTACCTTGTAACACGCGGCTCGGATGTCGTGGTCCGGCCCAGCCCCCGGGACGCTCTTCCTCAACGTGCCGTTTCTTGGCGAGAAATGGTAAACGTGACCGTGGCTCAGCGAGTGCCAGGTGTGGTGTTCGGTCAACCACGACGGGTACCGGCAACCAGAACCAGAGCCGTGGTGGTGGTGGTTCTCCGCTAGGAAAAGAAAAATAGACTTCATTAGTATACGAATTGCAGTAGGTATATATATTTTATGGGCATATTTATATATTATTATAATATTATTATTATTATGTACGAGCCGCACACATTGTAATGATATTCTGGGATTTATATGTTTCGATGTCAAATAGGAAAATTATATCCGAGGGGCAAGCTATATATGCGACGTGAAATCAATTCTGCTCAGACAGAGTATATCATAATCATTCGCATTCGCGTTTCTCGATATAAAAGTAGGTATTCCACAAATCATGTCACTGAATAGCGCTGTTGATTAATATTGTAAAGTATAGTACTGAATAGGTAGTATAATATAATATTATACTGCTATAGACAATAAGGTTTCGTTTACGCTGGGTTCTACGAATTTATACGATGTATGACTTATGAATGTTTAATGGTAAATGTTTCAATGGTTTAAAATCACGGATATACGATACCCAATTAGTTGGTTTTTGCGAAAATCAGTAAATACAAGTAGTATTCATTCGATATCGGCTTAAATATGTAAATTACAAATCGATGTATACGTGCACGATACACGATGAAACAAAATCAAATTATATAATAATTTAATAATATAAAACCACTAACACCTGCACAATAATATATTGATTCAAAACAAAATATGCGAATAAGTATAAAAACTCGAATATTTTATAACGGCTGAGATCTTAGTTCTTTAGTATATTTTTCCATAAATTATAACTTATGGTGTATAAAGGTAATAGTTTTTCTTTAAAATGCTAACTCAATGCTTGGATATTAACATTATTAAAATCGACCACTAATATACTCTTATTTATAGATTAGACAGTTTGTTGAACATGTTCGTGTGTGATATCTATGTACACATATATTATTGTAAGTATATGGGAAAAGTGCCTTTAACGTATTATATAACCATTAAAAAAATATCCACACAAGATAAGGGTAAAAATGGACGTTTAAAGAAAAAAAGACTTAATCAGCAAATGTGTTTAGTGTTATGACGTTGGCAGCCATAACAACGAAAATAGTGTTCTAGTAAAGCGTATTATAAAAAAAACATTATAGTATAAAATATATACCCTCGTCCCTGATTTTAAAATAGATATATTATAAATATAGATGAATAATATTGATGGGCGTAAAAAAAAAAAATCAAGATAGCAATATAGAAAGGTTTTAGGTACCTACTAGTTTTAAAAAAAAGCGTACGAGAAGTTATTTATTTTAAATAAAAATTTACAATTTTTTGCCAGTTCAAATCTAAAGCGAAGTATTATTTTAAAATCAACTTTATTATTCGCAAACGTTTTGTTTATAGGATATCGGTATGTTGGGTTAAGGGTTAGTGTGAAAATCGTTATAGATGAATCTAGAGCTATGTTTTTTAACGGTTGTACGCAACAAACATAATGTTTAATAAACAAAAGCATGACAAAAATCGATAGATTTTTATTAAAAGATAACACATTTTACACATATATAAATAGAAGCCAAAGTAAATGTACACGTTATAGCCTATTTGTCACTTCGACATCACGTTCGACGGAATAAATAATATTATACACCTACTACCATGTTTGATTATTTTTTCAACATATTGTTGGTAAGGGAATTGCTTAATCCAAAAACATCACTATCGACAACAATCGACGATGGAAAGAGAAAAAAATACAAGGGTGGCGGTGGTTCTTCTTCCTATTTCGATATACCAGGCCGAAGAAGGAAAAAAACCGCAACCTTAAGGACCCTCTGACGTCGACCGGAAGTCGGTGCTCGATTACACACAGCTCACTGGTCGAGCAGCTCTGAGAAGAACCTTTGAAGGAAAAACAAATTTTTTTTTTTCCGTTTCCGTGCATTAATAATACATATCGCGAGTGCGCACGCGCACTTGGGTAAAAAGGAATACGTCATACGACGGCGGGGTCGGTTAACAACAATAACATTCCTCGGATGAGCAGCATCCATCGATGACGGTTAAGGGTCGGAAGGGTTTCTGGAGGGGGACGGTATGGGTTTTCTTTATCCTGTCTACACATACACACACACACACACACACTATCATCATCACCATCATCATCATCGTCACCGTCGTCATTGCCACCGCAACCACCACCACCACCACCACCACCACCGTTCGGACGGCCAGGAATGAAAAGATCATTAGTCCGGAAACGTTTCCGGCCGCGACGCACGTCGTCCGCAATAATTGCGGCCCATTTGTTGTTTGTCCCGGCAGATCCGGCGCAATATGTATGTATATATATACCTATGGGGGCGGGCGCAAGTTGTGGGTTTTTACGAAAACAAAGCGAAAATAAAAATAAAAAGGGTTATTAAAAAGTTTTAAACGCCCGGCAATTTGTCGCAACCTCCACCGAACGTCGAATCGGGGTGGAGGGTGTGCCCCGTTATTACGGCGTGTTATACGCACGCCGCAGCCACTACCCTTACGGATAACGGAAAATCGCGGCAATGCGTTTTTCCCCGCGAGAAACCACTCCCGATTAACCACCGCCGTTTCCAAAACCACCCACGGCCGCTGCGTGTAAAGGCCATTCGAGAGCGAGCGCACACGATAAAGAAGGCAAACCGTCAATACCGCAATACGTGCATGCATATAATATAGTGTGTACGGAAGAAGCAAATCATTCACCGTCGATGTCGTAGGGTTTACTTTTTTTTTTTTTTTTGTTACCTTGTATACTCTAACATTTTTGGAGTGCTAATAAAACGGTTACGTGTCGAGTTTGCGAAAACGATTTTTTCCCAGTCCCTCACCCTGCACCATCGACGCCAATCACCATCCTCGGCACTAAGTCCACCTGATCACGCGCCCACGCCCGCGCACACACACACCAACACATTCACATCCACCTACGGCAGATGCGCACAACAATATTATGGAACGAGTATTTTTCCGAGAAATTCAATTAATTTCCTAAATGTATAGATAATATTTAGGCTCGCGTTGCGCGAACGACTCGGAACTGAATGTGTACGATTTTGTTGCCAGAAGTACTATAATAACCCATAGCAGCCATAGGCTGCTACAGCCTCTATATATATATATATATATCGAGTTTGACGGCAATCAATTAATATAGACTTACTGTTCATAAGACACAAAACGTATTATAAACCGATTATATACAAAGACGGGAGAGAAATACTAATGCAGATAACACCGCGAGAGTAGTAAATCCGAAGAGAGAAATCTATCTCAGTCGCATTATTTTTATTACTTTTTTTTTATCTAAAAAACGAATAAATAGTATTTTAAAATCATTTTAGTAACTTTTCAACGACCTTTAAAAACGAACGGTCGTTGTGACGAGCACGTGTTGTTTTTCTTATACCTACACAAAAATTAAATAATATATAATATTCCCCATGAATATTATACTTTCTCGAATTTTGTTACGAAAATCGGCTTCTCCGGTTAGCAAATTGTGTGCAATTTTAAAAATGAAAACCTATGTAGTATTAGGAGTAGCGTGATTAGTGAATACAAATATCGAAAACGAGCAACCGACCAGGAAATAGGCAATTTATACAGAGATTAAACAGGAGTATATTATGTGTAATACGTGTACCTGCAAGAGGTACGTAAAATAAATTATTTATTGATTACTTATTCGAAACCGTGACAAACGATGACTAGAGAACAGCATTTTTCACAATAATATTACTGCGCAAATTCAGGATCACGATTAAACATAGAAGTACATTAATATGTCCATATACACATCAGTTCTGTGAACTACGCTTGTCATATTATCACTTCTACAGGTATTTTCCGGCTTGTTTACTTTTGCCGTTGCGAACTCCAAAACTTCCATAACTCAAAGCAAACCCACAAGTGACCTATTTGCAGGGGCAAAACTAACAAACAATTTTTGAGCTCATCAACGTTGATGGACGCTTGTGATCTTTAATGAGTCTCTCTCCCCCGTCGGCCACCAAACACATTGCGCACACAAACCGACTATAATCATTATCCAGCAGCTACGGTAATTATTATTATGGTCAGAACTAGCATTAGGTTCGATTACCGGACAGTTTCTGCTAATGGTGCGTATACGAAATAATGGTTCTGCTGTAACTGCTGGTGCGTGTTCGCTAATACCAAACATATTTATACAGGAGAATTCGAGATTTTCGAAATTTGGGAAAAACAAAATAATACATTTTACACATAAAACACATTTATATAGTTGTATAATATATATATTCTTTATGACAGTGTACAATTGTAATGTTTAAACTTATTTGAAAAATAACTGAAAATATATTAGGTATATATAAGAGTACGAATTTTACACTAATCCGTTAAATTACCTATAATTATGTTTACGATTTTAGATTAGGTATTTAACCTAGAGGATAAGCACTCATATTAATTAAGTTAATGATCTCTGAGTTAACATGTAAGGCAATCAATGTTTAATTAAGACGAGGGATAAGTTAAATATTAAAACCTTATCTTTATAGTGCAATACATTAATTGCAAACATGAATTAATTATACATGCAATCTGTGTAGGTCAAAGAGAATTATTATCGATCGTCTTTTAAAATCGGATAGGTAGGTAGGTATGCGGTACACATAATACACTCGGATCGAGTTCAGGAAAATTGTATAACGGCCCAAATTATTTATATTCCGGCATCAGTACACACCGCTTTATACGAGAACATTTGGGACGTGAAAATGGTTAACTGAAACTAATTTTCTCAGTCAAACAGTGGACAATATGGTCATATTATTATGAGGTAGGTACATGCGTTCAGTCAGTAATTATTGTCATGGCTTCTTCGGCGCATGATAGTAAATCTTCGAGCATTCACATATTCACTGTATCGTTTCTCTGAGATTTCGAAGTAATAACCAACGGCCCGATATGTATATAATAAAGATAGGTATATAAATAATGACCTAAATAATGACCAACGACCGATTACTGACCGCCTATATTATTATAAGTAACAATTATTGTGTAATAACCGATTCCGTAAAATATTGCCACGCCACCGTGAGGATTACTCTAATCTTGCACAGGCAAATGTCTAAATAGTATTATAATTTTTAAACTTTGGTATTAAAACATACATTATGTAAAACGATTTCCAGCCCTAAAATCGAACGTTTAGAGGATCAAACATCGGTGTAACCGCGTTGAAGGGATGTATTATAGGTATTTTACTCTAACCGTGAAACTACCATATATAGCTTATACGAAAAACAGCACATCTCACGTCATTAATATAACAACTACTATTGTAAACGAGCGTTAGTGTTCGTCGGGGTGTACCTGTACACATCGTATATATATATATTATAAACATACGTTTCAGCGGTAAAACAGTTTTTCCTTTTAGTCTCGAGTCGTACATACGTATTATACACTATACACACTCGAGTGGTTATACATATAGCCTTGTGGCGAGAGTCGACTTTCGAGTTCCACGCTCTTGACAAAAGGAACTGGGGAAAAAAAAAATCGGTTGAAAAAAACCACCGACAATATTGTGTGCACAAAACTTTTGCTCTGATTCGGGGAAACTCTCGTGTATCCCAGAGCTACCCAAACTTACCACTGGCACACACACACACACACACACACACACACACACACACACACACACACGGACCGCGTTCACCACCGCGGTTTGCCGGTGGTAAAGTTTTTCCTCGCGGAGCCCCGGGACCTAATAAAAGATTTACGACGCCCGTTAAGTTTCGGCGGCCGCCGAGGAGGCGGGGCCACGTCGCTCGGAAACAATTAACTTTCCGGCCGATCGAGCAGCCAAATTACTACTTGCGGCAGGTTTAACTGTCGGTCCGTTACCCACCCACCCCTCACCTCTCCGCACGTCAACGCCACCAACGGGCCTGTCGTCACAGCGCGGTGCACAGACAATGAGCTTAACCCGGGGAAATGCGCACGCGCAGCGACTGACGACAGTGCAGCGGTGACTCGCTCGGATACCAAATTAATGTTCGATTTAAAGTTGTTAAAACGTCAACATATAATATACTCTGACGAAAACGATCCCCACCCAGGTGTGCTTAAATATATAATAACGAAAATCGGAGATGTCCGATCGCCGAGCGTGTTCTGCCACTGCAGGTAGGCCTATACGGAGCAAAGTATGATACAGATTTTAAGTTGAATCGTGTAAAATAATATTATTAAAATAAAATTGTATATAATAAAATGAACAAAAATATAATTTCATTATATGTCTTATCATTAGATATAAGTTAGGTTAGTCAACTTTATAAGTTCAAAATTAGAGCGATATTTCTTTAACTTAAGTTTTTAAATTTCAAATAGTATTTTATAGCTACTTTGTACCAGCTTAAATCTGCAGGACATGAAAAAGGCAAAAAAGATTACTTTGGGCGCAATAGGACAATCCGAAAAAATAGGCCCGCGAACGCGTTTGCTTTTATCATGGAGTATCTAGAGGATCTAACCTAACCTACACTGAAATCAGATTTAAACGAGTCACGTCTTCCATATACAAATCTTCCTTATTTATACTTAGAATTTGTATATATACCAGAATCAGGGTCATACTGATTTAGAGTTACATGATGGGGATCAGGTAACTAGGATTTTAATGTAAAATTGCAGTCAGTAAAGTACAATTGGAATTCGAAGGTATAAAATGTGTTTAAAATAATCATATGATAATAAGAAAAATCCGACGAGATTTATTATTTGTTCGCAGTTTCGGATAGTTCAATACTATTCAATTATAATATCTGACATCGTCAGTGGGAGAATGAATATTGTTCGTGCATTTTTTTTTAACCTAGAAGACTTCTATTATTATATAATATATACGTTCTATTGAAAAAACAATTATAGCAGTTGTTTATTAAAAATTCTTTTCACGTCATTCTTTTATTGTTTTACAAATACATAATATTTTAAACATTATCACTCTCTAAATGTTTCAAAACCTTCATGATTAATATTGCAATAACCGGGAATTTCGTAAAATTCCTATAGCAAGAGCTTTTTACTCGCAGAACTATTCGAATAATGATGATAGTGACAAACATTATTATTTAGTGAGTAAAACGAAAAAATTCCATACATTTAATAATTATGTGCATATTATATAATATCGTGCATAGAAAATACAAAACAAATTATGTTTCGCGTTTGAACTCTAAAACCAGACAGAATACAGTTCAGGAATTAAAAATCGAAGACAAAACACGAAGGGCGTGCGTAATAATATTATATTTAAAAACCGTCTTTCGCTACACACGATATGTATTCATACTATGTAATGTAAAAAATGTCACCGGTGCCGGACTTGTCCCGACTGTAGAAATTGCTTCGGCGACGTCGACTTAACACGCGTATAGTATATAATTTTATATTATTATAAACGTAGTAGGTATTTTTGATTTATTTGTATATCTATTTTTTATTTTCTAATTCAATCTCCAAGAGAGGGCTGCATCGGTGGCTGTCGAGAAAACGCGTTATCGCCGGCCGACAGGTCGCTCCGCCACCACCACCGCCGCACCAAAAATAACCACTT
The DNA here is from genome assembly GCA_949089665.1 of Macrosiphum euphorbiae. Lineage (NCBI taxonomy): Eukaryota > Metazoa > Arthropoda > Insecta > Hemiptera > Aphididae > Macrosiphum > Macrosiphum euphorbiae. Next base: position 25,118,264 of record CARXXK010000001.1, read on the forward strand.
ACACAACATCGCCAGGCGAGGCGTTTATATTATTTCGCGCTTCATTTATTACGATACAATCCACTGGCATGTACTTATCTCGTCCATTCCGATTGCGTAGGTTGACGTATTCTTCCCCCGCCACACCGCGGACCGACCATCCACCCACCCCTTAAGCGCACCCCGCGTCCCCGTTCCCACGTTCGCCGGTAGTCTCCTATATAGATCGCGATAAAGACCCCTTTGGCCGCGGAGAATGTTTAATTTCGTATAATGGGATCCTCTCCACCCTCCCCACCGACATCGCCCGTACGCCAAGTGCGGTCCTATCCCCCGTCGTCGACCGGTCCCCTCACCGCCGTCGACGCACACCCTTTCGGCTCGTTTCCGCCTTAGGGACGACACCACACTACCCTGCACGCTCGCCACTCCTCCACCGTGCGTATATAGGAAGTTTGGCCCCAGTCCAAACGTATATTATACACACACACACACACACACACACACACACACACACACACACACACACACACACACACTGTATCGTACTTATATACATAGGTGTATGGTATATACCATCCACCACGCATTACACCGCTACCGTTTTCGTCCGTCCGTCACCGCGCCGAAAGCTAACAATCATTCTTTGCCGGGAAATCGATATCGGAGGGGGCCATATGCTGACAAACACGGTCGTTTACAAGTCGGCGGCGGTAAATTGTTTCGGATTGCCACATTATACACGGCTGCGCATACGTATATTATCATATATACATATATATATATATGTAGGTACCTACATATTTGTACGTATAATATATAAATACCTACTCAACACATGAGCCGCCGCAAAGTTCGTAGACATTATGTTACATAATAGTGCCTCTGTACATGTAGACGTTTGTGAAAGAGATGGGTTTAATTAACCATTAATACATACCTGTATAGCTGGTATATATATATTGTATAGTATATTATATTGTTCGGATCGTCGAGGACTTGGTATCGACGGGTGCGACTCAGTGCGTGACCGGGGGGGGGGGAACCACCACCACCCATCTACATTATTCATATAATTTAACACTGCGTATCGATATAAAGATGGTGCGTAGTATTATATTATTGATCGTTAATGTCGTAGTTTTGCTGTTTTACAACGAACAATAAAATATATTGTATTGCCGCACGGAAAAAGACGTACACAACTTGAAATTATATACACGATTAAAACCGTTAATTTATGTGAAAAAAAAACCTTTTCATTAAACTTAACGATTTCTAAACTTTCTCGTTTTATATGCGCAGTTATATTATATTCAGCTTTTGGTGATATCAAAGAAGACGATGTTTAAATGAACGCAATCGAATAAGTTAAATAGTTAAATCACGCACACAAATCAAATAAAAAAGGATGTTGCTTTTTTGAGAGACATTATATGCAGTTCGGCCAGCAAAAATGGCTTTTGTCGAGTATATAGGCACTTGAAACGTCCATTTCCTGGACGGGCCAATAAATAATACCATGATGACGCACATTTCGAGATATTTTACATAAACGGTCCTCGAGAATATGTTAAGTTTTGGAGATTAAAAATAAAAAAAAGTACCGTCGCTTTTTATTGTGACTATATAACTCGCGTTAGAGATGTTGAAGTGGAAAACGAGGAGAACACGCATTCCTATTACGATATACCCTAGTCGAAAAAAAGTGCTAAAACTGCTTTTTTTCCCCAAAGAACCCTCAGTGAAAAACGAACAAACGAATTGAGAACCATGTTTATTGAAATTTAAACAGCGACCCTTCTTCTCTTGTCCTCCAAAGTGACTGTTGAAAACTAGGGGTCTGCCGGGAAATCCGACAACGGTCCTTTCGCCGTTCGCTGTCAAGAAAATTAAAAGAAGCCAATATATGTCAAATTAATTGATTTTTTTTTTGGCAAAAGGTGATATGTCTCTTATAGCGAGATTTTTTTTCAAACTCGTATCGTAAAACCCGTGCAATGTCACAACCATAAAAACAAAATAAAATGTTTTCACGGCTTAGGCAATATACTTTTACTCCCCTTGTATGCCAGCATAATGGGGAACACGGCGGATCAGGAAAGGCCGAGAGGGTTTAATGTCGGTTTTACGGTTTGGCTCCGGTTATTATAGCTTTTTTTTTTTGACACAATATTAATCGGCAGTTGTAATTAACCAAGTTGTGTAGTAAAAAAAGAAATACGCATAAATTGCAAGTCATAAATGTCCGTGAATATTAATCATTTTAATACTGTTATTTTATTAATTTAGATATTATTTGTGCTGAAAATATCTGAGTAAACGTGTACACATTTAAACATAAAAAACATCATCAGACATTATATGCATGGTATATTATATTATAAAAATATTGCAGGACTATTACCTATTCTAATTTAATACAATATATTATAATGTATTATTATATTATTTTTACGCAATTTGTATTTATCTTTATCTCATTCATTGCTATGTAAAGACGGGAAAACCATAGCTCACCGTTAAACTACGGGTCACGGGTAATAAAGGAAATTTTAATCAACATTATTAAAAAAAAGTCTGTGTAGTATCTGTGTAGTTGATGGTTTTTGTTTAAGCTCTTTGACAAATTAATACACGAGATTGGAGCTTAAGTTAATATAAAATGAATTCTACTATATTTGCATTATTAAAAAAAAAAAACAATTAAAATTCTTTGAAAAACTTCTCTGGTACTATTGCATTTTAATATCAATTTTTCATTACAAAATAATGAATGTAAATTACATTGAAAAATATTTAAAAAACTTTTAATAATAAAGAGTAAAAGAATTAATAATAAATTATAAGGTTATGTCAGTGAATTTTGTATTCAGTTCTGTCAGTGAATAAAAACATGCGATTATTAACTTTTTAAATAAAAATTGTTTTTTAAATTAAGAATATAACTCGACTTATATTTATATTCAATATTAAATGTAGTTTTAATTTTATTGTAAAATACTGATTTCGTATTTATATTTAGGTTACTTAAGTGATTTATTTCTTTCAAAATTAAATGCATGCTTCGTTTGATATGGTTTACGTATTTCCGACTGTTTAGCAATATACAAAAGTATTGTATGTCTATACTATTATTTTATAATATAATGTAGCCTACTCACTATTAAAAATTGATTTTTTGCAGCGAAATGCAGCATGATTTACAAAATTGCAAACGTTTGTCACGACAGTCGGAACAAAATTAGATGTATAAAACCGGCACCATCTCATTGTGTAGTTGTTTCGATAAAACAAATTAAGATTGAATCCGATACCGAAAATACACCTAGAAGTATCGGAAAACGATTAATCGAATTCGACCCTTTTCTAAATGTTCACTCGGAACGTAGTAGTAGGTAGTACGTTTTTCATGGATTACGTGCAAACTATACGAAAATTATACCGAGGAAATTTCACGTAGCTCTTTTCTTTTCCAACCGACCGGTCACGACGTATAAAATTATATTTATTTTAGCAATAAACTAATGGAGTTATAAACGGTGAAATACGTACGTGCGTGTTTAGCTTAATAATTGGGTAGAAAAAAAAATTGATACCTTATACGAACGTACAATGATTTGAAGATGGAAAAAAAATATCTATATTCGGGGATAAGGGACATTAAAGAAATATAAAAACAATTGTAATGGGTGTACACAGAAGACAAAATAGGGGATGGCATGCGAGTTTTATACGGACGTGAAAACGGAGAACACGCCGTCGTGTGGAAATCTCGAAGACCATAGGAATCCTATGTACACTATACATAATTTTGCGTTGCTCGACGTGTTATAGCCATGTGCGATACAGGACGAAGCAGGTAAAGAAAAATATAAATGTTTTATTATTACTAACGAATAACATATATAAATCACGTAAAAGTAAGATAATTTATTATTTGTGTTAAAGATAAGTCATTTAAACTGAATAGCAAAACTACATTTTGAATTTCTCATTTCGTAGCCATAATCAAACTTAAAACTTTTACGAAATTTATCAAGCATGCATTCATTTTGTGCTGCACGTAAGCTATTTAAATTGTTAATATGTTTTAAATCGAAATAACCGCCACTCAAATCAAACAACAAATTAATGCTAATAGTTTCTTAATCTACACCGAGTAAAACGTCCATGTATAGCACGAGTTGAATTCTTAGTAGATTTCGTAAAATGTTGATTTTATATAATTGAATCAGTTACAACGAGTTTTCTTAAGTTTTGGATATTCAAATGCAAACACATTTTTAAATAAAAAATGTAATCGAACTTTTGTGTACATTGACATCTGCAAGACAGCAATGACATTTTTGATCCCATTTGCTACTATAGGTATTTCAAGCAGTCCCGATTTTCCACTTATTGATCACAATAAAAACCAAATCACATTTAAATATTAAACAATAAATAAAATACTAATGTATATATATATATTTTTTTTTGATAGGGAGAGTGGAGAGTGGTTCGTGGATATACTTTTAACTTTAGAGCGGTTTAGAACAGGTTGAGAATCTCTGAGTTAAAATACGATGATTGGTTTTGTTATGGATAGTAATAATAATTAATGTACAGTGGTGGGTAGAGACGATTAGGTAGTTGACATTCGTATTATATCGCAGCGTAAATATAATGCAAATATGCAATAATTGGGTCATACCCATAGGTAGGTAATAGGCTATTGTTACCTTCATGACGATAGGTGGTGATAAGAGATTGGTGTTATAGACACTACGGTTTTAATTTGTCTACATGTTATTTGTTTGGTCAGTCCAGTTTGATTCGTTATGTTACGTATTCGTTATGTTTACAAAAAATACTTTTTTCTTTGCCTGTTTATTAGATAGGTTCAAACGGAGTAGTGATGCTTTGAGTGTTTAGATCGAATTAAATATAGGATTTATTAATTTAACTGATATTTGTATAAGACCATTAGTATACTTATCAGAATTTAATTAGACGAGTGTCAGGCAGCGTATAGAGGCATTATCTGGTTAATAAGATATGGTCGGGTGGGGTACCCACGACACGGTACTTGTGCTGTCTCGAAATAATACTTAATTATAATAAATACGATTCATGCTCACCGAGCTCTTCGTTGTACTATAGAATGTTGGATGTGGTTTCACTGTTGATCAGGAGAAGTGTTTATCTTTGGAACAATGCTTAACTCATTTAGGTCGACTGAGCAGATGTATCGTTTAGGAAGGAAAAGGTATAAGCGCAGCACAAACGACACGTGTGTGAATACCTGAATGATCGCGGCGTGAATACCGTAGATGAATATCGTATAGTACTCACTATTTGGGCGTACCCATACGTACCTATTTATAATACTTATTATTACAAAAGATGGCGTCGGAGGAGTGTACGCAAATGATTTCCGGCCACTTTATTACCCACGAATATATAGATATATTACTATATAATACTTGCATAATATTTTATACTGGTCCCGTGACGTACATCTATATACAATACGGCACCGAGCTCTGAAGGGGTGGTGTGTAAAAAAACCGGATCTGACGAACTTCGAGCTTTAAGCGCTATGGATGAGTGTGCATGTGTACGGGTGTATGTGTGTACATATCGAGGGCAGCGATTTTAATAACTCTGGCAGAGTGATGACATTCCCCGGCGGCGGTCATAATATAATATAATTTACCATATCGAACCCGTGGCACGTGTCATATATTATACTTTAACATATTATTATGATATAATGTATATATTATTATAATTTAAATTATATTGTAATTCATATTGAATTATATAATGTTCCGGTGGTGGTGGCTTGGCTGTCGATAATTATTATTATACCGATCAAGCCGACTGCATATGATAGGTAAATTTTTTTTTTTTTAAGCTATGTATAGTACTCACATAACTAAGAATTAGGAAAAAATACCTAACTTTATTGAAAAGAAAAATTAACTCAGTTCAGTTGAAAATTACTACTCAATATTGATAAAAAAGTAATGTTGTTCGGTCGAAAGTTTTTGACCAAAAAAAAAAAAAAAAAACAAACCCTAATCAAGTTATCAGTTAAAAGTTGAACATTTTTGCACTGTACGTTTTATATTAGAACCTGGAATACATATATGGACGTAAAGCAAATTAGTATTTGGAATCGTTCAAGCTATATTATTAACACTTTAAAGTTTATGCACAATCCACTTATAAGTTCAACATAATACAAATATAAGAAAAATAGAAATAAATAGGTAATAGAAGAAAGTATTTTTTTGAAAATCAGAAATATTGCAATTTATTAAATTACGACATTACGTATGATGTGAATTTTTACTGACCATGGATTAATTTGAAGAGCTACAAATTGGTATTATGTCGTACATACACCCGTCACTTTAAGTGCAGTTGTTATAGCCATTATTATTATTATTATTACTAAATCACACCACGCTGCAGTGTTAAAAATATCAGTGTTATGAATGAGTTATTGTGAAATGCCGGCAAGAATAGACCTGCGAAAGTGGTGTAGCTAAATTGCATATCGTTTGCGCCGTGTTATCGTTATTTTATTATTCAAACGCATAAAAAAACATTATCCGGAAAAGTCGCGATGAAAACGTGCACTGAGTATACGCACCAAACCTAGCCAGTTGTCGTAGAATTTAATAGTTTTATTCTATGAAATAAAATAAACTTTACTTCGTACTTACCTCAGCCATGTTGAAAATTAGCTCGTTAGGTTTACATTACATAAGCACATACCGTCATAATGTGTGATAACCCTCGCGTGGTAGAAACTGACACGCCGAGGCAATATTAAAATCTTCACAAACAATTAACCAACCACAGTAACATCCAAACCCTAATCAGGAATGTTATTATAAATACATCATTAAATATTTTTATCATTTCCACGTCTAGTTACGAAGAGATGAAGCTCCGCGGCCGTCCGGAAAATCACTCGTGTGGTATACTGAGACAATAATATGCATATTATTTTATGCTTTTCATACAAGCTCTCTCTCTCTCTATCTGTCTCACACAAGCACACATCGACGCATACGGTTGGATGGGAATAAAGGAGCAGTATAAGGTCGATACGAGATATTTCAGAGTAGGAATCGGCAGTAAACGCGAGGGCCAAATAAAAATAGTACAAAAGCGCCGCCGGTTGCAGAGAATAGTAACCAACCAACAGAGTTTCTAATCCGAAATCTACGCGGCGGCGGACAGATTTTCGCTAACGAAACGTGTCTGAAATAAAAATCGAAAAATCTCCGGCGATTCGTATTCACTTCCGCAACGTAAAAGTTTGTGCTTGAAAAATGCGATAACCAGTGAATACACACAGCCGCCAGTACACTCGTCGTCGTATATATAATAGAATTCTAGTTTTGACAAATACCTAAAAGTATATATAAGTATATAAATATAGAGAACATAATATGATATATAATATATGTATATGCATCATCGTGTACGCTCGGACTCGTCATCGCGAAACGCAATTTTTCCAACTATTTACGTCCAACTACAATGCTACATAAACTTCGATGGCGTTCGTAAATTAAATATAAGTTTTTATCGAGAAACATGAAAATATATTGAAAAGAGACGACCACCGCCGCCGTTACCTTGTAAACTTTACGACACATCTAAGAATGCTTATCGGGACACGTCGTTATAGATTATGTATATATATATTTATTTACGATATTGATTTTTCCATTTCAAGCACTTTTGTTTTATTACGATTGGATATGGGACTTGTTTCCGCGAGTGCGATTGTGTACGATAATAAAAACAAACGTATCGCCTAAATCGCGGGTTTCTCGTATACAGGAAAACAAATTCGATCAACCGTATCATTATGAATATTTCGTTATATCAATAAACGAGTTTAATAGAATAATAAAAAAAAAACTATTGTATAAAATTGTAAAAAATCTATGTAAATTAAACATGACTATGCAATTTAGAGTTCGAAGAAATTCAATTCGAATGGAAATTGGTTTGCGATCGGGCAACAAGTGGCGGTGGTGGTGGTTTGAAGTTAATTCTTTTCAATGACTTTTAATTGCTTTGAAATCAATTAAAACAAAAACTTTTTCACTTTTAAAATATGCTTACCATGAGACAAAAGGGTTATAAAATACATTATTTTAAGTATCATATTTTTTCTGCCACAATATAACCCCTATTTGGAAGTTTAATATTATTGTTCTTTGAAAGAATTAATTTGCCAGACATTAGTTATGGTTTAAAAGTTACTTCTGTGAAAACTTTTTAACAGTCGTGCGACACTCGGTTTTGAGGGCGTCATAAATCACAAAGTTTTTTTTTTCAAGACATTAGTAAGTATGACGCACCCCTAAGGTATACACCTTAAAATAACATTACACTTGGGTTAGGCGAAGTTTTAAGACTATTATAAACTACCATTCGATGAGACTTTCGTGTCACGATTACACGCGCTATGACGTATACATCAAATCGTAAGGCTTGTGAAATATTGTATGTACACGAGTCGAATAAATAAATCAAAAAAATCAGAAAATATATATTTTTATTACTGCTATCCACCTATCTAAAATTATATAATTTATTTGATTTTAAAGTACATGTTAAATTTATACATTTAGTGGTTACTTATCTTAATATGCTATTAAAAAGGAAACCATTTTACTTTCTCATATAGGCATTCATGTGGTTTAGAACCACAAAAGGTAATTAAATTAAATTGAGCGAGACAAATTTAAATATTTAAACAAAATAAACAAATGGCTAATTTAATTATGAACATATTAATTATTGAATAGTTTTTAGAGATTACATTTTACAACAGACCACTTGTAAAATATATGAGCTGGAGAAATTGCTGATACTTAGCAAAGACACTGGTCTCCGATTATTATCCTCCCTCGGTATATGATATATCGTTGTTTTTAATTATATATTTGACCTGGATATTTCATCGAATACGAAAAACGCATCGAAGTGGAACTCGATTCTCTAAAGTGTTTTTGACGTTATTCAAATTTTAAGTTATTATTATGAACATGAGTAAAAGTTTAAAATAAATTAAATAGAGTTATATATGGAATGAATAACTTTAAATTCAAATTTAAAGTCTTAATTTTAAAATAAGAAATCTCATCAAAAGAAATCTCAAATTTAATAAAAAAAAAAATAAAACGAATAAATTTTGTTATATTCAAATTTTAAATGTTTTTTGTAAGTTAATTAAAACTTTAAAGGTTTTATAATAAACATTACATTCTACGAGTGATGAAAAATCCCGATCATATTAAACACAAATACACATGAACAATTAAGATAACTTTTGTACCGTAGCGTTTTCAACTTCAACTGTAAAACATTTATTTATCAGAAATCTCAGTTTTAAAAAAAGAATATGCCTGGAATTAATGCACATTTCTAAACAACTGCTGTCTGAAGAACATTATACTTCTATTTCTGAGAGAGGATATATTATACACTATTGAACATTTTTATTGCATTCAAATGTGGGTTCTTAGAGAAGTACGTTCCTCTCTCCATTTAGAAACTAAAATATAAATGCTTTATCGATCTGCTCAGGATCAACAGAAATAATAGAATTTTAAGATATTGACATGCCACGTGGTTGGGTTATATTGAACTATTTCGTTCGAACAACGAGACACACAAACTGTAATGCCAATTTAAGAATAACCGTAATTTGTATACTCGCTGAACAAAAAAAAAAAATATATTAAATCAAATTTAAATATATAATTAGACCTGATATATAATAACTATACATTGGATGAGAGAACTTTAACTGAAGGCAATTTCACTGGATGCATTATAACGAAGATTATGAAATAGGGTGGATTTAATGACGAAGAATAGTGCGTACTGCGTACGTATAAGTACCTATATATTATAATATTATATGATTGCTCTCGACTTACCTCTGACGAACTTCATCGTTCTTGACCCGTCAGTGGGCGACGACATACCATTACACGTTGCATCTCCTGACTGGGCCATATCGAACGAACCACCTATCGATTTGCCCACAACAAAGCACCGATATTTTTCTTCATCCGATGACGTAGGCGTATGTTCCAGCTTACCGATCATGTACTTCGTCGAGCCGTCTTTCCACGTGGCCAAACACAACAGTTCCTCGACTGCAACATTATAAAAATGATAATAATTATTATAAATTAATAAAACGTCGAGAGGAAAAAATAATTATATAGGTATATGTATAATATACGCTTATATACGTGTTTAAGTACATGATGATTATTTTATTTTTAATATTCGTATTATATATTAAATTGACGGTCTGCCAACATTTAATGTTGGTCAAGAGGCAGGAGAGGTGCGATTGCAATATGATATTGGCATGATGAAGTGTATACAAACAAATAATATAACTACAGCGACTTTGAACAAAGCACAACCGACTGTGAATGACCGAGGGTAAATTATAGAAAAAAATTAATATTTTAATAAACCCGATATTAATATATTATGCTAAATACTGAATTGTCGATAAAGGTTGAATTCGTTTATATATAATATATACAGATTGAATATGCTATAGAACTAATAATTACTCTGATCGTACGGCACGAAGTTTAAAACATTAAACACATCACTATTATTATTATTCAAAACAAATTAACTGTTCACTATAGAAAACAGTAGAAAATAAGGTATTTGTTATACTTAATTTGAATTTATCATTATGCATATAAAATGGTTTTGTAGATAGATACATTTAATATTTTAATATTTCATTGAAGTATACGATTTAAATATTTGAATTTAAGGGTTGTTATGTAAAAATACAAATGTACATAGTATTATGATACTTGTGAAATATTTAAAAAACACATATCGTTTTTTACGCAAATCGTTGGCAATTTAGGGCAAAACGGTTGGCTTTCAAGTACATAGTGTTGCGTTAAAGGGGGAAAAACATGAAAATTAATAAATGAAAGATAATTTGGAAAAGAGCCAAAGTGGCTTTTTGAGTTTCCCATAAACGAACATTTCACTCGCGTTCCCTTCTCATAACACGCGCAGAGATAAAGCACATACTTAAAATAATTTAGCTTTTTTAATTTTTATTCAAAACTGTTGCTATGAAGTTCAGTATAATACTATAATTACATATAATAATATATTATGTCATCGATGTGTATTTCGACTGGAGTGTGAACACAAAAAAAAAAAAAAACAAACAAAAAAACTCCTGCACAAATACCGGAGGAGATGACTTTTTAGATTTTTATGTATGTAAAATACTTGAAACACAATTGCTACGTTCAAACAACAGCGGTTAAAGGATACCCAAGCAATTTGTAATTTTAAGTACGGTTATAGTTAGGTATAGCTTCAAACAATTACCGTTAATGACATTCCACTTGGAACGAGAAAAAAAAACCGTGTACACATTTGATGTGCTCAATTCGTTTTTTTTTCCCACAAGGAGAGTGCGCTTCAGAATTCACAGAATGTGAACAAATGATAAGTATTCGCGAGGGGGTAGATCAAAACACAAGCGTCAAGTAAATTGTTCTGGTACAGGGGGCACGATCAATGAACGTTTGTATTTAATGGGCGACCATGCGGGAGATGAAAAATGCTTGTATTTAACAACTTCTCAGTGTGGGTAATGCGATCGCCTTTCCAATTAATAGGGAAAATAATTATATCCTTGCGTTGAAAACACTATTTTCTTAGAAAATGATTTCCATAGAATTTACGAGATCATCGTTTCGACAGAACACTTCGAAATGAGAAAAGGAAAACAAAGTACCTACATTATTTTGAGCTATTTACACAGGGGTTGAACTATAATAACATATTATATCGAACGGATATTATTTTCGTCGGAATCGTCGTGCAGAAGGAATTAAACCGACAAATTACGTTTGATTTAAATGAATATGACGTAATGTTTACGTAGAATAGATTGTAAAAAATTTAAACAAATTATAATATAAATAATATAATAGATGTGGCTGAAACTGAAATAAAAATGTTCGATTTATGTTCGGTATAATATATGTATTTGTTCCAACACCCTTCAGAAAAAATGGGGAGGACAACTAGTGTTGGTTGTGTGCGTCATGGTAACGTTGTTCATCAAACAATAAAACGAATGAAAATTCGGACGATTACAAAAAATTAATTTTCGGGGAAACCAAATAATCGAAAAAAAAATCGAATTTTCCAACTGGCCAAATTGAAAACAATTTCCGTTTGACTTCCGAGAGTAATTTGTTTATAGTCAATAAGTTTATCGATGAATGCTCGTATACGCATTATAAATATTTAAACTATATATTGTTGTGTGCACATCATGATGGTTAGACGACTGACAAAGGCGTATACGGTTTTATCGTCGAAATGTAGCGACGGGGCGTAACTGCAACTGAAAGGTATGATGAGACACCGTAAAATATAAAGCGACAAAAATTCGAAATTGTTTGAGATAACTTACGTAAAATATTATGTGAGACTACATAAATTAAAAACTATATAAACAAAAACCACCACTGTACACGTCACTCTGAGCGACGGTATAATTGACGTGCCGAGTGGCGGATCTGGACGTATAGCGACATAAATTTTCAGCTTAATAATTCAAGTAGATTCAGCTTGAAACTAGTGAGCACTTCCGTAAGTTAACACTAAACACACACACTGCACTGCGACGACGACGACGAAAAGTGAATGGTGTATGTACACTGTACAGTTAAACGTTTCAATTTATTAGAAGACGATAAATTTCATGGGGATCCCTGGTATTCCGGAATTATTATTCTTTGGTTTTTAGACTGCGGTTATACGTGTAGCGCGTAAATCACGCGATAACAACGGGAAATGCGTGGTGTATCTGTTTCGAGTGTAAAATATACTCAGTGTAAACGTCGTTGTCGTTATACATTCACAATATATAATATATTATATACATATATTATCATATGATTTTGAACTATTCCTAATGCTCGCCGCCCTTACTTCGGCTAATAGTGTTTTCCCCGTGTAATTTATGTGTCTTGAGAACAACAACTCAACACAATAGCCAAGCCAATACCACTGCCACCGCGCTCCAGACCCGGTAACTTTATCGTAAAACGCGATTCATAACCTAACATTTTCTTCTTCCGGTTTGCATGAAACTCAGACAAATCCAGGGCGATAAATTTTCATTAACTTCACTACCGTATAACTAAACTTATTAAATTCCAAAAGAGATACAAAAATGGAAAATATTATTACAAGTATTTTTATGGCAGTGACCTATATTTGAGAATAATAATGCCACGAACAAGGAACATCTAATTCCTGTGTTTAAGTTTAAACTTATGTACTAGGACAAGATTATAACCATGATTGCGGTTTATATTGAAAAAAAATCACTTAGTTTAAAATAAAATAATTTGTAAACTGTTTTTTTATTATTACAGTACTTTTAACTGTGGACATGGAAAAATTAGCTGTTTGCTGTACAATATGTTATTATACAGTTGTTAATATTAATTAGAGTAGTAAATATAATCAATACTATAGTGATTCGTATAACAATAGCAATTAATAGGAAATTAGACATAATTATACTGTACTGAATTGTGATTACTTATAAAAGGTACCATATACCGTATACTCTCGTTTAGATTATAAAAGGAACAAACCCCTCCAACGCACTTGCATAAGTGACATAATTAATAGCCAACAAGTTGGAAACTTATTTAAGACAAAGTGTACAAATGAATATGATAATAACCCAACAGCGGAACTAATAATATAGAAATTTAATAAATAAATAAAAAGTGGTCAATTGGTAAACGCTCTGCTGTACAGTAGGTGTCGAGTAGGTCACTGTAATGTATATTGTGTTAAATTTGAATATAATGATAAATCATTAGGTACATAGGAAAAACGATTCTGAGCGAAGACGGATTATGTTACTTATATAAGTATATTTTATGATAATATTGCTGTTAAGGTAATTTATTTTGCTATTAGTAATACAGTAGGTTGAATTAATTTTTGCCGAAAACATTGCATTTGAATATATGTCATTGTGGGTATAAAATATAACGATGTAATTCAAAAGTTTCAAGTACTCACGAATAATATTTTTAAATTACAACAAAACAACTAAAATCGTTAAGCGTCATTTAAATATCTAGTTTCGTCCAAACTCGAACTTAAAATATCTACCTATGAAAAAACATGTTCGATTTTGACCTTTCAAAAGTATCGACTTGATTCAGTTCGTTGTCAATAAACCCACCCTGAAAGTAGAAATCGAAGCATATTTTCAACCGATTTTCGTAAATGCACACACACAAACACATCATCGTAAAATCGATACATTCATAGCTATACTCTCAGAATCTAAAACTAAAACAAATTGTGAATGTACAATAGTGTACATATAAGTATTATACACTGCACGGGATATGTCAGTATTTATTTGCTGCTTGATTACAGTACTTGACCGATGTGCCTAGTAAATTAGTAGACGATTGCAACTATTATTACACTGGATATTTGAACACACACACACCGAATACCTCGAAAACAGCATTTCGAAAACTCAACGAGTGGTCCGGATGGAATACAGATAGAATTTAACCGATAACTGATGTTTGGGATAGTTGAATTATTTATTCGGATGTTTGGTCTGTCAAATTTTTGTTTGAAACAAAAAAAATACTGCGCGGGAACGTTATGTAATTTGTTGTGGAAAATTTATTATGCGAAAAGTTCTCGAGAACTTTGAATGCCAATGAGGCGCACACAAAATCTATACGGTCGCGATAAATCTGAATCCATTGGACGGCGAATTCATATATCACGGAACGTATTACAGGCAGCGTAGGGATATAAGGCGGTGCAGTGTCGTGTTGTACTAGTGCACATGAATTGCCTATCCGAAAGGCCACGCAAAGACGAGTGTAAGGAATTATTATTTATTATATTTTTCAATAATTCACCAGAGAATTCCATCACGGGGGGTTTTTTTTTTTTTTATATATACATTTATACGTTTACCGTTGTCTCGGCAAAATGCCGGAGAAATGCGATTAAAAACATGCAAGGCTTATTGAACCTTTTATTTCTGTTTTTTATGTGTATACATTTTTTTATTGTTTATTTGACAAAAGCGGAGCCACACGGAACTGTAGCGTGGCTCTCACGCTAAAAAAAAACCAAACAAACAAACAAAACAAAAACAAAAAAGCTGAAACGGAATTCTATTAAGCTCTGAAAGCTCGAACAATGGGAGGAGGAAAATAATATTTTACTTTTTTTTCAACCCACCAACCCACTTTTTCAGACAAAAAAAATCATCAAAAAAAAAAAAAAAAAACGCTGTAGTCGCGTGAGGAATCGCCTTTTGGGTTTTTGTTGCAGAAAAAAAAACAGACCATAAATAAATACACACTGAGACGCATATTATAACCCGGCGCCGTACGATAAATACGCTGGGCGCGCACGCGCACGTCGCAGCGGCATGCTGGGGGAGGAGGTGAATAATATTATTCAAAACTTTTGGTTTGTCGATAATTATTGATATTGCCGACACAAAGTTTTGGGAGACTGAAAGAGATACGACGGCGGTAAAGTTTTTTTTTACGCAGTGATAGCACCGCAGACCATAATCGTACATAATTATAGTATACAACGTGAATATACCTCCTATATATAATATACATTATACTTTGAAAATAAATAATATTGTTGTTTTATTGCTCGACAGCTGTGTACCTACTGTGTAGTTATTTTTTATTAGATCACCGGTGCGGGGACGGCAGGGAACTTGAGTTTTGTTTTGTATATTAAAAAAAATATATTATACAATATGTATAATTCAGTTAAGGTTTTGCGGAATGTCTGAAAAACACAATTATTATACGGCGATTAAAGTATATAAACCACCAATGTTTCTGTTACGCAATCTTGATTGAACTAAAATAGGATAAACAAATTTGAAACAAAAATAAGCGACTATTTGTAGGTATAATATAATCTACCTATACACTATTATTATGTACATCTATTATATATTGTGTATACATATTATTATATCCGTGTATGTATGGACAAAACATTTTGAATTATTCACCGAAAGCGGAATCATGAATGTTTAAATTTATTGCATGCAAATGTTTTTCAACCCATTAACAAACGCTCCGAACAAAAGGTAACGTATTGTTATTTTTATCATCTTTATTTGATCGATAACCGTACGTACACACGCGTAGCGTAGCGTGAAATATTTCAAACGATATACGAGCAATGTCAATGATGGTGTTCAGTCACATTTTATATATTTGATTGTTTTGCTTTAAATTGCATTCGATAAATTAGACGGATATACGTCCCAAAAATTGGGGGTTTCAGAGGACATAAAATATGTATCGTTTTATACCAAGTGCACTTAAAAAATTATCGACGGTATGTAATTTCACTATTCGAAGTACCGGTTTGATCGGAGAGTCGTCTTGTATTATATCTTGTCAACGACTTGTTTTTGCCTATAATTGTCAATATGATACGGTTAAAAATCTGTCCGTTATCATATAACTGCAGTCAGTATTCGTGTCAAAAACATATAATTATAAGTTACAAGTTTTAACTGATAAGCAGTATAACAATAACCGCTGTGGAAAAGTAACCGGCAAGTATATGCGGAACGAAAGTCGTAGAAAACAAACTAGAAATATTTCGGTGCGTCACGCCGCCGGTGCAATATAGATTTTGGCATTTTATTATTTCAGGACCGAGCGAGAGCGCAGTGCGGTTATACCTCATCGGAACATGCAAACACACTGCGCCCCTCCTTTGTATCGCGAGGGACAATCTCGTGTTTATTTCGCGTGCGACACTATATACAACAGGCCGTTTTATTCGGTCACGATCGATATTATAATACTTGACCCAATTATTGAATATAGTGTAAATATACGCCTCCCGCGAGTGTCT
Organism: Macrosiphum euphorbiae; assembly: GCA_949089665.1. Taxonomy (NCBI): domain Eukaryota; kingdom Metazoa; phylum Arthropoda; class Insecta; order Hemiptera; family Aphididae; genus Macrosiphum; species Macrosiphum euphorbiae. The sequence continues at coordinate 25,135,259 of CARXXK010000001.1, forward strand.
GTTTTTGCGATGACAGAGAGAAGTATACGTACAATGATATCACAGAGGACGATTCATGGACGACGGATTGGAAATGGAATGGATTAGGTAGTATGTGTGTTTGTGTGCGCACGAAGTTGGTGGGGTGGTGAAGCTAGGACTAAGATTTCTGTGTCATTTATATATACACACACACACAAATATATACATAAATCTGTTGTACATACCACAGAATCAGTTCATCAGCTATTATTATAAATATTATGATTTCGAATAAAGATAAATAATTCGTATGTTATGTCACACGCCTATATATATATAAATATATATATATATTATATATGTGTGTACTAGAATATCGAGGACAGATCTATATATTTTGCTTGTTTGCCAACTGAAAAAATTGTGACACGAGATGCTTCATCTGTCAACGTGAAGACAAGTATTATGTGATTTCTAGTGTTATAAAAGTCTGTGACAGACGTGAGTTTGTTACATTATACTTCGAAAAATATAATATAGATTAGGAATGACGCGATACAGTTAGCCACAAAAATATTGTACACTGCGAGTTTGCGTACATCGCGCTCAGCTGTTTTTGTGCCATGTTTATTATAATTTACGTCATTTATGATAAAATAATATGTAATATGAAATATTCTAGACTATATTCTAGTTTATCTGTTTGATGTGTTTATTTTATAGCACAATGCCGCGGGGGCGGACATATCAAACACTGGATAGAAGGTCGATCGAGTGCACAGGTTTTTATACTGCGCTCACACTATATATACATAAACGCATAATTTGTACAAAGCAAAATGGACAGGACATGGTCTACAATACTTAATGCAAGAGAGGTTCTGCGACCGGAAAGGCGGCCGACCGAGCAAATCATGTATTGTGGAGACTATATTATATTATATTATACCATGCCGAGATAACTACCATCAGCTTATAATAATTAAATTACAACGTATGTAGCTAAATCCTCCGAGATCCACTGTTCTATTATCTGTAGTGTAGGTGCATTATTTATTTATTTTTACACAACATCATAATATAATGTTATAGTAATATGAACGGTGGTATCCGTCAGACAGCCGGAAAACTGTAGTAGTTCCCAGCATGTCCTGCCTTATAGATTCATACCACGATTTAAGATATATATGTTATATAATTAACCTCGGGATATGATAAGGGTGACTACTAAGCTGAGTTCTTAATTACAGCAAGCGCTCCCCAAAAAAAGTTAATTACAGTCAAGATTTAAGATATGCCTATAAACATAGGTTAAATCCTCATTACAATGTACCCTACAGTGGTGTATAGAGGGTGCTGGTATCTTTTTCACAGCTGATTTTGTGAGTCAATCTTACAGTCAAGTTGTGATCAGTTTGATATATAGGTAGATGTGCAACTTATATATCTTAAATAGTGATTCATACACACGGGGGTAAGTACCTTATTATCTCTATATATCCGTATGAATAATTAGTAGTGTGCCATCGATGTAAGTCGACCGGGGACGAGACGAAAATAACAGTCGTTTTTTCGGCGGTCGGTAAAACGCGGCGGGGAATAGAGTGCGAACAATCGCGTCATGTGTCGCTCGTCGATGAGTGCCACAGTGCGCAGCGCTGGCGGCGGTTTCGCGAAGTTAGTAAGTCTCGTTAAGTGGCAGCTTGACGGCATCGTCTACACCGTCGCTGCGACGCGAACATCTGCGATAAAATGTTTATCATATTACCCAGTGTTTCACCCACTCCCATCTCCCACCTATATATGTCGTCCGATCTTGCCCCCCCCCCCTACCCCATATTCCCAACCAGCCAACCCATTCGTCCATTTCGTCCGACTTGTCTGGTAAAATTTTCACGACCGTATACCGCACTTCTCGTCCCGAGTCCTAATGATGAAAGTTTCGGACGCGGCAATCGTGCAAACGCCGTAACGGCAACTTTTCTTTGAGAACAAACTGCAATATTTCATTTCCCGAGATAAACTTTATCTAATTCTTTTTTTTCCGCTTTTCCGTTTTTTTATTTTTGGGTTTTTTTTTATTTTTAACATTTGATTGTTGAACTTACTTAGATTGAGCCCATTATCCATGTTATATTATCAAATTGTTTTATAAAATACAATGTTTTCGACCAGTCTCGACTATCCCACATAAGAATATCTTCAATCGCATACATTGGGCCTAATCCTCTTATTTGTTATTTTATTGGCAATCAGATGGATTCAGAACTTTGTACTCTTGTTATTCAATTACAATCAAGACAAAATTCATTGTTCAGTCGAGATTTTCTAGCGATAAATTAGGTTAGTTGATATAATAGGGGAAATAGGGTATCAACAATTATATATTAATGATAAAATGGAAGTTTTAAAACAATTGTATATTTTGGGAAAAGAAATAATGACTCGACAGCATATAAATAACACACAAAACATTATTGAAACATTTGAAACGAAATACTGAGGAGATAAAATAATTTTCAAGTGTACAATATCTATATAGTGATGCTACGCGTTAAGATTTATAAAAAAAAGACAATTTGAATACAGCATAACAATGAAGTTGACTTCTTAATAATGGTCTCTAATATTCTTATTTTAAATTTGTATTTTAAACGCCATTGTATTTTTTTTGGGTCCTTGGGGGGAGGGGTTTGGGCAAAATATAATTCATATATTTTTATTTATTGTGTCTAAAAATATAATAAGGGAAGTGGTGACACCCTTTTACCCCTCAAATAATTTACCAATGATTAATCTATAGCATGGCATATGTAAACATATTATATACAGCACTTAAGCAGTCCTTGAAGTTTTGTACAATTGTAAAATTAGTAAAAATATACCAAGTCAGTGTTAATATTATACAAATTAATAATTATATTATGGTTAAGATTATCTACCGGGCACCCGATAATTATATATCGTTTGTAGAACGATGATCTATTACAAGCATCAAAACTAATACTACTTAATGATTGTATAGCAACAGAATACTGTAATGTGCATACTAACTGTCGTTTAAACGTCACACAATACAATAAACCATGCTCTGTACACACATAACACAAATCTGTCTACAGGTTCATGGCACTCCTCTAAAAACATCTGGTATTAAATCGTTTAGGGAGTATAGATCATATAATTAGAAGGTTATAAACTAAAATCGAGTTCGCAGTACACACGATGAAGTTTTTTATACATTATAATCTATGATTATATTGTCGAAGGCAAATAAATTAGTTGTACATAGTTCAATATAAAAACGAGAAAAAAATGTAATATTTAACCTTACAAAATAATTGAATATTTACCATCAAGATATTCAAAAAAATATTTTAAAGTTGGTAAATGCTGATAAATAAGAGTGAACTGTATACTATATTATATTTATTAAGATACTGACTAGCTGCTTGTTAACTCGTCTGGAGTTCTATAGAATTACAGTTTTAGTCGTATTATAGAAATAATAATAAAAAAAAAGAAGAAGACATTAGTAAATATAATACACGGTTCATATTTTATATCGAAGGAAGTTAAAAAGTGACAGAAATTGAACGCTTCCGCGTGGAACCCTAAATTCTTCGACCGGGCTTACTCGAGTGTAACTTCCTTTTAGTATAAAACATTTCCACCATGAAACCTTTGCCTTCAAGCCAAAACGATTGTCTTATTAGCCATAGTAAAACAAACACTAATGGTTCTATTCCAAGTAAATGCATACGCTCTACCGTATAATAATAGTCAAACGAAATTATATTCAGAGGATATGACAGTAAAGTCATAAATGGAAAATTATAATTTCATTGAAATATTGTTATATTGAACTTAAAATGTTTACTTTGTTTATATTATGTGCACGTATCGGTCGAGATGCATATTTATTTCTATTACTAGAGCAACATGTTCAAAAAATAATATCAAATATCATCGTCCATTGAGGAATTACAAATTTATTCGAGACACAAAAATAGTAATATAATCTTTCGAATAGAGATACTCCGGAACTCGAGGTTAAGAATAAGATTTATATAGTTCCGCAATATTTCAAAAGCAAATACCTACAACTGCATTATAGAACCACAATGGAAAGGTTAGAATAATAATGTAATTTTTTTTTTCGCATCCGACGTTTTAAAATACGTCGCGACAGTATAACAAATAGGTTTTATATGAGCAAGGAAAAAAAATAGTAGTTAACATGGAATGTGAGGAATTCTCATGTCACGCATTTTCTAGAAGAATTACCACTTGTTGCCCGAGCAATAAGGGCGGCTCCGGTGGTTGTACTTCTGCATACACTTCAAACGAACGTACCCCCTCGCCACACCCATTGTGTGCCACGGGCGGGACGCGGAGGGTTAGAAGAAAGTAGAGGTGGGTCGAACTGTTCGAAGTTCGAAAAATCGAACCGAACTTTAGGTGTTCGGTTCGAGTTCGAAAGTCGAACCCAGTTTTAAAAAAACCGAACCGAACCGAACTCGAACAAAAAAGTTCGAAAATCAAAATAGTTCGAAAATTAAAGTAGTTCGAACTCAAAAAATGTACGAACAGCAAAAATTCTAACATGTCAAACGTTTCGAACTAAAAATGTTTCCGATTTGTATTTTAGTTTTAGTTTTCCTATTGTCTATAATCTATAATCTATATAGTTATATAGTAGGTATATACAATATTCTATATTATATACTATGTATTTAAATTTTAAATATTATAAATCTAAAATTAAAACCATTATATTGTCCGGGCATTGATTATTATTTATTTCTTGTGCTATTGAATTATTTATAGACTTGGATAATTATTATTTAATATTTTGGTTTTGTCGTTTTGTACTATTTATAATTTATCATTTATATAATCGAAGTTCGTTACACGCTGAACAATATAAAATAAATATCTTTATCATTATAATTTATTTTTTATAATCATTTGACATTTATAATATAAATGTATAATACTATAATTCTAAACTAAAATGTTACAACCGATAAGACTTCAACTATATTAAAATTTGAATAGTAAATAATAATAATTTGAAAAGTTCGGTTCGAGTTCGGTTCGACATACTAAGGTTCGGTTCGAGTTCGGTTCGATATACGATTAAAAAGTTCGGTTCGAGTTCGGTTCGACATACCAAGGTTCGGTTCGAGTTCGGTTCGAGACCATATTTTTGAGTTCGACCCACCTCTAGAAGAAAGCTTTTGTCTTAGATCTCATGCAGACGAGCTCCGTTACAACGGTACTTAATAAATTTATATTATATACATATATATATATATAGTAAGTTCTTCATTCACACACCACCCGGTCGGGACACGGCTGTCGCGTGCGTATTTGCACTTTGGAAATTCATTAAACGTAGCTGTCTTCGTCGTCTCGGAGTAAAAGTTCATCTCGCCCGGCGCGAGACAACACGAAAATAGTTATTAAGTTTATTAATATTAACAATACGTAAGAGGATTAAAAACTACCGTCGCGTGCGTTTGACTCTCGCGGCGGCGGCGGCGGACGGCCGGAGAGAGAGATACACTACACAAACAGAGTAAAAACGAAATATACGCTCACGGGCACACGCGCGCACAATCGGCGGCGTCGTAGAGTGGGTGCAGTGAGTGAGAGGGAGGTTCCCCCCCTCGGGGGCCGGATGTCGACGGCGCGGACGGGAGGAAATCGTCTGTGCGTCGCGCGAAAGGATTCCTTTGTTCGCGGTCGAATAATGGCAGTTATCTGCCGTCGGGTCCGTTAGCGGTTACGATATTCCCCAGCCTCGGGCCGTATCTCCACGCGTTATATTGGTGTAATACGCCGTACACTGTGGCTATATACAGAGAGAGGTATTATAATATTATATAAAAGGAATATTATACCTATTACCCGCGGGCCCCGTCTAGGCAACGTAATGTGGTCCGGACAGATCGCGGCCCTCAGCCCCGCGGGTGTACAACGCGCAATTGCACGCGTTACACCGTTTAATTATTATTATTATCATTATTATTATAATTATCGTTACAATACAATATTGTATAGGCATACTATTATATTATATTATTTCTGCGATTATATTATATTATAGAACTCAGTTCTCATTCAGTATACGATAATAGACCAGTGGTTCCCAACTTGACTCGTGCCGCGATCCACCATTGCGAATGTTTAATCACGCCCATTGCGGACCATTTTTTTGGTAGCTATAATATATAATTCCTAAATAATTAATTGTTATCGGTCACGCAATTATACATTGCCACGTAAACCACGTCAGGACGAAGAATTACGCAGAGTTGTAAGTACTCGCAATATATTTTGTCGATTATTTAATTTTTAAGTTATATAATTTTATTTCAAATACTTAAAAGAATCAATGAAAATGAATAAAAATCTTTTGTGCCACCACCAGTTAGGAACCACTGATGTAGAGAAGAGTATATGTGTATTATTATTACGAACTGAGCTATTGTGACCGTGACCGGAGTGAGGGTTCGCGAGTATTTCCAAAAATTAAATTAAAACCATTACAGGAAACAGAGTGTGACGCTGAACTTTTGGGGAGGTTTTTTTTTAAAGAGGGGGTCGATTTAAGCGACGGGTTCGGCCCGGGCCATCCGTTTCGTTAGAAATCGACCTCATCGGTTTTGACTGTCGATTTGATTACCATAGTTATTATTATTCTACCATTGTATATACTATGTGTGATCATATTTGGTAACCACTTTTTAATTTAACACCAAACACCGTTTATATAGCTACCTACCGAATTCAAAAACAATATATCAACATAAAAACAAAGTGCCCATGATATATGAAATATTAATCAATTAGAAACTATAACGAAAATAATATTATTATTATTATTACTGTCAGGTTAAATTTAATTAATATTGAAATATTTATGTTTTGCACAACGTCATAAAATAAAAAAAAATAGTTAACACTTATTTATGATAAAAAAAAAATGCTTTTAATTATTATTATTATAATTACTTAAAGTGGTTACAATTAATGTGAAAATGCTCATAATAAAGTGGAACTAGAAAAGGAGTGGCTATTTTATACGAGTCGTTTTATTGTGAGTTGTTCATCCAGGGGTACCTAAACAAAATTGTTACTACCTAACAATAAACGCTTTTTGATAATGGAAAATCCATAATATTTCATATTTGAATAGGTTTATATTATATTATTATAATTTCTACATTTTATTTTAAATCTATGGATATAGTATAATATATTATATATTATACAATATACATTATACATACCATATATTTATAATAGCAAAATGCGTCCTTAAGTGTTCAATTAATGAATTGTTTTAGTGAATAATATAATTGTATGTACCTACATAGAACAATGATAGTTGACATTCAAATAACAAAAACAATAAATTATAAAATTCGCATGATTTCCAAGTAGCGAAACCCGTACATATATTGAAAGGAACACAATATTTATTTACAATAAAATTATTATTATATAATATAATAGCATTTTTATCGCAGTTTTTTTAAAATAATAAATACAATTGCTCGATGATTTATTTTAATTCAATTTAATTTTTGTAACTTTTGATATATTATGTTAATTAATAATTTATATTTTATATATTTGTGCACCAAAAGGCAAATGATTAAAATATGGTCTCGCCAAAACGTCCAATTCTCTAATAGAATATTATTTTTCCTTGGCCAAAACGGAAAAAGGACAGTTTATCTGATATGGGTTTATATGGTCTGATATGGACCTAGTTTGGGAGGGAGGGCGTGGTCCGTTTACTCAAACAGCTTCGATCAGCCATGCAGGTTACTTTATTCTTACTTATACGAATTGTTAAGATACTCGTGTAACAAAAATCTTGAGAATTTAATATAGCTAAAATGAATATAACTAATTTACAGCTCGTTATTTTATACTATTTTTAGGTTTTGCATTGAAAATAATTTAACAAGATTTGAATTAAATCTGTATCGTAATTAACTATTAGTTGATGTCTGCGTGATAAGTAAATCGGATAAAATTAAAAGCAGCTTAAAGGTCGAATGAAAATCAAATTTAAAGACCCAAAAACTTTTAAAAAGAGATTTTCGTTACGAGAATATAAAATAATAATCTATATAGTCTTAGAATGATATAAAAACTTTAATCTAATTTTTGGGTATACTTAAAGAAAATCCATACGACAGTCTCTTTGACGATGTATTAAAGAGAAAAATAAAACGCCAAACTCATTAAAAATGAAGTTTTTAAATAATTAAATCTTTGGGTATCTGGCAAAAAATAATTGAAATAAAACTTATCAAACGAATTTGATTTTAAGATATTATACATCAGTAATTACTGTTAATAGTATAAATTATAAATTATGGTCAAGGGTTATGGCTGCTTAAATAATAATCATTGTATAAATATGAAGCATTAAAAAATATGCAATTGAACTTTGAAGTTAAGAATAATTGAATTCAAATTAGTTTTCACAAGATATATTTGTATTTAATTAAAATTGATTTTATTAAGATTACCTTTATAGGTATACATGTTATTTATTTAGTACAAAATTAAACAATGTATATTGTATATTGTACAATGCAATTTATGATATCCCATTTTTGAATATTGTATCAAGAATTTTGTGCAGGTTTCGATAACAGGTTACAAATAGTATACGTATAACACGATTCAAAATTTGTTTTTAAGAACCGTTACAATTTTATAATGTGAATAGAGATAGCGCATACAATATTGTTGAACAAAATCTAATGAATAAATTTATCGATAAATGGTATGTAAAAATATTTTTTGCATGTTTAAGGTTTTGAATTTAGGTTAAGTCAATATTTTTGTATTTTCCTGTATATTTTGGTGTAATATTCATGGCACGAATTTACGGCATTTTGACGAGGCCGCCAAACTCTTATAGCTTTACCAATAAATAGAGTGAAAAAAAAAACACAAACACAAGACAATAGAGGTACATTTTAAACTTTCGGTTAAAGTTCGGTTTTGCGGTTCTCTTGAATAATATATGAAGTTTGCCGACGTGGTAGAGGGCTTGACGTGTATTATTGCCGACAATGACTGATGCCCAAGGTGCCTTATTACCTACTTGTGACACAAGCTTGTATAACAATAATAATGAGTTAGTAGACTATACTCTTCGACACATACCTCACCCTATATATCATCCAAGTTGCCTCAACCAATATGTGATGGGTTGTATTGAATGAGACAGTTGATGCAAATATACGCAGGAGGGTTATAGAACATTATGAAGGATTTTATAATAATATAACTAGTGAAAACGATAATAACAATAATAACGATAATATGAAAAACAATAGCAGTTTTTCTAAATCAATAAACATCGGGAATAACTGATAAAAAATTAAATTTTTTTTAACTTTTTCTTTCTATTTTATATAATTTGATATAATATATAATATTTTACAATTATAAAAAATACAACTCAACTAATACGTTTGATTATATTAAAAAAAAAATTAAATTCTTTTTTTACTATCGTTCAAGCAATATACTTACACTTAAAAAACTAATTTAAATATTATGGCATTCACTAATATTTAGGGTAAAATCAATCGTATCATTATCAAAACGCACATTGCAAAACAATTCAAACAAACATGGTTGAAGTGAACCCAGAGCAGTAAACACAATAATATATAACGTTGTCTAGTTAGTGGCCAAAGGATCTTTTGACGACTGATTAAAAAGCAACAAGTAGTACTATTTGTTATCTTTGTTAATTTACAACCAACACCAGGCAGCGAGTTTCACGCAGCGAAATGGTTCGGTTGTGTAAACAGCAACAGAAACAACAAACATAATACGATCGATCAACGCGAGCAACCACCCGCGCACATGGCACATGTGGGATTTAGCGTGCGCCACCACCAAGACGAAACGATATATAATCACGGAGTGAACATAAAAATAACAAATCCCTCGTTTTATGTGAAATTTCACGACGGAAATCATTACACACAGGATGGTAAAAATAATAACAAATAACACACGTACACTCAGATATGAAATAACAAGGGGCAAATGGGTGTGAGGTGGGAGAAGGGGAGAAGGGCTTAAAAATGTGTGGCCAGGGACGAGGGGAGCTAAGTAATAAAAGTTTTTCCCTTAAACGGATTACCGACGATGATGGATTACGCGTGGGAGGGGGGCTCCGGTGGCGGTATATATGACTGGATTCCAAAAAACAAATACAACTTGATAAATTTTACACGTTCTATACCGACACATTGGCCGAAAATCTGTCTAGCCCGATTGAACACGTCCAGAATATTTCATTGAAACTTTTTTGGAACGGTGATAACTGGTTGAAAAAACGTACATAAATCGGCTAAATCTGTTTGGTAACATAAAACAAGATATGCTTTGAAATAACAATAAATAAGTCTGGAGTCATAAATTCTCCTACCTATACTGGCAACTTGTATACCATCGACCCAAATAGCTAATCTAAAATAAATATATATATATATATATATATAAAACAAAAAAAAATAAAAGTAATAATTTAGACACAAATAATAATTGCTAAAATTATAAATCACGAACATTGTTACGTTTGGATATTATACTTTCATCAGGCTGTTATTATTATAATATCAAACCAAAAATAAGCATGCTATTATAATGTGAATAACTTCATTATTTTGCAACTAAAAGAACTTGCCTGCTTAACTTTGATATTAATTTTAGTACGGCTCAATAAACAAAATATTATTTTGGGGGAAGTATCGTTTGATCTACAAAATGAAGGTTTTGTGATCACGAGAATTAGCTATAGTTTAGAGAAGTGCAAATATTTAATATTGATTTAATATTCTAAGACACTTAGATGGTTTTATATAAATAAATAAATTAATGGAAATTATGATCGAACCCCTTTTATCGCAAACATAAGTAGGTAGTTATTAAATATTAATAATACGAATATTAAGCTGTAATTAAACATAGTATTATAGTGATCATAAATAATAACGAACATTCCTTTTTGTTGCCAGAGTACCGCTTTTTAACGGTTATAATATAGATTAACTTGTGAATTTTTTAGACGTTTATTTAATGCGAATGTTATAACATTTTATTATTCACATGCGGTTTGGAGGCATTGAAAAAAGTCATACTTCATACTTGGTTTAAATAGGTACAACGGAACACTATACCTAATAGAAACGAAACTTAAAAATTAACGTATAGCTTATATATGAATATAGTTAGGTATAGTTAATTGATTTATTTAGTCGTTATACCCTGCCGTGCACGTATACATTATATACGAGTTTAGTATACACGACATATAAACACAACAAACAAGTAACGTATAAATCATATAACTTTTATGCTATGCGTAACTTGTTTTTTTTTCTTTTTTCAACACATATGAATATCAGACATTTTCATAAATTTATTTTACATTCAATCCTTGTAAAATATCAAAACGGTTGAATACAGGCGTGCCTTTCACATTAAAATATCGAAGCGTTTATAAAACGTGTGAGACAATATTTAAGGATGAACCGCTGCAGACACGCATTCGTGTTACGAGGGGGTTTTCCATTCAATGCTTTTTTTTTTTACTTATATACAGTGTGTATCACGGACAGTTGACAGTTGTAAACGCAATAACAATGTTCGTCTGTCAAATGCTTGCGTTACACACCCTGTACATATACAATTGTATGGTCTTCACTTCTCTATATGTGCAATCCAGACAATATTATTAACGTCGATTCAATAATATATGTATATATATATATAAAAGCTTGCATAGCAGTTCCTATCTATTCATTTTTCATAAGAGCGCGTTTTAAAAATTTTAATTTATTATTACCCGGCTGAACAATAAACGTTCGGGTGGAAAAAAAAACTGACCTTATCGAATCGTTACGAAAGCCATAATGCTTTTCTCCGGCATTGTTAACTGTCACGGACGTCAATCAAAAAACGCCGCCCCGGTCTGCGGGGCCTTTATGTTTGACACATGTTATAAACTCGACCGACAAGGCGGCGAAACGCGGTTTAGCTGACGGTTTGTTTCAATAAATCTGTCACGTGGCCTGTCAGCATCGATTTGAACTGCTATTGGATGAGTGGAAGTGTGTGTGTGTATGGTGTGTAGAGAGGGAGAATTAACGCATACGCGGATTTCGACGGTGATATGGGTATACAGCCGGATAGGTGAGAGGACGAGGGACAACATCACTAACGAAGGCTTGGAATGTCTCAAGTTATTTACCTGTGCTCTCGGTGTTATGGACGTCCGGGCAAGCTTGAAACTTGAGCATCAACCTCGAGTCTGACGTACACGAATCGGCTTTTGAAACCGGCGACCTATAGAACAAACAATGAGTTTTAGTAATTGCTAAAATTATCTAGTAATCGAAGCACGCCGTAAAACGTAATTAGTTTGACGTATTATTCGATTCACTAGCTCGATGGTCGGGGCTGGGAAAGCCCGTGATGAAATGTATCCAAATAAAATAGTTTTATGTTCTATATAATAAGAGTAACTTGGATGATTTAAAAACAATGTAACATACCTACTAACATATATTATAATGTTTTTGTATGCATCATTATTTTTAATCATACGTGTCTATCTATCATATTGATAATATACATTTCCTTAAAAAATAAAAATAAGTATCCGAAAATTTGACCACATACCTAAGCATAATATGTATAGAGTATATGATAAAACTGACGAAATAAAATAATCGTTCTACTGGCGCCGATCAGCAAAATATTATAATATACCTATTCTTTTATTGAAATTCCAGCTGCAGATTGTCATGCTATTTATTTCGGCAATTCATAAAGTCTTGAATATTATAATGTTACATATTATTAATATTTATCATATAAGTAACAGACTGTATAATATGTTTATTGTATATTATTAGTGAAACGAGTTTAACACATATTAAAGTAGATCCGATTAATTGTAGTTACCGATTTTATTATGTTGAAAAACTGTGCTAATACAATAGACATAGTCTAAGAATGTATATTTCTGAAGTGTATCATATTTTATTGGCGAACATAGCGATGTATTCGATGTATTTAGGTGGGTACTTTTAATCGAAATTAGCACTTCGTATTAATACGAATATAATGTAACGATTCAACCAAGAAACCTACGGTAGGTATTTAACAAGATCCCATCTATAATACCAGGTAACAAAATAATATAACATGTCTGTGTAAAGTTTACTCACTTGCATTCGGTGAAACCACCACGGCTATACGAGAAATGAAACGGCGCTTGAAGCCCATCAAACGGGCACGGGATCGGAGTGGCATCTACCCTAAACATGGAGTAGAGCGGAGCGTCACTGGTAATCTCTCCGCACAGTTCGTCGAGGCTGCGTTTTTCGCATATTGCGTCTGAAACATAAAAGGAAATATTTATGAGCACAATTCTTTCGGAAACACTGTGTATTGGAAACAGACAAATTGATTAAGAAATTCTTTATACGCTTGTATAGTTATTGCGTTTCTAAATCGACCGAAATGCAATACATATTTTCATGTACACAATACATAATATGCTTAGCTCCGATCTCACGCGTTCTCAAATTGAAAAATACGAGTCTGCGTTTAGATTAGAGATATGACTTTATGTAACGCCGTAATAGAGATAAATGTTAGAAAGCGCTATTGAGGTTTTACACAACACAAATAATGTTGTACAGTATAGGTACATTTTGTGTAAGTCAGTTTACTAAAATCTTGATATACGATCGGTGATTGTTTAAAAGCAATAGGTATGATAAATCGTCGAAAGAATAAAACAATAATGGAAAGCACAGCTCGTGTATACTGTATACATATTTAAAAACAAATTATTATTTCAGAAGTCTCACTTTAGTTTTTGTCGTTTATATTGTATTCGTGGTTTAATTATACTAGTTATTAAGTATGTCTTTAATAACGGTTTTTAAGTATACATATTACATATTGTATATACTTCGAGCATTGAAGTATTTACACTGTTATGTACTTATACGACGACGTTAATGATATATTTGCCCAGCACTACATCCCGCATGGTACATCTCCTTCATTATAATTATTATTATTTATTAATATACATATATGGTACGTACTATTATGTAGGTACTTATGTGCTGTGTCCCGATTTTTATTATGGATACGCTTTATACTGTACTCACTCATCACTTAAGTCATTAGTCAGCATGTATATAATTTACATAACAATTTTATGTACATATATATATATACCAGCGGTGGTTAATAATACTTGTGTGTACGCGATGTATCGCCGGCACACTCGAGTAATGCTTTCCGTTCACGATTTATCGAAACAGAAAAAAGAGAAAAAAAGAAAAAAGAAGGTCGTTTTATCCGGGCAAGGGGGCGGGTACATGGCGGATAAAATACGGGGACAGTTATACGCATATACGCGGGGGACCTCATATATCGATCGTAATGCAATATTGCGAGTCGGGCGACCCGAAGCACTTCCGTTAAACGTCTCGGGACACGGAACCAATATCATTATACGGTGCGTGTGTGTTGGGTGGAAACGCGATTCCGGGATCAGCCCGTTTCGTATTCATTTCCTCGTCGTACCCTCGCAGACCAACTAAATTATTAACCCGCGACGATAGGGTTTCACTCTCTGCCGTCGTGCGTGTGCGTCTTACCAATACGCGTATACCGCGTATACCAAACGTACGGTAGGTATGTGGATATACCGCTTTGCATTGAGCGTAGATGGGCGGTTCAGCGAGCGATGTTCAGCCCGTCGTGTCGCGGAAACGGTAGTTATGTCGTCGTATTTTAGTGCACTTCGCGTCATAGATTATATTATGTAATGTCAGCGTAAATAGGTAAACATTCAACCGCGCGCGTGTGTGGTAATAACACTCATCGGATATATTATATTATTTCGAAACTAGGACCGAACCGAAAGTGCAAAAGAAAGTAAGAGTGGTATTATTGTTCACACAGAGTCTCCTCGGGTGTCGGTTAAACAGGCAAAAAAAGTATATATTTTTTTAAAGTTTTCTGTTTAACATGCTTTCTATCAGGCACCGTGACAAGGAGTAAAGTTGCGAAATATCCCCTACAAGGTTGTTAAAAATTAGCGGTTTTGTCACTAACGTCAACGCATTTCAAAACTTGTCAAATTATGAAGTTTACGCCCAAGTAAAATAACAATAACCATAACAATAGGTAGGTACCTATTAATAATACAAACAATGTTACTTGTAAAATTAATGTTTATACCTAATATGTGTTGTATAATATTATTATAATATATAATGTACTGAATTAAAAAAGTGTCAAACTTTTATTGACTTAAACCGTATAATCACCAAGCTTTTAGACCAGAGTACAGACTTTAACCCTATATATATATATATTTGATCATTTCAGAATAGAGCGAGTACAAAACAGATTTTTATCCTATGCTGCCTTCAAATCAAAAATTAAACATCTCATACATGATTACTCACTCATTTCCTCTAATCTTCGAATCCCTTCTTTAGCCTCTCGACCATCATTTCATCTCTTCACTTCTTGAGGGATCTCTAGATTTTCCTGAATTGCTCTCTTCCATATCATTCCGTATTCCTACTCACTCTACTAGAAATCATTCCCTTTTTCAATTACCGTACCACCACACTTAATATGGAAAGTGTGGTGGACACTTACTTCACAGAATGTTACGTAGCCTCAACTCAGCCTTGTCTTTCACATTTTTGTTGCCTGATATTTATTTAACATATTATAAAGTTTCTTTTTCTCTTTGCTACTACTTATTCAACTGTTTTTGCTATATTAAGTTTACCAACAAATTATTGTACTTAAATTAATGCCTGCTTCGGAGTAAATCAATAAATAAATAAATCATTTCTGTCTTTCTAGATATTATATGCGCAGTTCGACTATCTCCTGTATAATAATCTTCGTCGGTTGGATGCATTGTCGGTGGTCACTATGTGTTACGTATACACACACACAAATAATATTTTACTATAGGTAGGTATATAATTTAACAGGCTAGGTTTCCATGCTAGTCACGACGGCCGGAAATAATAATACCTAATAATAATAATAAGAACCACGAAAAGCCTCTGATTATTGTTATTGTGCGTGCGTACACAGCAGTACATGAACATACATATATAGCATTATAGCTACATGCATTATATTATATATAGTGTTTGTGTATATGTATATAATGTGCATTTTGTGAGCGTGCGAAAACTCCGAGGCGCTTTCTGAATTTCAGTGATTACCGGAACACAATTAGGGCAGGGGGTTGAGCGAGTGGTGGTGGCTCATGGTGAAAAGAGGTAAGGGGGAGTTTTTTCTTTCTTAGTGAAAATGAAATTTGCCGCACACATGACACGAATTGACAACGTGGACCCTAGGGGGTGTGATATTCCAAGGGACTACGGGAGAGGCCGAGAGAAAAAGTTTTCGACCGCTCCACATAACCAAACAGACGTAAAAATTGGACGGGAGAGTGAGAGAGGGGTAAACACACTTCAGACAACTTTGCCCGGGTAGAACGCTAGCTGTATAGAGGAAAACCATGCGTGTTACATTAAACATCACTCAAGTAAAGCGTAAAAGTTTGGTGACCGTCGTCGTAATTGTAAGTCGCTTTAAGTCAAAATTCCTCGAATTCCTAAAGTTATATTTTATGAGGTTTTTTTTTGGAGGCTGTTTAAGAAAATTATAAAAATGTATTCACGAGGATAAAAAAATTGTTTCAAAGTACGACAAATATATTATCCTATAAACGTCTACAACGTTCTTTATGAATATAAAATGAAAAATATGACAGGAAATGTAAAGCTCCGTTATCTCGTAAATGCCATTTGGCACGTTCTCTTTCGTTTATTGACCAACCATGTGATAAATAATATAATATACAGATTAATATTAAACAACGGTTATAATTACAGTAAAAATGTAAAATAGGAATAATATGATTTATTTATGTTGATAAAAAAAGCATAATATTATGTTGTATTATTAATTATTCAAGGATAACAATTTCAAAAATCATTTAAATAATTTTATGATTTATAATTATTAAGTTTGTCTAAAACGATTCCCATTGATAAATAAATAAATAATTATTTCACATATTTTACGCATGCAGAAATAACATCATAATGTATAAAATATTTTGTGGTGATATTGCCAAGTGCAAAACGCGACATTTTCTTTGTGGGCGTGATTTTAATATGCATTTCAAAACTTAAATGTCATAATAAGAGTGTCATAAAAATATATATTTTTTATGAATTTGAGCGAACAATTATACTTAGTTAGATTATTTTTTATTTACATTGCCCTATATAAACAGAATAAGAAGTTGTTGGTTTAGTGGATATTATAAATTAAATATGAATAATATTCTTATTTTGACATGTACCAATGGAATATTTCCAACGATAAAAATATATTAAGCATGAACTTCTACTGTAGGTATGTGTACGGATCAAAGTGAAAAAGGTATTAAATACTTTTGTGTATATATTTCCCAAAAAAATAAAAATAAAACCACATAAAAATGCAAAAATGTATTAATAATTAAAATATAGTATGTTAAAAAAAGTTATGCTTACGCGTAATTTTAAATTCATTATTAATGAAAAATATAAATTATTTTGATCGTTGAAACTTGAAATGCGTATATACTATATTATTATATGCCCATTATATATATTATTATTTGTACCGTCATCCATCTGAATATAATAGTATGTAACACGGGCGATTACGTCGAAATAAATACAGTTTCATTAGTTGAAATACCTAATAAAAACCGAAGAGATTAACGTTGGAGGCAATGGTTTTAGTTTAAGTATATTGGATTGTCGTTGTACAATTGAATTTCACGCGCAATGTTTTCCGGATGAGTGAAATAAATGGATAGACAGAAGAAAACCAGTGTCGCATTACAATCATCCATTAGCAATGGACATGAACACTTTCGGGGTTTTTTTTTTAACATTGTTTTTTTTTTTTTTTATTAGATTTAAAATTATTTATTTAGCTTGTGTTTTTTCCCGTCTCGTTTTTAGGGTACACGACCCAACTCTACTCGGCAATGCATTCTGATTATCGGTTCGAAATGATCAATGGATTTTCCATTTTGTCATGCGTCAAACATTACATGCTGTGCCCTTCGATTTAATTTATAATTAGTTATATTTATAGTTATATTATTAGTTATAATTCACAGTTTTCATCAAAACAACACAATCGCAATGGTACCCATACTGTTGCTATATTTTAACAGTTGTTTTCCGAAATACTATAATCATACTATAATAATCCTTTAATACTGTCACCTGACCGTTCTGCTGTTATATAATAATAATATTATATACACTGTACATCATATAGTCATTCATCGTATGTCAGCCATGATTATTAACAACAAAAATATGCCATTATTATATTAACAACATCATTGGGCCCGTTTAAATGTTCGCAAAGGTCATCGCGGTGTACGTAATTTATTTTATTTTACTTCCAAGCATTTTTCAAAAAAAAAAAAATTTATTTCATATAGAAATTAATTCACCAGCAGTACTCGTATTTCTCCAAGTACTTGATAAAAAAGAAACACGATATTATTTAAATATATTATATTCAAAAGTGATGGAGAATAATCAGGTGTATTTTTCATATTAAATTACAATTGAACATAATGATATTCGGTACAATTTTCATTATCAGGTATGGTGTTATTAAAATAATAACAAAACACAAAATAAAATATAGTAAATTCTATGTCTGAATGATAGAGATGGACATACACATTATCGAGTAATAATAATAATAATAAAAAAAACCATAAAAGTTAGCAAAAAAAAGATTTTTATATATAAATAATTCACAAGTGGACGCTACTTTTTTCCCCCTTTATGGCTATTATACGGTAATTACTATTCCTTATGCTTGGGCGGATTTTCCATTAACGACCGGAAGGTAAAGAGGAAGTTTTTAGATGAAAACGTCTCCCGAGACGTAAAAATACGGAGAAAGAACTTACAGAATTCTTTACTGAAATAATAAAATTAAAAATTCATAGGTTAGAAGGGGAGTCATATATGTTTTTAATTTACTTCCGAAGTATCCTTATAATACGTTGGTATAGGATTATTTTATTAATATAGATGCAAAAAACCGGTATAGGTAGGTATACTAACCTTCATCAGAAACAAAATTACTATAATAATACCTACCTACCTACCTATATATTACTATACTATTTACCTACATAAAACTTTATGATATTAATATATTTGGATTCCATATTTTTTTTTTATTATTTAGAGCAACATGCTTGATTTTATTCAAATTAAATACATATTAAAATAATATAACTTTAATGAAAATATACTTCAATATAGTCCGAAGAGTGACCGTGTTTAAATTAATACAAATGGCCGCGGCGAGTTCATTATGCAAAACGAGAGACCAATGAGCGTCAGGACGAATATTATCACGTATGTAGGGTATATTCGTGTGTATTATAATCATACATCGGGCAGAGGTGAATAGATAGTTTTCGAAATCACTTAGGCCGTTGGTCATAATAATAAAATATAAAGGGCGGTAAGAGTTCATGAATATTCACACGTGTCAAGTGCGGACAATGCTAAAAATTGATTCGAAAAATGCCTAAAAGCAAACGCAGTCACGATTTCGCGGAGTTGTGGGTGGATGGGGATGGGTGAGGGCGAGGGTTGTTCGTTATTGTTTTTCACGGTCTGTCAGACCTTGCCTTCTGATAATAATGTATGATATACACCGTGGCCATCGACGGCGTATCAAAACTAAACATATTGTGCTATTATCGTTCACGTCAATTTAAAAACAATCACGTCATGATTCATAACAACATTAAACAAATATTAATAGGGAGGTCCACACACAAGTTTTAATCGAAAATCATTTTTGTTTTTACCGTATTTATTATAATATATTTCAGTTGAAAATATCCTATGGCATGAACAGTGTGCGCATGCGTATGCGCGTTTCAAATAATACAGTAAAACAAGTATAATATTCGTGTATACCAGTATTACTTCATTTGAAGTTGGTAGGTAGCGTGTAATTAAAATGCAGGAATAAAACAAACACAATTTGTTGTAACCACCATAATATTGTCACCACCAGATCTATCAATTTCACAAATACACTATTTTAGCCGTAGTAAAATTCAAAATGATGATTGATTAAGTATAATTTATGGAATATGGTATATTATAATATTTCAGTACTTGATACGTCATATTATATTATTGTATAGAAGCAAATAATAAGTCACACTCCGCGTAATCCGGTACCGGACAACCGAGTGAAATAATATCGACTATTATTCACTTATGTAATTTCAAACAATAGTTATATTATTATAATAATAGCTATTTTTGTTATTTACTTATGCTAGTACATTCATAACAATATTATTCATATGGAATGAATTTAAATTAAAAATACATAAAATACACAAATGAATTAGAAGTGATGGGCTTAAAACGGACATCGATTTATATACAATTGTATTATAATATTACTATACCGTTACAGTGGAAACTTTACAGATATGAATAATACTCGTTTTTGTCCACTGACGGTATAATTTTTAAGACAATACGTGTTAAGTGCATTATTAGTTATAACTACTAAATGACATCTACACTGGAGGTTTTATTAGGTATTCGGAGCTTATATACGAGTATAAAAAGTATATTATGCTATCGAGTGGTACTTTGATGTTTTATTTTTAGAATCAAAAATTATAGATATAATTTGGAAGTGATGTAATATTAAATACAATTTCAAAATTATATATAGTTTAATATTTAAAATACAACACATTATTGCGGATCACAGGTTTGACGGAAGTCTTGTCTTGTTGGTTACACGCCCATCGTTTTACCATCGCACACGATGCGAAGCAGAGTTCAAAACAATATATTTTACTATGAAGAATTTGTTTGTTGAAGTCAGTCTCCATCAAAACATTTTAGTTTCATTAAATCTAAATGTTTTTGAAGTTTCATTTCTAAACGTAGAACTATGTATGAGTAGGTACACTGAGAGTAGTTTTTACCTGAAGTTCAGTCAGGTATAGTGATTAACTTTAGAGAAACCTATGTAGTACATGGTAAATTTCCAAACTTTAAGGTTGCTAACTTTTAGATTTGCAGATGTTAAAAGTTTTATCAGAAAGGAACTTTGTTTATGGTTATATAATGTATATAATATACAAGACAGGATGTGTAATTGTGCTATTCATTATAAGAATACGGTAGGAACAATGTTAAGAGTATTGACAAATTGAAACAACTAGGTAGTTAGGTATATTAATAAATATATTAACTTAATTAAAGTAACATATTTTGTTTTATTCTTTAGATTATTAATATCAGTATAATATGAATATAATAGATACATAACTCAATAGCATAAGCATATAATATATTACGTTTCAATACTCATCAGTTCATCACTACTATATTAAATTTTAATTAAAAACTAAAATATAGTTTATGTTTAGTAAATGTTATAGGCATACATTCGGCAAAGCATATTTTTTATGTTCGAATATATTATGAATTCGAGATAGTTGTATTGTTGGAAATCACGGGAATCGAACGAAAAAAAAGAAAAATACTTATACACATGCGCGAGTTTTGCATTATACTCGGCTATTGACTGTAACGTATTCAAGTGGAAAACCCTATTTAACAGTGTCATTTCTTATCATGACAGATTCCTGGTATTGAATGGATGTGTATACGGAAGATTTTGTTTTTTACGTTCTTTTACGTTTTTTGAATACATTTTCATACAGTGCATGGAGGATGGCAGAGAAATGGGAAATAACTTTTCCATCGATAAGTTTTATTTTTTGCTACACTGGAACATATATATACAATTAGCTCGTTGTCGTTGTCATGTTGCCACGGGCAACTGTGACGGTGGTCCAGTGGGATAGGCTATTAGTTAATGGAGTCCCGAGGATTGTTGTGCAGAAGCTATTAAAGACGGGGAAAGACTTGGCAGCGAGATGAGGCGGAGAGACGTGTAAGTAAGGCCCTGGGGGGCCCTAAGCCGATTTAACAGCCAAACTCTGCAATTTCTATGCTGCTGAAAGGTGCACCCAACTGTATGCTTATATGAACGCGTTTGTGCGTGTATTAAGTCACCATAGGATTTTTCCATCAGATTTTTAAACACGTCAATTTAATTCAAGAATGTGACACGGATGATAGGTATTGGGTTTGAGGTAACTTTATTTCCACCCCCCAACCCCGCCGTTAAATAAAACTATTTCACTATAAACGTATTACTGCTGCCAGGCTATTAAGCTCCCAACCATAAAACAATAATTTAGAATAATGGTTCGAGTAGAAAAATAAAGTGGTAAAAAACAAGCCAGGACGAGATATGCAATATGCATGAACCAGAAACAAAATAATGTGTTTATATATACGAATTTTAGTCAATATCTTTCGTTCCACACGAGTAATATCATACGTTGTCCAGGGTTTACAAAATACGTCGATTTTTTTACGAGGTACTTCGTGGAATTTAGGGTTTTAAGAGATTTTCTGGTTTCACGCGAATTTTCAGATGTCCATAAGAATGTTAGGAAAAACCGATCACGTTTTCAGATAAAAAAATAAATATTTTTTTCCTTCCGAACCTACATTAAACTTTATGTACTTTTGGTTACTTCTTTTGTGAACAATACTTATACATAGATAGTTATAGGAAAAAATCTATTTTTTTTATTAAATAAATTAGTGAATATCAACTATAGAAAAATATATATTGGTTAAAATATATTGTAAAACTGTGAACTGAACTAAATTATAAAAACAGTTCTCATCAATAAATATATAAATATCGATTTAAGTTAAATCCAATAAAATTATCCTATTAGACTTTTATTGAACAGGAAATTATATATTAATTTATATGCACGTTTCTAAATATTATTAAAATCAGCTCAATAATGTTATGTACCTACCTATATTTCCTATTTATATTAATTTTATCATATGAATCGAACGGCAATATTATATCAGCTATATAATATAGTTACGCGGAATTCAACTGAAGCAAAATATTTATAATAAAATTACAATAATTGTATACATTAGTAATTATATATTTTGTTCATTGCTGATTAATTACAAACAATTTCTCACAAAGTTTAAATTATTTTAGCTTATGCATTGAACTGAGTTGGTTAAATGGAGATTTTATATTAACTCTATAGAATTAAAAAGTATATCGAGTTCTTTTTGTTAAAAAAAACTATTTTTGATAAATATAAACTGACAAATCCAGTTTTATTAATTTTCATTCAGATTTTGACAATTAATTTTAAAGTTATAAGTGTTTGTTTAAAGTTAAATTAAATTATTTATATAGTTGTAAAATTAACTTATAAAATTAAAATATGCTACTAAAAAAAATATATATATTATATTATATGATAAAACACGTTATACCTAGTTATTAAATTGAGTTTTTAATATATATAATATTGTACACTAACACTATTATTACAACTTTTTTTTTTTATAAGATAATAAAGGAAAAGCATTTAATTGTATTTTATATTGTTGGTTGTGTATAGATTTCAAAGGGTATATTTACATATAGAATATACAAAACTAAATCATTCATACAATTATTTCATAGTTACACAAAATCGTATATGACGATTTGGTAAATTAAATAGATAAAACATTGATTTTACTTATATTCTCCAATATAGGTATTAAAATAAAAGGTTTGTAAAAACTTTTCTGAAAGTAAATCGATTTAGGTTTTAAAAACAAAAAAATCAATCTAAACATTATAGATTTGGGATACATAATTATGCGTACTTAAAAAAAATGAGTAACTGTATCTATGTATATACGTGATGTTGTTGGGGGGGGGGAGGATCGCGTCCTGCGGGAAGGACGAAAATGTTAATTAAAAAGTTAAACTGAAAACTAATTGTTTGTCGGTTAAATGAGTTTTTTGCACTGTCTACCCTACTATTGTTGAACAACTTAAATTCAGTTAGAGAGGAAATCGATTTTGGGACAAATTAATTTTAAAGACAAAAATATTTTATGCTAAAACTCACTCTCTTTGTACTGTATCACGTTCTGGTGTTTTTCCGTGATCACCAGGCACCTTCTGCAGTCTTCTTCCCTGCAAAGAAAAAAAAACATAGAAATCAATATACTTATATATATGTATACACGTTTAACTTATTCCGCTCTTGTCTCGCACAAAAGTGATTAAAAATTCCGCTGACCAAAAAAAAAGAGTAATAACTCTTGATAAGTAAAACAATATTAGGCTAAATTGAATTCCCGACGCCATTATTGCCAGACCGTCAGCGGCTGTATAGCTGGTAACTGTGCGGAGAACAAATTTGGTTCTCCCCGTTCTCCCTTTTATGGCTAAAACTACTTTTTTCCACGTCCGTTTTGCGGTACTTAATTAAGAATTAATGAACGGTTGGCGGATCCCTCGTAAGACGTGGCCCGCCGGTTTCTGGGGGATAGACGTTTTTCCAAGGGTGTCGCCATGGAATGACTCGCCTGGGGCCCATAAAACATCCACTCCCCGGCCATCCGTTGCCTCGTATACACCTGTCGATGTCACCGAAATTTACTCCGTACGAGGACCGTCCGCCGTTTACACGAGACCAAGACCTTTTAATGAAAACCCATAATACGCTTTTAACACATGGGACACCAACACGCGCAGTCGTATAAAAGGGGATCGCAACAATTTAGAAAACTATTTGAATTTAATTTCGGATACGATCCACAACGTATAAGGATCTCCATACAAAACGGCCAAGGATACGAGTATACTATGTGGGCCATTATGTTTGTTTATAATGACGACAGAAAGTTTATAAAATTAAAATTGTGCAATGAAAAAAAAAACTGTTATCCGTAGAGTGATAAATAATTGTCAGTACATCATTTTGAAATTAAATTAACACATTTATATTCCACAGAACCATATCGGTTTTTTTTTTTTTAATACTAATAAATCAGTAGATCGATTCAGGGGTAATCAAGGATACAAATATTAAGATATCAATAGAAGCTTTCAATATTTTTGCTATAACAAAACAATCATACAATTTGCTGCTTTTCACTTTACATTTATAGTTAACACGTTCGGTGTAATAAATAGTAAAATAAATAATGGAAACATTTTATTATTAGATAATGTAAGTAGTGACAACAAGTACACAACCGATAATTCATAAAAAAAATATTAGATTTGCACAAATAACACACTTTGACACAATATTATAAAGTGTTTCAAAAGTCAAACAAACGCAGTCGAAGTACAGTAATGAATAAAACGAATATTAAGTTTGTAAAATTTAGTGCAATAAATTAATTAAAAATAAATCTAAACAAAATCATAATTATAACCTATACGAGTAAAACAATTTTTATTTAAGAAATATAAAGTATTTAAAATATCATGTTAAGTATAATACATTGTTAACTTTAAGCAGGTTTCAAAGTTTACAGATAACCATAGTAAATGGTTAATATTGTGTGCCACATTTTTAAATCATGGAGTTTTATACGATTTCTTACACTTTTAAGAAACTAATTAAAAAAATCAAAAGATTTTTTTAATGACGAACTAAATAAAATATCAAAACTAAAGACAGGTTTTCTTAAAATGTTTAAATTTATTTTAGGCACTAGATAATGAAAGCAGACAATAAGTCAAGAAATAATAAAAACGTCATTACAAAACCAATACAACACGCTACTTTGCACAGTATCGGAAATATATAGACAACTGTCATTTTTATTTGTGTAGGTAGATGCACTATGATAAGGATTAAAATAAACCTGTATAAAAACAGAACAACTACGATTTAATAATAGTATTCAGTATTTGTTTAAAGATTTAGATGCAAATCGTTGAAGCATCTCAAATAATTTATGTAAATCAAGTTTTATAGTTGACACCTGTTGGCTGTTTGAATATGCTATTCATTCATCAACTCTAATCTTTATAATGTAAATTCAAATAGCAATTTTATAAAATACGATAAAATATATACCTAATATAAGCCAAATAATTATTTAATTATATTATATAGTATAATATTATGTACATTTACATTATTTATATTAACTGCATATTATATTACTATAATGTATACATAGAGAGAAAATATTATTTTTACGTAACTACGTAAGCATACATAACGAGTAAGTATGAGCACATATTATATTTTTTACTTTGAATATACAATTTGAGAAATTGAGAAATGTCAAGAACTTATTCCAAATTTTAAAATCCTTTTATATCTCATATTATTTTAGCTTAGATGTTACAAGTGGAATTGTGTAACTCGAAATATATGATATAACTTGCATCCCGACTTGCATTAAACAGTTTATGTATAGATACTATTGTAAAAAGATAACTATACATATTGTATATATTTAAAATATTTCATTCGGAATTTGAATTTCTATGTCACAGATGTAAACAATTTTCTTTTCAGATTTATTTACAGTACAGCTCTATATAATAATATAGTCAATACCTATGTTATTAGTATTAATATTAGTTATATATCATTGAAACTACGTTATTTTATTTGTTCTTCGAATCGTCAAAATATAATATGACCTATATGCATCGACATACCTACAATCTACACATATAATATAATATAAGTAAGCGTGGGCGTTTACATAAGACGTAGATCTTCTTTAATATTATGATGTTTGTCTTTATTTCATATATATATATACTCATATTTATCTTGCAGTAGCGGGAAAAAATGAAGAACAGGTACATTTAGACCGAAAGAAATAACTAAAAATACATACATATATAGGACAAATAGGTATATGTATATATTAGGTAATATCAACGATTTCTTCGGGGCAATAAAAGATATTTTATCCGATATGTATTTCTCAACAGGCACAGATTTGACTTTTTCTAGATTCCGAATAAATATAATAAAATAACCATTTAAATGAATATCCCAAGAATATTTTATGCACAGCTATACTTGATCCGATTACGGTACGTTTTTGCGGATTAAACTTCTCGTGTCATAACATCATACGTGTACCGAATCGCATTAAACGTTTTAATGGGACGCAGTGGCGTGTGCAGAGAATACATATGCGCTAAAAAAATAAATAAAACAAACACCTTACGGCCGGCGGTTGATCGGCGAGGAATCATTCTGAAAAATCGTATAATATTCCATAGGCGTTGTTCTACAATTATTTTGTCATATTTTACAAATAATATTATGACGATTCGTGATAAGCACGTAAATATAGTTGAGAACGAGGATTATATATTTTTTTCAATAGAAACATTAAGCATATTCTGTATAGGATTGATTTTCAATAATAGTTTGAAATTTGTTTTATAAATTGGAAATAATCGAAACACCAGAGTAAATTTCCTCGTCGCGTGCGACTGGAGTCATCACAATTTGGTCAGTCATTATTTATAAAATATGTTTTTATATTTTATATACTATATGGTTGTATGTACGACGTATGATAATCCCGATGACACCTTGTAAATCCTTTAAACATATTCGGTGCATTTTTGATTTTATATTTCGACGAAAGCTGATTGCAAGCGGTACACTTCGATGAGCTATACATATCTGTGGCTCTGAAAAACTGCGATTATTTTAGCAGAGGTTTAAATCCGTCCCGTGTGGACACTGACAACACTTTATTATGAAACCGACTATACCAATAATTGTTATTATTCCCGGGGGCTTCGAGGGAGCCGCTACAAACATTCGGCCCCTCTGCAATAATATAGACACGCATATATTATAATAATATACAACAATATTATATTCGCGTGCAGATCGATATAAAAACAGGTATATATATTCAACTTTTACGGGTTTTTTCTTGTCGGTATCAACCGTTTGTAAAAAATAAAAGTCCATTTAATTCTGCATTTTTTTTTTCAATCGACAATATCGTAAATCAGTAAGGTGGTCGACCGGTTTAAAATAAAAACAGTGTACATACACACACACACATGCGCGTACGCACCTCCACTAACAGTGGTGTATATAGATATATATTAAGTTACTCGTACTGCTACACCGGAATAATACAACGACAAACCTGGTGTCGTTTTTATCCCAGAGTCGCATTCAATATATATATATATATATATATATATATATATATATATATGTATAAATGTGTGTATATGTATATGTATATATGGAACCCACCACGGTCCGACGTAAAGCGCTGGACAGTTTCCAACGGCGACCGATGGCCTGCAATGGCGGCAAGGTTAATTTATCACCATTTATACACACATACACACGTTCGCACAAAGTGTATACATTGCACCGATCGATCGGAAAAAGCTTTAGAGCTGACGAAAGCTTTCTCCGTACATATGTGTGTGTGTGTGTGTGTATGTACATAGTGAAATATCTACGCCGATTACGACGACGGCGATGTACCCCGCCCAGCGCACAATGGGTACTCGCGACGTGATAGCGGCCACGGGGAAATGAGCGGAGAAGGCGGATGAACGATTCTCGACTATTTCTGTTTGACGTCGTGTGTTGCGTATATATATATATATATATAGGACTCTGATGCCGCGGGGGCGGGCGAGCGAGAAGACGGGACGCGGCGGGTAGAAATGGGACGAGGGCTTCGGGACGGAGAGAATATAGGCGGAGGAATACCCGACAGTGGTTTTTACCAGAGATCTCAATCCCGAAACGTAAAGACAAATGACAGACGGTTACGGACGACAACGCCGTCGTTTCCAAAGTCCGGAACCAACTGAGAAGAAAAAAAAAACACGAATAAAAATGGCTGTTGGGTCATTCTTATTCCGTGACATAGCCTCCACCCATCTAGAAAGGGTGAGCGAAAAATACGAGTACTCCTCCTCTGAAATCCATTATTTGCGGTACTCTGCAGGATATTTTTATCGGTGTTCAATGTTTTCGAGTCGAAAGCCCACCGGGGTAGATGACTTTGTATCCACCTGTTGTTGGGCGGTTCGTGTATACCTCTTCAAACTTTTCCGACAAACTTGACAACCCAACACATTATAAGTCACAGGAAAATTAAATCGTATAAATGACTTTGGGCTATAGAAAATACAAAATATTATATTATGTGTACGCTGTACGCTGCACATTTACGTACAAGCAAAGCGACATTTATGTTCAACGAATATTATACTAGCAATTATAAAGATAAAAGATAGGAATTCAAAATGTAAATTATATATTTTGTACGACATTATTTTATGTATGAACAATGAAATGTTCGCTACAATGGGTAAGAACAACACGTTTACCTCAACGTTTACTATATGAGCGCGGTTTACAACTTTTATTTAATATAATAATAATATGTATAATAATATTTTTTTATTTAAATGTAATGTGGTACGTGGGTCCAACACCCACGCAGTGCTGTATTTTATCTGTTTTTAAAATTCAGAACCATACTAGGAATAAAATATCTCAGAATATATTATATATAGGTTGCAATGATATTATTTTTTTCTGTTGACGATTTACTTTTCGGGTATATTTTAAGATAGCTTTGAAATTAGTGACATGTAGTGTAGAAATGGAGAGAGAATGAAATGAGAATATAGTGTCAACATGGTCAGTATGTATCCTCCCCGGATCTTATCTATAGTTATTTTTCCCTAAGCAAAATTATTTACAACAACAAATATAATTTTATTATGAAAAACCTCATTGAACAATTTAAGTAATTGCCTCTTTCATTTATTCATATTTTAAGAATTATGTTTCACACGTTTTGTTTACACAACGAAATAAACATTTCAGTTAGCTAGATGTTTCCTTATTAATTTAACGTCTCAGTTATAACATTCAATGTCTAAAAGTCAAGACTCTTGGGAAATTAAGTAACATTTCCAGAAAATAACAGTTTACAAAATTGAAATTTTATAATAACAATTTTCAGAGATTCAAGATTAAAAATGAATAGTGCACTATAACATTCTCTGTTTGTAACAGAGCTTTGATTGATACAAACACCACACATTTTTAACATTTAAATAATAATTATCATATAATATATTTCGAATACGTATTAAAAGTTTTTTAGATATTTGTTATTACTTATTACAATAGTTTCACATGGTGATATATATTATATATATATTGTTTTAAATTATTCAGTAAATCGTTAAAGGAAAAAAACCCACTGTGCCGGTATAACTACCCTCTATTTTCAACGAATAATAGGTACGAGTAGTATAAGTTCTTCAAGCATATATTTATAAATAATCATATTGGTGAAGGCAAACACGAGTCTTCTGTATAATATGTAATTCATATTTTTACATTTTTTGCTTCAACCTTCTTTATAATAACATATTCTTAACCGCTATCCCCGAATGTACCTAATTAATTTAATGGACATTTCCCCTCTTAAACTCCTCCCATTTCATTCTTGTATATTATCCTTGAAACGTATAATATACCTATTATGCTATATATACACTTATGTACGCATAAAACACTAGGGACAAACACAATAATGATATTGCGCGGCTGTACAAACACATAATATTAGGGTTAGGGGACAAATGCGATATTTTTGATATTAATATTGTCGACCCGGACAGGCACACAGTACGCGCGTGCTCCTTTATTTTTATTTTTTCCCCCAACCATTATTTTTTTTTTTTTGTTCACGGTTATATTTAACGTTTCGTGCCAAACAGCATTTCCCAGTGAATTAAACGGGGAAAACCTACACGGGTTATCATTACAGAAGAACATCACGCGAGAAGAGACAAATGGAGTGATACTCCCGGGACCATTCCCACGTTTAATCACTAGGAATAATAATGAAGTGAACACGAATACTATAGCTTGTAGGGCGCACGGAATGCCTAAGATTTATGACGATTATTTTCACTAAAACGTACTATAGAAAATTGTGTGCAACAAGACCGGGAGATCGAGTTTTGGATATTGTGTAACAAATAACAATCATTATCAAAAGTCCGTCTCATATAATCAAATTATAATAAATTGATTGGAAAACAAAATGTTTTTTAAACATTTTATAGCGTACAAGCCATTAAATTATATTATAAATATATAATATGGTATACACTATACGTAAATGTATATTATATTACGTTGTAGGGCGAGATGAAATTGTCTAGAAATTATTAATAAAGTCGGACATTGGCAGACAATGTTGAATAATCTATAATTTATTAACATTGACGTAGGTAGCTATATTAAGAATTTAAACAATAAGCTAGATTACGTTATTAGCTTTTGTTATTTTCGTTCATATAATATCAACTACAGTAAATGTATATTACACGTTAAAAGCTCGAATTTCTATCGAAAATGATTTTTAAGCACTTTATAAGCCTCGCATACGTTAATAATGTAATAAGTAATAACTTATAATAAAGTTTAAGAAAATTAGAGATGTACAAAATTAGTCTGTGGTTTATTACCAAACATAGATTTTCATGATATTATATTGCATATTATTATTATATACATTATTTCTAAATTCTACAGGAAAGTTATAACGGACGATTTCGATATATTTTTTTGTAGTATAAATTCGTAAACGTATAGTTACGCATGCTACCTGGAAATCTGATGCAAGCTATTCATTTTACCGACTTTTTATCAGACATTTTTTGTAACCAAACATTTATATAAAGTCCATATATATTATACAGAGTTATGCTTATGACTGGTGTATAATATAGTAAAGTAGAATTAACGGTGCACCGGGCTTTGGCCAGTCGTAAATCTTAGCGACACCTCTGCCCCAGACCCTTCGGACAAATTATTAGACTTACTTTTCTCGAGATAGGGATAAACCTTTACCTTTAATTTGCATTCGGACACCATCGTGCCTATGGCATCGTATTTCTCCCTAATTCGGATTATCACGTTCCCCAGGAGTGAGATTTATGACCACGTTTTCAAAATGTAATGAAAAAATTTTACTTGCATATGCTTTAGTTGTAAAATAAAATGATATTTGTGTTTGAAAAAAATACGATTTTACATTGTATAGGGACCTACATCACTGAACATATTTGTGGGATAGCGCATTGAAAAGTTATAAAAATAATCTTTATTAACAATGATTCAAAAAAAGTACAAGAATATAATTCAAAAATCATATATATTGTACCTAAGTAGAATTATTATGTAAGGTACTAGATATTTTTCATCTGCAAGGAAAATTGAGGAATCATAGATATATTTTGGGTATAGTACAGTGCAGTGTAAAAATATTTAATAACATGCTACATTTTGTTAGGAATTTTATTTATTTGTTGTTTTATTTTTATTGTTGATTTCCGTTTCTATGGCAATAGACTAAGAGTTACAAAAATGGGTTAGAAAAATAAGTTGTACCCAGCCAAAAAATATATATCTATGCTAAAAATATATGTAAATAGTTTTTTGATATTGTTGCCAATATATATATATATATATATATGGGTATATTATATGCGAGTATATAATATATAATTTATTACTATTATATAATATAATAATATTATATAAAACAATAATTATTATTTTAAGCATATTAAACTAATTTAATGAATATACTATGGCTGTAGATCCGAATTAAATATTATAATACACTTTTTAAATTTGCAAATAAAATTAAAAATAAACAGTTTCGGAACCCATTAAATATAAAATAATTTATATCATTAATTACGTATTGATGTCAGTTTGTAACCACGGTTTCGTCTACTTTGTTTATGTCCAAATATATCAGCTTAACTCAAAGGGTTATCTCGCAAACAAAATGTTGAGGGTATGGCCAGCTGAGGAATCGATTGCTGCTGCATGGGGTCACGTATTTCTAAGTGTCGCGTGTTTATTGACCCGGCAGTTTGGGAAAGCCCCAAAAAGCCGAAGTCCCGGCATCTTTACTTATTCACAATATCCCAGGGACACAAGATAAATATTTCAAAGTTCCGTTTTGTCAATCCCTATTCACCACTCTACCATCGCCATCCTCCCTCTATGTTAAGTCGCAATGCATATTCCTAAACCTTAATATAACTTTTACAAGATTAAACGTTAGGGTTGTGGTGACAAATCGGGCATGTCTTTAACATTTGGTGCCACAAACTTTCAAACCAGTAATGATCCTGCATCAATTCAAAATGCATATATATATATATATATATATATGAGTATAAGAGATGGGTTATTGGTACCCGTGTGATTAGGAAGGGGATCTTGAGATTAATCGGGCCCGATTACTCGTCAATCCATCAGTACATCGTATGGGGTAACATCTGATGATGATGATTTAGTTTTCAAAACAGCACATGTCGTTTGCTCCCTATAGTCTTTGCGTACCACTACGCATTTCGGCTGGGAATAATTATCTTCACTAAATAATTGAAACGTGAACTTGAATTACTTCAAATAATATTATATTTATATATTAAGTTTTAACTAACTAATTAAAGTTATAAATTAACAATTTTGATTATTATATCTTACCACAATATGCCTAATTTTAAATTCGTTTAAGTTTTAATTACTTTATAAATGGTACGAAATCGATCAGCCCTCTTAAAACGAATGGGTACGGGGATAGATAGGATTGATTGTCGAACCGAACGAAAATAAATATCTGTTATTTCATTCAAATTCTGGTATAATGTAACGATATAATAATTGCTCAGTAAAATAAATTGAAACATCAAAAGGAATTAAGGAATATAAAATAATATAAGAAACTTTCGAAAATCAAATTCACTAGATATTAATAGAATTAAGCGCGACGTAGAAAACTGCCTTATGAGAACATGCAAAATAGAGAGTCACGGACAGAGAAAGAACACTGGAATACACAACCGAACCACAAGCGTTTTAGTTTAACCCCGGGGCACTGTGTCTGTCGGCTCACGCGTTATCGTTTGACTTTACTGCGTAATTCCGTTTGTGAACTCCAAACGCGCGCACACCGAGAAACTCGATAAGCTCCTTTTGTAGCTTATCGAGTTCTAACGATTTACCGCCACCCCGTTGTGTAGGGAGCGGAGGTTACGTCGCTTTGCGTATCTGGAGAGCACCAGATTACTATTCAAGCAGATGCGAATTGTGGAAATCGCAGACTGGAGGTGAACAAATATTCGTCATTTAAATAATCCTCGGCTTTTCCATACGGAAGTAACACATTTGAAACGGATAGAAAGATTAACCCACTAATATCGGCTTACTGACACTAATTTGGATAACAACAAAAAATTTGTGAAATAAGCATGATAAATATATCAAATTGTTTGTATCACGAAAAAACGACTTTCTAATCCATAATACGATTTAGTTATTTATGAATTTCGGTTATCGGTAATTTACATTGATTTAATCCAATAAAATAATTTTTTTAAATATCGATAAGTACATATAGTAGTATATTTTATCAATATTTATCAGAATATACTGCAAGTTATTTGATATCATATCAAATTAAATCATGTGATAATCATTTGTATATATTCCTGAAAAAGCTCTAATATAACAACTTATTAATTTACATGTATGAGTGCAAGCGTTTTCTACCAGTTGAAAGGAACAACGGATCCTTTGTTTGGAAAATGGGATAACAAAACCGTTTCGGTAGCCTCAAGTGGAAGTAATTGTGGTTGAACAGATTTCCCGGGGGGATGAAGAAGAGGAGAGAAGAGACGAAGCTTAAACAAAAGACAAGAGAGAGGCATGATGAGTTCACCCAGGGGATCCTGCGCCTTTTTAACGGTATGACGTACTAGAGTCACTCTGGTTCCTCTTCAACGACTATTCGCCTGCACGATGGCCACTCAAGGGAGTATGGTATTAGTTGTATAGAAAATAAATCAAACATCGATTTACTCGAAGAATAACTATGCATACTATACATTTAAAATCTAGGTATCTACGTAAGCATAAAAAATAAATCAACTAAAACAAAGTAAAACCATTGAAGTTTGCGCGTGAAAATTTAGTGCAAAAAATAACCGGTAAAATTTTTGAGGCACTAACAATAGAATTTTATTGCGGTCTCTTATAACACATTTCCTCTGGTTGGTATTGTTACTACAGAAGAAGAGCTACAGAAAGTTTTCCACCCTCTCGTAGACAGCTTACAACTTCTGCCATAAAAGAAAACGATTTCAGAATTTCGATACTCACAGAAAAAAGGCAACCCCCATCCGCCTTTGGAATGTTTATAATTCTTTTGTATAAGCCAAATAATAATTTATGCTCATAAACATACACAGTACAAACCACAAAAGAAAACTCAAAAATTCTTTAACTCCCCATTATATATATAAAAAAAAACCTTTAGTGCCCCTTTTCACTTGACGAGACAAAGCCCTTAAAAATAACCAAATACAGCTTTTGAAAGTTTACCTAAGCAATATAAATATATTAACAAATCGTTTGCTAAAAAAAAAAAATCACGCCGGAACGCAGCAATTGAATACAGTTCTCAACGTCCGGTCGACGGACGGGGTGTCCAGTCGAACAATAATGATGGCAATGCGGAAAGTACAGGCCATACAGTAGCATATATACATGTACACACAATAGGAAAACTTGAAGGCAAAACGGTACAAAACGTACGGTGACATTAAAAGACCATTCACGTGTGCACCGGACAACGGGGAAAAAACGCGTCTGCAGAGCCTCGCCTCGGGTTTCTCGTTTCCCTCGAGGATACCGATATATATAACAAATTTATTTCTATACAGGAAATCGTTAAAACCCTCCCCACGACCATTATCGGTTCCGCATATTATACACTGTAGCAACAGCATAGAGCATACGGTATATATGCTCGATGACGCGGTTTATAAGATAAAACTTATGTACTCGCATAATTTCGTTTGCGCCGATTTTACATGAACCCAAATCGCATTAAAACGAACTATAGGTAACCTATACGAAATATACCTGTACGTTTTGTTGGTAATAGTAACGTATATCATTTTTCTCTCTATAATAATGTTATACATAGTTTACTATAAGTATAGGTACTTACATAAGTAATACATAATATCATACGCGTGTTCTAATAATTTATTATTTTTTAATTTAATCGAATTATGAATAATTTTAGTAACGCTTATTGTATAAACGGTTACTCATATTTTTAAAGCCCATTAACATTATTCATGTACTGTGGATTTAGCTATAATAACTATAATTGTAATCTTGAGTTTACCAGATTATCACCATGGTCATGGCTATATAGTATTAATATCGATATTTTCTTTTAGCGTACATTAAAATATTTTTTAAATTTTTTTAAATGTCATTAGATATTAAATCGATGGCGTAGCGCACAAGTGTGATAAGTGACATTTTTTTGAAAAATGAGTTAAGTGCATAATCAATTTAATCATACAATTCTGCACATTATGCCCAAACGTTGTAAGTGAATAGTTCATTATTTACTCCGATAGATGTCGTACAGTTCGTTACATTTTTGAATTTGTTATGACATCTCAAACTTAAAAATCGTTCTCCTGAACAATTACGAAAATGTCACTTATCACACTTGTGCGCTACGCCATCGAAATTATCATCATATAAACGAAAAAGGGATAAATAATACATTTAAACATACCACACATTATGGACACAAGTACATAACTATATAATATGTGTACATCATATATTTAGTTATAGGTACCTATGTATAGTATAATAAGAGTATCATTTTAAAAACATTTTTAATGTAACGTTCGTATAACGAAACGTTAAAAAAACACTTGAGGTAAAAGTTAAATTTTGCAAGTGATATTACTGCAGCGCAAAATTAATTACGTCGAGAGCGATGTTTAAGGGACAAGTGATGAGTTATATGCGGTTCATTCATTATTATTGAATGTTCGTCCCCGTCAACGTGCACGTGAATACTTAAGTATTCCCTCCCCACTGGCAAGTATACAAGACTACATCAAGTAATCTTCGTATATATACTGTTATAATGGCTCATGTTTGGTTAATAGTTTAGCTATAAATCGCAGGTCTAAGCACATTGACAGATTTATGGCATTCTAGTTTCATACAAGGTTCTTACTCTTGAATTATTGTTGGTTACTGGTTCAGATGCTCTCCTCTCTCGATATAGTAGCTCAAGACCTGTCTATTCCCAAATACCTCTAATACCATCGTTATTATTAGAAATATTTTGGTAACATTTTGTAGGTATATAGGAAACTACATATGCTGTCTATCAAAATCCCAGGCGGTTTTGTTGTTATATCGAGCTTAATAGAAAAATGGATATGTAAGATATTATTACCTTTCCCAAAATGGATTTAATGTTTAAAGCCACTTTGAAATGTCCAAGCTAATAACTGTGGAGCAATAAGAGCACACGCGTTGCTGGAATAGACTTAGCCCGGTGATATAAATTGTTGGAAGCTGCCATCCAGTAACAAATAGGAACGTATTAATTAAAAATAACGCAGAAGCTAAAATCGGAAGGGTGAAACCACCGCAAAAAGAAGAACGTTTAATCAGCTTAATGCAACGGACACTTTTCAACCAGACACAGACTCATCATTCTCCACAAATATACAGTTATATATTATCATTTTATTCAACAGTAAAGGTTGTTTTCTATATAACTTACGCAGCAACGCTGCATTGATTTTGAACAAAACTGATTAGGTATAGTATATTATATACAAGGAAAATTAAAAGGTAATTATGTCGTAAATGTAATTAAATAGAATCAACAATTATTTAAAATTTAAATACCTAGGTTGTAGGTATATATTATTATAATTTTTAACAAATTAATTTCCTGAAATATTATTTTATTAAAATGTGTATTCTTTATTTCTATATATAAGGTTTAGTAGAAACTATTTTAATATAAGTAAAATAACTGAATTGCGTTCATTGGTTATTTTAGATTAAATTTTTAACGCACGAGTGGGAATCGGTGAAATTGCGTGGACGATTACTAATAATTTTCAATCAAGTTTTTTTTAACGAAAAAAAGAACATTCTTGCTTATGAGTTCGTACTTCAAAGTATAGGTACCCTATATAGTATATACATCTATTTATTTGTGAGTGAACAGAAATAATTGGGTGTATATAAAAGCAGCTTAACCATATATTTTTCTATTTAATTGATCTACTTTTTTTTTTTAATGAAACCCCATTGATGTGCTTTGTTCATCTACGTACCTCTCTACACCATATACACACACAAGTTGCAGTTATCTGCCGGTTGACCACTTCACTAATCACGCGAAGCGTACCGGACCCGAAACGGTTTCACGCCATCGGAATGCTAGCCATGTTTACTCACTGAATTAGCTGCCGAATAGACCTCTACAACGGTCGTGTTTCACCGTTGTTATGACGGCGCGACGTCCACAATGTTTGTTCATTTGATATTCCATACGGCATACCGAATATCGGCACCTTTCGGACGTCGGCGGATTAATTAGCCGCATGCCACGTGTCGGGAATACAACAATTTCACATAGAATGCACCACGCACAGACTCTGGGGGAATTATTGTTATTATATATACACGCACACGAGCACATCTGTACGCAATATATATTATATTATGCATGTATAGAAACAGGAGGCAACTACGATACGATACTACGGTAGGAGTGGCGGTAGTTGTGTGCCAGACGCGCGTGATCGTCTTTCTCGTTGTCGTCGCCACCGCCACCGCAGTTTCCGTATAACGATACTACGACACCGGATACTGCGATGAATATTAAATCACGACATTAATATTACGATCGGTTGGTAGGTAATTCAGACAGTGGTCTACACCGGTCCACGAAGCCTTACCGGAGACCAAAGTAACCAAAAGGTTATTATTATCTTACGTACAATGTTGTTATTGTGTGTGGTGGGCGTTTCGCCGAAAGCCCAGTAGCACATCTAGAACGAACAAACACGAGCAGCAGAACTTGCGGGTATACTCCAACTTCAGATCCGTCCAAAATCTCTCGCATCATCAAGTGTTTCGACTACATTTCAAAACTTTTTATTGTTCTCGAAAAGGGACTCGGCGATGATAATCACTGCATAGTTGCTTTCGAACTTTACAGTTCGAGAATAATTGACATTTCGTATAAGAACATAATATATATTGTTGTGTTTAAATGTACTGTACATAAATAAACAATGTAATCGGTAAACGACGAATCATCGTTTTAAGCGATATATTTCAGGCCGTTAAATTGTGTCACACGACGGATGATTGGTAGTGGTGCGCTAAGGAGATAATTAACTATTAAGCAACCATTTTAATTATATACGACTACTTAAATACAAATGGTTTTTTAAAAATGAAATGTATTATTTTACCGAGTTTTAGCAGATCATCTATTATTAAAGCGATATATTTTAAACACTTGATCTACTGCAGTGAAACCATTTAAATCATTGCGAAACTGGGAACATATTATTTAAACTCCAGTTGAATACCATATTCAATCCGTTACTCGCATGTCATCATGCATTTTTTAATTACTCTTAAAATGTTCATAAGGTAGAATAATATGGTTACCTATATACATATTATTTGACTGCGTATTCACCAGCTTCCAAATTGCTAATGGATTTTCAGAGTCTTTCAACTAAGGCTGTTTCACTAACTATGATGTGGTTGGAGGGTTTTAAACCTATTTTGTTTTTTATGCAGTCAATCGATTTTTTGAGCCGTGCAAAATAATGATGAAAAAAACGACCGGGCGTTCCGGAATAATTGATAAAAAAAATCTGTTACACATTTTGGTTATACAGATTTTTCCCCCCACTAATTGTTAATTTAATAAAAATAGATTTCACGATTTTACGCACGGTGAATCGCAAAAATTGCCAGTAAATTGCCGGAAATAATATGCGTTTGTTAACAAAGTAGGTACAAAAAAAAAATCTTTAAAAGATATTTAAGCGAATTTCATTAAGCTTAATTTTTTTTATAGAAATTGAAAAGAAATCAGGCATTTAGCTATTTAGATACATATTAACAATATACATATATTTAAGGATAGGATTGTTTTATTTAAATATATAGATAGGTGGTAGTTAGGTATAAATGTATACTATGACATAAATTGAAGATATTGTTGAAACAACTTTCGTTTTATAAAAACTATTATAAATATAATATATAGGCATAAATCTAAATTAAGCTTATTGTTTTTAACTACCTACATACAATTATACCTACATGGTTATTGGTTAGGTAAAATTATTATTTCAATTTCATCTCAAATATATATTTATATATTACCTATTATACAGGTTATACCTACTTATAATGTACATAAATATTACAACAAGTGGATTTATTTATGTTAAGATATATATTACCGAAATAACATGTTAATATTGAGCATATAACAATATAATGTCTCAGAAATGGGAAGTTTATCATAAAAGGTTGTCTTGACAACCGGGCCCCAGTAAATTTATAATGAGCAACGTAACTGATTACAAATTTACGCTACTCAGGATTAAAGGAATAACTCCTTCCTACCCTATTAAAGTACAGGTAAAAGATAGGTAAAGAAAAATTCCAAACGCTAGGGTTGGAAAGGAGTTGAACCATGAGAGCGGGTGATGTTTTTAGCAATATACAAGTCAGATCAGCTCGAATATTAAATTCCTATGTAGGGAGCAAGGAATTCTTGGATTAACTAAGGGAAGTATAAGGAGGTGGTAAGTTTGGCAAGCTCTTTTGACGAAAGATGGCTTAAACATCAGTTTATTCATCCACACTCACTCTATCGACCGGTATACAACGTAATTCATTTCCACCTGCCATGAAACCTGTAAGTACTTGTATTAGAAACTAAAACTTTTTCAACTCATTTCGATGTTGTTAAAGTGCAATAAATAATATTAACTAGATAGTCATTAAATTGTTAAAAATGTATGAATGCAGCTTTGTAGATTTTAAGCATATTAGTAACACATTTTTTTTTGATAAGTAATAATTGTATAGAAAATAATATTTATAAATACCTATACGACTTATAGTAACTTCTTAAATATTAAGAACAAATTAATTAATGTAATAGGTACTTAAAACGTTGGAATTGATTGGTTATAACTTATAATTGTAATTCATATACAATATATATAATATATATTATATTGTAATAATTAACTAATAAAAAATAAAACACTAATCTGTAGATTATAGATACAATGATTATTTTTTTTTTGTATAGTTGACATATATTGGAATCTTTCTATATTATCCGTCAGAGAACTTTAATACTTAGATTTAATAAAGAAAAAAAGATTGTCTGAAATTAGTTCAGAAGAATGTGTAATTTAAATCTGTATTTAATCAAGCTGTTTCTAGAAAAAAGTGTATGCAATAAACGAATAAACAGTAAACTATGAATGAATTATATTTGATATTTTATTAATGAAACATTAAAAATCATCCTAAAGCTTGAAACTCTTGCACTTATTTATTTTTAAAACATAAATAAATAAGCAATATTATTTTTTAATATCTTGTTTTTATTGTGAATTTGAAGAGAAAA
This sequence comes from Macrosiphum euphorbiae, assembly GCA_949089665.1. NCBI lineage: Eukaryota > Metazoa > Arthropoda > Insecta > Hemiptera > Aphididae > Macrosiphum > Macrosiphum euphorbiae. The sequence continues at coordinate 25,176,955 of CARXXK010000001.1, forward strand.
TAATATATTTATTATTTATAATGGCCTTATGTATGTAAGTTAATATTTATATATTCATAATATATTGAATTTAAAAAAAATATTTTAAACAAAGTTTATAGTTAATTTATTTGATTAAAAATATGATTCAAGTATTACATTGGAATTTAGATGTTATAATAACATTTCCTAGTCAAGAAAATAATGAATTCCGAAAACACGGACATTTTGTTTATGAAACTTTGATGTTCAGATTTCATACCTAGTTATACCAATGTATTAAAAATGTAAAAGTTCTTCTTCAGTGACTCTATATTAAGTCAATAACATATCTCAAAAAGTAGAAACAAACAAACTAGACACTGTCATATTTGAAACATCGAATATGTATTTCAATTTGCAGCCAGAAAAGGGATCTCATTTTACCGACTACCTCTCTTTTTCCCCACATCGCAATAACATTGGCTACCGTGTGCAAATGAACTTACGTATAGGAACCTTTGAAGTTTTTTTTCACCTCAGAAATGACCTTCCATTAATGGCATTTCTGTGCACGCGTAAGCTTTACCATGTTTTTTTTTCGGTCGAAGGGTGTATTACTCCACGAGGAGTGGCAAAGAGGGTTTAATAACCTTCAGAATACATTCGGCCACTGACAGTCAGTTTCACGTGCATGCAGAGCCAAAGAAATAGCGTTGGAGTTTTTTTTTAAAGTTTTTGACGCGGTATATACCACCCGTCGACATATGGTTTACTTTAGCAATGGTAAGCTATTTTTCTTCATATGTTCTACGCCTCTACTAGTCAAAACTCAAAACTTTTTGATTTCAGCTCTTTAAAAATAATGGGTACCTATAACAGATTTGATTATTGTTTTCAGTTCAACATACACAAACTTATTTAAATAAAATATATGTTGAAGTATTATGACATATTAAAATTAAAATGTTTGAGGCAATGATAAAATCAACTGAGTAACTAAATCGACTATATTAATCTGCAATACACAATATTTTTTTTTCAGGCAAATAAGAATGTTTAATAATATACCTACCACTTCAGTAGATTAAAATATATTATTAAATATTTGGTCGAGGTAATAGTCGTATTGAGATTAAAATTAACTGTTTAAAAATGTAACTTATTTATGTTGAATTTATTCATTCAACTATAGTATCTAGTTAACTGAAAAAAATCTATTAATAATAAATTAAAATTATACACAATACTTGTCTAAAACCTGAAAAGTGTAATATTGTGGGTTTAAACTATATGGGTAGGATCATACTTTTTTTTTTATCCTAGTATAAATTAATTTAAAAGAAAAATGATTTTTGTTGTTGTTAGGTACCTACACTTTATTTGGAATCCAATCGTCTATATCAGATAACGAAAGAAAAAAAATATAACCTATAGGTTCACAATAACAATTCAAATTCAATAAAGACACGATTGTTGAATTCACAATACTTTTGTGAATAGACGGGACCAGCTGGTGTAAAGTATGAAACATATTGTCAATTTGACACATGTCTTACATTTTATAAGTATACTTTATAAATAAAACGAATAATATCAATGGACTCAAAAAACTAGAATCAAAGACAGGTTCATATGAACTAAAAAGGTTGCTACGGAATTTTACGATGATTTTCTTTTGGGAAATAATATAATGCAAAGACAAAACGGATGAGAATACCAAAGTGTAGAGAAGCTCAGGAATCAATGGTTTCTTTTAAATAAATGTACTCAAATTTTCTAAAAGGCAAGTACCACGGTTAAGCACTGCTGGGCGTGTATACGCACGTTTCAGTGACGTTATGATAAGAAAAGTGACTATTATAACAAAAATAGGTCCGAGGTTATTGTGTTGGCCAATATATTTTTCACGTACTTGTATCAAAAAAGTTTTGAATTGTTACTATATATGAACGTGTAGCATAGGTATATGTAATCATGTTTCAATGAATTACATTAGGGGATAGTTTATAAACCATTAATAATATGTTTATTCATCAGAAATTACATTTTACAGGCATAAACAATTTGTTGAAAAAATTTTTTTTTATTAAATTTTACTTTATAGTTACGGCTAAGATAAAACTAAATAGTTTACCAAAGGTTTTTTTTATAATTTTTATGTATATTAGAAAGAATAATATTTAAAAAAACAAGCAAATAAATCATTATTCTGTAGTTAACTACCTATATCCAATACATTTTCTTTATAATACCAATTAAAAATACTGATAAATGTTTTGATTATTTTTTTTTGATACCTATTCAGATTCAGGTTATAATTAATGATAAACTCGTATTTCACAAAGACCTAAATAAATAAAAAACTATATATTATATTATATTTATATTAAATTATTTATAGCATGCGTTCAGCTATAGTTCAATTAAAATTACAAGCATAAAAAAAATTAAATAAGATTAGTTTTTGATGAGATGACAATAATTTTGATATTAATGAGTGTAGGATATAAAGATTACATTTTATATACACTAAAATTATCAATTCAAGAAATTATTATTATTTCAGCGTTAAATGTAAATACGAGTAAAGTTCAAAAACGGTTTGAATGTAGATGAATATTATATAATATAGAACTATAAAAAGAAAACAACTTATTAAGTGGAATATAGAAAAATATTTAAAAACTATTGTCAAATGATGATTCAAAAAGTCAAGTTCAAGTTCCACCAGTATTCGTAATGTAATTTGGTCGGTTTGAATTATTATAGTCTTCATAAAAATAAAACCACAACGATTTCAGTTTCTATACCCTACATATACGTATACAATTTATGAAAATGTATAGCATATAGGTACCTAATAAGTAATAATACATTATTTAAACATTAATATTTGGATCAGTGAAAATTGTTTTTGCAAATATAAAATCAAAATTTATATACGCACCCTTATAATAAACTTTTTTTTTTTTTTTTTTTTATTGTGGTATCGAGGACTGGAGGAGGAACTATGGTGCCAGTACTTCTCCTCCAGCCCCCATCGTTTATTGTCAAAACAAAAACACGACAATTAACAGTGGCGGGACAGTCCCCCACCCGCTGTTATTACAAGCAAAAATTATTTATGTTACAAACAGTACAGACGGTTCTTATTGTAAATTCCGCCGGTTCGCAGCCTGTCGCACTCGTTCCTCATCTTCCTTGATTGAGAGGATGTTTTCCACCATGCCGTAGAATAGCCTGAACCGCTCTTCGGCCTCTCTCAGGATCGCATCCTTCCCTTGGGCGTCCGCCGGCAGGAGCTCGAACGCCGGTCCACAAATGATGTCCGGAACGTCCTCGGTGCTCGGTCGGTGGCCAATCCTGGCTCTCAGTGCTTCACGAAGGCCGTCCCAGTAGGGGCAATCAAACAGGGTGTGTTCAGCGGTGTCTGATTCGCCCGAGCACTGCCAGCATCGATTGCTAGCGGCCTTGCCCATACGATGGAGGTACCATTCAAAGCAGCCGTGGCCCGTGAGTGCCTGAGTCATGTGGTACGTCAGAGGCACCCACGGGACGGTCCTACCTAGCCATCTTGCCAGGTCAGGGATTACTCGGCGCGTCCAGGCTGCCTTCGGGGTGGCGTGCCATCTTGCCTGCCAGGCGACGATCGTGATTTCCCTTGCCTCGCGTTTCACGGCCGCCTTGGAAGGCCGTTGTTCACCGGGCTCCATTACGGCGCGCAGACGAGATCCGATGTACTGCCTCTCCAGTCCAAGCAGATCGACGGGCGGCATGCAGGCCAAGACCAAGGCGGCCTCGTCCGACACGGTGCGGTAGGACCGAATTACCCTCAAGGCGGCGGTCCTCTGCGGACGGATCAAGACCGCCCTAGTTCTGGCCACTTCAGTAACGGAAGGGATCCAGACGGGAGCAGCATACAGCAACTGGCTTTCCACAACAGACGCGAGCAGCCTCCTCTTCCACTGAGCCGATCCGCCCATGTTGGGCATGAGCCTGGATAACGCAACGGCTGTGCGGGCCGCCTTCGCAGCGACAGTGCTCGCGTGTGCAGCAAAGGTTAGACGCTTGTCCAGGATAACACCGAGGTACCTAATCTCATTCCGCAGTGGGATCGGGTGACCGCCGACCGTCAAGCGTGGTGGGACAAACGCCCGCCTCCGGGAAAGCACCACCGCCTCGCTCTTCTGATGAGCCAGCTCTAGGCCCCTGCTCCGCATCCAGACATCTATGGACGCCAGTGTAGGATTGATCGCATCTTCAAGCTGCTCTCCGGTCACGGCCGTGCCCACAACCGCGAGATCGTCCGCAAAACCGACTAGCTGCACCCCGGGCGGCGTTTCCATTTTCAGTAGGGAGTCATAAGCGACGTTCCACAAGGTGGGGCCAAGGACGGAACCCTGCGGCACTCCGCAGGTCACCGGTCTCTCTGCCAATTCCTCGCCAGTCAGAAGTGTTCTGTCAGCCAGCCAGGACCGGAGCATCTCTACCAAGTACTCCGGGGTGTTAATGCCCCTCAGCGCTGCGTCGATGACCGGCCACCCCAGAGAATTGAAGGCGTTCTTGACATCCAGCGTCACCAGAACGCAGAGGCTCTTCAATCTCGGGGTGGTGGCCGCCTGGGCAGCGATGCTGAGAACGGTGCCGATTGCTGACTCAGTGCTAACTCCCCTCCTGAAGCCGAACTGGTTCGGGGCTCTTCTCCGCCCCCCGTGAGCGTCCAGGTGATCTTCTAGCCTCTGGAGAAGGAGCCTCTCGAGCAGCTTCCCAGGGGCGTCCAGCATGCAGATCGGCCTGTAGCTCGACGGGGCGTCCGGAGGTTTGTCCGGACCCTTACGGAGTAGCACTAGGCGGGCCCTCTTCCAACGTGGTGGGAACGTCGACGCGTTGAGGCAATCATTGAAGACGCGGAGGACTGCGCAGGGCTGGGCGAGCGCGACAGCCCTAAGGATCTCGTTGGGGATCCCCGAAGGACCGGCCGCCTTGCCCGGTGAGAGTCTCTTTACTGCTCTGCTGAGTTCTTCCGGCCTGAATTCTGGAATGACCCTGGTGAACTCGAGCGTGTCCAGGACCGGGTCGAATGCTTGGAAGATGTTGTGCACCGCTGGGGACGGAGCCAAACCCCAATCCGTGACGGGGGCCGCTGGGAACAGAGCGTCGGCGATGACGGCCTCCCTGCCCTTGGAGCTCGCGGCCGGGTTCTGGCCGCCGAGCTTCTTCATCACTAGCTTGTAGGGTCTGCCCCAGGGGTCTGTGTCAACCTGGGAGCACAAGTCGGCCCAGCACTTGTTTTTCGCCTCCCGGATGGCTATGCGTAGCTCCCTCTTGGCGGCGATGTAGGAAAACCTAGCTTCTTGAACTCCGGGCTGGTTGACGCGTCTGATGCAGGCTTGGTATCGCCTACGGAGCGCAAGGGACTGACGCCGCAGATCGGCGATCCTCTCCGACCACCAGAACACCGGCCGTCTGCCCTGAGGGCCTTTTCTTTTCCTGGGCATGGAAGCTTCACAGGCGCCGAACAGGAACGCATCCAATGATTCAGCCGAAGACAGCGCAGTCTCGGCACAGGCGGCACCGGCGGTGGCTCCTAGGTGCGTGATGCTCAGATGACGGCACAGGGCGTCTGGGTCGAGCTTCTTGATTGACCAGCCGGAGGAGACGTTAGCGAGTACATCGGCGACCGGGGGCTGGGCCGGGTCGGCCGTGTTGAAGCAGACGTAGTTGTGGTCGCTCAATGTCTCTAGGTCGGGTACCTGCCAGTCTGTGAGGTCCACGCCTCGATAGAACGTGAGATCTATAATTGATGTGGCCGCCCCTCTCACGAAGGTTGGGGAGGTGCCCGAGTTGGCCAAGATCAGCCCCAGACTTATGGCGAGATCGGACAGCGGTGCGCCCCTGGGGTTGTTGGTTCTCGAACCCCACTCCACGTTCCAGGCGTTGAAGTCGCCGGCCAGAACGATCGATGAGTCCCCTCTAGCGCGGATCGCCGCCTCAAGGTCGCCCAGAAACAGTCGATACTCCGGCAGCGAGGCCCCGGGCCTGCAGTAACAGCTGAAGACAGTCAACCCCTGGAATGATAGCCAGGCGAACCCACTGCCGAATCCCCGACCATCGTGACTGAGCTCTGAGCGCAGTGATGTACCCACAGCAGCCTTGCGATCCGTGCTGAAGCACCACCGGTCCTCATGGCCATAGGGGGTGGCCGGCTCAGATACAATAAGGATGTCAGCCCTGATCTCTTCCGCCGTCTGTGCCATAAGCTGCTCTGCTGCCCAATTTGCATTCAGGTTTATCTGCAGGAATTTAATCATCTGTACTCTTGGCTGCTCCCGACTTTCTTCTAGCGGCGCACGCCCCGGAGCCTGGTTTGTGCGCGACCTTCGGCAGACCAGCGGTTTCGCAGGCCACGCAACGGTCGTCACCCTCGGCGCAGTCCTTCATTAAGTGGCCTGCCACTCCGCACTTCCAACAGGCGCCCGTCCTGTCCTCCGCGGTGCAGGATCTGGAGTTGTGGCCGAAGGCCTGACACCTGAAACACCTCTCCGGTGGCAGCGTTCTTGGCCGGACGCGGCACATGGTCCACCCGATCGGGACCCTGGCGATGCTGGCGGCAATGCTCCTGGGCATTTTCGCCGTCGCGATCTGCTGTCCGGATCGGGTGCTCCATATCCTGACGTCGCTGACTACGTCCCTGTCGATCCTGGCTGTAGGATCGTCCTGACCGGGAATCGCGTCGCGAAGCGCCTCCAGGACTTCCGAGGCGGAGGCGGTTGCATCGATGTCCAACACTTCGACTTCCACCTGGACCCCGAGCTGGACCACCTTCCCAATGGAGTCGCCAAGCTTGCTTGACATGGCTGAAGCGATAGTCTTGGCTGCTTTCGTTGAGCTGCTTCCTTTGGGTAGCTCCAGGAGGAGACATCCGTCCCGTGTCTGCCTCATAGTGACGCTAGTGCCTATCTCATCCCTGGTCAACCCGCAATTCCGCACTGCCAGAATGGTGTCCCGGTAGGACTTTCCGGCCGCGTTTCGGATTAGGATCGCCGGCGGTTTATTGGAGAAAACAGGCGGGCGCTGGCGGGACCCTGCGGCGGGTGGGAGTGCAGCAGCCGCCGTTTTTCTCCCTTGCCTGGATCGTCTGCCGACGACTTTCGACCACTCCTCGCCGTCCGTTTCCATGGCGTCGGTTTCGGCGTCCCGTGCGGTCTGTTTACCTGCTACCTTCGGTTTCCTTGACCTGCGTGCCGAGGCTGCCTTGGACTCGATGACCGCGTCACTATCCCAATAGCCCGGGGTCAGGATCATGTCCGTGGAGGCGTCGGATGTAGATGCAGTGGGAGCGCTAAAATTGGGCGCATTAAGCAGTTCCCCATCCATGCTAAGCAACGAATTTAGACACTCAAACGCCTCGTTGTTGTGCTCGAGAATCCGCTCCATTGCGGCCCGCAGAACATCGTCCGACGCGCGGTCATTAATCATCCTGGCATCCCTGTGTACGTTAATGAGGTGCGACGTGACTCCCTTAAGTGTCGCCCAAAGATCTTGCAGCCAGGTTACTGGGGACTTCGGGGACGTTGTGATCTTCATTTTCTTGACCGAGGGTCCGTCGGATGAGTTCGGCTCAGACATTTCATGCGAGGCGGCCATTGCTCGGAGAGCGGTCGGTTCGGAGACTGGTTGGAGCGTGGCGTCGCCGGGGGCCTGGCCCCGGGGCTGGTATGAAGCGCTGTCCCTGTCCGCGCTGTTCCTGTTGGGGTACAGTTGCAGGCACTGTCCCTATCTTACCGCACTGTCCCTATCGGGGTGGCGGTGCGGAGCTCACTGTCCCTATCGGGGGGCCCGAACTCCTCCTCCGGGGGGGGATAGGGGGTCCTGGTTTGCTGGGTCTTGTCGAAGTCTCCGAAAGCTGCTAGGGTATCGTCGAGGGGGCAAAATTTTCGTCACGAAGCTCTAGGAGCAACCCTGACGGAGATACGGCCGAAAAACAATGGGGAGCGTAGAGGGGGTCCTCTGGCTTGGCGCGCAGGCCCGGTGGGGGGCCGCACTTGCTTCCTTGGAAGTGGTGCGCGCCAGCGGAGTCCTCTTTGCGACTTTAATTGCGGGTGGCAGGCGCTGGTGACGCTGGGGTGTAGCGGGTCGACCGGACTAGGAACGGCTCGGGAGCGAACTCGACGGAACACGTCTTTCCTTGGCGGACGACTCTGCGCGACTGACGGACGACTCTGCGCGACTAACCTTATAATAAACTGTGTTGATGATATTATTATTAAACAAAACAAATCGTAATTTAATAAAACACAATCAAGTACCCGGAACAGGCTATTGTATATGCTAATATTATGTAATGGTTGAGAAAACAATGTACAAACGGTAATGGTATTTTCATGCATTTAATTTTACTCCTACAGGATTCCCAACGATTTCTTTATTTTTACTCTTTAAAACAGTATTTTGAATATTTCTAAGTGCCCCCAGTATGGGTTGTATATTGTATACGTATATACCGTCGTATCGTACACGAGTTTGAATTGTATAGGAAATTAATAGAATAAAAAAAATACCGTCACCTTTGTCATTATATTCTGTATTAAACACTACCAAGACTTCCGCCTATTGAGGGTCCCCCGTCGAAGTGGTTAGGTAAGTACAAATGTGCGGAAAAAAAATTATATACCACGCTTTTGTCGCAGGTTCTATTCCCAAATGTAATATATTCGAGTAAGCGTTGGGGAGCCCCGACCGACACACAAAAGAGTTTTTCACCGTGCAGTGACGACGGCGACAACTATATAATATGACTTCTGAATACTGCTGCGGTATATACATATCATACAAGAGGGGGAAACGTCTGAGGGGTACGCTAATAATAATAATTAACCGGTCGACGAGACGACAATATTGTCCCAAAAGCGGGGGGTAACGTGTAATAAATATGACGCGTTTGGTCTACCAACGGCGCATGGTTTGGTATCGCCACCCGAAACAAAAAGGTGCGGATCGAGCGCAATTCTGAACGCTTGGCGTTTGTATTATTATAATAATATGTATTATATTTTATATAAATATTAAAACTCAACATTACGAGCTCGAAACAATAGTTTTGCCGTCCACTTTTATTCGACCCGTCATGTGCACTGCCCCGTTTCCCACCCGCCGCCACGGGTCACTTTTGTTCTCGTCACTCGTTTTCCCTCGGCCACCCGGTAATTTATTCCATTTGTGCGAGTCGTTGGTTTTTATTTTTTCCTACGTAGGTTTATAGGTATATACACATTACACATACGCGTACACTGCACTGAATAATGTAAAACAACATGCGGACGATATGATGATTAATAGCCGGGTTAGCCCGCCACTGAACAGAGCACCGACTACGGTAATACATGTGTATAATGTATAATATAATAATATATGTATATAAATATAGACCGATATACATAAATATGAATATCTGTGTGCTTATATACCTATACGTGGGTCGGTAGCGAAATACCGGTCAGCTGTGCTATCGGCGGTGGTGTAGTGGTCGGTGGATGAGGAGGCGGAGAGGAAGATGATGAATTTTGGAGACCTGATGATGTATATAGGAAATAGGATCCACTCGGCCCGGAGTCCCTCGAGCCATATTTTTCTCTACAAAACTTAGATAAACATTATGGGTTCCGTATATTTCATTTGTATTGGCTCAAACATATAATAAACGTCGGGTTCTCAAAATATAAAATCCAAGTCAACAATCTTTCTGCTGTATTCGTATAATACAAAGAAAATTTTAGCGTATTATGAATTACCTAACATAACCTATTTTTAATATTTAAATTTATTTTTAAATAATACGCGTAATGTATAGATAGATTAGATTCTAAATAATTGTTTATTTGAAGCTATAGACAAATATATAAAATTATATACATTACTGTAGTATATTACCTAATTACATAACTCCAATTATAGTTTATGTGCAATTTTGGTAATTCACTTAAACGACCTAATCAAATGCACCAAAACAAATATAATTTAGTGCTTTTAGTGATATAGAAAAGTGTAATATAATTTTATGCATTTACAGGGAGCAAAAAAACTCCCCAGTTTATGAAACTAATAAAAACCAAGTCAAATATAAAAATAATATTATTTGTTTATAAAATGTATATTATATTATAATGCCATAAATTATTTTTTAAAATTATATTATAATTATGGTAATTATTTATAAACTTCAAATATCATGAAGAATTTGGAGGTATGTAGGTATAGGTAGGTATACCTAATAATTTTATCGGCATATATACAATTTATATTTCTTAGTTAATAGATATTTTGAACTAGTTAATTTATGGACGAATATATTCTGCCCTATTCACTGAATCCGTTTCCAAAATGGGTTTTCTCTTCTGTTATATGCATTTTGAACATTAACACGGGCGAATAAACGTTGTTAAATGGCGATGGTTGCCGATAACATCTGTGTAATGGACAGAATGACAAACCACACGATCGGCAAATCCCTATCTCTCAGATCGCCTACATCGCACAGCAGCTAGGTGTGCACTTTGTTACAGTGTTTAAATGTCTACTTATATGATAGTAAAACAACATTACAGTTACAGGTGCCAATCACACTCAATGTTAATAGCAAAATACACCATTATACCTGTCTTCGATCAGAAACTTGTCACTGACGTTCTGCACGCAATCTCCTTTGGTCGTGATGGTGGTCGTATTTATATTGATGGGATGGCTCACGCCAGATTGAAACCATCGACCGGACCATTGGGCAGGAAACTCACATTCACCTGCAAACGGAAACGTATGGTTGATAAATATGCTTAAAATATTGTGTTATTGAATATATATTAGTTATTAGTCATATTAGTTATATATTAGTTCATTCGGATAGACTATCTATGAAATATATAGGTATATCAACTTTGTAGTTTTTGTAGACATATTTTTAGTCTGTTTTAATATAAACAACAGTAAGTATTCAACTTTTGACTGCCAAGGCGATGTATAGATGATTTTATATTTCTAAAATATAAATCATTCGATATCTTTAAATATCTACAATTTTAAATATTTTAACTCATGCAGATAAATTCTTAGTAAATAGGTACTATTCTTCATTCCAGTTTAAAATTATTACGTTTACTTATATTTTTACACTTTTAGTTGATAATAGTAGGTTTAGTTTTTTTGTTTTCAAAAGGTTACAAAATATTATGTGTTAAACTATATTTTGACTAATTAACTGTCGGTAAATAATAATGGACTGACTGCTATAAAACCAAATTCTATACAATAATAATAATCTGAGTCACGTGTACTAATATATTATATAAAATATTATTTGTTTATCTTAATTACTATAATTAAAATGATAAGTTAGATGCGATTGGTCTTAAAACTATTTTCAAGCATCATTTTAATTATCTTTTAAAGTCTAGACAGTCAAAAAATAAACTAATGGAAAAACAAATTGTATTTCTTTGTTTATTTATTTTGGATAAGTGATTCAATGTTTGTTTCCGTTTCGTGCTGCTCCTTTATTATGGCATGGATTAACTGGCAGGATTTGTTTTCGTAAGCATAATATATGAAATGTATTGTGCCACTTTTCAGTGGCTTTATTTGTTTATGGAAGGTCGTACAGTACACGGTGATAATATGTCATATGTAAGATATTATCATATGTACGCATGATACGGGTATTATAGGTAAATAAGCTTTTTTGTACTTGAAAAATGTTATATTCGTATATTATAGTTTTGATTGCTTATTTCACGTGTATTTAAAACCGGATTTTGTATAGGACTGTATTGGACCCCAAATAAAAACAGTTGGCCTGAGCGCAGCGTGATAATAACCGCGTGTATACGAGCTGATTGAAAATTATAAGTTATTGTATTTGTACTTTGGCAAGCTATATAATTATACAGACACACGGTGTGCGTATGAATTCACACGCCCAATATTCCTCAGCTGTATTAGGTTAATTATGTTTTGAATTACGAGTCAGCACACGCGGCGCACAGGACGACGAAACTAGAGTATAATATAGTATATTATATATTATGTATAGAGAGAGAGACGCGATTATGTGTTTTCGGCATAGGTTTTTCCGCTCCCCCTCGTTTACTACTGCAGGGGCATACGCGTATTTTCTTGATACACGTACCTACCTATACATATATGTATAAAATATATAATCCTAAGGATTAAAAACTCATACGCACGGTGGTAAAACCCACACACGCTCGCACGTGCCATATAGCCGAGTAGTGGAAAAAAAAATTCTTCTACACTTGTACACTATATAATATATATATACACCCTCGTGTATAGGTACTCTCACACTGCGCCCACACATAATATTATATAGGTAGGTACCAGCTATCGTCATATACGCGTTGTACATATTTGTGTGTGTGTGTGTGTGTGTGTGTGTGATGAATAATATTATTTAGTGTTATATATTATATATGTATACATGTGTGTACGACGGCGGGAGTATATATACTGTTAATAAACACGGGAGCCCGTGGCGGTTGCAGCGGGGTGGCCGGCGGTAGAGGGTGGATTGCGCACACACGTATGGTGGTGTATGTATACCCAGTTTTAATACTCGGCCGAAAGCGCATTCCTATTAAACTTTAAGCTTTTCGGGTCCAACTTTGTGTATGCGTTCGTGTGTATAATACACAAAACACTACGCGTTTATAAACACACATAAGCCACCAGGAGATGCCCGCTACGGGCTCCTTCGCCTCCACCGTCGTCGTCGTCGTCGTCGTGGCAGGGTGAGGCGAGATTGGACCCGGGATAGAGACCGTGGTGTCGGCGGCGGCGGAAAAGAGGGCGAACGCCTCCGACCAAAGACAGAACGCCCGAACTCTGAAGGTGGTGGTGGTGGTGGGACTGTGTGCGTGTGTGTTGAATGGGTGGGCTGGGGGGCGACACCGCCGATATTAATTTCTATACCGGGGCCCCCGCCAACCGGGCTGTCAAGAGGAGTGATGGAGATCAATATTGCCGAGTTATAAATAATACCAGACGAAACTTAACCTCCAAACCCCCTTCCCCTTGTCCCGTCACCGAAAACCCCGATCGTCGTGTCGTTCTCACACTTTAATATATTATATGTATATATAGTATACCTATACAAGCGACCGTTATCCCGCGGGCAAACCTCCTACAATATACACGCACACACACACATAGAAACACACACTCACACACACATATGTTATATTATAAATAAATATATATATAATATACGAGAAACGCGCAATAAACGTGAACAATATCAACGCACATATTATTATTATTACCACCAACACCAAGACGGTGATGAATATATAATACGTCAACCGTGCGGAGCGTCAGGTGTTTTATTTTATTGTAATTGTTTTAAATATTTTTCCCCCAAATGAAGTACATATAATATACTTACGACTTATAATTATCATAATAAAATTATTTTAGGAGTATTATAGTCAGAGGGTGAAATATATACTCGTCGAAGCATATAGGCGACAACTATACACAATGATTATCGGGAAGGCAGGCCAGGGATCAAACATTATTTGTTTTTGATTTTAAAGTCTGATTTTTCCAAAAAACACTCAAAGAACTTAGGTAGTTTCTATGATAACATATAATAATATATCGAACTTTCTAGTCCATAATTCCAGTGTGTTCCGTTCGCTTTATCGTTTAATATATTAATTTATATATCGCTTAGTAGTATAGATTTATAATTTTAAATTAACTTTGGTTTTATCAAAGCTCAACTATTCATGTAGTTAAATGAGATAACTACAGCTGTATTTGATAAAGAAATAAATCGTAATAAAACGTGAGTTCAGTAGGTGCCTTTATTATGATACTGCTGTAAATCGTAATTAGAATATAAATCAAAATTTATATTTATAATCCTGTTGTTTTAGTTATATTTAGGGTTCATTTTATTTTAACCGAAAGTTGATAAAGAAATAAGTAGATATATTATAAAGTTTGTAGAAACGAGATATACCTAGCTATTTTAAAGTGAGAGCCGAGAGGTTGGAATGGAGTTGATTGTCACTATCTTTAATTGTAATACATGATCGGGACTGGGAATTTTCAGATGGAATTTTTAAATTGAAACAGGAAAATAACATTAATGTGGAACATCAATTCGGCTAGCAGAGGTCATCCAAGAGTGACGAAGACGTCTCTTTTAGACGATGCGCGACGTCTCTAGGAAAACCGAGTCCGTTGTTAAATAACGAACGTCGATTATTAACATAATAATACTTTGGTACACCTCTGTATAGTATCCGACGTACTACGTACGAGCAATATCATAATATATAATAATATAATAGTATAACATTATATAGCATGGTCGGCGCGGCGGTTAGAAACGTTTTGACGTTTCAATAGAGTTTAAGAACACTAACATTTTAACTATTTCATAAATGCAATGATTAATCGAATACAGTGACTCACACTTTGAACACCACAAACGAATCTTCTCAGTGTCCGCTATCGATACACGACGAACTCATATGCATAATAAAATATATATTATTTCATATTATACAGTAAGTGTGCGTCTGCGTAATCATCGAAATATTATTATGAAATATATTTTTTTGTTGTTCCTACTTTTGGACATGGAAATTACTGCGGAAACCCGATAACGTGTAAAACAAATATTCGTATGTAAGGTCAGTAAGGTGTATTTTGATTTTGGGAATATAACACAGTTCTATTGTTTGTGTTTAGACATTAAAAGCACTATCAAAATACAAAACTTTTCGCAATGATGTTCACCAGACTAGATACTGCAGGTATAGTATAATATTATGTTCTTGCGACGGCTGATGAATTGATATACCGTATGAACCCTGCAGAACGCTACAATCACGAATGGGGGGGGGGATACTAGTCTATATAGTGCAACAACTGTTCGTTTTCCACTTGGAAGAAACCGTCCAAAAGTATATGATACACAGTACAGTAATCGAAACATAATATATGTGTTTCTGCATAACACCACCATCACAACGCGGTAGTTATAAAACCGTCGGACAGGATTTCGCGATTATGATGACGGTCGTTTCAGCTCCCGCGGCGGATATGTATTTATTGTTTATACATAATATATGTGTGAGTGTGTTTGTGTGTACGTGTGTGTACACTGTATACGCAACAGTCACACCGACTCTCGACCTGTCGAACATCAGCCGTCGAGCTTCATAATGATATATATATACGGACCCGAACATATCATCGCCGTCATCTGTCCGGTTTCCCACGGGGGCAAATATTTGCTCGCCGATTTCCAAAAGGGATCACGACCCTAGACCGAATCCCACCCCACCCCACATCGGAGCCTTTACTCCGCACTGTTGCCGTCGTCGTCGCAGGTCGACGATTTAAAACAAACAATGGGCAAACCACGCCGTTGTTCAAGCTATATTATATATACATATATTTGCGCGACTATAATGCCCGTCGTATGACGGTAAGCAATAAGCATACATACATTATATTATATAAAATATATAGGTATATAAACTGTGGTATCGTGGGATATACCGTGGTCCGTGTACTCCGCAGCACAAAGCTCTTCAAAAACAATGCTAATTGAAAACCGGCTGTACATATATATATATATATAGATTCTGGACGCCCTTTTCTTCAGTACCGTGACCTAACACACTGCAGTATACGGGACGGCATAATAATAATAATATTACAATACTGTGTACAATGTGCATAGTAGCATAGATGTCTGGCGACTGCTGCGAAGACCCGACGACGAAGCGTAGGTACAATAAACGGGAGTATATACCTCGCGGGTTATTAGTTATTGCAGCTATTATCGCGTTCAGAGGCCGTCGATGAAATATATTATATTTTTACGACTTCCCGAGGGGGACCGGGAAGAAATTCGCTTTACGCTCAGCGGCTATACTATTATAAACGCGTATCGCCGTGGCGGTGGGAACCGAAGGAGAGGGAAAAAAGTATACGAAAAATGCAGTGACTCGGTGAAAAGCGGTTAATTAAAATGAATAGCTCGCAACGGACTATATTGTGTTGTAATAAACATCGGAAAAACAAACATTTAAAATAAATAGACTGTTGATCTGTTTGCGAGTATTTTCTACCGCGATCTTTTCGTATATATCTATACGCACATTATATACAATATATATTGTTAATCTATCTATCCTTGCAAGTTTGTCGTTATTATTGTTATTATATTCCTTTGTACAACGTAGGTACCTGACGACGTGAAGCTACAAACATTTATTATTTTGTAACACCGTTCATTGTTAAACACATAGACGAATTTAATTAAACGCATATTAATTTACCAACGACTGACGGAAGATACTATAACGCCGCGTAGGAACGATGAAACTTTATCGACTATCAAATTGAAATGTCCGGGACCGGACCTTATTTTGCGCACCACAGAACGTATACGTATAGAAATATATGCACTCGAAAACATTTAGTCCCAGAGTTAAATTGAAATAGTATTTTATGGAACAAAAAACTTTATTAATTTGAGAACTGCTGCATACCAATCTATTGCACTGACTCGAATGGACAATAAACATTTTTGTAATGGGTACCTATGTCCTATATACTCAGGTAATTTTTATTAAGGTTATAATATAAAATAGGTTAGGTAAATATAAATATAAATGTACGCCAAATGTGTGTTGAATCAATGTGTATAATTATATTGTTATCTAATCAATTTAAGAAATTCAATTTAAAAAAAAAAATTGGAACATCATGTATATATATATAAATTGACCTAAGTATTGTATACCTACTGACGAGGTATTTAAGTCATGCCGTTTAAGAGTTAATAGTTTAATACTTTAATATTCCTCAAAATGTAAAATATAATTGTCGTACAGGTATATTATATTATAATATTAAATAATACAAATTCACAATATTTACTAGGTATAACACCAACAGAGGACTTCATTTCATTATATTAGGACATTAATATAAACAGCACCAGATGCCATGCAAGTATTTAAAATAAATCTCAAAATTATTGAGAAGCCTATTGCCTATACACATTACACAGGTATCAATATTATGATAATGTCAATAAATTATTATTATATTTTGTTTGTGATTAAATTGAAAAGGTACTAGGTACTACCAAAGTGAATAAACAATCATAATATAATAATATCTACCTTTTATTTTTAAAAACCTTTTTTTATACTTATATTTTATTACAGTAAAAAAAAAATAATACCGAACAAATCTATTTGCTTACAATTGATCCAATGTCATCAAAACATTTATTCAAACAGATGAATATGAAATAGCCATATTTGTTTTTTGCAACATTTTATCCAATTTGAAGTCAAAATAATAGTAAATAATACTTTATTACCTCTATACCTTTATGTATATTTTAATCTATTTTTTAAACTTCATCCCAGCAACTTTGGCCATTAGCTAAATTATGCATATTTTATACATTTCTTAAGGGGTGTGTTTATATTTGGCCACGATCGCGAACAAACGGTACAGAGATACAAAACGTTACGGAAAGAGTTCATACGCCGAATATAATAATAGGTAGATAGTTGCCAGTACATGTTCAGAGTTCAAACTATTATCGTTCGAGTTCGTTCTCCGTCGTTCGATAGCCTTCGCTCGGGAAGCTAATTGTCTTGACGGGCCGAACGTCGTTCACACCGAATAGCATTTTATGTGATCTCACCGCCACCCAATCGAACCGCTCCGAACGCGACGAATGGCTGTTCGTAATGGCCTAAACGCACCTTGTAAACGCTGTGGTCATTCAAATCGATATGTTTCGTTTATATCCACTACTATAACTCATCACCGACGGACCGGTGAAAATAGATAGTGTGGCAATGTGTGCATAACTCGTCATGTCTACAAGCACGATAAGTTTTTGATGGTGTTCGGCGACCACAACATTTTGGTTTTAAATTTCACATATCGGTATAGTCGGTACGAATTATAACAACAATCGATCACGGTACTTTTTGGCTAGCATAATATACAGCTAATTTGATTACAATATATAACAACAACACTTTAAATGCACAACACTGAACAACAATAATGACACATGTACTGAAATTTAATTACGCCTAATGGTTTATCGATACCGAAAAGGTTTTTGAGAAATAAATATATACGATTGTTTTTTCTATCCGTCCTTCTTTCTTTGACCAAGCTGAAATTAAAGTGGTATCGCACCAACTAATAGTATTTTATCTCTGGCCACCATTCAATACCAATGTGTCTCGTTTCAAATAATTCCAGGATATGTCATTTTGTAACCGAACGAAATTCCCCAAAGGACATTTTCTAATTTCGGTATATTTTTTTCCCTATTCCTTTACCGCGTAAAACTTCTATTACAGCATTCGGCACAAATTATATCAGAAGACGGCGACGATGACGACTACGGTCGATACCACTACCCTCCCCCCAACCGATGCGTATATTTCCCCCGGGGGCGTCACTGCCCCGGCAACGGCGGCTCTAATTACGTTAGATATCCGAACTCCTGTCGCGCGCCTACCCCTTCCGCGGGCATAATTCATTAATCACAAACCGGCCAAGTGGGTAACACGTGTTCCCGGCCCAACCTCCGCCCCACTTTCATACACATATATATACCTATGCATAATATATACGTATAGGAACTGCACGCGGGTCTCGCTTTTCATTATGCACGTTATGTAAAGTGACGGGTCTGAGACTTCCTCCCCCGCGCACAATATCTGCAACCCGAAGTTCCGTTGACCGATCTTGTATGATTTATCGTGAGTTTGCTATTCTATACGTATGATTTTCGTTGACCCCTGCGATATGTATACGCGTAGTATAACGCGTATTGTATTGCTGTCGATAATAATTTTGAAAACCGCAACATAACGTTATAATATATTATACATACGTGCGTGCTGCATGAACTCGAGGAAGATCAATAATGGAATAAAACCATCACGGAAACATCACAAGTTTTAATTATTTCACTGTAACGTTGTATATTAGTTTATTAGATGAGTTTATTAGATGAATACACTGTTCTTGCTGTTATAAAATGGCTATACAAGACATTTTACCAAAAAAAAAAATATTATAGGTACTTACGTATTACATAATTTATTATAATTCTAATAATCATTAAAATTACCCAACAGACAAGGATTTTAACTTTAAAATAAGTACATAATTGTTTTAATTTTAATTTTCTATACCAGTGTTCATAAATTTTATTTAAATAACATTTAAATCAACTTTACCCAGTAAAATCAATAAAAATAGATACTTTTTTGAACTCATAGAAATCATAAAACTAAATCTGTTTTCATAATACTGTTATTACGTAAATGTATCTAGGTCGTATATAGTTAATACTAATTTTATAAATGAGAACGATATTTTCAAAATAATTAATTTGTCATTAGACACGTTGTATGTGTATCTTGAATACTACCCGTCTACTCATAAATCTTAACTATTCAAAATGCAATACTATGATATATATGACATAAAAAATGTCACTTTAATCATATAAACAGTAAATAAATATTACAATATCATCAGACTAGTAGTTATCCTGTACGATGTACAACATGTGGGTGGTGGAAGGAGCCAAAACTAAAAATACTAAAACTATATTACATACAAATATCATTAGCCTGCTGTATAGTTTAATGTTTATAATTGAGGTGGTTCGTTAAAATATTGCGTATCAGTTACAATTTATGGAGAACTTTTTGTTTTGATGCGTAGAACAAATATTTAAATATCCGTTTGAAAAACTTACATTTCAAAATATATGAAAATTGATTGTCTATTTGAAAAATTTAAACATTCAAAAACGAAGTTTTCAAAAAAATAATAATCACATAAAACATACTTTTTTAGAATGACATAATTTAATGTTAGAATGTGAATTATACGTATATCTAAAGTATAATTGAAAGTTTAATAGCAAACACGAATAAATAAAAAAATTACAATTTAAAACAGAAAATACAGTTATTATTTGAAATTCCATTTGTAAGTTATTGATTCACTAAACATGTTTCAATGAATTAAATATGACCTAAGAATATGATACCAAATAATAATATAAGTACAATTTTTAGTTGGACTTGTAATACAAATGAATAATTGTATGAATAACAAATTAAATATAGGTAGGAAATACAAATAATTTAAATTAAAAAAGTTTTAACTCCTATATTATTCGACAGTATATAATTTAAAAATTAACGATAAGTAGAGACCTATTGTAAATTTATTCTTAAAAATACGAGTAATAATAATTAGGTACCTAATAAATTATATTGAAATTCTGAACTAGTTTTTGAACAATTCTTGAAAAAAGTACCTACTTCACCACGGATGCTTTATTTTGTTATTTATTTATTTTTATACCATGGGAATAATAATCATACTAATCATAAAATGCGTCAAATTCTAATGTTTACAGTAGGTATTCATAATATACGTTTTGATATGCGATTTCAACAACATTCGTCGAATACGTCATATCAACATATAAATAATATATGGATGAATTTCAATTATTTTGAGCATGCATGATTAAAATAAAATGTATTCACATTTCTACACGAAAACCACATAAAATAGATAAATAGTCTTATTTATGTAATTGATCGAGAAAAAAGTAAATTAAGTACTTTTGAATCCAAAAGTAAAATCTACCATTATACAAGAAAATAGTGTATTTCTATACACATTTTCATTTAAAATTGGGCACATGTTTTTACAAATGTTTAGTTACTCTTTAGATTAACATATCTCCAATCATCAACAGCCTATATAGTAGAACGATAAACTCCATAGATATTATTATTCCAACTACAACTATCCAATCATGATTGGACGTGCACTACGCATATTACGCGTCTATAAATATCGCTATACAATACTGTTACGTATTTTCACTCGGATCAACACCGCGCGCGTGGGCTCGGGATTAATTAATTGCTTGGAGACTAGAATAACCGGCACATTTCACGAGATGCTAAAAAAATTATAAATATATTATATAGGTAGTGACAATCGTAAACGGCGCGTGGAAACAAGGTTGCCCGGGAGACGTCTCCATTATTGGCTTTCGTGTAATTTCGAAAACAGAAGAAAAAAACACCAACGACGACACTGACGAGTTTCGCTGTCGTCGGCACAAACGTCCTTCTCGCCCTCTAGTTAATTAAATAATGAAATATAGCATACCGCGTACGCTACGGCGACACGGTACATGTATATATTATATTCAACGGCAGACGTTTGTTTTGACGTAAATTTTTCACTTAATTAACAGACGCTTGGGGTTTATTTTCGTTCCCGTCTCACTCTCCCTCTCTCTCTATCATGACTCTGTGTCTATCTGGCGACACATGAAGCTGCAGCTCGCTCGTTCGTCCTCGAAAGGATGTAGGCGGAGGAGCGGAATGAAAAACAACAATAACTCGACGTGACTCTACCGCGGTATAATACGTGGGTATCGGCGTTACCATTATACACGGCGAAGGCATCCATACGCGTCATATATATTTCAAGATTATATACAGGCAACAGCTAGGGTAGCCCATATCGTGTTTTTCGGTGTTCTCATAACCTACCTAAACCGACACAACAAAATGGGAAATCTGCACTTTAGCCCATCATATTATGCTAAGTCCGATATAGTCACACGAGGTTTTATTTTTTATCACTAAACAGCCATTATTATTTCGGCCAATGTATGTATTTTTGGGAAACATTGGTTTGCAAATTATTTCAAGTCATTATACACCAGGAGTTACAACACAACATTTAAATTAAAAATATTTCGTTTAGAAATTTATTTTATTTTTTTATTTTGTCAACTGCTTCGGCGTCTTAGGCCATTGGTTACAGGAATCTTGGCTTAATTAAAATTATTGAGAAATCATTTTACAATGTTAAAATGTAGAGAAAACAACGAATATAATGTATATACCTAACAATGAACATAATATAGATAATAGATTAATAACAAATATACAATGATAAATATACAATATTATAATTCTTAATTTTTGTGTGTAGTTCCGTATCATTTAGGAACATCGGTACATTAGGAGTGCCGGAGCATAGATTTATATCACATCAAAAATAGTAAAAACATATATATTTTTCTTGCCAAACGTCGTTGTGTTATAACCATGAATGCATGTGCGATGTGCACTGACAGTGAATTTATAATAAATGAAAAAAAAAGGGTTTTAAAAAAACATGATGCATTTTCCGATAGAAAATTACTGTTTAGTGATGATAAATAATCACCCTGTATATACGAGTCCGAGTCACGTAAGTTTCGGTATAGGGATGTGCCTTGTCGGCGGATGGGTCAGACAGGCCGCGGAAGGTTGCGTGCGTAAATATATGTATAAAACTACATAGAATTCTGAGAAAGAAGGATGAGAGATTTTTTTGAATTTGAGCGTGTGTGAGCGTGGCAACAACGGGCGACGTAGGTTGTTTTTTTCCTCTCCCGCTCGCTTCGTCCGCATTCCCCCGGGGACGAGGCAGCACGCGCATTCCGGACGCAATTTAATTGGGATTATAGTATAGAGGACCACCGCGCCGAGCTGCTGCGGTTGTTGTTGTCGTTGTTGTTGCCGTTGCGGTGGCAGAATTTAATCCTGCGTAGGCTTCCGAGTGTTTGCGACAAGCCGAAGGAGAGTGTATATTATATTGATAAATATATTATATATTTAATAGAAAAATAAAAACACTAAAACGTCAACAAATAATTACCTATATATAAATAATGTGAAAAAAATTGTTCAATTAGTGTAGGTATTGGGTATAATGTATATACACGCGAGAGAACAACGATAAAACAAAACAAATTATAAGGTTTAATAGATTCATATAATAAAATATAATATTATTATAATAATATAATTTAACTCACACAAAATAATTTTTATGTATGCCTTCGTGTATGCATGTGTCACAAGGTCGAAAGCTTTGTGTACAAACATTTTAAAAAATACATAATTTATAATTGGGTACATTAATAGAATAACGTAATTATAAATTGTGGACGAACACCACTGCAATGTGCACGCAGAGACACGCGTAAGACATGCTGACTCTGTGTAATAAATTATACTTAAAAATATATTTAATAGGTAGTTAAACATGTCAAAGGATCTTCTTCATTAGAAAAAAATAAAAGAGTTATATTTCAATGTTGTCAGAAAACCGGATATTTTTTCACGATTTTTAATCCTTAAACTATCATCACCACATGTGAGCACATGCATGTAATGCACTATTGAGCAGAAAATGACAAGTGCGGTGACAAAATACATTAAGGTACTAAAGTAATAAAAATATAATAGATGATTTAGAAGATAATTGACATATCTTTTAAAAAATTTGCATATTATACAATCATTAAAATGTATATGTTTTACAATATAAATAGATATTATTTAAATATTTTGGTGGTCACTATAGGTCCTATATTATTAATCAAAATTCGATTATCTAATAGGCTAAAACATAAATAAAACACTACCTAATTCCAAATAACTGTTCGGAATTGGTAATGTCGCCTTCAAAAGTGTCAATTCTATATATTTACCCTTTTCAAATTTGCTTATTGTTCTCTATGGAATGGATTGTAAATATTACATAAAGAAAAAAATAATAATAATTTGTCAATCTAAAATTTAATTATACGCATTATTATTTATTACAATTTTTAAACACAACTAATATAATAATAAAATTCGATAAATAATATTTGTATTGCATAAATATATTCTGTTTCAATTATTATTAAAATATATAATAATCTTCAAGGCTTATTTTGAATAATGTTTGTATTTCGAGTTAAAATTTGTTAGATCGTCAACAAATGTATTGAATAAATCATCAGCCATTCAAAATCAGCTGAGTAACACAAAGCATCCAAAAACTCTGGTTTTGTCTGAAACCCCAATTCCAACTTTCAATCGCACTCTACCAGAAAACTTTGTCCTTTATCAGGCACCGTACGATCTTTTCAAAAAACGGCTTTTCTAAAACTCACCACAACCACCATGACGATAAATCACTATCCAATTCCATTTATTAGTTTTTTAAATTCCGAATTTGAAGATAAAATAAAATGCAAGAAAGCTATCACTAAAACTCATTTAAAACCAATATGGAATATCATTTTTTTTATTTTAAATAAGTCCTATAAGAGGTACGTATTTTCCTGTGGAATATATACATACTGCAATTAATCAATTATTAGATGAATGTAAAAATATGTTTATGAAGATTAATATAATTTTAACAATGAAACTTATATTTGTTTTATTCTAAATTCCTAAACATTCGATAAATACTAAAACAAAATAAATTAATCTACGAGATTTACAATGATGTGTTTTTCTTTAAAGCTTTGTATGCATTTACAATAACCATTCAGGGGTATAGAACAAGTGATCGAAAAAGTTTCATATATAAGTCCTTCTATAAATTGGCAATTTGATTCAGGTATATTTAAGATAGGTAATTTATGGAATTCTAAAATAATTTTTAATAATTTCATTTTTATAAACTTTTGTATTCTAAATGTGTAATTCAATGAATATTGGAAATACAAGATTTATTATAAGATTGCGTGCAGTCTGATTTAGAATTTATTTAGTTATAACTTGATAAGTTATATAGGTACTTACTTACTATAGGTAATCATTTAAAATTAGCTTTAACTTTCAATAACGTACCAAAATATTATACAAATATAGGCCGTACTTACGACACTACGAAAAAATGAGGAACATTAAATATTTAAAAAGGACACAATTGTGTGTGTGGGTATTATGTGTGATATTGTGGTAGTGTGAACGATTGTCAGGTGTCATTACTACGTAGCAGATTTATTTCAGGGGGATTACTGGTCGACAATAAACTTGTCCGTACGGAAAGCGATTAAATGCGCTCGCGAAAATACGGATATTGTGTCAATGTGTTTATATAGAGACTTTTGCGTAAGTGTATTATGTACATAAAATATTATTGGTAGAGTAAGTAAAGAGGGTTTATAAATCTTTCAACAAAAGTTTTTTATAATATATAAAAAAAAATACTAATAATAAAAGTGTGATTTAGTAAAAACTAAAAAGCATTATACATTGTTATTCCTGAAGTTGATCCGATTGCTTATTCGGAAGGATAAGAGGCAACAAATGTTCATGAATGACTGTGTTATGAAAATATTATCTTCAATTTATTGAAAATACGGTTAGGACTTAGGAGTACTGAACGAGCAACGATATTGACTTATTTTCTATACAATAAAGTTATCAACATTTAAATAAAACAAAAGTTCAAGGGTTACCTATAACTTATAAATAAATAAAATCAATTATACTCATATTGATAACTTTAAAAAAAAAAAATAAATATTTCAATATCAAATAATTGAATAGTATATGAGCAATAGGTTTACTTCCCAGACCCTATTACTTATAACATCATACCTAATTCATAAATTCACAATGTTTTGATAATATTTCATGTTCGATTCATAGATATGTTTGGTCAAGAAACCACAAAGCAAAGGTCACCGTGAATTATAATTTTAGTAATCATTATTTTAAGTACACATATATTCATATATTTTTACAAAGGGAGTATACGTCATTGTAACAGGACACGCTGTCAAAACAAAAGAGGCTCTCATTATTTTCGCATAATAGAAATGCTAATTTTGAACATAAACTCGGGAAATAAATAAATTAAACTCTCAGTTTGATGGCGGTAACAGCGGTGTCAATATAAATAAAGTATAAAGGGACAGAAGAGGACGCGGGACAGAGAAAAAGGGTTGAAACAAGAGTACATTTTTTTAACAAAACCATTTGTTCGGTTTTTGTAAAAATATGGAGCATGGATTTTTTTTTGTTTGTTTGGGAAAATAATGTAATAGACAGACAAACAGACATACCCTACCGACGTTATATACATTCATTAATACATATATAATTTACAAACATAAACAACACAAAATATATTTTATATACCTTTATATTAAAAGTAAAAACTAACAAGTTAGGAAAGCAAACTCTGTGATCGTGCTAAATTTCCGATGTTTAAACGTATTTTAAACAATAAACTATAATTGCATACACAATTTTAAAATAATTTGTAACCTAGTATATTCTACTTATGTGTAGAAACCTATATAAATTGAGTATATTAATTTATTAATAATTGATAAGAAATTACTTGAAATTTTAAAGAAGTTAATATGTATTAATATATATTTTTAAAAAATAGCTAGATTGAATTTACATTAAATACTCATATTTTGATAATTTTAATACCTTCTAAATTGGCTAGTTATAATTTAGGTACTTTTAAAAGAACTATTAAAGAATTATTTTTCAAAAATAATAATGGTACGAATAATATCCATCTTCTTATTAACCAAATCAACAATTATAACTAGGGCCCGGAACTTGATGCATTTGCATCTTTTTATGTAATGCTTACACACGAGGCTCGTCTTTACAGAAATTTGATTCATGGAATATGGAGTTTAATGGTACAATTTTTATTTTGCATTTTTTGCATTTTTAGGGAATTTTATGCTTTACGGTCATTTAGTGCAGTTTTTAGTGCATTTTATTCATTTTTGTACTTTTTTTTATGTATATTCGCATTTTTCTTGTTGAAAGTTACATTTCGATTTACGATCCAGGTTTAGAATTAAATTAAATTTATATCAAATCAAACTTTGGATCGCTACCAAATTCAATCAAACGATTAGAATCGTCAAAAATATGCCTTGCCGATGCTATACTAGTTGTAGACGAAGAAAAAGATAAAATTCAATTAGCACGAAATATAGTTGGGCGCCAAATTCAACATAAATTTAAAACTGTTTTAGAAAAAAATAGTGGTTATAAAACAATGCAGATTATTTCAAAAATATTGGAAGGACAAGAAGTGACAAAAGAAGGATTGCCAGAAGATTTGAATACAGATGATATCACTTTTTTCAAACATGCGCCAATCACATCTGTGGAAGTTGAAAGAAGTTTTTCAACATACAAAACTTTATTATCGGACAATCGCCGATCATTTTTATTTGAAAATATTAAACACACTTTAATCGTTCAGTGTAACACATTTATTGTTTAAAAGTATTAATATAAATAAAATTTAAATTGTTTAATTACTAAAAGCATATTTAATGTATAAAAATAAAATTTATAATAATTATAAATTTATAAGATCCATTATGTAACATTATAATTTTGAAAAACGAATTTTTTTTAATATTTATATAATAATTTTTAATTTTTAAATAATAATAATAATTATTATTATTTTTTAAAGACATTTTTGGTATTTTTGTGGTCATTTTTTTAAGTCATTTTTTGATGTTTATAAGTCATATTAACATTTTTTTTTAGTGCATTTTTTAAAGATTTTTAGGTCATCAAGTTCCGGGCCCTACTTATTAGCTACTATAGTACCTACTATAATTATTTTACTCCAATATATTTAATTTTTATTCAGTTTCATTTCATAAACCAACATTGTATATTTACAACACCTATATAAATACGTGTTATATCGATATTAAGTATTGACTAATATAACTTTTAAGTTATGTATCGTTATTTTAGAAAAGACCTCTAATAGGAGAAGAACGCTCAACTGGTTTAGTGATTTTGCAAACTCAATATATATGCATAGGGACATATGTACCTATATATTCATATTTGATGTGGATGCAATTACTTTGGATTCGCAAAAAAAACAAAATGTAATGATTGATTCGAAATTTGCATTTATAGTTGAATGAGAAATATATTTGTTAATCATTATATTAGCATAAAAGGTTTTATCTAGGTATCACTTCAATACAATCATTTCATACAATCACTTCAATACTATCATTTTGATAACTAAGAAACTACAATTCTAAATAATATATATAATATATACGATCTACCTACATAAGTATTATAATAATATGCCTCTCAAATCCCCATAATTAAAAGCTTCAATTCTTAATTATTAAATAAATAAAAAACATTTCACAAAAAACATTTCCTCTATAAGTCAAAGGTTGGACGAGTAAAAAAAGTTAATTTTGATAAATTATTAATTACATACAAAACGTCTATTTATAATACATATGTGTTATATTACCCCGAACTACGATATAACATTATCATTAATTAAACTTAACCTAACCTAATTCGATGATGATGTTATATGCTGCAGACGAATAATTTAAAATTCTATCGCACTTCAATGTACTTCTTCATATCTCATACGTCGAAACCCGCGTGCGTTCGTCTGCATACTGAATACATTGTGGGATTTATATTTAACAAAAAAACAAAAATATTTTCAAGGAAGCGAATAATATGCTATATTACATTATAATATCTCCACATGCGTGTATGCATATTATATTGCGTATACACAACGTACGTATTATGTTATATATGTATTATGTACACAAATGTGCGTGTGTTTATTATAGATCAGCTGTACACGTTCGCCCTTATAATAACTTAGTCGCGGTGCGCGTCGACGCGGAAAAACGACGCGTAAACATCGTCGTCGTGCGTGCGTGTCTCTCTCACTGGTTTATTTTTTTTCCAGGACACGCGACCGGCCAATGTCGTGCATAGTAATGACATAATACGATACGCATCGCACGATTCGTACACACATAGACACACATGCACGTACTTGCACACGTGACCTAACCGGATACCACACCCGCCGCCATCCACCAGCGGACGATGCCACAGATGAGACGAAAAAAATTTAAAAAAAAACCGACGGACGGCGATCGAACGCGTGCGAGGGCGATGGGTGCTGCTGTGTAAACTGTATAATAATATATATATATATGGCATACATACTTACTCGTCGTATAATGTGTTGTACAGGATGTATCACCATCTTGTGATCCTCTCTGGCAATGATATAATACTGTAATTAGGTATTTATAATATAATAAACAAGTCTGTCTATATACCGAACGTGCGTGCAGGCGGCTTTATGAAAACAGCTGAAGACTCAAACACTCGCGAATGTCTTACTGGAGTTTGAGTATTGACGATAGAAAGCTTATCAATTTTTAGGTCGGCGGGGGATGTATCTGTAAAGTCCGGTCCAGACCAAGAAACATTTGTAGGAAACATATGTTTCTGACATTGTCGTCGACAAATATTTATTTACCGCAATCCGCTTATGAGCGGTAATCGGAAACATTTCGATGACAAATGTGGAAACACTTGTTTCCGACAAATTTTCTTGGTGTGGACGGGGCTAAACGGGCCACTGAAAAAATAACCCAAGTAGGTATAAATGATACGCAACGTACGCGTTACAGCTTAATGCTTATCAGTTATAACTTTTCAATTGCCACTAAGCAAAAAAAATGTTCTCTTGTCTGTACCAACTTCAAGCTGGCGCATATCATCACCACTTTGTGCTGCAGACTTTGAACCTAAACAAAATATATTCCTACTGCTGACGGCTATATTAGGTATATATATATTATATATATACACCTACTCGTCATATTGTGATGTGTTGTACAGGGTGTAATCACCACGTTTTCGGAAGTCTTCAGGTAATATAATTATATAATAGGTTATTATTATATAAAATAACAAATCTACCGAACGTGAGTGGATTGACACGTGTCTATGCAACTGCAGCAGACGTCAAACAGTGACACTTAGCGAATGTCCTGCTAGAGTTTGTGTATAGGTACGCACCGATTCCAAGCAAAAAAAATTGTTTCTCCTGTTGGGTTCAACTTCGAGCTGGCATCATACCACAACTCTGACTGCAGTGCTGCAGACTTCAACCTAAAAAAATATTCCTATACTGCAGATGGACATATATATATACAATACAGTGTGATCACGATTTTAGGTACCACTGAATATCTCAGATGGGGACTTTGTATTGAAATGGGGTTTTCGGGAAGTGATAGGGAGCACTTAAATACATATTTTTAGACCAGTTTAAACTTTTGCTCACTCGGTACGCGCATGCGCAATACGACTTACTTTTTTTTTAATGGCAACCCCAAGTTTTTTCTAGAGGTTCGGGTAGAGTATTTTTTTTCAAACATATTTTGTACTTAAAGGTTTTTTCTATTTACAAAACTGACCAAGTTAGAGTAAGTTAAAATTTGGATTTATGCATAATAATACGTGTTTAATAATGCAATTTGCATTTATAACCACTTGAAATAATAAAATAAGTGCTAAATACATGTTTAATGGGTGGCCGGAGTGGCCGAGCAGACTAAGGCGTCGGTTGTGTTGAGCACCGGTTCGAACTCAGCCACGGGCGGCATTTTTCTTCTGGCAGTCACGGTGTCCGGAGAGAGAGGTTAGGTTAGGCATGTATGGCGACATCCCCCACCCGTTCATGGCAGAT
Source organism: Macrosiphum euphorbiae (assembly GCA_949089665.1). Classification (NCBI taxonomy): domain Eukaryota; kingdom Metazoa; phylum Arthropoda; class Insecta; order Hemiptera; family Aphididae; genus Macrosiphum; species Macrosiphum euphorbiae. The sequence continues at coordinate 25,207,441 of CARXXK010000001.1, forward strand.
ACCTACGAGTGCCCACTCAAAAATTCTGCCAAAACAAACACACACTTAGGTATCTGCTAAGAACTTGTGGTGGATGTCGCCATGTCGGCCTCTCTCTCCGGACACCGCGACTGCCAGAAGAAATTCCGTCCGTGGCCGAGTTCGAACCGGCAACGGTGCGTGTCACAACCGACGCCTTAATCCACCTTAATGGCCTTGCTCGTTCTCGGCCTTTACCTCACTAGAGCCCAAATATTACGTATATATGATTCACATTGTTTTTGAACACCGTTGGGTATATTTGACGAACAATACATCCCTTAAATATGCCTCGACCGAACTAGCTTCAATGGTGTGGCGTTGCGTACCAATATTTGCGTTGGTGTGTGAGCACTGAGCACTATACAACTGGCTGTGTATTTATAGAAGCTTTTGGCTTGTAAAATTGTAGACATTTGGCGACATCCCACAAAAATATAATCAATTCAACCTACGCGGAATCGTGTCACGAAAAAGGTACCGTCGAAAAGCACCGCTGCACTGCATATACGCGATGTATAATAAACCCTACCCTAAAATCAACTACCCATAAATCGGGGGAAATGTACAATCGCCCATCGCGTTCTAACCAAATCTGACAGCGTCCATAATATGGACGCAGGCAATATACACTAACCTGCAGTATAATACGTATACCTAATATTTCATATTTGTGATCTTTTAACAGGAAAACCAATGCGGCAACTGCAGTAGTATAATACATTCCATCAGGCACGCTTTTTACAATTTTTAAAAACGTCCGTGGTATAGATAAATCGACAAAGATATTATATATAATAATATAATAGTATTATATTATATTTGAAAAAAGTCCACCCCGTCCACAACTGCACCCTGTACGTCACATATGTTGTGTGATCACGTGGCCGCGTATACTATATACCTATATGCGCACAAACACAAACACGGGAGTTATAATATAGTTATAATGTTTGTGTATATACCCTCGGCCGAGTTTTACACGCGAAACGAGTGTTTACCGATAGAATTACAATTAGCCGCCGCCGCCACGCTGTAAGTATATAAAGAGCGGTGCTAGCGTATATTTGCGCGCTTGGACACGTCGTCGACGAGGGATTAGCGCGAATACGCGGAAAATCACGTTCCCGATTCTGGTTGATATTTTTGGGAGGGGGGGAGCGATGGTCGTTGGGGTGACCGGATATATAAAGACGACGTTCGAGCACACGCCAGCACTTCAGGAGAAAAAATTGTAAAAAAAATCGCCGCAGTCGCGTGTCGATTGGAAAACCCTGAAAAATGGCGTCCTCCTTTTCACCGTTTGCTGGGTAAAGGTATTTTAGAGTAACGGTGACTATATTATATAGTACTGCAGCGGTTGTAGGTAGGTACCTATTATCATATATTTTTATCAAATATTATGTAAATTATGTGGGCTATACATGTAGAGCCGCATACGACGAATGTGTATTATGTACATATGTTTTATGTTTATATATTTGTTGATGATTTTCTGTGATTTTCTGATAATTATTAGTGTGAAAAGACACCGTGCATTTAAAAAACATGAATAAATAATAATTTATAATGGGACATTATGGCATTTTTAATTGCACCCCTCGGGACATTGGTGACAAGACTATTCAAAAATAATATGTAGGATACGTACTTTTTTTTAGTCATAAAATTAGGTGGGTAGTTTGAATGTGCATTGTACATATTCTGTTATAACATATTATATAATTGTGACAGACCAGTGAGAGGGTCGATGAGCGAAGTAGTGTCAACAAATTACACCTAAGAGTTATATAGGTACATTGCAGTGTGATGATTACTCGAATAATAATTTAAAAAAGATTTCAACGAAAGTATAGATATTTGTAAGTAGGTGTGTGTTCTTACATTATGTCTGTGATGCGTGCAAAATATTATCGGAATTTTTAATTTTTGAATCTTATATTGTTATAAATGTATTTATAAATAAATTACCAAAAATAAATGTTTGTTTGAATTAAAGCCAAGAAATGAAATACTACTGTATTATTATGTAAATTAACAAAAATTCAAATTCAAAAAACTTCATTGAATTAAAGTAAACTACCTAACGGCTAACTGGCCTAACTGTATTACTTTTAACATGATTATTATTATTTTTAATGTGGTTAGTAATAATATTACTATTATTAGACATAATAGGATTATAGTAATGTAATGACTTTTATAGTTTTGCATATTATTGTATATCTTATTTTAATGTCCAATACTCCAATTCAACCAAAATACCTGAAAGCACACGACCCTGCACTATAGATTCGATTAAAATGCAAAATATTAAGTTTAAGTTCAACTTACAGTATTGGTACCTATACCAATATACATGAAAATAACGACTTAAGGTTAAGTGTTAACTATACTGCAATTAATGTGTACTAACTAAATTATACAAATTGCACACACCTATATAACTTTTGTTAATAGTTACATATAGGTACCTACTATAATAATTTTAATGTAGGTACAAAACAATAAATGTAGGTAACGAAACAATAAATGGCACATTTAACATTAGGTATTTACATGTAAATATGCATATTATAGTGGTAGTGAGGTAGGTACCTTTTTTTCTTTTATAAATATATTTACAATCGGTTACAATAAATAAATTTAGTACATGGTAAAAATAAAAAGTTCAAATGAATAACTTGTGGAGTAATTAGCGTAAACTGTTCACAATACCGCACCTCTGATGCAGAATTCAAAATGTTTGAACGTTTCTATTTATTTTTATAACATTTATCTATTTTTTGTTTTGACTTTTGAGTAAGCTTGAGTTTCTTTGTTTGATCATAATTACGTTGAAAATTTCCTGGGAGGAAAATGGTGAACAGCAGTGCGGAGGTACCTATATAAACTATATAGAGGTATAGCTGTAATAGGTTAAATAGGTCCTATAATTGAGTATAATCGAAAATCCACAACAGGCGTGAATTTATTATTTTTTGGGGGGTCTTAATAGTTAATGCTATATTATACCTTTATTACTATCGTTATTATATACTTATTGCAGAACCCAAATCGTCTATTATTCTTGTCTATGAGAAAACCACCGTCACTCCGACTCAGAATAACCCGACTAGTAAAAATTGCGATTAATATTACAAATACCACATAGTTAACGGTAATCGCGGGTAATACTGCGCAATTCTGGCACAAAATATGTACGATAATGAATAAAAAAACCGAATCATATACCTACTGATTAAGGTATATTCAAATGTCCAGAGTATATACAGGTATACTTCGCGCATGTATAGCAGATAATGTAAAACATATTGTTAATCCTTTTGTCAGAGGATCGAATGAAATGGGTTTTTGTCGTTTATTTGAGAACCATTTGTTAGAGACTATACCACAACTGCGGTTGAATTCGTTTTTATATCGTTGGTTGTTTATATACTACTATACATCGATGTATAATCATTTTGCCATTGTAAGTATTAGTGCGGTGGTTATAATTATTTTGTACACCTCTCTCAAATCGTCAGTATATATTATGCAGTCATTGGGTTAATGTTGCAGGTAATATTATTTATGTTTGTTTTTAGTAAGTGCTTTACATTGTAAGCAGTTCACACTCTACTATGTACAAGGCTCATAGTAAAAAACGTATCAAGGATATGTGACCTATATAAGCTGTACTTTTATAGTTTTATGCTGATGCAATTTTTATTTCTATTACAATAAATTATATACACAATTATATATAGGTATTACGGTTCTTTTATATAGGATAAGGACTTCCGATTAAAAAGTGGTATTTTAGATTATACATTTAATAATTAATAGTACCACGTTGACGTTAAAATTGAATTTTTTTTAAATAATATAAAAACACACATCCACACACATTGTTTTATAATATAATTTTATATTCCAAGCGTCCTCCTCATTAGTCATTATATAGACATAAAATATATCATTAGTGAATAATGTATAATACATATATTATATACATGGTATATACCCGATTTTCGCGTATATATAGTACGTATATAATATATATTCTCCGAATCCATTATACTGTACATCGGGGTGTCGTTGTGCATTATGCAAAACCGATGAGCCATTAAGTGTTGTACAAATTATTTTTTAGGTCTGCCCCCGCCCAAACTTCGCTGCGTGACAGGTCTCCGGGAATAGGGAACATATGACATTTTCTTTTGTCCCTGCGCGTACACGTACACCACGGAGCGAGGGATCTAACCCTCTATACACTGTTTGTCAATGATTTTTTTAAAAATTTTTTTTTTTACTTTACGACTATGAATAAATTACTGCAGCCGCACGGCGTGTACAAAGAAGCTATATATGACTAATTACTTTAAAATGATTTTTCTCTTTGGCGATAAAAAATCTAATCGATTTGGACGTATTATATATATGCTGTAGGCGCAATATGCACAAAAGAGCATAGAAACGCAAGTGCGCAGAAAATAAGGGAAACAACGAATCAATACAAATTCAATTAGGGGACGAGCTTCGATATTTTGCACCAAACAAACGAAATAGTTTATCTTATTTATGCTTTATATGGTTAACAATTATTTACATAGGCACATGGGTTCCTTATTCAATTGGCCGAAACCAACGCGAGGTTTGGATCAACTTGGTCAAGATCAAGTTTAATTTATAGTCTAAAGATGAATAATATGCGGGCGTCATTCTAATGGTATCGATTGGAACTGTAAAATCATATATATCTTTTATGTTTAATAGTGCAGTGTTACATTGTTTAAAGTTAAACTAAACTACATTATTATCTATGGGTATAAGGACAATTTATTTAGAAGATCTCAGGTCCATAGACTTAGAAATCACATTAAAACATATAAGAATTATTATAAACATTTTTGTATATTTAAAACAAAAATATAGGTATTTACAATCTGTAATATAATTGTATACAATATAAGTAAATTTGGTAGCTTAAAATATACAAAAACATGAAGAAAAAAAGGGAGGCCGACCAATGCAGTGTGGAAATTCTTTGATATTTGGGGAAGATAAGTTTATTTGATCATTAATATAGGCCGGGATTCAAAAGATCACGACCCAGCAGTATCTTTGTATTTGACGTGTAAACATTATAATTTTTATAATTTTATGTATTTTATATATTTTTTATGTGATTTCTAAATCCATGGATATTATAATTTTCAATATTATAGAGCAGTATAATATAAACATATATTATAAATACATCAACTGTAAACACCTAAATGGTTATTGGTACATTTATAGTATTAGAATAATTCGTAATAACTACCTATACATATATTATATTAAATAATTTAAAATGTTTAGTAAGTTTAAGCTTATGATATAATATGGATATATATCTATGTATATGTATAGGCCGGTATACTACGTTGGTGATGACTAAATAATTGTAAAAATACAACATTTTATTACTTTCTTTTTTTATGTTCAAAGAATCTGCAGTCGTAGGTACCAACATGAAACGATCAATACTCAATTGACCTTATAAAGATACGAAAAATGGAATACACTAGGTATATACCTATATATAAACGTAAACAAAACCAAAGAATCCGTAGAAAATATTGTCGGAAGTATTTAGTAGTTTTAAAAAAAATAAATATGAAGCAACATCTCAGGGTTGGGATTATGGTTACAAACTTACAAACATATAAAAACAACATTTTTAAATTCCTATCGTAGGTAGGTATGGTTTTTATTTATGCTTTTGTTCTTTTGGATCGGTCAATGTGTGATTTATATAAGTAATTATTAAAAATGTGTGTACATTTTTTAGTCAATATTTTTTTCTGAAAATGATGACCTATCAAAATCAAAATTCGAACTAGTAGTTTCTCAGTTATTAAAATGTTTATAGTAAGGATAATGTCTTTAAAAATGATTTTACAAAAATATAAAATACATGTGATATTGGAAGTTATAATATTCATTATACATGGAACGTTTTTAAAAATTGTACCTAATTGTTGATAAATTAATGCTGATTACTAACATTTTCAATTCACTATAACTCCTTCTGAATTCATTATCATGGGCCTATTATCCGTAGAACACAAAGTTAAATAACTAAAAAAGGATCCATTTGAATTTTGACTTTGATACGTTAACGTTTTCAGAAAAATTATCCGTTAAATAATTTAATAGAAAAGGGAAGTTCTCATTTGAAAAAAAAAATGAAGTTTGTATATCCACAGGGCTCTCCAGTCTCCCTAGTCCTTATAATAAAGGTACATAAAAACTCAACAATTCCAAAAATTCGAATTGGAATAAATGCACTATTGAAGAGAAAAAAGGTTAACATTTATGTATACATATATTATAATATATAGTTTATTATATACTCTTAAGAAAATATAAAATGTACAATTGTCAATTTGAAGGTTATAACATATTCATATTTTATTTGAAGTGCTTCACCTAAGTCCTGAATAGTCTTAACATATAATTTTGGTTAGGTTAAACGACCGTAAACAAGACATATTACACTAATTAGTATACAGTATAATTAGTAATATAATTCTGTTAAAAATAGCTATTCCAAAATAGGGTAATTATAATTTCGTTTGAAATTTGAAACACTAATTATTTGTCTAATATATTTATAATTTAGTTGTATTAGTAGTTACTATAGTTCTTAAATAGAGTATTAAGTCACATATTTATATTATTGCCGATGTATCAGTCTTACGACTTCTTGTAGTATAATAATTAATATATGTTATAATATTATATATGTATAATAATATATGTATGGTAGTAAATGAAGCTCTGATACATTTTATGAATAAAAACGTTTAAACGAAAACCTCTTGAAATCATGTAACGTTTCTCGTAAAATCTAAAAATATTCAAGGGGTTCATTGTACATATAAGGTATACTGCAGTATATAGTATATAAGATAAACATAGCCCATAGGTATCTTCACCGAGAAAGTAAAAAAACACCTAATAATAAATAAATATAACCCACATAAGTAGGTACATCTGGTCGGGGATTTACTGGTTTTAATAGTTCAATGGTTGGCAGCCACGACATTTTTGTGAACGCACGACAAATAAAACGCTCATTAATCCCTTTACGAGGAGCTACAAAATGTGAAACGTAATTTTCATTCAACTTGCGCCCCTTCGCCTTCGACGATAGTTGTGCGCACCACGTACAGTCACTCTCATCATATTATATACATTATTATATTAATGCACGCAGCAAGAGGCGGAAAGGCAATTAACTAAAACTTCTATTTTCGTCTCCATTTAAAGCGGCGGCGAGTGCAGATTAATATAATATGCGCGCAATAAAAAAACAAAGTGAATTGATATTTTTTCAAAAATGTTAACCGTTCCGAGATTTAATATACATATAATGGAGCTGTTGCAGACGAAAGATGAATGAGAACTATATTATTGTTTTTGTGCGTAACAAATAGGATTCATATAGGTAGATCTGCCAGGTATAGATCAGGTAGACCATGAGGTATATGTTTTGCGTGTATTATTGTGGTACTTCATTTGAATTGTACGTGAAACGAAAATAATATTTTATTTTATTAGGTGTGCGTGTTTATATTATATTGTTAATTTATCACCATAAAATTAAAATTTTCCGGTATATAAAATGTTATAATATTACTAGTGTTTCGAAAGGTTTACCTGAAAGCTCTATACGTATATAAATTTATGTAAGGTCGAAGAGGGAGTTAAATATTCAGATCGTTGAACATTTTCCTAAAAGGGTGGTCTATTTGGGTATTATAATTCTATTCCAAACGCGTCTAAAGTTTACCCAAAACTAATTTCAAACTAAGGTTTGTTTTAAAATTGCTAATAAAACGCGTTAAACCATCCCATTTGGTTGATTAACGACTAAATAATGCGTTTAGTCTTGATGTTATTATTTTTTTTTTGAATACACAGTTTTTGTAGGTTCCAACTTTTAGTATATACATTTAAATTGTCTGTTTATTTATAACTATTGACATCTTTTGAAATTCATCTTAATAATATACTAATATATATAATATAATTTTTTTCAACAGCTAGTGCCTTATTAGTAGGGCCCGGAACTTGATGCATTTGCATCTTTTTATGTAATGCTTACACACGAGGCTCGTCTTTACAGAAATTTGATTCATGGAATATGGAGTTTAATGGTACAATTTTTATTTTGCATTTTTTGCATTTTTAGGGAATTTTATGCTTTACGGTCATTTAGTGCAGTTTTTAGTGCATTTTATTCATTTTTGTACTTTTTTTTATGTATATTCGCATTTTTCTTGTTGAAAGTTACATTTCGATTTACGATCCAGGTTTAGAATTAAATTAAATTTATATCAAATCAAACTTTGGATCGCTACCAAATTCAATCAAACGATTAGAATCGTCAAAAATATGCCTTGCCGATGCTATACTAGTTGTAGACGAAGAAAAAGATAAAATTCAATTAGCACGAAATATAGTTGGGCGCCAAATTCAACATAAATTTAAAACTGTTTTAGAAAAAAATAGTGGTTATAAAACAATGCAGATTATTTCAAAAATATTGGAAGGACAAGAAGTGACAAAAGAAGGATTGCCAGAAGATTTGAATACAGATGATATCACTTTTTTCAAACATGCGCCAATCACATCTGTGGAAGTTGAAAGAAGTTTTTCAACATACAAAACTTTATTATAGGACAATCGCCGATCATTTTTATTTGAAAATATTAAACACACTTTAATCGTTCAGTGTAACACATTTATTGTTTAAAAGTATTAATATAAATAAAATTTAAATTGTTTAATTACTAAAAGCATATTTAATGTATAAAAATAAAATTTATAATAATTATAAATTTATAAGATCCATTATGTAACATTATAATTTTGAAAAACGAATTTTTTTTAATATTTATATAATAATTTTTAATTTTTAAATAATAATAATAATTATTATTATTTTTTAAAGACATTTTTGGTATTTTTGTGGTCATTTTTTTAAGTCATTTTTTGATGTTTATAAGTCATATTAACATTTTTTTTTAGTGCATTTTTTAAAGATTTTTAGGTCATCAAGTTCCGGGCCCTACTTATTAGCTACTATAGTACCTACTATAATTATTTTACTCCAATATATTTAATTTTTATTCAGTTTCATTTCATAAACCAACATTGTATATTTACAACACCTATATAAATACGTGTTATATCGATATTAAGTATTGACTAATATAACTTTTAAGTTATGTATCGTTATTTTAGAAAAGACCTCTAATAGGAGAAGAACGCTCAACTGGTTTAGTGATTTTGCAAACTCAATATATATGCATAGGGACATATGTACCTATATATTCATATTTGATGTGGATGCAATTACTTGGATTCGCCAAAAAAAAAAAAATGTAATGATTGATTCGAAATTTGCATTTATAGTTGAATGAGAAATATATTTGTTAATCATTATATTAGCATAAAAGGTTTTATCTAGGTATCACTTCAATACAATCATTTCATACAATCACTTCAATACTATCATTTTGATAACTAAGAAACTACAATTCTAAATAATATATATAATATATAATATACCTACATAAGTATTATAATAATATGCCTCTCAAATCCCCATAATTAAAAGCTTCAATTCTTAATTATTAAATAAATAAAAAACATTTCACAAAAACAATTTCCTCTATAAGTCAAAGGTTGGACGAGTAAAAAAAGTTAATTTTGAAAATCTGATCCCCTCCTCCGAACAACCACTGGATTCTCTACTGCGGTTGTACATAATATACGCATTAAATATATACAAATATAAATATATTATTTATACCATCATATCCACGAGGATAAAAAGCTATATTACGAATTGTTATGATAAATTTAAAATGAATTATAAGATCAGCTATTTATCGTATATCGAGCGAAAGTGCCAGAGCGGCATGTGTAAATATATAATACTTTTAATCGGCAATAATCACGTATTCGCAGTATAAAATATATTATATTATTGGTACCTACCTATATTCGTCATGCTGATTTACTGTTGTTTTTTTTTCATAAACAATATTAATGATATAATACGCGTGCTATAGACGAGTATAAAAAAAAAAGTCAACCAAAGCATTAAAGCTTGGGTATTATATTAGCTTAGTGTAAAACAGTATCAATAGTATCATAACTATCTCACTCGCCTGGTCACTATATGGTCAGTGATGGAAATTATCTACAGATTTAAAAAATCACATAGTATACTCGTAGATATTATATTAATAGGTAAGGTAGGTATCATAGGCGCAAATAGGGGGGGGGGCTAGGGGGGCTTAGCCCCCCTAAGAATTGCTATAGCCCCCCCAAAAACAAATGATTTTACTATGCTTTACTAAAAGCATCATAAGAGTATTCAGTATCCTGAACTGAGCTACGGCTTCAGCCCCCCCAGATTTCAAACACTATTTGCGCCTATGGTAGGTATTAACCATAAAAAAATTATTTCCTAAACGTTATCGCTTTATACGGTTATAAACAATTGATAGACGTATAACACATTATTTTAGGCAAATTTTATGTATTTAATACGCTATTACACAATTGTGTAATATAATATATTCATAATATATAGAATCTGACATTATTTAATATTAATAATTTATTATTTATACATACTATATATAGGTATAAACCATACACCGCTTTGTTTGTCCACTTGTATTCCCGGAGGTTAGGCCTAACACTATTTCAGCAGATATTTTTTTGAGAACTTTGATATATATATAAATCAAAATTTTATCGAGTAGTTTTTGAGTTCTAAAAATTTGAGTTTAAGTATATATGGGGGTTGAGATGATCTGAAAATGGTGGTAATTAAAGTTGATCTATCAGTATGGATAATTTGTAAAAATTTTATTCAAGTATAATAAATACATATATAGGTACCTAATATTGGTACCTAAAGCTTATATTTTTGTAAAACCATTTTTAAAGGATTATTATTCTTAGTATAAACATTTTAATAACTCAGAAACTAGAAACTAGGTACTCATTGTAATTTCGATGTAGATATAACATCAACATTTTCAAGAAAATCATCTGCTAAATAATTTGAAATAAAAATGGAGGTTCTCATTTTAAAATAGAAGTTTGTATCACAACCACAGGGACACTCCTTAAGTAAGACAGAAAATATGGTCTTTTAGATATACTTAAAAAATTCTAAAAATCGGAATTTGAATAAATGTATTATTAAAGAAAAAAAGGTGCTTTGCTGTAAAGTATAGGTTACAAGTGGGTCACTGTATAATGGACGGTATTAAATTTGAATTCAATAATATAATATCATATTGTATAGGAAAAACGATTCTGAGCGGAGACGGTTTGTCAGTCTAGGTATAAGGCATATTATATACTTATCTATGGTATTGCAAAAAGTTGACCTATTATAGGTTAGGTTACCTATGATAAATTCCAAATTAATCATATCACAATATCCATTAGGTACTTATAACGCGTTCTACATCAACAACAAACCCTGATACTATCATAGATATATAATAGTGTACTTTAGAAGTTTCAAGTACCCACGAATAATAATATACAATCACAACAAAATAACTAAAATAGTTATTCTAGGATTTTTATTATGTAATTTCGTCCAAATTTGAACTTAAAATGACTATAAAAATAAAATTTGCTTATGTATTTTTTAGATTTTTTGGTAACAGAATTAACTACTTACGTGGAATCTTGTTTTAAACTTTCAATCCTTAGATAGTATAAAAGTTGAACATTTTATACATTTTTAACTACAAAATAATTATTAAATTTTAAATTTGATAAATTTTGTCAAAATTCGATCTTTAAATGCTTATGTATAAAAAGAAATCTTGCTTATGTATTTTTAATATTTTTCAACAGATATTTCATCTGCCTTTGAAACAATATACTAGAAGCCTTCTATTAAATTTTCAAGCTTTTTTAACCAACAAATATTTCATTGATATTTTTAGAAAAAAAACTGAAAAAATTGGAAAATGAATATGTCCTTAAACAGTTCAAAATAAATCAAAATATTTTGAAAATGTTATAGTGTATAGAAAATGAAAATATAAACAATCAGTGCACATTTGATGTATCTACGGTCATTTGTTTTGAAGTTACACCAAAAACCAAATTCTATATTGTTAAAAATCGATTTTGAGTAAAAATTCTTTTGTTTTTCTTGGTGCTTTTGAAAATTACTGCGAATTTTAGACCTCCCCAATGCACCAACGATATTCACTTTCCAATCGAACAAGATACTGAAGTTGAAAATCGAAGCATTATTTCGACTACTTATCGTGTACACAGTCACAAAAAAAAATTTAAAAAAAAAAAAAACACACATCATTGTAAAATCAATACATTCATCGTTCCACTCAGAATCGAAAATGGGAATGAGAAAGTTTAAGAAATTGCCTCGTATAAATATATCTACTATATTTAACATATATACTCGATGCAGCCTATAAATTATGTATTATAATATAAATATTTACATGGCTTCATATAACTTGAATAACTATATTTGATGTAACGAAATGTAATAACTTAACTTTTAAAATATTTACATAAATTAGCCCTATAGTGGCTGGCAGCTAGATATATAATATATGTGATATAAATTGACCATCTCAGATTTTTAATTTGAGTAACAAAAATACAGTTAGATAATATGACAATGTTTTTTTTAAGTTTCAGTGAACCAAAGAGTACTTAAAAAGTTTAAGCTATATAATAATCGTTTAAAGAATTTCCAACAACTCGTTTAGGAGTTTTTAAATTACCTTGCAGCTATAGACTTAATAAATGGGTATACCATAGCTATATTCTAGCACTCAATTACTAGTATAGTTATATTATAAAAACCAAAAAATATAAATAAATATTTTTTACCGTAAATAATATTTAATGTTCTCTTCCAATACTACTATTTTTGTTCCAGAGCAATCAGTTTACTTGCTATGTTTAATGTGCCTATATATATAATTTTATATGTACCTTTATATAGGTACGAGTACATAAAATAAAAACACGTGTAGATATATTAATATATATAAAAATAATTTTAAAATTCCAAAAATCAGAATTTGAATAAGTTAAATATATTAAACTATTAAATAAAATAATATCCCCTGATGTATATATATATATATATATATATATATATATAGGTGCATTGCATTCAGCATTGTGAATAATATAATGTAGTATTTAAATATAATAATAATACATATAATGTATTGTGGGTAATAAATTTAAACTTTATCATGATGCCTATACAAATTATTCATTAGGTAGTATAATAAATAGGTATACCTATAGAGGTACATTGCTACGTATTCCATATATATTGCAATACCGACGATTCGTATGTACTATGTATACATATAGACATATTAGACAGTATAGAAGTAAGAGCAGAGTGGTGTCAAGGATCAACATTTAGGACAGGCATGGCTGGGTATATAATTTATATACAAATATATTTTTTAAGAGAATTTTAATATATATTGGTTTTTTAATTGATTTCATAGTCAGGTAATAATATAGTATGGTAACGATTTACAATTATATTATAATAGGCATTTTTTTTTATAGGTAGGTAGTTATATTATATTTTTTATTAGAATTCTCATACAATTATTCAATCAAAAATGTTATGGTTAGGATAATATTTAATGATCAGTTACACTGGTTGTACCCATATTACAAGTTAAAATAACATATCAAGCACTTTTGGATCATTACATTATATTATATAAGAGGAATATAGTACATTATAAAAGGATAAGTTAGAAATTAAGTTTTAATTTTTTTGGTGGTGGTTAATCTATATAGTATATACCTATTATCATTGTCATTTATAATGTCCATGTTGATTTCGAAAAAACTTTGACAGTTTGATTTATCAAATATAAATAAAAATAAACAATAAAGAGATAAACAAAAAAAAAAAACAAGTGCACATAAGTCAAAACAAACGTCTCAGTCAGTCACGACTCAACTTGTCAACCTTAAGTCCGAAGTCGTAACATATAAACTGTTAGGTATAGTTCGCACTATATAAGATATAATTAAATTGTATTATGTCAATACTCAATAGTCAATATCGTTTAATGTACTGCAACGATGAGTGTCGACAGCGATAAAGCACAACAATAATTGTTTTTAATATTTTTAGCAATCATTCGTTAAGCAATACTGCGGAGGATATGCTACGGAGGGAAGAATACTGTGCAAAATCGAATTATTAATATATAAAAACTCCTATATAAATACGACTGCGCTTTATACACATTTTGTACCAACTTGTGCTGTTTAAACATTAAAACATATAGATCGAGTCGAATACAAAATATTAATAAAATAAACGTTTTTCGAAAAATACAGTGTATATATAATTGTGACGTAATAAAATTATAGAAATAATAATTATTATTAAGTACCTACTATTTAATGGTTTACAATTAGAGATTATAGACTGTATAAGAGTACGTATTGTATATACATATATTATATATATATATATATATATAGATACTTGGTATGTGGTATTAGGTGTTTAGCCATTTACATATATATATTTTAAATTATGTACCTATATATATATACCTATATATTCCTATATCATTATAATATATATATACGTATATACACCTTTTGTGTATAAGTATATATGGCATAATGTATAGGTATACCTAAATAATAACCTATAGATAGTGAAAAAGAGAACGGCGGCGGAGGCGATCGTTCGTCAGACGCATGTAGCGTTATTCGGAGGAAATTGTGGAAGGGCGGAATGGGGAAGAAAAGTTATTGTGGTTTTGTTCTGAACAAGTCGGAATTCCGGCCATGATTACCCTATCCGTCGTGGCAGCGGAGTCCATTATTCGAGCCATTTGCGCAGGGCTGCCTCCCGCACCCCGTTGAAGTCGATGAGCGGGTGGTCGAGACCCGGTGGTGATAAGCAGGAGGAGTGAGGGCGCTGCACAAGAGACACGCGGACGGTGGCGATAGCGGACGAGAAGAAAAAGGGAAATTTATCAACTATTCGTCGTCGTCGTCGTCGTCGTAGTCGTATATATAATAATATATATGTATGAGCGTGGTGGCGAGGGGGTCGCGGACTCGGGGGTTTTCCACGTCACGGGGTTGTAAGAGAGCGAAGGGGAGGTTAAAAAAAAATTCCCTCGCAAAAGAGACTGCCGAATCCAGAGTGTTTTCTCCTTCTTTTCTTTACACACTACGCCTATATATATATATATTTAGTTTCGCTTTTTCCTCTGTTCTCGCGGGCCTTTTCATATACCGTCGCCGCCGCCACCGCCTCACGTTCCACGCACATGGGGTGTCGGCCATTTTGAAAACTGGGCGGAGCCCGATAGGAGTGTCGCGAATCCCTCGAGCGGCCACGGTACACCGCCGGCGGCGCGGCTATCGAATATTTTATGCTCGGCCGTGCCGCGGGACCGCCACCGCGCGCGCCACTCCACTCGCCGCCGCAGCCACAGTCGGCACGTCTCACCGCCACCACCGCCACCACCGTCCTCGTCTACGTCGTCCGTGATGTGCATAGCGTATATTATATAGCGTATCGTTGTAGCAACCATATCATGCCATGTATATTGTTATATTGTATAACCTATCTATATAAATCGTGATAATAATAATTTATAATATCAAGTGTATAGATCGTACACAAACAATAATTCTCCACATCAAGATAACCGCGGCAACTTTAGATTTTTCTGCAGTGTCGAACTAGGTAGTAGGTATACTACCTATATGGATAGCCCGGGATAGGTATATATAATATAATACAATTATTATTATGTATCAATATAGGTGTATAAATATGGCTACATTTTCTGCACCCAATAAGTGTACCTACCTATATATATGTAACGCGTCTTACATATTATGCACCTGCGTTGTAACTTGTAAAGATAATATAAATGGGCGTACGTCGTATACCTATTATATAATTGTTTATTATAATATATTATGATGCAAGGCAGTATCTGGTCAGGAGAGGGGGGCAGTGGCTCGGCGAACTGAAAAGGAGGCAAGTTACAAACATCCCGAGTAATAATGCATAATAATAATAATAAATCTAATTATATTTCAGATCATTATTGACTACCTATTGAGTATATCAAATTATATTATTACTAGGTGATCCACCGGCTACCACCCTGCACCCCTCTATTTAAGAAAAATCTCAGAGGCAATTGCCTGTGAAATTACTGTTTTATCACGCCACTTGTGGTACGGACCCTCCTGTAATTATTTCCATGACTAGATATAATATATCGTTATATTATATATTAGGTACATATATAATGTATTATAACCTAACCTAACCTACCTACAGTTTCAGTTTAAACAAAAACTGTTATACCTATATTTAATCAACATTATATATACATAAACGAATAACTATAGGTACTAAATATATAGTGTTGTAAGACTTATATAAGTTATAATATATACCTATATTTGATATATATATATATATCACTTATATGATCAAATAATTTTCGCATTATATATTTATTTTATTCAATTCTATATTTTAGACTTTTAGAGCACCTATATTAGGTATGATGTTCAGTAATTTTGTATCCTATATACTCAGCAGACTGCAGTAGTTGGTACCTAGGTAGTTATATAAGTATATTATATTATATACACAATACACTGCACTATTTACCTACATGGCACGATATTATAGTTACCACGGTATGTAAGAATGTAAATATTATACCTACTATAACTCAGTAGGTACCTATTGCATATAAACATAGTAAATTTAAATAAAATTATTTAAGTGCGTTATATTTTATGACATACCATAGACACGTTTCACGTTATTTCTAAATTTCACTAAAGCTATTTATTCAATAATTATAAAATTATTTTTATTATGTTTATTAAAAAAAAACGAATATTTTACAATCTGCAGTATAATCAAATACAGTAAGTAATATATTAATAAAATTGTACAACTATTGACCGCGGCCTGCGGGGCTCCCTTTAATAATATTACTTCAAAATGAATTTAAAATAAAAATATGTTCTAAGTTTTTTGTGAACCACTGCCACAGAATACATTATTTCGAATAAAGATTGTATACCTATATATTAGTTCAATTATGGCAAGATTATAATTTGTTTTTCTGAATATTATTAAACTGCGGATTTAAATTTGTTTAAACACAAATATATACCTATAGACGCCATATATTTACACGTTTTATTATACATTTATCTTATCAAATTATTATATTAGTTATGACAACTATATAGTCACCTATACAGTCTTTATAATTTATTTAAGTATCTACTTATTACTTATATTCAGTATTTTATACATATATATTATAATATTATATCGTTGTTAAAATAAACGATGTTTATTAAATAAATGTCTCATTGAAAATAAAATTGTAACTTCATAAAATCTATTGCCTGTAGTTATACCTATTGTCACTATACCTGCTATATTATATTATGTATCTATATACACTATACAGTATAAACAATGACTAATTCTACTCCTTCTTAATAGGTATACTGGGTGATTCTTTTATCAAACAACACTCATTATTTCAAAAAGTGTAAATTTTTTTGAAGATATTTTTTTACATAGTTTCAAGTCGCTTATAAAACAACGTTTTTATTAAAAAATTATTTTTTTAATTATTTTTTATCCTTATAATTTTTTAAGTTTTTTTACTTTTTTGAATGACAACATAGGGTTTTAATTTTATATTCTAAAGTAGAATATTTTTCTTAGTATTTTGATACATGAAAATTTAATTTGGGGCGAGTAGTTTATGAGTTATAAGTATTTAAAGTTTAGACGAGTTTAGACGATTAAAAGAATCACTCAGTATATTATATACAGTGTGTCCCGTTTTAAATGTACCACTAAATATCTCAGCCCGATAATCTTAGATTGAAATACGGTTTGCTGCAATAGCTTAGGGGTACTGAAGTACACATTTAAGGACAAATTTCAAATTTTTAACTCTTGTAGTATGCGCATGCGCAATACAAATTTTTTTTTTTAAATTGCAACACCTATTTTTGTCAGCGGATATGGATAGATTATTTTATTCTAAGTAATTTTGATCCATTGACCATAGTTCTAAACCAAAAATTGAATGAGTTACACCTTTTGGAAATTTAAAAAAAAAATTAAATTTGTTCGATTTTACCAAAAACATTACAAGCTTGAATTTGATACAAAAGTAAGTAATTTTTGAACTAAAATGAAATACATTTAAATAATTTAATACAAAATTACCAAAAAAAAAATGTATAGCCAAATTTAATTTTACTTCGTCAAAACTTATTTTTTCAACAGGATGGAGCACCCGCTCATAATGCCATTATTGTAAGACAACAGTTAAATGAAATGTTTGGAAATCGATGGATGGGAACTCACGGGCCAGTGGAATGGCCCCCACGGTCAGCTGATCTAACACCATTAGATTTTTTTTTATGGGGTCATTTAAAGACTGTTGTTTATGCAGATCCACCAGCAAATTTACAGGATTTAAAAAATAAAATAACGGTAGCGTGCAGACAATTAACAAAAGAACAAATTTTGGCAGCAACCTTTAGAGAAGTGAGTCGTCGATTGGAAATGTGTTTCGAAAAAAACGGAGGAAATTTTGAACATTTTATTAGATAAAAAAAATTTAACATAAGTCAAAACAATGTAACGGAGTATTTTTTATTTAATTTCCTACTTCACATTCTTTATTAAAATCTATGAAAAAATCACTCAATTCAAATTTAAAACAATAAATGTTTTTGGTAAAATCGAACAAATTTAATTTTTTTTAAATTTCCAAAAGGTGTAACTCATTCAATTTTTGGTTTAGAACTATGGTCAATGGATCAAAATTACTTAGAATAAAATAATCTATCCATATCCGCTGACAAAAATAGGTGTTGCAAATTAAAAAAAAAATAATTTGTATTGCGCATGCGCATACTACAAGAGTTAAAAATTTGAAATTTGTCCTTAAATGTGTACTTCAGTACCCCTAAGCTATTGCAGCAAACCGTATTTCAATCTAAGATTATCGGGCTGAGATATTTAGTGGTACATTAAAAACGGGACACACTGTAGATGATACAAATAATAAAAATAATAAATTTTATATTTGTATTTTATATGTAACACATTATATATAGGTACCTACCTATATATTTCTGATTGAAAAAAATTGTGAAATAAAATGTTAAGTTAATATTTAGCTATAAATATTTTTATTATTATTTTAAATTTTAAGGGTTAATACGTCAAATAAATTTAATTAGTTCCTTTCTATGGCAAAACAATACTGAGCGGAGAAAGAGAAACTATAATGAGGATCAGAGGCGTGCTCACGGCGTGTGCATGGGGTTCAACCCCCCCCCCCCCCAATTAACCGTATCTATTATTTTATTATATTATATAATTATTATATATATATTTCTATTATTTATTTTTTATTATAAAATAAATAAAGCATCTTTATAATGTACTTGTTGAATTATATTATCATAAAATTTCCCAGTTCGTATTTTATCGTTAAATGCTTCCAACATCGAATATGTACACTGCCCCGCAGTTGCCGATACTGCAACGCAAGAATAGTTTGGTGTAAAACTGTAAAAACAACGTGCGGTTTAACTTGTAATTGTTGTGTCGTTGTGTGCTGTAATGCTATTATTGTATAGTTTGTTGTATGAAACAATTTTTTTGTCTATCTACCTACTACCTACTTTACCATACTTTTAATAGGTACTCAAAATATAAATTTATTTTTTAGGCTTTCAGTGTTTATTTTCTGGAACTTATTCAGAAAACTTTGATGAACTTGTTGAATTTTATACCTCGATACTGACAAGCTAACAGTTAAAGGTTAGGTTAGGTTAGACGATAGACCTTAGTGATAGACGTTGCAGTGTAATAATAAATATCAATTATGTACATATTATCTACAAAAACTGCTAAATAAACATTCATTATTATTATTATTATTAAAGCTGAACTACATATATATGGTATACCAAACTTAATAAGCATGTAAAATATCCAAATATTGTTTAGTGTTTGTGTGATAAAGAAATATTTCCCAATATACATTTTCTATTACAAATATCCTATGCACTTTACCTGTTTCAACATCCACCCCCGAGACAACGTTTTCTTGTCTCAAAATATTGAAATCTTATCTACAAAACACAATGACTGATGTATTTTATAGATATTAAAATAAAAATTTATATACATTTTTTTAACATTTTTTTGGTTTTAGACTCGACTTAATGTCGTTAGATGTTCATAAAGAAATTCCACTAACAGCAGAAGAAGTTTTAAATTAATTGTGCAAAAAATCAAGAAAACTAGATTTTGTTCTTTAATTTTTGAATGTATATACTGTATATATTAGTATAATATAGTTCATATATATTAGCAATATAATATTTAAATCTATAAATTGAATTTGTTGTTGATTAAAAAAAATGGTCGTTAGGTAAAAGACTAGCTCCTTCAATTTTACTTGACCCCCCCCCCACAAACATTTTCTGAGCACGCCCCTTATGAGGATAGGTTAAGTTTATCAAATGTGTTTACACAATATATACCTAACACCTAATTAACGATAAGGTATTAAATATAATAATAATAATAATGTGAGCTATATACTATATAAAAATAAAAAATGTTATCCAAAGCTATTTAATTTAAGAGATTTTTAGAAACGCGCATATTATGATGTAAAAACCATTATGACTAAAATTTCAATTAAACTAATGAAATATTATGATTCTACTAATATAGAGTAAAATATATGAAATTGTTGTTCTGAGGAAATTTTAATAAAATATTAATTATTAGTAGTTGGTAAAGTTATAATACATAAGACATAATTAATGTGAACTTATTTCTTTTTATTTTATAAACATATATGTCTATGTGTATATAATAGGTAGGTATATGCGCATATATTATAGTACCTATATAATAATATATATTATAATACATTAAATATTAATATATGTGTTTATGAATAAAATATATTACATTCATAAAGTTGTATATATAATATATATATATATGTAAAGTTAAGTATCAGAATTGTTAGAAGTCATCACAAAACTAAAAACATAACTGTTCTTCATTTTCAAGGGTGTATATTAGTATATAAGATCTTGAGCAATGATATGGGCTCCTCCTTGTAGCCATGCTGCTATTGCATATATATAAGTATGTAGAAATAAGTTCTGCAGGTAAACACTAGAATATTAATTGTTAACGATGTTTTTTCCTGCAATAGTAAAATGTAAGTTTTTGTCTCGTGTTTTTAAAGCAGTCTTATTATTATTTTTTTTTTGAACAACCCTTGTACGTATATAGTCATCCCCTCGCAATAAATCCACTATCACGGCAAACGGTAGTGTGAAGCAGCAGGAGTTTCCACCGACTGACAAACGGCTGTAATTACCGAGCGTCTGAAACTTTCTTTTTTTTCCATCCCATAATTACCCTCGATTTTTTAAAACCCCTGGTGGTATAAAAATAAAATTAAACACTAGTTTTTATTTATATTAGTTGTATTAATCTTAATTTAATCCAAAGAAGTGACCTCGTTTATTTCTAAGTAAAAAATATCTAAAGCGTTCTTTGTATTTACATCGTCAACGACCCTAATAAAACACCTCACACCCATTAATATCTCTTGTGAAAGGAAAAAACTTCTTTTAAATTCATGTGCAAAGTAAATCGATTATTAAGCGACGTTCGTCAGTAAATGTAGACTATAAAGAGTATTACGGTCAGATGACAGTGTAATAAGTTGATAAATAATTTTCATGTCAGTGTTTTAAAATTGTAACTATATTATGGTAAAAAATAATAAATATACACAGGTTTATCAAAAAAATAGTCAGAATTCAACTTTTTCGTTTAAAATATTATATTATTACATAGGCATTTATTATTATAAAAATTTATATATGTTATAATATATATTATTATTATTTAAAGATTAAGATTTCAACATCGTAGGTTATTAGCGTCTCATTGAATTTTAAATATTATGTGTTTCTTAAATATTATACTGTATAGTGTATATATTATTGATGGGCCAGTTCTTAAAGAATCATCGATTCCGGTTCTTAAAATCTTATCGATACTGATTTTTTTTTTTAAACATTATTAAAAATAAGAATTACCTTATTAATAAAATAATAAATTTATTAGGAACTTTATTAATTACCTCTATATTACTTATAATTATGTTGGAATCGATAATTATCGGTTTCATCGATTCTCAAAGAACCGAAGAAACCGAAGAACCTAATATATATAATATTATATAGACGTGCATCGTCAAATTGTTCAATACGATATCAGTATTATACCGCAATACGAAAACTACGTTGAACCAAAATCGTAAAATAATGTTCTCACGGTCTTGAACAATAATAATGATAAAAAAAATAATAATGATAACAATTAAACGTTCACGAATAATATTAAATAATATTTCCTCCGTCACATTGTGCATAAGCGTAATAGTGCGGAGCAGCAGCAGTCGCCAGTCGGTTCGCTCTTTCCCGCAGTGGTTTATATTATAATAATATGACGAACACATTCGTATAATATACAAACTGCACACATACATGGGGACAACAGATTTTTTTCCTTCCCGTTCCCATTTCCGATTCCTCTAAACAAACACCGAACGTATGCCGCGGGGATTTTTCAATTATATCACACGGCGGCGGCTCGTAATATTATTTTTGGTCTTGCGCGCGCCAATTGAACACGACACATTAGTCGTCATCCCCTTGTTCTCGGTGGTGGTGGTGGTGGTGGTGGTGGTGGTGGTCCGCCAAAAACGTCAGCCGCGGTCGTCTGTGGGTGTGCGGCGAGAGGGTGCCGCCGTGCGCGCGTGTTTGCTCTGACGACACCCGTTATATTTACACACACGCACACACGCACACCCACACGCACCCACACACCCACATAAACTCGCACTTAGATTATGTATAGGTATATATTATAATAAATACGCGCCGTTGTCGTTTCATTATAATTCAATACGCGGGTCGCGTGCCCGCCACCACCGCGGTCGCTTTTGAAAACACACACACACACACACTCTGTATAAAATTATACATAATATCACACCTATACCGGTTTAGCGCGTATTCCCATTCAGACGATCTACATACAGATATAAATATACATCACACACATACGCACACAGTTTCATATGGACATAAATCAACGACACTGGTCCGTTGCAACGATAGTTTTATGATATTACAAGGGGTGGGTGTTCGGGTTTATGATTTCCATATACGACGACGCCGCCAGCGGTGGTGAATATAAACCCCCACGAATATAACGACAGCAGCCGCGATGGGGGATGATCGGGTACGACACGAGGTAGTTGTGCCGGTATTATAATACCTATATATATATATATATTGGCATGTATAGGTGTGGTTGTTTAGGGGTTTGATATTTATAAAAATTACACCGCAAACGGTGACGAAATTTAATTTAAATCATTTAAACCCTTTCGGTAATGGGCCATTTTCGAATGTTGAGCCATTTGTTTGGTTGTTATTGTTTTTTTTTTATACGGCACATATATCTATGTATTTAATATTTATAGGTATGTGTGATTTTATTATACACATATTATATACACCTACTTTTTGAAAATCCCCGAAAATGATTTACAACTATATGTGACCTTTTTCGATTACCTGCCCATATTATGTGGAAAAAAAGTGTTAACTGTTATTGTCTTTAAATACTCTTTCGAAAGTGTAATTTTCAATTAATTATATTATTATTATTATTATTATTATTGAATATTATGCTGTATTGAGGTGTGATGACATTTGCAGCGCCCCTACAGTAATTCTAACTACTATTTGGGAACAAATATTATTGACTAATAGAAGTTATAATATTATGATATTATTATAATTTTCAAAGATAATATTTTTATAAGTAATCTTTAATCACAAATTTAAAAAAGTTCTTAGTGCTCTCATATAGACTAATAGACTCCTGACTCATAAGTAATAAGAGGTTAAAAACTAAAACTGATTTCAAATAAAATAACGAGCACTCGTTCATAGACAATTCTGTTAGTCTTTAACTGGTAGGTATCCAGAAATTAATTAGGTATGAATGTATGATATCCATATAATGATTCATATAAAGTTTAAACCAATTATTTTATACATTTTTATTTAAAATAAAAAGATCTACAGTTAGTAAAAACTAATTTTTGTTTTTTAAACATTTTACGAAGGGCTATGTGCAATAACCAGACAGCTCCATTTTTATCAATTGTTCAGGATGAGCAACAAAAATGCCGTTATCTTATTTACCACTATTGGCGGGAAATAATTCATTTTGGAACTTCTTTGAGAATAATAAATCGATTTTTCTGATTTTAATACTAAAATATAGATATTTCTTCCATGAATAATATTCCACGAAAAATGGATTTTTTTATAAAAATGGAGCTGTCTGGTTATTGCACAGAACCCTTCTTCAGTTGAAAGTAAATGTAAATATTATAATATTATGTTCATATGTTTGAGATGAGATATATGGAGATATAGATATTCAATGTTAATTTTTTTTTCGAAGAAATCGAAACTTTCATATTTCAATGAAAATAATTCTGTTCGAGAAAAATGTACAACCATCAAGTTTTTTAAAACGTGAGTAAGTTATGCATTAAATTAAACGGGAGTGTTCCACGTATATATATATATATATATTATACGTATAAACATGTACAATATTATTTATGAGATAATACTAAGACGAAATACTTGATTAAAGAAAAATGATGAAAATGTATTATACCTAACAAAATGATATACAATTACACACGAATAAAATCTCTAAAGGATTATGATAAATACGTTTTTAACACACTGGAAGATATAAAAAAGCATCACATTTTTTTTTAATAATAGGTACCTATATATATGATGAGATGTATTACGGACATGGCTGTATAATATATATATATATATATATGTATATGCACACGAATACGATCATCGCGTTTTCGACTGCTCTGGTGTAATATTTTATCTCGTTCAGAGTGTTGGATTTTAAATGGTAATTTTTATTTAATGGAAACTAACGACCTCTCGAAACGTGAAAAAAAACCCCGCTACCTGCCAGCCTATTCATATATAATATACTAATAACAATAATTCAGTTTGCGCGTTCAATTTTTTTCCTTGTTTTACGCATGTTATTACGAATATTATGATAATATGATATTGATGTAGGTATACTTCCCCGCGGTATACATTACACAGTATTTATTTTGTTTTCGGTCTGCAGGTCGGAACACGCGGCGGTACGTCATCATAACCACGTGATGTATATACACAGTATACATGTTTATCATATATATATATATATACCTAACTTATATATATATATACGACGGCGAACAGCTCATGATGCGGTGGCATCCCTCTCGTGAGGGCTCTGCAACTAAACACACACACACACATCTAATGGGCCATAGCCAGGGGGGTGGTTCTCGGGCGGTTAACTGGACCGTCAAATACGAAACAAATTGAAACGAACGTCTTATATATATACAGTCGGTAGATAATATATCTCCTTTACTCGTGCACCGCTGAGTATAAACCCTTTGCTCATTTTTTTTTTTAAACTCTATATACCATTCAGAAATTTATTGCCCCGGACGAACGCGCGCGCGACCTCCCGCCCGCCCTCCCGGCAAGCCACCGCTACTGCAGCCTCATCCGCTACCACGCTGCACAGCGCTCGTCGACGTCGTCGTCGGAAGAGCAGAAGAATCGCGTGCGGGTGTGTACATAATATTATATAACTACAGTGTTGTACACACACACACGGGCACAACGACACAAATAATAATAATAATATATTTAGTAGAGTCGTGCAGCGTGTGAGAGGCGATAGTGAATATAATAATAATAATAATATGATATAGGGGGAGACATGTAACGAAAACATAACGACCCGCGTCGGGGTGGGGGAGTGGGAAAAAAAGAAAGAAAAAAAACAACAATCGAACGACAACGTATATTATGACAGTCGCATTAATTCCACATATCGCTTTTTAGACGTCTCCTCTACTACAGCAGCCAGTTGGGGTGATCGGAGCGCGTTCAGTGGATGGGTTTTACAATATATATATATATATATAAATACGGTCTCGCAGTCCTGCGACAACGTATTTACCTCTTACACAATAATACAACGGGCACGTCACTCAAAACAATATGCACACTCACACATACACACTCCACGTATCGTTTAATATATATATATATGTATAATGACATGTATGTGTAAATCGAAAAATTTCCCAACACGTGGGCACGTCTCGCGTGCGATCCCATCCCGCCGATATTCTGTACCCAATCTAAGTCCGAAATAATTGTGATCTGACAATTATATTTCCGGTCCGTTTAGTCGCGTTCATCCGTGGACATAAAATACATTTATATATATATACACGCATATAAATACCTCGCTCCGAAAGTCCCGCTTATATACAGACGCTGCCGTGCCGTCAAACGGATTAACGACGACTCGAGCGAGCGATACGTTTATATTATAATAGTAATATTATATTATATAAAGCTCAGTATCAGCCCTGGACGAGAGGCGAACTGCACCGATCGTGCGGCGTAGTCCCTCGTCGTTGGCGCGTGTATATCCGTCCGATTGTCACAAAAGGTCGAACCTTAATGCGCGCGTATTTAAGCCATCGGTCGGTGCGTTTATATTATAATATAATATTGTTAATAATTTGGCAAAACGAGATTATTGTCGTCATCCTGCTGCGGTGCCACTCCAAACGATAGACAGCGGGAAGCGACTACGTAGCCGCCGCCGCCGCTGCATATATATATAATATACATATATATGTTATACAAAACAAATATTGTGCTTAAACTTTTTGAGAAAATTTTATTTTAGATAACAATTATTGATGTATTTATCATTAGAAAATTATTACTTTGAAAAATAATCCGAAACATATATTAATATATATTATATAAGATATAGGTACAGTAAAACCTCTGAATAGCGGACACTCACGGGACCGACCAAATTGTCCGCTATTGAGAGGTGTCCGCTATTGGGAAAAATTGATAAAATAATATGTATGTATTTATGTCTGAAAATTTAAATTTTATTGACTTTTTAAACATTTATTTATCATTACATAATTTATTATAATTAGACGTAATAAAATTTTATTGACTTTTTAAACATTTATTTATCATTACATAGTTTATTATAATTAGACGTAATAAAATATGTTATACAAAATTACTTATTGAAAAAAAAAATCTGAAATTTTAGTTTGTTTTTTTTCTTGTATTGCAATTGCCTCAAAATTAGACTGGAGTTGATTAACTAGTGACAATGAAACTGCATCACTCTTATTGAGACAAAACGTCTTCAGTTTATTCGCTAACTGTAATGCTTCTTTGAGTGTTATTTTTTCTTCGTCTACACCGTCTGTACTATCTTCTTCTTGTTCCACGTCATGACTTTCATCCTCACTCATGCCATCATTGATTATGTCTTCAATGTTCAATGATCAGTCTTCGGTTTGTAAGCATTCATCTATTGACGAATAGTCCTGTGCATTTGTTGGATATATTGTTGAAACTAGTTTCGTTAACTCATTACTCAGATCCTCTACTTGTGTTAATTTACCAATATTATCTGACCCCGGAAACCCGTATATAATTTTTGTGATGTAGACCTAATTAATTTCAAATTTGCATTGGTTCAATGCATACATACTATTATACCCAATAATATAAAAGTTTTTCGGGGGACGGAGTGGTCGAGTGGACTAAGGACGTTTGCCGTGGCTGGTTCGAACTAGACCACGGGAGGCATTTTTCTTCGAGCGGTCAAGATGTCGACATCCCTCACCCGGGCATGGCAGATACCTACGGGTGCTCACTTAAAAATTCTGCCAAAACAAACACACACGTGTTCAAAACGTATCTTCCGTGCCCGGGTGGGGGGATGGCTACCTCTCTCTCCGGACACCGTGACTGCCCGAAAAAAAATGCCACCCGTGGCCGAGTTCGAACTGTTGACGGTGCGCATCGCTATCGACGCCTTAGTCCACTTGACCACTCTGTCCCCCAATCATTATATTATATTTTTAAAACTAAATAAAAATATGCATTACCTACTACCTATATAGTTGTATTATCAGATACTAAACTAGGTATATGGTTATAATAACACAGTGATCAGTGAAATTACTAGAAAAAACCACAAAACGTATATTGCGATTTTTCTACTTCCTAAAGTAGTCACAAAACTTGGTTTGAAGGAACTAGTAAAAAAAACATGTCACATGAAACAAGTAGGTATAGACTATAGTGTTAACAAAAAACGATTTCGATGGCTTATAGTTATTTTTTCAAAAGTCTCATTGAGATAAAATAATACATATAATTATATCTGTTGCAGTGAAAGTATAAAAAAAATCATATTGTAAACTTTTTAGTGTTTAAAATTGAAGATCGATTGCACATATTGCAGCGATGTGTGTTTATTTTATTATTTTATATGTACGCTATTACGTTTTGGAGTAGAAAAATACTTCAATCTTAAATTCTGAAAGCAGTTTTTGGTAGCTAATTAGATCTAGATTGTAAAAAATTCTTGGTATTTCATAAGCCATTCGAGAAAAACTTACAAAAATAGAGAAGAAAATACTGACATTTGATATAATCGTATTTTATTGGTTAAATATTAGTAAAATATTTTTTGATCATATAATTTAATCATGACTAAAAAGTAAGTAGAATGGGCAACTTGTGGAATGTTCCAACATATAATCACTGTAAGAATACATGTCTACTAATTTAATAAAAATGATAACGTCAAAAATAAAAAAGTAACTACATTTTTTTAGTTAAATTATTTTGAAACTGAAAACAAAATTAATAAAGAGAGTTTCCAATTTCTGCTATTACGACGTACCTACCTATATTATTATTTTGAAATAGAAACTGACAAACCGTCTCCCCGATGATTGATCTCACTGAATACAAATTTAGCACATCCTTTACAGCGTATACTAATCAATGAGGTTCATTCAAAACCTACTATATAGAAGAGCGACTTCTCCTGTTTTGTTTTTACTTAACAATCTTTCAAATAGACGATAAAACTACTTAGAGGTATATTCGAAACAAGAACCTTTGCCAGCATGTTTCTCAAGGATTAACCTTAATTCCACTTCCCAGTAACGTCCGAACAAACTAAAACAGCCTTGCACTTAAAATGAATACCAGGAATTGCGTTTTTATCCACCGCAAAACTTTGAAGTCTTTATATATATTAACTACATATGTGATTTAAAAATTATCCAAAAACATTAGAAAATATGTTACAAGATTTAAGAAAATATCATGGAAAGTTATATATTCAGTATTTAAAACCTAATTATATGATCTTATTATAAGTAATATAATCTTTATTATATTTTATTTTAGATTCTGAGTGAAACGATGAATGTATTGATTTTACAATGATGTGTGTTTATTTATTTATTTTTTTAGTGTTTGTGTACACGATAAGTAGTCGAAATAATGCTTCGATTTTCTACTTCAGTATCTTGTTCGATTGGAAAGTGAATATTGTTGGTGCATTGGGGAGGTCAAAATTTAAAATTCCCAGTACTTTTCAAAAGCGCCGAGAAAAACAAAAAAAAAATTAAGGAAAAACGGGAATTTTTACGCAAAATCGATTTTTCAGAAAATTAAATTTGGTTTTTGGTGTAACTTTAAAACAAATGACCGTAGATACATGAAATTTTCACTGGTTGTTTATATTTGCATTTTCTATACACCGCGATAACATGTTTAGGGACATATTCAGTTTCCAATTTTATTAGTTTTTTTTTTTATGAATATCAATCAAAATGTATTAGTTGGTTTCGAAAGCTTTAAAATTTAATAGAAGGCTCCTAGTATATTTTTTCAAAGGCAGATGAAAAATATTAAAAATCCTTAGTCACAGTTTTTTTTATAAACATTTAAAGTTCAAAAATTGACAAAATATGGAAAAATCACGAAAATTAGCAAATTATTTTGTGTTAAGAATTCATAAAAATGTTTTTTTTTTAAATCTTAGATTTTAAAATGTGATACAAGATTCCTTATAAGATTATCTACAATTGTCAAGAAATAAATGTCTATAAGAAAGTCAAATTAAATTTTTATGAGCGTTTGAAATTCAAATTTGTACAATATTGGATATTCACTCGATTTCTCATGTAGCGATTTCCTTATTTTGTTGTAATTCAAAAACGAATAACTGTAGATACATGAAAATATCACTGAATGTTTATATTAGGATTTCCTATACACCATACAATTTTGAAAATATTTTGACTCTTTTTGAGCTGTTTACGGACATTGTCAGTTTTCAATTATTTTAGTTTTTTTTTCTATAAATATCAATAAAGTTTTATCAGTTGGGCCAAAAAGTGTAAAAATGTAATACAAGACTTCTGATATATTGTTACAATAGAAGTTGAAAAATATTAAAATACATAGTCACAATTTTTTTTTTTATAAGATCGAATTTTGACAAAATTTATCAAATTTAAAATTGAATAATTATTTTGTAGTTAAAAATGTATAAAATGTTCAACTTTTATATCTAAGGATTGAAAATTTAAAACAAGATTCCACTTAAGTAGTTTATTCTGTTACCAAAAAATCTAAAAAATACATACCCACAGTTTATTTTTATAGTAATTTTAAGTTCAAACTTGGATGAAATTACATTAAAAAAACCTAGAATAACTATTTTAGTTATTTCGTTGTGATTGTATATTATTATTCTTGGGTACTTGAAATTTCTAAAGTACACTATTATATATCTATGATTTTATCAGTGTGTGTTGTTGGTGTATAACGCGTTATAAGTAATTAGTTCACACTTAATGATAATTAATAACTAATAAGACAAATAAGTATAATGTAAAATATAATTAAATACAGTTGTTTTCAATGTAATCCGTGAATAAATGAAATATTTTATGATTTTGCCTACCTAGTTTAATTTACAATAATTTGTTGTTTACATTTTTTAACAAAACGCTCCCTGCAGAATAAATAATAATATGACTACTTCTATATTAATAACAATAATTCAACTCTTAGTCGAGTATAGAATGTATATAAAAATATATAAATGTCGTAGCTACTTCGTGAAATCGATATGTTCATGACGTGGAAACTTCTTTATCACACTTTGTGAAATACGTGAATATTTCATGAAATGGATATGAAATGACCACTCCCATTTGACATCAATACATTATGTAATTTTTTTCACTTTGTGAAATAAAACGTTTACCATAATATGAAGTTAAAACTATTATTTATTTATCATAAGTTATTTTTTTAAAAGTCATATTTAATACCATACACGATTTTCTTACATATATATATATATGTTTAAGTTGTACCTATTTATACCCAGGAATATTAATAAAAAGGTACATTAAATAACCCAATAATATTATTTCATTAACTATGATAACAAGATTATTTTCACATTATTTTTTCAAATATGTTGTAGGTAGCACATTTTTCTTATGAAGTCTGAAGTAGTCAAGTAATAAGTACCTACCTACCTACCAGTGTTTGGAAAGAACGTGAACGACGGTTATATTTTTAATGAACTTGATCGATTTTTAAACCGTTCAATTTATTTACCAATTTATTTATTAATTAATTAATTTAATTTTTATATGACCATTTTCTATACATGATAAGACTTTCAATATGTTTGACTCTTTTTGAGATATTTATAGATACTTTCAATTTTCAATTTTCTAGTTTTCTATACATTTCTCGATGAAAACTTTTCACGTGATAAATAAGCACAATATTGTAATACAAAGTTCCTCATTAGTGGAAATTCATCTAAATCATGAAAATTTGAAAATTATTTTGTAATTAAAAATGTATAAAGTGGACAATAAAATAATAATTTTTGTTTCTCGGTCAAAATTTTCACACGCTATAAATTATTTTTTACATAGCGTTTGGCGTTGATACTAATTATACATAAAAAAGAAACCAATTGAATTATTCAACAAAAATATATATTTGTGCTAAATTTATGCAATTTACAGTAGGTACCTATAATTATTTCAAATATTTTTACATACACAGGAATATTTATCAAAAGTGTAACTTACACGTCATAATAATACACCTCTAACAGAAATAATTTAATAATGCTTAATTAGTGATACAAATTATTATTTTCATTTTACTTCGACATTTTTGTAACTACAATTATTTTATACATGTTAGGTATACATTTTAAACAGTTTATACAATTTATACATTTTACTTCGAAATTATTTCATACATTTTATACATATTATACATCATATACAGTTTATAGAGTTTATACAATTTATACATATCATACATTTAATACATATTATATATTTTATACAGTTTATACAATTTATACATTTTATACAGTTTATAGAGTTTACACAATTTATACATGTCATACATTTTATACATAGGTATTATACATTTTATAAAGTTTATAAAATGTATACATGGTGCAGGAGCAACAACCTATCAACTGTACAAAGGTTCCTCGAAGAAACAGCCAACAATCTAACTCAATAGGTCAATACGTCAGGTCTCAAATTCTCCAATTCAAAATCCCAATGCATTATATTCTCTAGAAAAAGAGGGCAAAAACATATAAACGTTCAAATAGATGGAAAAAACATACCAAACAATAACACAGTCAAAATTCTCTGCCTGAAATTTGATACAAAAATGAACTGGATCCAACATCTAAAATACCTAAAAACGGATATTAACCAAAAATTGAATTTAATAAAAATGTTAAGTCACACCCAATGGGGGGGAGATGAACATACACTAATCCGCATACATAGACAACTTATCAGAGCAAAGTTAGACTACGGAGCAATTTTATACCAATCAACCAGCCACTCACATCTTAAAATAATAGACAGTGCATTAAACTCCAGCATAAGACTATGCGTTGGAGCTTTCAAATCAAGCCCTATAGAAAGCATAAGAAACATAGCACAAGAAGCCCCCCCCCAGAGCTAAGAAGAGCAGAGAAGATACTTCTCTACGCAGCTAGCATTATCATTAGAAATACAGACAATCCAGCCAACAAACACATAGTTGAAACCATTCAAATTGCCAATGAAGATAAAATCCAGCTGGGCTCTATTCTCAAAGTAAACCCATACAGCTTCTCACCATGGACTTTCAAATTGGAGATAAATATGGAGCTAGCTCAAAATAAAAAAGAAAATACGAACCCAATAATATACCAAGAACATCTGAGAAAAATACTAGACAATTACCAAAATTGCAACATGTTCTTCACAGATGCTTCAAAAACTGAAAAAGGAGTAGGTATTGCAATCGTACACCACGAAACAACAATCAAATATAGACTACCAAAAGAATGTTTTATTTTTTCTGCTGATGCAATAGCCGTCCTCAAAACAATAGAACTCATACAAATACAAGATAAAATATCAACAAACAATCTGATACTCACCGATTCACTGAGCACACTACGAAGCTTAGAGAACAATACAAACCCAACAGACATTGCAAAGAACATACAAGAAAAAACCAACGACCTAAAGCTTAGGGGTATAAATATCAATTTCATTTGGGTACCAGGCCACACAAATATAAGGGGGTTGGAGATGGCGGACCAAGCAGCAAAGGAAGCGGCACAACCAAACAACCTCAATATACAGTTTCTCGACACCGTAACATATGATCACATCAAAACTCACATCAAAAACAAATCACTAATAAAAAGGCAAACGCACTGGTCTAAACAACAGACCAAACTCAACGAAATTAAAAACACAATTTTTAACTGGCAAAACCCAAATCTCAGCAGAAAAGAAAAAATTCTTATAAATCGTCTCCGAATAGGTCACACAAGGCTGACTCATCAATGGCCAAAAAAGAACCCACCCAATGTATATTCTGTGCCCTGTGGGGTTACACTAACAGTGAAGCACATACAATTACTGAGTGTTATCAATATGCCGAAGATCTAAAAAAATACAACATCCCACCCAACTTGTATGAAGCTCTAGGACCAGATAGTGAAAACATATCGAACATGTTAACCTTCCTCAAAAAATCCTATTTATACGACAAAATTTGAACCTACTGTTAAAGAAAATTGTAATATAAATATAAATTTAAATTGTAACCATAATATATAATGAACACCATACAAATACTGTATTTTTAATAATGACTATGTAATTTTGCACAAAACTAATAACCCTTTGTTGTTGATGTTTTTTTAAGTTCAATAAAAAAAAAAAAAAATGTATACATATCATATACATAATACATTTCCGACAGAGCGTCGAGATAATAATTAAAAAAATTATTGTTAGACATAGATTTTACTTATACCGCAGTATATTCTATACAGCAGCGTCTGCAATAGCACAACAGCAATATTATTCCTCGGGACTAGATGTGCAGCATAATAAACGCCTGACAAATTTCATAGAACGTTCCCAAAACGATCGGCTCCTGACTGGCTTTGACCGTCGTCCGTCGCCGTGTTCGTGGTCACCTGCACCTGGTTCGTTATGGTCACATATGTGTCCTGCAGTTTCTACACATAGTTGACCGGAATCGCTACATAATTCCATAGTTCGGTCAGCAGGGTTTTCAACTCCGTCATCTACTGCAGGACTACTCGTGGCGGACGGCGGCACACAGTTGGCCGTTTCGGGCGTCGTCGACATTGATGTTTGGCGCGGAAAAATAGAGTTTTTTCTGTCGGCTTTCGGCGTAGCAGCTGGCACGACTCTTTGCCAAGTACAAATAAACGAAACGGTCGAAGACACGATACGGTTCCTAGGTCTGACCGCCGCGTTCGTGATCACCACCTGCAGGTCCTTTATCGCAGCGTCCGCGGTACTATCTGCAGATCCACACTGCAAGTGTCCGGCACAGCCACATCGAGTTCTACAGGTAGGGATTTCGACTTGGTCGACGCTGGAATTTTCTTTTCGTCAGTTTCAGCCGGTGTCAAAAGCATTATATTCGGCATAGAAGCAGAGTACTGCCTGACCAATGGACTCGCGGCCGCACGTTCTTTGTTCGAACTCATGAGATTTGTCGAAGACATCTGAAATTCTGAACAGTAGGTACGAAAGTTATGTTAGATTATAACTGATATACAGAGGGATTTACCAGCATGCTCACCCTCGTTTTTCCTTTAATAATAAATGTATTCAAATTATAATTTTAAATATGCTCATAGACCATCATGTTATTTTAAATTGTTTAGATTTCTATACCGCATTTAAGAAGTGTCCCGTGGCTATACACATTTATTTTTTTCAAATGAGACCAATATTTTTTACTGTTAATTGTTAGGCATATTATTTTTTTTTATACCTATCACTTAGACTAATCATTAAACTTAACATTACAATAATTAATATTAATCACCTGCACGTTTTTTAAACATTTGGTTGTTTTTAGAAGTATTGAAATAATTCTAGTATAGTTTATATTTACAGGTTTAATTAAAATTATTTTAACATAAAATAAACATCTTTGGTTTATTGTTTTCATAGTTTTCCTATTTATATATAATATACTTAATATATAAATATCCTTCTAGAACTGATAAAATTATGTTTTTGATTAAAATATTTTTACAATTTGGTTTCATTTGTAATAATTAAGATTATTTAATATAATTTAATAATATTATATATTATATTAGACAAACATCAACATTTATTATCTAATATAGAAATACCTAATAGATGTTGGACTAAATAAATTAATGTTTCATAATTTTAAGATGTTAATCTGATGACAAAATTGAGTGTATATTATAATCAAATACAAAATAGACTCAGAACATTAAAAATATTATATCTTTTATTAGTTAGTATTGTTTTGTTTGTTATAATAGTGTAGACGTTTAGTTATACGAACATAAGTATAGGGTTTAAAAGATAATAATTTTTTAGTCAATAATTGATTAGTGTAAAATTTAGTAATCATTGGTTTTTTTACATCCATCAATTGTAAATAAAAAGATATTTCAATCTATATTATAATGTTAAATTTACATTCTTATAAAATATAATACAAGTACTTTGCGAATAATACACGTACTACAATATTTTGTAATCTTAAGTGTTTATTAATGTTATGTTTTATAGTCATTATAAATGAAGAGCACTTGGCATAGTGTATATGGACACTAGTTCGAACAAAATCCAAGAGTGATTTATTGATTGGGGAAAAAATATTACAGTAGCTGATTCTAACGACCAATCACAATGCGTGTTAACTCCCTTTATGGCCATCAGGTAATGCTTGACATGATTATAATATATTTACCGACCCTCAATAAAACTGTCTTTAAATTTACTATATGGACCGAAGAACATAAATTACATACCTATAGTGAATAAGAGTATAAATAATATTATATAGGTACCTATAGGTAACCTATACCTGATGTGTGCCTATAGCAGGTTGGACCTTTCATGGAAAATGCCAATATTGTTCCCTATAAATTATAATATAACTTAGGTATAGGTAGGTAACTACAAGCCTAATAATTAGGAATTAATTAAATAATAAAATTTTTAAGACATTTATTTTTAAATTCAATTTTGAATAATATTATATTTAATTGAGATATCATTTGAAAGGAGTTTATTTAATTGTGTTTTTATATATCAGTATATCATTATATTAGTATATATAATATGGTTGTAATATAATATATTAGGAATTTATTTGAACCAGTTTCTTTTATTTGTTCATATACAGTATATACGCACTGCAGTATGCAATATATTTTTTACGGTTTGTAGTCTTGTAGATCCCTATCCGTATTATACGTACAGGATGTGCATTGTGCAGCATTTATTTAAATATGATTTTACTTGCTTAAAATCATTTGCGTTATCTCCAGGTTTTCTCATCGGAGTGTATATAATATATATATATATAGCTCGTTGAATATATATTATTTTATTACTTCGGGATAAGCATATATCGTAGTGTACGTGGGTGTTATGTTATAATTATTAATGCAACTAGTTACTGCACCAACGAAGACACTGGCACGAGATAGCGTGCGAATATATTTATACACAAATATGTATATATATATATACATCACTGCACACACCTGCAGCACGGGGTGGTTGGAGGGGGTCGAGAGATTCGATGTGGGCGAGTGTCGGTGGTGGTAGTACTGATGCTGCTGCTGCTGCTGCTGTTGCTGGTAGGGGTAGCGGCGGCGTGTATATTCAACCCCTCCGCTCGAGGAAAAAAGGGGGTGGAGTTGGGCCGCCGACGACGACGGTACAGGAAGGAAGGGATGAGGATTCTGAGAGTGTCGCCCTCAGTGCGCCGCCGGATAGCCCAGGCTTAGCATGTTGATCCCGCTGGATTAGTGGAACGGCTACCCAGTATCAGGTTAGTGTTTTGCTCTTTTTCGTCCTCCCCCCTCCATTCACTACCACTTTAGCCCCTTCTCCACCTATTACCCCTCGATTCTAACTCGTGTTCGTGTCATGTGATATCATCATATCATTATAAATATTATATTATATATTACGTGACGAAATTCCGTTAAATTAATATAAACCTACGTATGTATTATAGAAATAACCAATAGGTGCACAGCTTTAGATACTAGAATTATTGTATTTTTGTATTGTATATGATGAGTATTTACTTGATATATTATATGTATAAGTTTATATTAAGTGCACACATTTAAGTTTGTATGCGTGAAGCATTTGATATAGGTAACTTAAACCAGTTAAACCCATATAATATGTATGTCTTACTGGCAGTTCACCAAGCATATAAGTAAAGGTTTTTTTCATCCTAGTCTTTAAAGTTAGAAACGTTATAATATTTATTTCATCATATAAAATTCACGGTTGATATTTTTTTAAATAATAGCTGAACAAGTTAACATTAAATGAACATTAAAATAAGATTAAATGTGCAGTTCTTATTTTATATAGAAACGTAAATTTGCATAATTTATACAACTCATTCTACTCATAATTATATTAATCAAAATATTAATTTATAAAGTTGCCACCAACAGCGATAACAAAATTTTTATAATTTTAATTAGACGAAAATAGTAGTAAATAATAATAAACAAAATATTTTTAATTAAATGTTAAATATTAAATGTTCAGTGTAAAATAATTAATTCAAGCTAATTGTCCAGACACCGAGACTTTAACACTAATAATAAAAAAATTATAATTTAGCTCCATAGAATTTAAATGCTTTTAAATAATTATACACAAAACCTATTTTATTTTAGGATAAATGATAATATAAATGTTTCTTATCATTTTATATTATGTAATTATAATGTAAAAAAAAATTTCAAATAAACTTTAAATCTATTAAAAGTTCCAATTTTAAAATATCAAAGGGTATATATATATATATATATAGTAAATTGCAGTAAATTAATTTTAATTAACATTTTATGTAGGTACCTACTGTACCTATATACAATTAAATATATATAAAAAATATATTAAATAATATTTTTTTGAATAAAAGTACTCAATAATTTATACCTTAAGCTTGATACTATATAATATATTGGTATTTGGTACTGTTTCTAAATAATATAACATTGAAAATAATTACCTAATTATGTGCAAAATACATTTGCAGTAGGTATATTCGTTTATTACATAACACAAAATATTGTGAATGATTTAATAGTTAGCTTAATTTAGCATAATATATTACTTGAGTAAAATTCAAATTCAAATTATCATCATATTTATGTTATTATTGCCTAAGTTTCATGTTATAAAGAAATAGAAATTATGAGTAGTCCAATCATCATAATCTTCACTATCTTAAAATCCAGTTATTAATTTGTACCACATTATGGTTAATATTGATTATATTTATAAATATATAGATACCCATTATTATAGGTACCTATATATGTATATAGCTTGAAAATTATTAGCACTTATACAATTATAATCACTGATACGTTACAATTTTCAATGATTGGTCTGAATCAATTTTTTTTTTCGTTTAAAGAACCACGGGATAAATTAATATAAACAGCAATTAAAATTCGCACGAGTTGCTCAGTTAAAACACAGTAGTGAGAAGTAAGTGGGATTTATTAGTGTTTTTCTTTCGAGTTGTAAAGCCGACTTAATACCAGCGGATCACAGTTGATCTCAAACGATTTTTCGTTGTGGCCTACTGCAGCAGTTCTTTTTTCAATATATTATGTACCTATTCCCACTTATTTATTATCTAGTCTAAATATTATCATAATTCATCTGACATTTGTATTAATAACCTTAAATATCTTGATCATACTTCTTTAAAACTCAGGACTTAGGCAATATGTGCATCTAAATTGTATGATCATTGCTAATGGAAATGCTATGAACAATATTTTTTTTGAGAATGTTGTTATGTAATATCTATTATAATGCACAATATTGAAATTGTAATATTGATGATTTTTTTTTGAAACTCCGACTGTGGCTTAGATTGTTTAGAGGTACCTATTTCCTAGTTCATACTAAAAATATTTATAGAAATGACATAAACTACCTAATACATTTATTGTTCATATTACAGATATAGGTACTTAATTTCTGATAATTGTTTTAGTATATATTTATTTCATATACTTGATTTCAATATTTTATATTTATCTAATATGTTCAAGTCCGCAAATAATTTTTTTATGATACTACAGTTATACCTAAATATTCAATATGCTCTTAAAATGTATGTTATAACAAGATAAACAATAGGTACCTATTATAAAGGTATTATACTCATATTATAGTCATAACTATCAATATTTAAATTCATAAAGTATCTATTATTTAAAATACCTAGGACCTAGGTATATATTCAGGAATATTAATTGTAGATTGTAATACATATTTTAAAACAATAGGTATTATTATTTATTTTAAAATAGGTACTTTTTATATTTAAAATTCTAAATTTTTTAATATTTGGTAAATGTATTAGTCGACTACATTATTTTCATCACATTTTTTGAAACCAACTTATTTTAAAGAATATTAACCGTCTGTCCTACTTAAAATTATATATAAATACATTCAATGAAGTATAAGTGGGTTTTTTTCTTTTATGTTTATAATATTATGTACCTATAGGTGCAAAAGATAGTTTTAATAATTAGAATTATAATAAGTTTTAAACATATTTTTATATTTTCTAAACGGTTTTATGAGAATACAATTTAATTTTCATAAAATAGAAATTTATTATATCTTATTTTTAATTTAATTAATACTTAGTATAGTCAATAGTAAATTCAAATAGGTTGTACTTAACTTTTTTTCTTAATCGAAAAATGAGCACAATTTAACAATTCCATTTTAGGCATGTGTCATGTGTGTACATATATTATAAAGGTACTATATATCGTAGTCGGTGGATGAAAAAAAATCTTAATTCAAGTCAAGTGGAAGTATTGAGCGAAGCACTTTCTTCGGCGATGCGTTAGTAAAAAACCAAAATAAATTTAAGAAATTCAATAAATTATTTTCGACCATCCAAAATTCACAAATCTCTTGAATAGATATTTAAAATTGAAATTAATTACAAGTGTTAAAGTATAATAGGTAGCATTTAATATATAGTGTTTAAATGTTAAAGTTAAATATATTATTTTAAATTAATTTAATTTAAAATGTATATTAAATGTTATATAGGTATGAAGTGATTTTGAAGATGGGTATTTAGTAATGTAGTGGTATATAATGTAGTAAGTACTATAAATGATATACAGTTTTACTCTCTCGTTTACTTGAAGCGTATGCTATACATTATTGTTAGTTTAAACGATTGTAAATTCCCCGCCGTGTTACGACAAGTATATATAATTTAATACTGCAGCACACACGCGAATTTATCGGTATACCCGCGTGGTTATATTATTATTATTATCATTATTATTATATTGTTAGTCTTATATGTATAGGGTTCAGTGCGATTATTATACACTATATGCGTTTATATTATTATGTACAATACATGTATATACGCATTATACCTGTAATAATAATAAATAAAATTGAGTACCTAGTGATTTGTGCCTATATAAAGTATATATATAGGTAGGTACCCCGTGTATAACATTTATTATTATATACATGCCACTGCGGTAGGTACCTTGCCTATATTGGTTACCCTCTAACCATATATTATATACATGCGCAGCTATAGTTAGGTATACGCCGTTTTGGGAAAAGCAAAATAATATTTTTATTCGGGACTAGGGTCATGTAATTTTGGGCGCAGTGAGAGACGGTCCTTTTCACTCCCCCCCTCCACAACCTTAAAACTCGGTAATATATTATTAAATAATATAATATTGTGAACTCGTATACGAGTAAACTAATATTATAGTATATTTAATATAATAATGATATCGTTTTGTGTATTATACCCATCGTAGAAAACGAAATCGCAATAACAATAATAAAGTAATAATAATATAACAATAATAATAAATAATAATAATAATATTATATTATGTTTTCGTCGGTGTGGCGCTCACGAAATTTGACGAGGGTCGAAATGCGAGCACCGCTGCGCGCGTCATACTGGTGCAGTGACAGTGCGAGCGGCGGCCTTTGCGCGTTGACGCGGCGTAAATAATTATTATTACATAAAAACGCGTCGTTTTTCGGCAAAGTTTGAAGCGGCGGCGGCGGACATATCATATTATTATTATTATTATTATTAAAGCGGCGCACGACGACCTTCGCACGCGAGATTGGCAAAAACAAAGGCGGCGGCGGTGGTTCGACCCGTCGACGAGAGGGTGCGGGTGGGTGGCGTGGTAATAATATCATATGAAAAATCGTCTGCGGACAAGACGGCGTACGAGCGCGAAACCGTAAAACAAATGAACCCGTTTGCCGAGCGCATATAGGTACACTCTAGCGGTGCAGTGCGGGTGCACAGCGGCGGCGGTGTGGGTGTGGGTGTGGGTGTGGGTGGATGAGTGGGTAGGACGTGTGATGGGACCGAACGAGTAGAGAAGAAGGGAGGAGGGAGAAAAAAGAAAATACCGTACGTGTGTCGAGCGCGTACGTGGCGTCCTCGGCGGCGGTGGTGGCGGCGATCGGGGGCGAGAGAGCGCAAGCGCCGCCCGAGTGGGCCAGACGCGGCGGGGCCCGCCCATTACCCGGGATGGTGGCCGCCGCCGCCACCACTGCCGCCGCCGCTGCCGATCGGTTCCCATATCTCAAAGCCGGGGGGCTCAAACCGCGGATAGTCGACCTAATCTGAGGTCAATTTGTTAGCTTAACTTTAAAACTCTGCGCGGCCGGCTCTCGCGTATTATTATTATTATAATATACGAATATATACCTACCGTATACTTAAACATATATTATTATATTGTAAACTCGCTTATTATACATATAATATATAATAAAATAATATTATACATAATATTTACAAGTGACTTACATTGTGCGTAAGTACGGACCGTTTCCGTGCGTGTGCGTGTGCGGCGTGACGATTATATTTCACTCGAGTCGGATCAACGGTATTATTATAATATTATAATCGTATACGGTTATAATAATAATATTATCATCGTTACATTATTATTTAATTCACCTTTTCGCGACATACGAAATATCGAATTTTGTTTTTGTATTTGAAGCGTCGGAACGAAATATTGCATGACGGGCATAAACGCATCGAAAGTCAACCGGTAAGTCGAGCGAATTATTCGTCGATATTTAATATGATATCTAATGTTATGTATTACAACTACAACTATAATACTCTATTATTATTGTCGTATAGTAA
Source organism: Macrosiphum euphorbiae (assembly GCA_949089665.1). Lineage (NCBI taxonomy): Eukaryota > Metazoa > Arthropoda > Insecta > Hemiptera > Aphididae > Macrosiphum > Macrosiphum euphorbiae. The sequence continues at coordinate 25,250,569 of CARXXK010000001.1, forward strand.
TCTTTATTATATCAATTTTTCGTGTACCCACATTAGGTAAATAGTTTGTACCAACGTGTAAAATGATATAAAACATGATAGGTAATCAGAACTAAGAATGTTAGGTATAATATAATATTTTCAAATTCAGTGTGCGTGTCAACAATTACATGTAAAATAATTAGTATTTAACTACAATAAAACGTCTTCTGAGTGCGGTGCAGACGACGTAGTAGACTATACGAAAGACGCGCCTTTGGTACATTTGTAATTTAAATGTAGGTATAGGTACACGTGATAACGTCCGATATTCCCGAAAAATTGGTGGCGATATCATAGGTTTTTTCCGAAGTGAGTAAATTCGTTTAAATTATATTTCGTCGTCATCTTCGTATTAATATTGTTATTATAACTTTTTTGACCACACGTGGTATAATATTTTTTTGTTACTGTTAACGTAGTAGGCACAAGCAGTGGTATAATAATGCATGGGTATACCTTGCGTCCTGCGAATCGAACGCCACCGCGTATATTATGCACGTGGGTTTTCGCGACCGTGAATCGCAGTTTTCACCGCGGAAAAGTTATATAATATTATATTGCCTACTATTTACGAGTCACGACAATAATATTATGTCGTTTTCCGATTAATTGTCATCAATTATATTATCGTGTGTGTCGCGTTCGTCGCGGTCCCCGACTCAATCTGGTGCGTATATTATGACAATATAAAACAAAATAATACTCCGCTGTCCGCGTCACCAGCGCACGACGGATGAGTTTAGTCGCGGCGGACAGACAATTTTTCCGTTCCCGCGGTCGCTGCACGAGGATTAAAGCTTCAACGGCATAACATAAATATTTATTAATAATATAATGCTTGTCTTAAATCTAAAAGTATCTCGAGGGGTATTAAAAAGATCTAAGGTAGATTCTATACATATTTTTACTTCTTGATTCCTTTTCAGTCACATACCTATTACCTACCTATTTTTAACCTAATTGTACTTTTAAAATTGATCTAATGGTCATAAGAATATAGAAAAAAATATTCATGATATATATTTATTCATCATACAGCTATAAGGTATATATAAACGCCTAACCTATTGGTATATAAACGCTCAAAATAGTTTTTATCTTTACTTTCGCCATTGCGTGGTTGTAAATAATATTAATAATGTATATTATACCTATATATAAAATAAGAATACATTTCTGTACCACAGAAGTCAACTAACGCAAGTCCATTTTTTTAAATTTTGAGTTGCTTATATAATCAGAATATGCTTTTTGTGATCGTTTTAAAGGTATTAACACGTATGTCCTATATACAATAAATACATATATATAGCAAGAAGTATACTAACTTAAGTCCTAAACTGTATGATAATAGTATAGAAATGTATGTCCAGCGTTTACATAAGAAAAGTAATACAAAATAATATTTTTGAAGTATACAATTGTAAGTCCATCGCAACAAATATTTTTGTGTTGTCTCTCCTGTACAATTTGCTTTTTGTGACTTGCGTTACTCTACTTCTGTGGTATACAGATTTTAATTCCATATCAATACCGAATTCTTACAATAATCCGTGGTTAACAGTCAACTTAATTTGTCAACTTTTTACTAAATTCGTAAATAATAAATATGTAGGTACTTATACATATATTATATATACTCATATTTTTATTTTTTACAAGGATAAAATTTTGTTGTATAGATTTGATTTTTTAATTTGTTCAAATTTAGATGTATAATATTCAGGGTTGAAACACAATTCATTTAGCTTTTGAAATGTTAAGAATCTAATGTATAGATAGGTACCTATATTTAAATTAAAATTAGTACCTATACCTACTTTATATTTTTTGCTGGACATGTTTAAGTAGGTACCTACTTACAAGCATATAACTATATTATATAAGTTATAACATAATAAAATAAAGTTTTTATATTTATTTGGAAAATAGATTAGGTTAACAAGGCAAATATTATATAATCACAGCATATGGCGGCGAAAATATATTAAACGACAAAAGTACCTATATTTACTATATAAGCGTGGTTCATTATTAGAGTGATCGAGTTGAGTAAAATGCAATGAAATCCATTCGTGCTTCGTATGTACCCTACATAAGGTATAGGCTGGATAGATAGTAGGTATTTAAGCATACATTGTTAACTCGATTTGCATTCAAAAAATAAAAATAGGCAGGCTCTTAGAAATATGTGTAATGGTGTAAAGGTGTTTAAAATTGTAAAAGATAAACATTGAGTACGAACGTTTTTTTTATGACGTAAATTGCAGTGTGGAATTACGATAAAATGGTTCTCTTTTTATATAAAACACGCACCTATATGTGTGTCATTTATATTTATGTGATTGGCTTAATTCGATTTACAAGGACTCAATAATTCGTTTTAAAAAAAAAGGTCATTGATATAAATTAGTACTTATTAAATATCCGAATAAGTTTATATTATTTTACTCTTTATTGTTTTTTTGTGTGATCGTTTAAAGTTTAAACACGACGCATTAGGCACATGATAATTTTTTGTAGCAAATCTGCAAAAATATATTATAATATTTTGTAAGTATAATATAAACATTAAAGTATAAATAAGAAAAATACTCATTTTTAAATTTATCTGCATGCGTATTAACATTTTGAGGGATATAAATATTATTTACTATGAACAACTTAAGTTTTATTGATTAACTCGAGATTTTAGAATCATAAAACAAAGCCTCGACGTCTTTAAACGCATGTTTTATGATTGCATTTTCTTTTATGTGAATAATTCTTAGATTTTCTCTTGCGTACGTGGATTTAGTCATGATTTTTCTGTTGAAGCATTTTAATCCATGCACACATAAAACCATAAAAATCGTTTAGATTTATCAATATTTGCCTGGAGTGTAGATATATAATATCCATAATATATATGCAGTATTTTAATAATCATATTGCAGGCTGTGCTCAGTGCTGCATACAATTTTTTTAATTTTATTTGTAATGATCATTCAATTTATTTATACAATCTAACCTACTTGACGATTAAATAGAAATATAGAATATTTATATAGTAATTATTGTTTGTAACCTATATTGCGTTTTTATTCAGTTATTAAATTAAAATATATATATATATAATAGAGCAATATTAAGAACTCGCGTGTTTATCATGTGAACAAAAAATATATTTTATCACAACCACTCCTCTATTATTACTTGGGTTGGTACTCATTGTTTAACTTTAGGTACTAGACGTCAGTCAAGATATTATATTATAGAAATTGACGATACTAATGTTGTTAAGACTGTAAACGATTGGCATTGTAATAAGTATGCATATACCTGTACTACTGCAATCTGTATAAATGTCTGTCGGTGTAAATATAATTTTTTTTAGTTGTATAATTAATAATTATTAAACTAGTTTAACGAATTTTGATTTTTATTGTTTAGTGTTAGTTAGTATTGTGAAGTTTATAGTTTCATATGTGCTTTAAAGAACAATATACCTACTTTAAAAACGTTTTTTCTTTTATGAACCTAGTGATTATAGTCGAAATGCTAAAATTTATCCGAACTATTAATACAGTTCGATTTATTTATCTGTAACTATTTGTTTTTACTCTCGTCTCAATCGATCACTTTTGCAATAATATTATTTATACTATAAATAATTTACTTCGCTACGGTACACCTACATATAATATAGCCGCATTATAATATTATACGTTATGGATATTATAAACATACGAAATGTATTATATACGTAATCGGCAATCGTGATTCTTGAGCAAATCCTGCAAATGGTTTTATTTATTACAGGTTGGATTATTTAATGATAGATTCCCATAAAATATAATACAACTACCTACCTATTTTTCTATAGTTCTATATGCAACTTAATCGAGTTATTGTGTAATAATATAGTATGCGTTTATTGTTGCAATACGCATATAGAATTTACGTATATTGTATAGTTTTAATATCGTTTGTGAATATGTGTGGTTGGTTGCAGATTTCAACTGATTGTTCACTTCCCGCATTCGAATCCGGTGATGGTCGTTGGCCTTTGATAAGCGAAAATCGAGAGTTCAAAAACCCAAAAATGATGGAACGCCTGGAAAACCTGACCGACCCGAGTCTGTGTCTTCAAGACTTGGTGTCGTCGACGGGTTCCGATCACCATAACGTCGCATTACAGCACGCGTCACCGGCATCGTTTCACCATCCCGTGCACGACGGCAGTGCCGGACTGCACCAAGGCATGCTTGGACACCACCACGTGCACCATCACGACGGTCATCACCATCATCATCACACGTCGGTGCCTTGTCCGCCGTCACTGTTGCACCACGAACCGCTGGAAAAACTTAAGAGAGGTGCGTAATGTATATTATTTTCATAATCATTTTCAACTGATTATTATTATTAGGTATTTTATAAATTATGGAAGTACGAAGATATCAGAAAAAAATCGCTGTAAAAAATGTATAATTCTATATATATTAGTCATACTTTTTAGACTTTATAATAATATAATATACGCACTTTCATCATAGTTACACATTATTTAAGTACCTAGTGTATTTTTTCCCCAGTAAATTTACCTAACTGTAAGCAAGTATACAAGACCGAAAATCGTATATTATTATTATAAATATAGCCAAACAATAAATTACTCCTTAAATGGATAGGATCAAGTATACATTTCAACAGCTCGTTTATAGTTAAGTATATATTCGTCGAAAAGACGAAGGAGGCGTATATCGCTTACTTTAATAAGTTATAATCAAAAATTGTATGCTCAATAATAATTCCGAATGTGTGTTTTGACTATATAAGCAGCATAATATATAGAAGGAATAAAGTTTGGACATATAACATGTAACTCATTGATAATATGTGGGGTTACTTATATGAAAATTAATTTAGTATATTTAATGTTTTGAGTTTATTTTCTTCTAATGTTTTTCTTTTTTTTTTTATTGGTATACTATAAAAGCGTATTGATTATAAAAATAATTTGACTTATTCAGAATACTTTAAGATTTTTTTTTCAATACCGCTTGTTCACGGATAAAATATAAAAATATTGCAAACTGCTACTTATTCACGAAAGATAAGTTTAATTATTTAAAACTATTAACGAACGAGAATAATAATAGCAAACGTTTGCTGAACGTATGTTTTAAATTAATTTTATGTTTGCATTTTTTAAATTAATGATGCGTTTTTAGAGAAAATTTGGCCAATTTGTGAATTTCATATACAAGTCAATACATTTGATTGATTTTTTATTCTCAAACGTCTAAATTACTCACTCATTAATTATTATAATGAGTATTCATATACTCTATAGAGTAATACTATTTTTACTCAGTAGTCAACAGTTGTTGGTTTTTAAATGATAGAAAACAAAAATAACTTTTGCAATAGTTAGGTATTTTTAATATTTTACACAATCTTACAGAATATTTCAATTGGAAAATTATGCAAAATAAAAATAAAATGAAAATAATATATTCATCTGCTGTTAAGCAAGGAAAATGCTTAATTTTAATATGAAATAAAGATACGAGTACTTTGTTCAAATATTTATATTAAGTAATATATAACACAAAAATGTAATAATTTGTGTATCTAATAAATAATAATGATTCGTTTTATAATGATGAGGAGTCATGAAAATGTTAATATACCACAATGTATAACATTATATAGTATATAGTATAGTATATTAGTATTATTGTCGACCTAATAATGTAAAAGTCAAACTATGTCTGAATTTCGAATTTAAAAGAGTATATAGCTAATGTATATATAGTTTTGTACTTATTCACAAATAAGTTTTCAATATCCCAGCTCACTCGATTTTGATTTTGTAGAGACAATTCGTGCGATTTAACACGATTGGTGCGATGCGTATAGGTCATAATATTAGCTATGATTTATATTTGTATAATTATAATATAATGTCTGTGCGGTCGCGGTATCCGGGTATGTACCTAACTACCAACTATTTTTAAGATGTCGTGGCGACAATGTAAATTTCAAAGTTTTCGTGGCGATATTCAATTAAATAGGTATAGCCATGTAGATACGCTCAAAAAAGAAATTCGTAAAAATTTGAAAGTCCAACGCTGTATTATGTGCCTACCTATATATATAATATTATACCGAAGACTACTAACCATAATATACCTACCTATGCTATCTCTCAATCATAACGACGCACTGCAAATAAGACTACGGTCGATCGTGTACCTACAACTTACTTATGTATAGTGTATTACATTACGCAATATGAAAAACCGGGTGTTTTTGCCGTTAAAAATATGACATTGGCGGGTGCGGGGATATTAAGCGTACACGCATATACGCGGTATATTATATTATATTATTTTATTATATTATATACAATTGCGGCGCGGTTGATGTTTAATGGGCAATAATTTAGAGCGTTATTGTTATCGGGGTGTCCATTAGCATAATCATTGTTGTACGGGCGGCGTACACAACAAGTGCGAATTCCCATGTAACACTGAATACACGCGTATGCGTGTATATATATATCATATTATTATTATATAGTCGTCGAGCATATTCGTGATCGGCGCCCCGTGAAATCAGCGCACGAGCTCCCTAAAAATATGATACGACACGAAGGGTGCGAGGACAAAAAAAACTTATTTCTCTTCCACTCGCCCCATATTACATATTATCATTATATACGTGTGTAACGGTGTAAGTGTACTCTGTAGTCTGTATACATATATATATATATATATATGCAGCATACCAAGGGGGATGGAGGGATAGATTAGTGTTCGTGTGTGTATATATATATATATAACACCCTGTGGTCCGGGTATATATACATATTATATGCACACACACACACACACACACACACACACACACACACGTTCGACGACTATACTCGGGCTAGTCGACCGAACACACATATTTATTATTCGACGCCCGAAAGAGGTCCACACCGCCCATAAACCAATTTGCCCGGATAATCTGTCGTTTTGTTATTCTTCTCGGGCCTCTCGTGGTCATTTAAGCCCACAGCCGCCGACAGGAGCCTATCTCTTCCTTTCTTTCCAGATACATAAGATTGTCACGTCGGAAAATTTTGATTGCTAAAACGCCATGGTTCAAAATGTTCAAAATGTATAAATATATATATATTGCTACAGAACGATTACGAGTATAATATATACTATATACGTATTTAATGCACTAATGCAACATAGGTACTGAACTGTATACACTTACCTATAAATGAAGTGCGTTCAAGTTTTTTCTTTTTCTCTCTATTTATTTTTCAAATATATTTTGACCGAATCAATCGTCGTTAAAGATATAATATGAGCGACGAGAGTATAGTATAAGTTCTCGGGTTTTCTAAGATAGAATCTCCGAAAACAATGACACCGATCGTGCGATCGAAAATTAATCTCAAAAATCATTTATGAGATAAAATTACATAATATCTATTTTCAATTTTGAATTGACTATTTTATATTACGCGATTTCGGCCGCTATAGGGACACACATATTGACGTAGGTACCTATATAAGTTCTATCGTTTCACTCTTATATATATTTTTAAATCTTCGTTAATATACGCTTAACATAATCATATTAAAAATGTACAGTTTTGGCAAAATAATACCATTTAAAAAATCTCAAAAATAAAATATATATTTTCTACTATATATATCTCATAATTGTTGTTCATTTACTTATTATGTATCTGACACTATTTGAATTTGTTTTATTATATTAATTATACGCAATTATTATTTGAATTTTTTAAGGCATCTCCTTCTATTATACGATCGATATAATAATCGTTTTATAGCTTTCATACATCAGATCTGATGCCAAAATCCTAATTCTTTTGGTCGAAAGTTCTTTTTTCGTATCACTAGTCGATATATATTATGACTTTTAAAACATTGTGTTGAGTATAAAAAAAACCAAGCTCAAAGAATCACTTTATGGTAATTCGTAGTGGCTTGGATATTATCAGATTATCTACCTTTAAAATATATGTAGTTGAACAATGGTTTTCTTCTCAATGTAATTTGTAATTAGGTGTTCGATATTGACATCGTAATAGGTAATACATACGAATTTTTGAGATTTTACTGGGTAAAACCAAAGCTTTCTAATATACCTATATTTTATTTTAGTTCGGAATACGGGATGAAATCGTCTTTGCAGATGCAACAGTTGCGAATAATTCAAATTAAATTAAACAGACGAGACTTTTTACACTTATATAAAGTATTATATATATATTTATAAATTATAATAATAATATGTATTATGCTATAGTTTCTGACAATTTTTGAGAGATACGCAGGTGAAAATAAAATGTGTGGGAGAAGTATTCTGAAAACCCTGCAGACTGGTGATGACGTAGGTTTGTATACTGATGAGGATATTACACATGTATTTTTAGAAAACCAATTTTGGATAATTTGACAGTTATTGCATTGTCAGAAAAATGTTATTTTAGTATCATTATGGCGATTATTTTTATAATTTTATGTGACTGGCATAGTGTGCCAAATTCAGATTGCAAAAGTTATATCTTTCGGAATTTGCACTCTGCCTCTCTCGTAAACTTTAGTACCTACACCTAAAACATCTTGTTAATCCTATAGTTATACTTATAAATATTGCATTTAAATATGATTGAATATTATTGTTTATAAAGACCAATTTGTTAATTATATTAATAAATAAAAATACATAATTAATAAAAAGCATCATAAAGTCAAGTTAAATATTATATTAAAAATTGTTTTTATCATTTTGACCATAATTATTCATTATATTTTTTAATCTTCTTAGTTCTTACCACCTTTTAGGTTGGTAACAACAGCCTATCTTTTTGGAACAGTTTAGACATTGTACATTATAATGTATAATTATTAACACGTTTATATGTAATTACTAAAATGTTATGCAGGGACGTCCGCCAAGAATTAGCTCACTTTTGGTGTCAATAAAAGACGTGGTGGCGAGGCCTATAACACCCCTTAACATTCATAATACATACACTGGTTCGATATCAAAAATAAAATATTTCGACCACTCAAGTGAGCTTAACCACGATGTGGTAGATTAGAATTTAGAATAATAATAATAATATCACATATCACGATTACCAATCTAATTTATTGTGATGTCAACGTTCCGTTCTTTCACAAGTGCGACCGTTTTTCAAAATTTCCCTATTTTGGTTTTAACTATCAAAATAAATTAACAAAGAAGGAATTTTATATTTTATATAATTATTATTTATTTAAAAAAAACAATTTTTGTTAATAATATTTCTCTGGTGCATTTGTATCCCCTTCGGGCTCTGGGCGTCCCTGATGTTCTAATCGTTTTACTGAAAAAAGTGGTATGTAACTAGACACCTGTTATATTACTAAATAGATTTTAAATAAAATAAAAAATATTGCATACTTGCATGCCATGTAATTATACGAATATGTCCAAGATGGAACGCTGTCATGTTGGGTCACAATGATTATTATAAATTTAAATGAACAATAATAAATATTATTATAGGTACCTATAAACTAATAATAGTTGTACGCCTCACACGGCCATACCCTGCCTTACACCATCTCACCCCTTCATGTGACAATTAAAACGATTTTACACATCCACTAAAATCATCGGTCATATCCATAATGAACATAAATTTATTTACATAATAACTGTAGGAGAGCTAATAAGTGAGTGCGTATTAATTAAATTTATTACTAATAATAGTTCCAAATAGCCAGTATAAATGTTTATAATAAAACCATGTATTATAACCCATTCAGCAATCTATAGAGTTCGTAATTTGATGATTTCTTTTTATAAACTGCATCTTAGTTAAAACTATAGCCATACTAGCTATCAAATTCTAAAAAGTCATAAAACTTTATTATGTAGATATACGTATAAATTTGTAATAATGTATATAAGTACCTATATATATATATAATATTCACTAGTGACTTCGTTGTATAATGTTTTCGTTAGTCATTTCGTGCAAACAAGTAACAACAACATACTTTAGGGCGGTGAACGAGGAGCGTTACGGATGAGAATAAAGTCGACCAAAAAACATAAACTAACTGCAGCTTTATTTTATTCAGTAAAAAAAAAAAAAATTGAACATAACTCACGCCATTCTCCCTTTGGTGCGTTCTGCTTGCTAGAGAGCTATTCGACCGAAATGTTTTGTAATAAAAATCATAAAAAAAAAAGATCGAGACCGTACTTGGAGCCTTAATGTTTTCGGATAACGTAGTTGTACCCTCTAATAAACATAAATTAATAACGAAAACAAGGCAACTGTAAATTGTCGTAGGGGGTGGGTGAAGGTCACCATTTGTGAAATAATTTCTTTTCGCCGAAATCCCTTAGAGAGAGTTTTATTTATGGGGGGTGATACCTCACCCCCGGCAACCACCGTGCACACACACACTTGCGGATTTTCGGAGTCCCTAGAGGCCTGTGGCTAGCGGGCCGCTTATGGTTGGCGCGCACAAGAGTAATTTTGAAAAACAAATTACCCCTTTTCCGTAGTACACATATACAGCGCGCACCGTAATAGCTGTGCGGTCAACCTTATAATTATTCCCTCAAGATATACGCACACAACCCTTTTGTGTAGCATCCGATAATTTATGTATGGCAAGTGTTTCGGATATTTGTGTATTTGCATTGCACCCTCGACCTCTTCTGGTTGCAGCTTATGTAGTATATAATCGAACAGACTGTCCGTGTAAAAATCACTATTATTATTCTTATACGGTCCGTAGCGCGTCATTTATACACTGCACACATACTGCGTAGGCGTGTGGATATAATCAAAATGATCTGTTGCCTTGACGAAATATGTAATATATTATGTTTGTGAGGTGGCTTGAAAATGATCAAATGTCAAACAATGCTCAATCCCTATATACTAAGAAATAAGTAAATAATAATAGTAATAAGTATACCAATAAACTTTAAACAAGCGTTTATCCAGATACGTCTGTGTTTATGTGAAGAAAAAAATGGGAATATTTTTCTTTTAATACCTATAGCTGGTGTGAAATACTGAGTAGAACTTTTACAATACTATAACTTTATCGATTATTAATCATAATATAACTTCCATTAGTCGGTTAAAAAAGAGAATACAAATTACTTTTTCACCCACTCTTCTTCAGCAGAAAGTGGGTTGCTTATGCAGATACACTTCAGGCTGAAGCGTATATCAGCGCTCGACTTAAGCTTTTAGGCAGTACAACACGATAACCCTATATGGCAAAGATAAAGTTGAAATATCTCTTAACGAAACGTGCAAATCGTAATTGATTACTCCACGAAGTCCACACTGGCAGAGACGAATAAGTCGTGTGCATTATGTAGTATAGGGCAACACCATCAAACTTTCAGTGGTGGTAGATGCAAATAGATCGAAGGATACAAATAGTTTCATATGTGTATTAAAATAAGTATTCTACGAATTTATAAATATATATGAATTAAATGAGTACATATTATATTAAGATTAAAATTACAATAGGTTAAGGTTAATCAATTATCCCCGAAGTATAACATAGGTAGTTATAATGATATAGTGATCAAATTATTTAATAAATTAAATACATATCATGAAATATGCAAATGATAAATGTATTGATATGAATAATAAATTAGTCATTATAGGGTAGAAAATAATATTTTTTTTTTATCCTAATGAAATAATTTAGATAATGTGTAATAGGTACTGTAATAGTGTAATTGAACGACGAGCGACGTATAAAAAATGGATGTATTACATTATGTGTTGATTAAAAGTTGCCTTTTAAAAAAAATAATTTAAATCAAATAAAAAATAATGTAGGCGGCTAAAAAAACAATATAAACTCGTCACATGCCGTAATAAAACCACTTATGATATGAATGTTTGTGAATATAATCTTATTGTATATTTATGCACTTTAAGAAATTATCACTACCGCTGAAATCAGAATAGATACATAATTTCATAATATGCTGAAAATTGTTAAACACGATACCATTTAATGTATAAAGAAGTGCAAATACGCCATTTTAAGCGGTTGCTGTAACTGCACAACGCCATATACGTCTGCAACTATAAAATGTATTATAATTTACTATATTTAGTTTGAAGTTTTGATAGGTGTACACTTTACCTGTACACATATTGACGAATTCAATAATTTTAATTAATTTCAGCGTTATATATAATATTAGGCACTAGCTATGTAACCCGACTTCGTCCGGCAAAAAATGATAAAACATAAAATACGACACTTTATATCGGCATATGTATCTCAATTTTGATACACCCCAGTTCACGAGAAAATAAGCATCGGCGTTCCTCGATTTGTGAACTCATTAGACCGAAATGGGTAATTTGCTTGGGGTGAAAATTGTATTTGTGTAAACAATGGCAACTATAATAGGTATTATAGTAAAAAAAATTATTCGAGCCAAAACAAAATTCATTTTTAAGCACTGTAAATAACCCTATAGCAATGTATAGGGATTGAAAAACGAAGCAAAAAACACTCCCCGAGTCATAAAGTATCCGTGTGCACAATTTGGTGTCAATTGGTTCAGTATAGTTTCCAAGTCTATTCAAGCCCCAAACAAACATAAATATATATATCATTATGTGTGTGTAAAAAATTCGGATGAACATCCATTTTTTAATACCTATAGTATAAATAATAGCTAGGCGTAGTTAGTAAAAATGTAATTTAAAAACACTTCGTTCTAAGACAGAAGCTTATGGTCGTATGGAAACTTTATAGATAAGATAATAAGATTATATTAAAAAGGGAACATTTTGTTGAAGAATTCGGTTTGAGAAATTGTCATGGTATCGTCCTGCAATATATTATTCTAACTTTTGATCACACATAATATTACGTAGGTGGTAGATATATATTATAATAGTATAGGTACAGTAAGCAGTATAGCATTATATAATTACTACATCTTTATATATTAGTATAGATTAAACAACAATATAGTGCAATTTAGACATTTTAGAATTTCAATTTAATGACGAGCACTATAACAATTGTTTTTGATTTTTTGATAAATGTTTTTGAAAATATCTGTTTTATGTTTCTGTGTGACTAAAAACTAATGCAGAACTAAGTGCATTCAACTATAGTGTCATAATATTTTATTGTAGTATCATTAATATTTTTTAAATTTTAACACACAAAATATATAGTTTTTATGAATCAAAAACTAACATTTTATGGGAATCATAGTAAGTTTTAAATATATCGTTTCATATATTTCCTATACAAATAAATAAATACATATTTTCATATGTAATTAAAACTTTTCCAATGAATTTTAACCATGCGCGGCGTATTATTTTTACCCTTGCTTTTTTTCCGTATAGGCATATATCATCAAGGTATCTTTCAATATAATAAAATAATATATAACATGAGTCGACGGATCCTTCCCATATGAACATTTACACTCTATATAGGTACATAATACCTATACAATCTAACCTAATTTACATCATACTACGATTACGACGATGACGATATTATTGTTATAATATTATATATTTACGCACCAAACGTGACTTAGTGGGGGATGGAGCTGGGGGGGGGGCGTGAGAACTCCACCGGCTCATCCGACGAAACCAATTCTGGTACGAAATGTTGATTACAACAATATACTAATAATATTATGTACATAATGCATATCAAGAGTAGATTGACCTCAATACGTCAACGGTGCACCCCCTCGCTGCAGCTGGTGCTCGTGCACACATGACAATACGGTGTTATATAATACGCACGCTACGGCCACGGCAACTTTTACTATTATTATTATTATTTTTATTTTTATTATTGTCATCGGCGGTGTGGTATATGGTATATCAATTTCGTAGCGCGCGCGACCCGTTTGGTTTGCAACAGTCCGCCGGAAAACCGATCGGTTATCGAGTCGCGTCCCTCCGATAATATATATTTACATTTAAACGAGATTTCCGCCGCCGCCGGTCCAACTCGATATAATAATTATTATTATTACTGGGATATAGCAGGCGTCCCCTTTTGGCTGGTCCCTCTTGCGGTAATACTGTTGTTGCTCGTCGATATCCGGTGGCCTATGCAGCGCGAAACGAATTCGACCGACGGACGTCCGGTCACTCGTGAAAACACGTCCGATGCGATTTTCCGAAGCATCGGTTTTCACGGTCCGAAACCTCGCGTGCACGTTATAATAATAATTATAACGTAACTCGTCGATCTTCCACTGCGACTGCCTACCGTGTACATAATATAATATAATATAATAATATCACGTTCGTATATACGGTTTAATGTCGTGTGTTCTGTTCGAAGCGATCGACACTAATTCGATCGTCCCTTGTCGGTAGTTCGAATTCGAAATTATATTTATAAAACCAATTACGTTTCGAGGTATAGCGACCCAAACGCTCACTAAATAAGAGCGTAACGCATTCAATAGCACAAGAAGTGTGGTATTGACGCAAATTACTGATAATTTTGCGAATGTAAAAGCTTGTAAAATAAAATTTTAATTGTTATAGGTACTTAAATATTAAATGTATAAATGTAAATAATGATATAATACATAGGTTAGGTTAGGCTAGGCATGGGTATATTATACCTAGTTTTATTTATTTACATTTAATCCAAATAGGATTGGGGCCATTCAAGTTTTTCGTATTTTTATACTTTCTTCACTGATCACGCGTATCTACTGATGATATATCTATCTCTCATTCAAACACAGATTTTACTGTGCAGCAGTTAAGTTGATGCAGGTTTAAAAATAAATAATACACAGTGCTCGAATTGGGGGGGGGTCACAGGGGGACAGAGCTCCCCAACTATTTTTATTTTTTTTCGTCCCTCTTCTATTTTTTTTTACTTGGACGGGGTTACGGTGCAAACCAAAATCCGAAATAATTTTTATTTTAATTTGGATTTCAATTGATGTCAATTATACAACAAGTTTTACTATTTTTCATATCAAAATTATTTTTGATATTAGTTTATTAATTAATTATAATATCACCCTGTGTTTTGCCTATATAGTCAGTAGTTCACAGATCATAGATCATAATATACAAGTATACTATCTAAGGCACAGATATTGGTGTGGGCTAGTACTATCTTAAATTGTGTTCCAAATGAAATGTTATCAGTTTCAGTTATGGTTATCATTTATCAGTGTTTTTGAATTTTTAAATTTTTTTATACTTATCAAAATATGTGGTCCTTTTGAATCGAAAACAATAATTATTAATTTTGTTATCTATTTAGTAATTATTGAATAAACAGGTTGATTATTATTATTATTTTTTCTACTGTAACAATGTAAGATATGTAGATATTGCTATCAAAATATATTATACCTATTTGGAATTCAAAATGTGTTGTCGAAAAGTGGCATTCAAAATGTTTGTAAGGTAGGATCGCAGTGGGGGAGGGGGTGTGGGGGTAAGGCCCCCTACGGGTCTATGTTGAGTAATTGCGTTTTGAAACGCAATTTTTAAATCGTTAGATTGAGCTCCACTACTTAATTTTTCCCAATTCGATCACTGATAATACATATAAGCTCAACACCATATTTTATACCTGCAATGTAGGTTATTTTTCATAACGTTTCAATTTACAGGGTATTCAGTGCATAATACATCTAAACGACTGAACTATATTGTTATTATAAATCGTTACTATTATTATTAAAGCGCGTGGCACGTGTGCCGATTCAAATTAGTATTTAGCATAATCGAATAAAATATTATTTACATGATGTACAGTAGATTAACCAAAACGAATTGGAACTAAACAAATTAGCAAAATGTATTAATGCAAAATATTGTGAGTATCGCGATGTACCTACATAATAATATTATTATACATCATTCGGCAGAGGTTTTTGATTCCATTATCCAATTGATATTGGTTTCTGTATAAATATACAATATGTATAGTATTATTATATTAATTGTATTATTTCGTTGTATTTAATAACTTCATTTATTTTAATATAATAAATTATTTTTTTAATACAATTCACATATTTGAATTACTAAATATAATAAGCAGTAAGCACAGTCTGCAATAGATTTATTATTGATAACAGTATATTATATTATTATCTACATTAGAAAAAAAACACAAGTATAATAAAAATCATAAATTATAATAATTATTCATTTGTAAACAAGAAACAATTATTATATTTTATGTATAACGATATGGTAATAACTTATATAGAACTATTTTACATTTACCGATTTAGACTTGTAAACATTAAAAAGTATTGTCACATAAATTGTAAGTTATAGCCACAGTTACATGTGTTACATACACGATGCACGGTATGATAATAATATAATAAACTGAAACACATGTTTTACTTTTGGTGAGAATATTTCGTCCTCATACGCGCGTTCAATATTATTAATACAAATATTACAGATTATATTATACATTGGCATGTGCAGTATAATATCGAGTATTTCCCGGCATGATGACGGTATAAGGACGTACATTTTGGTCGGCAGATAAACTTTTGGGAACCGATCGAAATTCTCGTGCTCGCCCTGCAGCAAGTGCAACCCAGACGGACCGTTTAAGATACTTACTGTATAGACTTGTGTTACAAACAACCTTTTCGAAACTCTCTGCAGTTTCCTCTCGTTTAAGCGTTTGGGGTAGGTATAGGCAGGTAGTTAAATATAGTATACATATAGTTCTCACCGATAAGACCACGCGCATTGATGTTTTCAACATGATTTATGAGATAAGCAAGCGAAAAAAAAAAAAGAAAAACAAATTGCCACCGAATATCAACCACGTGTCTGTGAACACAGATCGTTGTCTGTATATATACACACACACACACACACACACACACACACACACACACACACACACACGCTCGCTCGCGCGTATTTAAGTCGTATACGTTTCGGATGGAGTGATTTGGTCACGTTTTTTTCCCTTACCCGCTCTCCGCACCCTCGACCCACAAACCGGTGTATTCCGTAACTTCCTGTAAGCCGATCTCGTGACCCATCAGCCACCCGTCGCCGGGATTTGCGTCCCGAGGAAATATATATATATATTATATAATATATACGCGTGCGCGTCTTCGATAGTGGTACAGCTATATATACGCGAACTCACGACATATTATATACCTAGAAGTATATATATATATAACGGTAATAGTACTTACTTGTCGTCGATATGTTTTATCGTCGCTGGGGTTGGGCGCGCGAGAAAAACGAGACGAGCACCGCTAATAGTCGGTCGATTATACGTGTTAAAACAGCTGTTTACAACTTGTAAGCCGATAAATCACTCCGACAACGACCGGAGAAAAGCGGCAGAGTGCGTGTATGTGTGAGTTCCTTCCACTCCACCAACCCATGTCCGATCGCAGTTTGTCACAAATCATATCGTGCACTTCGGAGACTCGCGCGTTGAGAATATCATGTATAAATATATAATCATATGTGTGTGTGTGAAAGAGGAGAGAGAGAGAGAGAGATAGAGAGAGAGAGAGAGAGAGGAAACGATTCGAAGATGTAATTTACGCGGATACGAAAATAGCCTCAGTCGTTATTTGGCGAACCTAGTGGATTTCGGTACGTGACTCTAAGCCAGTTCACCCGGAGACGAGCACATAACTCAAGAGTCTAATAAAGTCTATATACGTGCGAGGGACGAGTGTGTGCTCGGTGTGTTATTCTCTTACACATAATATAGGTATTATATATACATAATTAATGTACCGACTCTACCGAACATGCATTTCGTTTGATAATTGTATCCGATAAATATTGTTACAAACGAGTACTATTATTTTACCCCGCGAGATCACAACTCAAATAACGACACAATGTTGTCATAATTACTATACCACAATAACAATCAATTAATCGATACCGTATGATGTTTTTAAATCCTGTTAGTATCCTACACTTATGTAGTATATACTTGTGTGTTAGTACTAATATGTTTTTTTTTAATTTTAGATATATTTTTATTGCTCAATCTGTTTAAATAAATGTAGAATAATAAATTACTCCGAGTTTTTGGAGTAGAAAAGACATGATTGGCAGAATGATGAAACCTCCAGGGGTTCAAAACGTTTTTATAGAGTTATGAGTATAACGTTAAACAACTCAAAAAACAATTGAAATCGATAACGGATAACATATCGGTTAACGATAAACGATTAAAACGGTTAAGGGATAACATATCGGTAAACGATAAACGATTGGAAACGGATAACGGATAACGAAACAGAAACAATCAACAATTGAAACATATAATTGCCTGAAAAACAAAATATTTATAAAATTATAATTTATAACTATCAGTAAAATATATAGTATGATAATTTTTGTAATATTATATTTTTCAATCATTCTGTTTTGTGTAGGAAACAAGCTATATCCATCAGATAATGCTAAACGCTTCATAACGTTTAAATCTTTTATAACGTTAAACAGTCATTCGAACATATATACATATAACGTCAGTCATTCGATTATAACGTTTAATATCCATATAACGGTAAACGGTATTATTATTTTTGATTTAAGCCCTGGAAACTTCCCAGTGAAACTTCGATGTATACTTATGTACATTTTTCTTTCTATAAGATCTCTGTTATCAGTTTACAATTTCCGACTCACGTAATAACAAGTTAAACTACTGTTTAAAAATGTAAATACAATTTAATGCGATTGTTATTGGATAACCAAAATGTACTACTTATGTCCTGTACAGTATATGAATATACTAGTATTTCTTTTTTAATATTAAAATATTATTATGAAATATCACAGTTCAATTATTAAACTGTATATTATTATGCAAGCTACCACATATAATGTAATTTTGTTTTTAAAAGTTAAAACGCATACCTACGACTTGTAAAATATTACTATTGATAAACATGTCATCCTTTGACATCTTTTTTTTATGAATGATGTTCGATGTCTATTAGATTAGAATATGTTGAAGTGGGCCAACAAATAAAATATACACGAGAAAAATTATCATTGCGTGTTGATAGTTGTTTCGTGTGTTATCAATAAATTGAGTGCAAAGAAACGCAAACAAATACTTCAACCGTTATTATATTATACTGCAGGAAAAAAATATATATATATATAAGCTACTGATTGTGTAACCGATATAGGTGACTGCGTTCGAAAAAATACTTCTATTTAACTTGTGTCAAATATTATATAACTGTTAGTAAAGTATAGTATAAAATATGATTCCAGTGTGGGCAGAGACGGGAGACTTCCGTGATAACAATCATCATGGCCTTTCTACGGATCATACGTCACAGCTTAACTTTGGTTCATCCAGGAGTAGAAACCGTGACAGAAAAGGTGAGTTATATGTACACGATATTATATATTAAAATATAGGCATAGGCAATCGAACCATTCGAACGAATAAACTAAAAAACGGTTTTTAAACATGTATAACTTTGTACCTTGTAGAATATTTTGTTTCGGATTCAAACAAAAAATAATAGTATATTGGTAATAATCGTATGTAAAAACCGTTTCCACTGAGATTAAAAATAATACAAAATCCATTAAAATATGAATTTTCTTACAGGCCGGGTAGACACGATCGGTGCTACCGGTATAAAAACTGAGGGTATAGACACTGGAGTTGGCGTGGTCACCGACGACGGAAAAGACGCCAATATTAAAAATAACAAAAACACAAAAAGACAGAGGAGACAGAGGACTCATTTCACTTCGCAACAGCTCCAGGAACTTGAGGCCACGTTCACCAGAAACCGGTACCCAGACATGAGCACCAGGGAAGAGATAGCCATGTGGACGAACCTCACAGAGGCCAGAGTCAGGGTGAGTACCTCAATACTGTGCTTATTTTAATATTATGTTTACCTTGGCATGGATTTTTTTTCGTCCGCCATCATTAGAAAGAAATTAGACATCATAAGATCACTGAGGGTTTTTTCACTTTCTATTTAACATCAACGTATAAATGATTATTTTTATCATCATCCGACTGGTTATTGGATTTGCACAAGGCTCAGTGCGTCAACGTTTTTGGATCCCTAACAATCCCGGGGATTGTCCTTTTTGCAGTGGCGGGGAGGCCGAGGGTATGCGGAGAATAAAATGAGTAACCGATTGACAAAAAAAAAAAAATAATAAATAAAACCCGCGGACAAAGTCACCCATTTACTGGCGGAAAGCGAGGGGATTGCTACAGGGATAATCCTTTTTGGCTTATATTAATACTGATGTACACTATGCGTTTAAATCTGGCGTGTCCGAACGTTGTCAGTTTTTCAGTCAGTGGCCTGAACGGCTGAACCCTGTTTTAGTATTCATGTCCAGAAGGCAGAGAAATGGTAGGTTATTATATACAAGGGCCAATATAGGGAGGTTTCGAGTTTTACCCTAAATGACGAATCCTTTTAGTATTTTATTTTATTTATTTTGAACAGTAGGTAATAGTCAATAGTATATAATATATAGTTACTATATAGGTATACGATTTACTATTTATTTATTCGAAATTAATCCCGATCCTTTTAAATAATATTAAAGTAAAAAGTAAAAAACATTTCCTAAATCATATTACCTACATCAACAATGTTTTAATATCTAATAGTTATAAATAGTAATAATAGTTATAAAAAATTGTGTGTTTCAATATTTCTTGTCTACTTCAGTTAAAAAATATGTTTTAAATATAATTATATTATTTACAATTTTGTTACTCAATATTTACTTAAAAAAAAATATAATAGTTTAAATTACGAACAGTATATGATTACTTATTACCTATAAGTGAATAGGAAACTATAAAAAATGACATAATATTATAGTTTGAATTTGAGTTATATACTTCTATATATAGAACTTCGTCATCATAATATAATATTGTGCTCAATAGTTTTTATAGATATAAATAAATATAGTTTATATATTATACAAACAGATAATAATTATTGTAATATCGCACTTAAATTTGTTACAACGACATTATAAAGTGCTCACTGTAATTTCACATTTTATTTCCCGTTTTAGACAATACAGTCGATCAATTTATAAATTGGATAACTACCTATAATCATAAATTCATACCTAATATTATTTATTATGGTTTGTACATTTTAAGTAAGTCTAATATCTGATCGTTTCGAGCACTATTAATAATTATCAAGTCCATACCGTCGATATATTATGGTATGGTTTATTGAACCGTGATCGGAATTTACCGATATTATATAAAACATACATACTGACTGAAATTAATCTTTAAATGCACTCGCGGTCACTGTGATAACGATGATATTATTTGCATTTTACACGGGACTTAGGTTTGAATTGTGTTCGCCACTATAGGTTTATCCTAGATTACTGGATGTAATTAGTCGGCAAAATACCGTCGATAGTCATTATTTTCACACCGAGGAAATGGACACCGGCGAGGTATTAAATAGGTATATTATACATAATATAGGTATATATACGGCCGTCCAATTATAAACGTTATGTACACATATGTACATTGAAAATCCCAGCATGACAAGAGAGGATGATGAAAATGTCTGTGACTTTGGGCTTGTGTTTTTAATTTTACAACCCTGAAAGCCCCTCCGTCCTACCCTCTTCTCGTCATTAATAAAAGCGACCAAAAGCAGAGCCAAACGTATACACAATTACGCAGTTATTCAGAATTTATCGATATTATTTGAAAAATTAGAAATTAAAATACCAACCGTTGTTGTACTACACAGCTAGTAGGTACACTCACACACTCATAAAAAACACACACACATACTGATATACGTGTGCTTATATATATCATATATGTAAAGCTCGGACGCGTTATCCCTCTGGCGTGGTGGCCGGACGACCGGGGGGTTGACAATCTGGATTTTTCGTCCGCCATTTTGTGTTCCTGGTTGATATACGGTCACCGGGTTGGACTTCAACAGAGATTATTGTTTTTATATGACCCGTATTTACGTATAAGCCCATCGAGCGGGACGCATAAATATGGCTTTTTAACACGTTTAACGAGTGCAGCCGCCGCTGAGTTTGGGTAATTAAATTTTATTTCCCCGAGCCGCATTGACGTAAGCTTTCTCGCACATTCCGCACGATCGGTGGTTTTTCGAGACCAATTTTTCACATTTTGAGAGCTTATCATAATTATTCCTAATACATTTAGTCATTATATTATCATAGACTCGCGCACAGGGTGTATAATATTATATTGACGATAATATTGTTATAATATTTCAACTAAAAATGTGGGTAGCTTATATGATCTATGATTTCATAACCTCACCTTTATGATAATATAGGCGTCTTCTCTTTCTTTATAAAACAATTAGCAGAAGGGACTTTTAAATAGGTATTAGTCGCATTAGTAAACTATTTAGTATTATGTCAATAAGTTGATCGCATTTCATTCAACGTCTAATATTATATTCAAAAGTATAGGTAATTACTCTAGACATGTACGGATAATATGGTCCGATTAATTTAAATATTAAATACATGTAAAACTATAAGTCAGCGATCGTCTGAAGAGTGTGGGCACATTGATTGGGATTTATTATAAGCTTTATAATATATCAATATTTAGGTATTATGACTTTTAAGTTGTTCTTTTTTACTATTTTTAATGGTGAAGTAGTTATTATGAATTAGAAGAAATAGATTAATTACTTAGATTTAAATAATAGTAAATATCTTAATAGTTTGGTAGTTGTTAAAATGTTTTACAAAAATAAAAACAGTTTCATAATGCTGCAGCTATTACTGGTTCTAAACAGTTTAAAAAGAATACAATTTTTATTGGACATATGGCTATATATAATAATATACACTGCAATAGACGTATACTTAATTCATACGTATCTTAAATTGCACATAGCAATATAAACAAAATTACAACTTATATGAAAATTATAATGTATAAGCATCTAGGTAATGTTTGAATCGTTAACTGGAGTCTAGAACTTACAGTATTAAATTATAATACATCATCTAAACATATTTAAATTAAATATTCAATAAAAACATGAGCTCCGTGCGTATAATTTCCTATATTAATTGTTCATTCAGTTCTTTTAAATATTTCTAAAAAAAGGTTTTAGTATACTAAAATACGGAAAGAAAATAACAAAGCTATTTAGCCGCACGCATCTGTAACTCTTTCGTATGTGTAACAAACACAAATATTGGTCGTTTTTTGACCGCGTTCTTTACAAAAAAAAAAAAGAACCAAAAATACTACTCAATAAATACTCTAATCAGTCGGTCGTTTTCAACAAAAGAGTCAACACGCCGACGACACGTAATCGTTTGTTGTTATCTGTTAAATAAGAGGGCAGATATGATGACAAATAATGGGAAGAAAAAAAAAACGTGTTCTAGTGTCGTGTTTTACAACTTGGTAAATACTAACGCGGGTATACCACTCGTCGTTTTCTATCTACAAACACACACCAGTTTCATGTACTTATCTTGTTTATACTGGTACTTGATAAAGTTATAAAATTGTTCGTAAATTTAATCATAAAAAATGTATATATATTAATATTAGGCAATATTGTTAAAAATGTGCGTGATTCTATATTTTAAATTATGATTCATTGTAATTTAGTCCAAAAGAGAGAAGAAAAAATAACAAAAACACAACAACAAAAAAACGAGTCAGGGAAGAGAATTTCCGAGTGGTTTAGTTAAATAAAAAATGAATAAAACGTTTGCGGGAAAAGAGAAGATTTATGTGATAGAAAGAACAGGCCACCTTCACTTGACGTGATTTATAACCCAAAACGCCATTTTGTTCACGTTCTGAAAAGCAAAACCGTTCATTTCAGATGGAAATTAAAAATATATAAATAAAAGCAAACCTTAGATTCGTAAATGCCACGAGTATTCACAAATAACACTATAAATAAGTTCTTAGAATTTACTGTTTGCCGGCATTACAAGAGTCACTACAAAAATACTTCCTAAATTGTATTGTTGACTGATAAATCGTGATAAACGTGTTGCATAATACCAATTTTAGAAACGAAATATTGAAAAATATGCAAATTAAATTAATAAACACATAGTATAAAATAAATCGTGAATTGTATGCTTAAAATATTTTCTGTTTAATATTTTTGTTCAAATAAGATAAATATTTTATAAAAATATCGTAACAAAATGCATACTAAAATGTATATGTGATGTGTATAATATATTATATTAGACTTATATGCAAATAAATATTTCAACCTATGATGTGATAATAATATTATATTATACATTCAATACAATATGTAATTTAATATTTTAAATATACAAAAACATAAATATATAGGGGAATATGGTATTAGGGCATGTATAATATGTATTATAATTATTAAATATAATATGACAAAATATAATCACGATTTATTCGTACGATATGATATAATATACTTGAATATTATATTCCTAATCTGTATATTATATCTACATGTATACAGTCGCCTTTGATCATAATCCATCATCATATAATACAACTAGGCGTGAATAAGAGTTCCACAATAATGATATAACACAAACAAATTAGCTCTATTGACGTTATCAATTGAAATTATGTATAGTTATCGGCATACCGAACGGGTGCGCGATCAAATATACTTGTAACGTATTTCACTCTCTGGGGAAAATAGACCGAAACAAAAACCAATAATACGGCATGGTTCTCCGCCGGGGAGATACTTGAGATGCGACGAAAGGGACACAGTGGGCAGAGGGGAATCCGCGGTGGTATGTGTGCCGCAGTAATCAAAGCACACACGGGATTACCACACGGACAGGGAGCTCGCGGATTAGAATAGCTGCGTGGTCGCGTGGCCTAGGGGTTCGACTGCAAGTTTTGGTTTTGACGAATGACTTCGCTTATGGTCGCGGACAAGTTCAATTAAGTCGGATTCAGTCCTCTCTCTCTCTCTCCCCTATCTCTTTGACTCTCTCTATCCCTCTCTCTCTCACACATTTTCCTCCACGGGGAGCCGCTTTTATTGGTATTCACAGAAGCATTGCCACCCCCTTCTCGCAATATTGACCCCCACCCACCATGTAGGATCATACGCTTAAGCTCCCGAAACACAATAAAACACGGGGACAAACCCCATGTATATATATTCTATACAGGAACCGTTGTTTTATTGCACGCAGAAATCCACGTTATATTATTAAATCGATTTTGACACCCTGCGATTTCCAAAGACCGAACCCCGCTCGTCCCCTCGGTTATCAAAACAGTATTACTTCCCTTTATAGTAAAAAGAAAACCAAATAAAAACAAACAAACATCTTTTTTTTAAATCATCGTAGGTATTATATGAATAACTTTTGCTGATCTCGGTATAAATAATAATAGACGTTTCGAATAATATCATTGAAGTATAAAGACATGTTATTATATATTTTATACTCTATATTAATGGTTTTATATGTTATATATATTTTATGATAGGTACAACACCTTATTATATAGGATATATTATATATTAATATATTATCATATATACATAAGGGGCCTATTATATTTTTATTTTTCAACAGTTATTTGAATAGAAGAAATCTTTTCGTTTTATAGTTTCTAGTATTTTTACGACTTTTTATTCTGTATAATGTATAGATAATGATAAGACGTATAGGTACCTATATATTATATGCATAACTATAGTTGTATATTTTCAAATGTTTATCTTATATTTAGTTAATTTCTGATATCAAAATAAATGAAACTAATATTAAGATTTAATGTTATATTTTATACTTATAGCCTAACATAGGTAACTATAGTCTATATTTATAAGATTCACTGAAACGAATAGTGAAATTCTATATAATAAGCACTTTTTTTCTCTGAGCAGTGAATGGTGTGTATTATATTATGCTTCTAAATTCAAAATATCAAACGTTCGATTTTCTATCAATTTTCAATCATTTTTTTTTAAATACAAAATATATAAGGGTAGGTACTTGCTATTATTAAAATGCATTTGAATAAATATTTCGATCACGAATCTATGGAGAGAAAATGTTTTTTAGCTTTTAAATTACCCTTAAACCCCTTTAAAAAATTCAAAACATTTAAACACATAAACATAATATATTGTGAAACAATAGATTTGTGTCTTGTGATTATTATACCATCAGTTCTGTAACGCTAAATATAACACTTGTAGTGACTTATATATCCATATATAACTGAAACTGTATTACCATTTCACTGACGGAAACAATTTGCGACTACTACTATATTTTTTTAAATTTAATTCGTGCATAATAATTATAATCCGTTACGGCTATTAGGTTTTGAATAGTGTTCAAAAATAGGTGTTATAAATCAAAAACAACAGCTTTCGAATTAAATTATTATTCGTGCAGATTATTATACATTTAGGTACCTATAAATCGCGTTATTCGAATGGAAACCATTAATTTATACGCTATGGTAACTTTTTCTGAAACGGTCATCGGAAAATACTATCGAAGAATAGACAATTTATCAACGACCCACATTGGCCGTTATCGTCAAATTTCCTCGTGATTTGAAATTACAATATTATCGTCAAACGGATTACACTGCTGGCATACGAATAAAATATATTAGATATTCTTTTTGAAATATTGAAGGATTTAAAAAAAAAATAAATATATTTAGAGCATTATAAAAACCAATAACTGCAAGAAAACAATGACAACTGCAAATTCGGGTATAAAATAAGTTTAATGATATTATTATAATATGCTGTCCGTCGTCCCGGTTTCGTGCGTAGCGGTCGGCGAAAAACGAGGCGCGCACCTCGGCGGGCGCGCGCGCGCTCCACCGCGGATTACACGGCTGTTGTTAATCGATCAGCACTCGGCGGCACTGCCACTGGCTCACACACACACACACACACACGCCTACACACACAATCAAACGTATAATTTATACACTGTACACGAAGTGTTGTGTGCGAACAGTATATTATAATGATAATATATATTTCGTCGTGCAGTGTTCCCGCCGGCAAATAATAATAATATCTAATAATATTATATTACGGAGGGATATTATATACGGAGCGGTCCCTCTCGCCGCCGCGACGGCGAAAGAATCAATTTATGACCCGACGAGATTTCAAAACGCGTACCGAGTACGCACGACGTGTGTGTAGAATAATGTTATATTGTAATATGTGCATATATACATATATACTTTTATACCAACACCATATACCGATCGGCCGCCGAACGGTATTACATTCGTTTTTCCGATATTTTATTTCCCATACACAACGCGCGCCGAACATCCCTCGTCCCTCATCCCTTATATACATATATATACTAATACTATTATTAATATATACGTACACGTGCCGGCATTTATGTGTACACACGCGCGTTACATTGTTATTTATATATTTATTGTGTGTGTGTGTGTGTGTGTGTGTGTGTGTGTGTGTGTGTATTATTATTATTTATATTCCGCGAGCGCATTAATAGTCCGCTAAATCCGTTTAAATTAACGCATTATACCCGCCGCCGTACTACGATTATACATTACGATAAATACCGTTTGATATTACTATTCCTCGCGATGTGTTATTGACTCGTGTAATCCGGTGTAATGAAAAATTGCCCGTATCGACGGGAGGCTGCGATTTACATAATAATAATAATATAATGGCAATGATAATATATAACGTATCGTCGTATTTTGCTATTGCCATGTCGGTTCCGATAAACGGCGCGATCGGAACGAAAAATCCGGTCGACCATAAGGATATGATAATAAAATATAATAATAATACATAATACCTATATGCATATTATT
The DNA here is from genome assembly GCA_949089665.1 of Macrosiphum euphorbiae. Lineage (NCBI taxonomy): Eukaryota > Metazoa > Arthropoda > Insecta > Hemiptera > Aphididae > Macrosiphum > Macrosiphum euphorbiae. The sequence continues at coordinate 25,278,549 of CARXXK010000001.1, forward strand.
TTATAATAGTAGCTGCCGGCGCCGAAGGTCTTCCGTGGAAGACAGGGCACCTACGACAACTTTATTTTATAAAATACATAATTATTATGTATCCATTTGAGATTCCAACTGGATCGTAAAAGTATTGATTTTACAATTACGATGTTTTTTTTATGTAACGTCATCTTTATATTATGATTAGTAAATTTTAGGTAAATATGCTTTGAACTCAATACTTTTGAGTCTTGAGAGGGATTTCGGGTAACGAGTTGGATTAGGATGGGACTATATATTTAGGGTCAAAAGTAGAAAATGCACAGTTATTTTCAAAATAATCACAAATAGTTTTCTCAAATATTTTAACTTTAAGTACACAATTTGTCTCAATTATTTATTATTTTAACAAAAAATAAAGATTTTATTTATTTTGCTATATAATTCAAAAAATATTATTCGTAGGGGCTTAAGATTTTTTGCCAATATGTATACTATATAGTGTATGTTTTATAAATATTGTTTATCCTCTGTTTACGTTTTTAGGTACTGTTCATTCCTTATACCTATAGTCGATCGAAATCCAATTTTCTTGTATACTGTTCCGATCGTAAAAAAATGTATAACAGATAAGGTGACCAAGTATCTATTTTTGATGAACTAGTTACACCAAACCGTAGTTCAATACGACCGTCGATCCTTCAAACTAATTTATCGCGGGCGCTCGTGTGATCGGATGATAGGAATTAGTGTGATTATTAATGTTTATTAATCTTCAGTCTTTTTTATAACATGTTTATCAGTACTATTTTTTTTATTTCTAACCAACACAATGTCATACAAAACTTCAAGCTGGCATAAACCGGTAAATGGATGGTTCCCTATAGGTTACCTATATAATATTATATTATTTGGCCCATCCACCGATTATGCCTATAGGCTTACAGCAGTTAACCTTAGTCCAACCCCTCTATTACCCGTGCAATACCCCTCTTGTAACGTGTGTGTCATAACTGAAAACAGTATATACTACCTGTAATTTGCTGAATTGCAGGGATTTGTATTGAGATTGTGACTTATACCTATGTTTGATATAATACAATTCCTTGCGAAATAAAATCTCACTTATTATACCGCAATATAACTTATAACGATTCGTAGGTAACTATGTACCTCGTGTATACGTTATACAACATATTATAATATTATGTACGGCGGACTCACGTTCACTGCAATCGCTCTGTATATTACGGGTCGTACAAATATTATTCCTATTATAATAATATATAAGTATTATCATATCAACCGCATAATAATATAATATAATTTAATATTATGTACTTTAATATAATCGTGTGGATGGGTGGAGGGGGGGTATTCACAACTGCGGGTGCTGCGGGGTGTACCCTGGAGCAACGCGAGTACTCGACCACCCCGCGACCAACCACCCATCATCGCCGTCGTCATCATCTGTATATATACACCCATTTAATATAATATATATTGTGCGCGGGCGGTAGTGCGCGGTGGAGAGGTAATAAAGATTAACGAGCTTTCTGATTGATGCTGACAACGGCGGGCGCCCGTCGGGGGCTCGTTATTTACCGTCGGATGCTGTGTGGCTGCAGCAGCATCGCCGCCGCCGCTGCTCTTGCGGTCCCATCCTTCCGCGGAGTTGGCTGCGGTATCCGCCGCGCTCGCGTTATGGCCGGCCCATCGGGTCCAAGATTAATGACGTCCCGTCGACGCGGCGGGTGCGGCGGGAGGGATGAGAGGGGGCGGAAGCAACGACGGATCCGCCGCGCCCGTTTTCCCGCGACGAGCGCACGTCAAAAGATTTCCAAAAGACCGCGTATCGCGTGCGTATTATTATTATTATTATTATTATTATATAATATGGTACTCACAAAGACTTGAGGCAAAAGTACCGTGCAGCGACGTACTGTTAGGGGCTGCCATCGGCGTCTGGACAGCAGTAAAGACATCCCACCCCGATCTCCCCGCTAACCAAATGATTTTGATATCGTGTATAAAGTATAATAGTATAATATTATTACGATGGAAAGCTGGAAATAATCTACTGCATGCATGTATACAGTAATTTTGTTTAAACAAGTGTGAAATGTATAATAATATTAGAAAAATCTTCATATTTCAAATTGGGTAGTTACCTACGTATAGCTGCAAGTAATTATTTATTTGACATTTTTAATATTTGTACTACTGCAGGATAGTTGTTGATATAGATTTAAAAGATCGTAAGTTGTAAATTGAAATTATAATTATTAGACGCTTATTTTAATATAGCTCTATATCAGTGTCTGTATAATATATTATATGATGTATAGTGCGAAGGTGAAACCATAAGACCGTCTAAATGATAATAACAGAAATTTTTAATATAATATAGGTAGGTTGTAGGTTGTAGCCTGTAGGTAACAAGGTACTACACTTTTTAAAAAAAGTGTTTGATGTATAGACAATATAAAACAATATAACTGCCTAGTTACGAGTTTACAATTTCTTCTGATGATATACTTTTTATAGGTACTAACCTAACCTATATATACCCTACCCCCGTCGACGATGAATGTATCTAATTTATTATAATATTATTATACCATCGCGCCGCCGTGCAGGCGTTCGCATATTTTCACATAAACCTGTTGAACTGGCCGTTGGTAAAACGTGCACATTTCCCTGGTAAAACCGCTTAGCTACACCGAGTTACCGAGCTACCGAGTTGTATCGCACGATCGCATATCGGGTATTGCATAACTGCATAATCGCTATCACGCGCATCGTGTATAATATACCACGGTTGCACACGGTAATCATGCTGCGCTCGCGAGGCCTGCATGAGTATCGTGCGCATCGTGTAGGAAACAACGATTCCCGCAACATAAATATTACACAAGTGTTATAAACACGGTAGAATAAATCAAAGACATTATTAGTCGAGCGCATCGCGTTTTTATTGTAATTCGTTTTATCCCTTAACCCCGTCTGAGACGGGAACCGTATGGCAGACGGATAAAAATAATAAACGCGCGTCAGCTAAACTATATATTATATTGTACATTATTATTATACATAATAATAATAAGGCCTGCCAACTGATTTATTATACAGCTACGCCGCAGGGACTAAACCCGTGGCGGTTTTGGTTCGTCAAATTATGTTGAATCGAGGTTTCGGTTATAGGTATTACCAACTCGAAATAAAGTTACACGGTATGAACATAATATAATTAGTATGAACGTATGTTATATACTTATATAGCATTACTTGGAACGACATACCGTGGAATGAAAAAAACTTAGGAAATGGTGATACCCCAAAAAATTAAAAGTCATTAATTGGAACGGCAAACTTATAAACGATAATGTCAAAGTATTTAAGTCAATATATATTTAGATATCTATTTATATATTTATATATTTAGTTATCTTCATCCTCCAAAGATATTTTTTTGGAACAATTCTTAGATTCCAAGCGAATTTAAAAATTGTTTTTTGTTAAATGAGCATATATAGATACACCAAACGTGGTGATCAATTATTGATCGCTGCACTCGAACAGATTATTAAAATCGAAAACATCTTTAGACATGTCATTCATAATTTTCGTATTTCATATAATATTAAATATTATTTAGACATTAGCTGGCCATTTTTTTAGATTTTATTAAAACTGAAAAGAATTTAAAAATAAAAAACAAATGTCTTAAAATGCCAGTGTGAAAACTGTTCCTACTTATTGAAGACATTTTATATGGTACACAGGTATGGTTCAAAAACCGGAGGGCCAAGTGGCGGAAACGCGAGAGGAACGCGATGAACGCCGCAGCGGCTGCGGCTGTAGACTTTAAGAACGGGTTCGGAACACAATTCAACGGCCTCATGCAACCATTTACTGACACCGACTCGCTGTACAGTACTGCTTACACGTCGTACAACAATTGGGCTACCAAGGTGAGAATGAATTTTTTTTAGACAAGAGCATTTTATAACTCTTTTTTTATATGGTAATCGATCAAAATATATAAAAAAAAAAATGGTCATCAGCGTTCGTGACGATAGATTTTACGCGGTATACGCTAGTGTGTTTTCTGGCCTATTTGATATAATTTAATATTTTATAATATCACGTTTTTGTTTCATAATTACCGATTTTTTTAAATATACATATTATTTACTTTTTGCAAGCGGTGGCATACGGTACCCCGTACATTCCCTATATTCTGGTGCTGAATTTTTAGGAATACGTTACGTCGATTTTTTAATATTCGTTTTTCCATTAATTTTAACATACTTTGGCATTGCCCATGTGTGTAACCCCTTGATAAACATATGCATAATTGTATTGTATAAATGGCTGAAAATAATGTATTTTCGTCGAAATTTGATTAAACTAAAAATATATTATAAAATAAAATCACTCAGCAGATCACAATATTATATTATTATAACAGTCATTTTTGGTTTCTAAACATAAGTTGTATCCCCGTTGCATCCATCCGTTCGTTAGTTATATAGTTACAATTGTTAATATAAAATATTAAGTTAATTATTAATAGCCCATCATATAGGCTAGTCAATGTATTTAGTTCCGATTGTTTGCAGTGTTAAGATTTTACCACTGTTCTATTCAAAGTAAAATTATACTAGCCAGTGTTAAAATTATCAACAGTAATTGAGTATTTAATATAGATTCATACTGGCCAATATTACAAATATCGGTACTAAAAATATAAAAGTTACGGAATTCTTTTTAATTCGTACATGGAATTATAGTTGATTGCATTGTATTAAAATATAGGTACGTTTAGAAACCGGGAATTTAGCACGTTCGAAGAGTACTACCCTTTCCTAACTTGTTTAATGTTAGTATTAAAAATAATAATAAATATGTCGACGTACAGGTGCCGAGCCCGTTGGGATCGAAGACATTCCCGTGGTCGGTGAACCCGCTGGGCACAGTGAACCATCATCACCACCAGGCGCCGGTCAACTGTTTCAACGCGGCCACTTCGGCGGCCGGGTCCATGTTGCCGACTCCCGCACCGCAGAACGGGCCACCGTACTGTCCACCCACCACGCCGTACTCCGTGTACCACCACCGGCCGGCCGAGCCGTGCAACGTCATGTCCAGTAGCATCGCAAGCCTCCGGCTCAAGGCCAAACAGCACGCGTCCGGGTTCGGCGGTTACCAGCCCGCGGGTTCACCGGGTTCGCTGCAGGCGCAGGCCAACGGCGGTAACCGGTCATCGTCGTCGTCGTCCTGTCAGCAACAGTACGGCGGCGGACAGGGCGCGGGTGGCGGTGGTGGTGGTGGCGGCGGCGGGAATTCCGGCAGCGAAGGCACGCGGACGCCCGTCTGACGTGAAGAGCGGACCGGAGGGAGCGTCCGGTACACGGTTGAAGACCTGTTGGACTTCAAAGAGGAAATGGATGACGGCGACGGCGGTGCGTCTGTCGCGGGTGGTGCCGACAGTGGTGACGAAGTCGACGGCGACGGTGACGGTGACGACGACGACGACGATGACGACGACGGTGACGAAGACGATGAAGAGGTGGACGCGGGGGTCGACAACCTAGTCGAAGACCAACTACACCACCACCATCATCTTCACCACCACCACCAGCAGCAGCAACAGCAGCAGCAGCAACAGCAACAGCATCACCACCACCACCACCACCAGCAGCAGCAGCATCAGCAACAGCACCAACAACCGCAGCAACAGCAGCTGCAGCAGGTGGACGGCGGTGGCCGGACAGTCAAGCAACACGCCGAGTTGGCGCAAATGCACGCTGCCACCGCTGCCATGCTTTAATCGCTCGCCTGCGCCGTCGTCGTGGCTTGTACGTATTTTGTATTTTGTGTATATTAGCTTTAAAAACGTGTACAAGTACCAAAGGGGTGTGTTACCACGTCTTCCCCATAAGGTTAACGCAAGAAACCCGGAAAACCCACCCTGAATTGTATAAGTGTACATAATTTACGTGTTTTGTACATATTGTGTGAGTTGTGTATAAATATATTATGTGTTTGATGCCGACGTCCCCCCTACCCCTCTAAATGCCTCCCATCCCCTTCACACAGTCGAGTAGAAATGATTAATAAAGGTATTATATGCAGGGTTTCCCATAAAGTACCTATGTACTTTTTGAAAAATGAATAAATCATTAGAATTTTAATGAAATGCATTATTTCTTTATATTTACCACCATAAATAAGAAACAAAACGGGGTAATCAGTAAATAATAAAAATTACGAGAACCATAGTGGTGCCAACCAAATATTTTAAAAATGTCGCCAGATTCTATAAGTGCGTACTTTGTGGGACACTATATATATTATATGGGACCATCGGAAGACCGACTCATCTTCGACATATTTTGAAAGTCGCAAAACATCGATATTTATCGTTTTTTCTGTACTCTTATACGGAGACGAGTTCATTATTTCAAAAATGCAAGACCATCATCGTGGTGGGTATTTTCGTTTTGTCTGTCGCACCCACATGTAGAACGTTGCCCACCCACCCATCTTACATATTATACCAATATTGTCGTTTGACTTTTTGCTGACCTAAATCCGTATTGCAGAATGGATCGCCGCTTACCACGCGGTATCGCTGGAAAACGCAGCGTCTTCCGTGGCTCACTCTGTATATACGCATACGGTTGCCTCGACTTCTCGCCTCTAAAAAATATCCCTGACCTGCAATGTATATTATTATTATTATTATTTTATCCTACGCCCTAACTTATTGTCTACTAAATGAACATAACATAATATTATGTATTGTGTAAGTCTATCATATTATTATTATTATTATTATTATTATTATTTGTTTCATTTACGAACGGTATGTATATTATAATTATGCGTATTTTGTACAGTGTGTATACGATACCCACATAATGTATATTTGAATACCTAGTTTTTGAGTATATATTATATTATTATATTTTACGAATATTATTACGGCAATAATATAGAACCATTCGCCTAGTCCAATATTATATATTATAATAAATCACATGTTTCCGTTTTGTAATTATATACCTACCAGCCTGCAGCTGGAAAATACTAACAAGCGTAGAAAAATATTCATTCATATATTTTTTGATGATTGCCGAAACGAGTACTTACCTATCAAAGCGAAGAGACATTTTTTACAAAAATCTTGACACGATTTTTGAACTAAATCTCAGAATTTTAATTATTCCATCAAAACGTCAAGATTACACGAGTTAGATATTTCTTGAAATAGGTTAATATTATATAATAGTATAAATCGTAATTTTCTCTGAGAATAATCATTCATGCGCAACATCGAAAAACAATTTGTTATAATATATTACATGTATGATAATATATTACTCATATCTAAAACAATCCATAAACAATTTTTCTAAATTTTTTTACGGAACTCGTAGAAGTAACTTGAATTTTTGGAACGTGAGAAACTACGACGGTAAATTGATTTGAAATGTTGAATAGAAACTTTTTCGATTAATTCGATGTTTGCAATATAAGCGTATGCCACGGTCTATACCTATATTATGGTAAGGTTTATAGTATATACATTATACATATATAAGTAAATTTAAAAAATCAGGACCGTTCAAGCTTGTGACAATGTTTTATTATTTTTAAGGAAACATATTGTATTGTACCCACAGGTTTTCATTTTTGTTTACGTGTAATAAATAATATGTATTTCTAAAATTATTTGAAAGTCAATAAAAATTGTAGGGTCGTTCAATTTATAGTGATATACCTATATATTGTGTACATGTTTTTATCATTATTATTTTAATCAATAACATCGTGTATAGAATAATATTTCCACACACGCAATGTATAACCGTTTTGTGTAACGTGTATTTTATATTATAATATATTATATATGAAAAAAAAAATACTACTAAATAATTATTATTGTACGACATTATTCGTGTAGTTAGGTGAATTTATAAATTTTTTTCTTTTTGTTCTACGTTTTACTGTAATAATAATAATGAGTGTTGAAGAGAAATTCAAACATAATAATTTTTGTTTTTTTGAAATGGAAAACGCATTCCACTATATTATCATCGGCTGCAGAGTATACAATAATATGTGAGTATTATATTATATTATACATATACATATACATACATATTATACACACCACACAACAAATATATTTTGATCCTCGTTTCATCTATATACTCTATATATATATATATATATACATTTCTATACAAATAATATAATATAATGTATTATGAATACATTCGTATACTATATTATTATGTTATGTTATATATTATGTGCATCGATATTGGATCGAACGAATACCACTTACGTATATAATATAGAAGTATATATACCTAACCTATATACACGTTATATAATATATTATGCGTACCGCAATATTGAAATCCTAAGACCGCCATAATATTGTTATTATTATTATTCGCCTAATCCTCAGCGATACTTGGATTCCTATTGTTGTGCTATGTTCGTTGTATATTGTATCATATATATATATATATATATATATGTGTGTGTGGGTGTGTGTAATACGTTCTTATAACAGATATTATTGAAATAAATATCTAATATATATATTTATATGTGCTCCGTGTTTGTATAATATAATAAAAAAATAAACGATCCGAAATGGTTGGGGCGGCTTGGCGAGACGGAAAACGGGTTCGACGCCGAAAACACTTTCGGGGCGATACGAACGGATTCGCTTGCAGTCCGCGCAGTGCACATTTATATAATAATAATATTATACACCTAATACATAGATCTCACTACACACAATAATAATAATAATAATACATTGCGCAATACGATATTTTATGCATCGAAAAACGCGAATGCGAGGAAAACCAGGAGATTGGCATTCTTTCTTCACTTTTCTTATCATATTTTACTATACATGTAACATGTACCTGTATATAATAATATATAGACACACACACTTATATAGTATATATTGTATAATATAATATATGTTATATATTCCGACACGGAAATGCGCTACATTACTATAATAATATATTATAAATAGTGAAAAACTGCGATGCGAGTTCCGTGTCGGTTTTCTAATAGGTATACCTACGCGTAAAATGTCGTGTGGAAAGATAAAACGGATAACGCTATCGTTTTCGTATATCCGAAATCCAAAATCCATAATATTATAGCCAAGCCATATAAGGGTAATTCTCCAAAGTAGGCATAAATAATATATATTATATATTATATAGACGATAACCAATAATATAATATTATAACGCGTCTGCCGGTGGTTTTATTGAAACAAAACTGTACGTTTTATTATTATATATTGCGGTACACACGGCACATGGTATACGTAGGTACACCAGATACCTATATTGGCTATTACCTAACCTAAGTATAAAACATTAAAACGTGTCTGATTCACTGCAATAGCACGACAACGAATGTGTAAAAGGGGTATCCTACAATACTATATCCTTTTACGAAATACCCTTTATTATAATACGATTGTATATTATGTATATTTGAAATAAGAAATTTCACTTCTATTATATTGTTGTAGGTATCTATATTTATTATGCACTGTTATGATATTTTTTTCGATTTTGTTTTGTCAAATGATGCGTAGAAAACAGGACCGCAAAATGGTAAGTACGCATATATAGCTTTAATACGGAAAAAAAATACAAGACCCAAACAAACGAATGTGTCAATTACCTCAATGAATAAACCGCAAACGCCATTAGAGATTGAAGTACCTATCGGTATAAAGAGTTATAAATATATGGGCATGAACTGTATGTGACAAACCGACAGTCATTATTGGTGCGTAAACGTAGGCGCCACCTATCATATTTTATATAAAAAATAGACAGGCGAATCGACAGAAAAACAATAATCGAACTCAGTGGCATATATAAGGGGTGGACACAGTGGGCTGCAACCCCCCTCCCCCTTCCAAAAATTACAGTATTTTTAAATAGAACAACAATATATTTTATTAGGTACTATTATAAGTTATAATATTTTAAAGCCTGTTGAAAAATAACAAATACGAATATATTTATAGAAACTGTTAAATATATAGTAGACAATAGCTTCTAAGTAATAGATCACTCGCTAGTTTCTGTCTACTAAAGCCAACCCCAAAAATTATTTCTATTTACGCCACCGTTAAACATGTAAGGGCAATCGGTACATTCAGTTGGGGGCAACTGGTACATTTGGTTGAGGGCAACTGGTATATTTTTAAAATCCTGATAACAGCCGTGGGGGGAAACTGGTCAACACCCATTTCTTACACTAAGAAAAAACTATACAATTAACATGAACCTAAATAGTTGATTAAAATGTTTAAAAACTAAACTTTCAACATTGTTAACATCTCTGTACTTTTTTCATACAATAAGTCAATTACTTGATCCGAGGTCAATTCTGCCTTAATAAATAACAAGTAACAACCCCATACACGCCAAATATTGTGCATACAATCTAGCCGAGCGTCTATTTATATTATTATGATCAATACTAAATAAATAGATAATAATAAACTAATAGTAATGGTTTTTATTAAAATTATTATTTAATAAACATAAACAAAATTCATAATAATATTATGTTACCTACTAATTTAAACACACCTACCTATGAAACACAAAAATAGGAGTAGGTACGTAATAATAATTATTGAAAAATTTAAAATAAATTACTTTTAAATAAATAAATATACTTTTTCCACTCATATCTCATTATTTCAATAGTACCTAGTTAACTTTTACATTGACTTTCCTGTGTACTAATTTAGACTCTTGTCTTAGTATTATTATTATTTTATTATATTTATAATTTATGTATAAGTATACTTATATATAACACTAATCAGGTTGAACACACCAAATCTAAAATCATTTTTAAATTATAAACTATTTTCAATTTATTCAAATTATTATTTTAATAGTTTGTATTACCTACTAAAGACATTTATTATTCTAGAAATTAAAAAAAAATCAGAAACTTACCTGTTTGGGCTGTATGGCAATCAGTACAAACTGTTAAAATTATAGAGAACAACTTACTATACCCGTCGACGAAATTCAAATTAATGAAATAAAATATGTATAATACTAGGTTAATAATATTATCAATGACAACGAATAATCCATGCAATTTATAAATAACTTTATTATAAACAGAAACATTCGGAGCCTAAGGCTAGGTTCACATGAAGAGCGTTAAACGCGCGTTACCCAAACGCGCGTTTACAATAATGAATGCAGCTGTATTATAACGCGCGTTTACAGCTTTCCGACGCGTTGCAACGCGTTAACTCGCGTCGTCATTCATCCTGTGTAAATTTTCTTAACGCGCGTTTAACAGCTCTCATGTGAACTAGGCCTAACCTAACCGTGTATCCACATACCGATTTTTCTTGTACCTATAGTATTCACTAGAATTCTAAATAAAAATTATTCGTTTTTCGACAAATATACGAATTGTATAATATGATTAAACCTTGTACAGTAGTACACCAAAAGTTACATTACCAGTAACTTAAACTGACCAACAAAATTTCTTATTTGTCCTTTATGTAATTTTCTCTTTTCAATTATTCAATTAAAATAATTTAAAAAAAATTATCATTTATTGTTAAAAATAATACAATTACTGAATTTAACAGAAACTACAGGTACCTATTTTGTGGGGGGCCCAGGTCTTATAATTTTTAGGAGGGCCTACCGGGATTTTCCCGGTATCCCGGTGGACCAGTACGCGCCTGTACATACATACATATATTATTGATATTGTAATAATATTTTGTTGGCTATAGTAAATAAATATACCTAAGTGTAATACCGTACTGGATAAAAAGGAGACAATATTGTTTTGTATACGTAAATGTTTAATCGAATAGAATTTATTTGTTTATTTATACCATAATAGTTGCAATTGGTTTAAAATACGTATCCAAATAGTAAGTTTTATTGTTTTGATTTTTTTTTAATTTTATATTTAATATTGAGTATTAATTAGTATTATTTAGTATTTTAAATGTTATAATTAGGGCTCGGAAGTTGTAGGACTGTATATATTATATACAGTATAGGAGTTGTATATTATTCTATATTATGCTCTTGATTTATAGAACATTTATAGAACAAGCTAAATAAATTCGATCCATACAATGGTCAGTTTAGCTTAAAAACTATTGAAAATTAGACCTATATTTTTCCTTTTTTAGCTCCTATAACTTCCGAGCACTATAGTTATAACTTATAAATAATAATATAAATATTTCTACAGCTAAGTCTGGTAAGTAATATACAATAGTTTAAGGGCAAATAAAGTGTCAATTTAATTTAATTAAAATTACTTGAATGGTTTATATATTTATTGCCACTATTCTAACTTTGGTTTGTTGTTACTGTTACATTTTTCACCAATATCCATATGGGAGTATTAAAAAAAGTAAAGTTCCTAATAATGAACCCGTGTAACTTATAACTTTATGGGTGTTGGCAGAAAAAATTAACAGTAGGTACCTGAATTGAAATAAATTATTTTGAATAATAATTCACCAGTGCGTGTGTTTAATAATTTAAATAATTAAACTCTTATAATATTTCCTATTGATTTAAAATTATATCCACAAATTCGGCATATAAAAAAAAACTCAAGCAGACTTTTGTAAATTTTACCATCATAATTACATTATTATTTTTCTAATTATGGTCAACCGTCACGGTACTTTGTCAAAACACATAGGTTAGGTACCTACATAGGTACCTACCTATTAAACAATTTTTATACCTATAGATACGTTAAAAACAAAAACGTATCCACAATTGATCATTAACAGTAAATTACTTTGTGGTGAAAGTGTGGATAAAATTGACACTTTATTTGTACATGTAGATTAGGCCTTAACGGGGACACCACAATAAAAAAAACGCGCCATGTATAATACCTCATGCATTTAAACGGACTTCATTATTCCAATGTTGTCGTTTATCGCTAAGGTGGTGTGGAATTTTATACACAAATAGTGGCGTATATAGGGGGTGAACACAGTGGGCTGCAGCCCACAAAATAACAAATACGAATATATTCATAGAAACTGTTAAATATATAGCAGACATTATAGCCTCTAAGTAATAGATCACTTGCAAGTTTCTGTCTACTATGGTCTATAGCCCCCCCCCCCCCCAAAAAATAATTATTTCTATATACGCCACTGATCGAACTTAGGAATACAATATAAACGAAAGCTGCTCCTGTATAGTTGTGTACCTCGGTGTCGTATGATCGATGCACAACAGACCTTAATAATAACTAATAAGCTTATTTTGGTGGCTTTAGACTCGTTCCCGTTTTTTTTCACGAGCTTTATATTATTTATCTGAATAAAATATAAATCATATTAAAACAATATTTTAATTGACTTCCTTGAATATATTTCCTCGCATATACTGCGGTGTGTAACAGAATGACCTGACTGTGAAATGTTATACTGTAAGTGCTTGTATAGCGAAACTCGAAAGCGCCTATAAATTATATTACATACAATTATTGAATATTGTGTGTAACAATAGTTATTTCATTTTACAGATCTTTCTGTTACACCTTCTATAGATTAAGTCTTAATGATTTGACTATGACATTATATAATATATTTTAATGAATAGTTATAAATATATTTTAACTTCCAAGTGCCCATTTTCATAGTAATGATAGATAATGCGCGGTATTTTGGGAGGTTAGTTTTATATTTTAGAGTGATGGGCCCTAAAATATATACATTTTAATAAATACAATAAACCTATAAACCCATATGCATTCAAATATTCAATACATCTACTTATTTCGTTTCACAATGTTGAAACATTTGGATCTTAATTAAAAGTTAGTTTTTTAGATTATGCTTGAAAGTTAATCTGTAAGCTATATGTATTTGTGTATAAATAGATACATTATAACATAATTAAGTAGTAACGGTATTTAGTACACCAATTTGGTTTCACACAATTAAGCTCGTAATCAATTATCCTACACACCCCATAAATAAAAATCGGGCAACCACCCCTAACAATCACGGTGGTGGTGCCTTTGGACATAGGTACATGTGTTACTATTATATAAATATAAAATATATTTTAATATTTTATTAATATATAATTGTTATATTATGTATAATAATGTATATTAAATAATAAAATATGATTATTATTGAAGAGTTTTATGATTATTTAATAGAAATTAAGCTACCTACTTTCATAGATATAAAAATATTAAAAAAAAATATTGGTAGATTATTATACAAAAATTTTAAATCGTCATATTTTATTATCTTTTTAAATATAATGTTATATAGTTAATTTATATAGGTCAACTATCTTTCAAATGTGTATAAATCTGAATATTTTTTTAGTTATCATAATTGCGCAGTACAGGTTATAATCAGTCAACAGATGGCTAGAGTGTAAAGCGTTAATACAGATGCGACGGAGTGCACGTATACTGAAATAAAAGTGCAATTTATTCTATAATAATAATATATAGTTTATATGGTAATGTAATATATATATATATATATATATATATATATATATATAGTATGAGATAGGGTTGCAGGTGTAGCAGATTACGTAACGTGGCAGCTCACATAATTTTGTCGACTTGGAAATGATAACAATTATTATATACAATACGGTTACGTGTCCGCACGTATTGTTATTATTAAAGCTGTGTGGAAATCATACTTAAACCTCGACACGAGCGTTATTGTAACGCAGCAATCCAGCTGCAGTACAACGCGACCTTTGCGATTAATATACCGAATGATAAACTTGAGGTAAGATTATTTTCAGAAATTACTGACGTTTTTGAAAATATTTATTTATTTTACATAATTCTAAGTGGTTAAGGGGCCGTTACAGTTACATTTGTTTTCTCTGTCTTACAAGTGCGTAACATAGCATATTTTACGCTCAGCAAAACACGTTCATTACCCGTTAGTTTAAACATAAGACCGAATTGACCCCTAATAAAATTTAAAGGTAAGATTATTATCTAGACAATGACGTAGAATTTTTATTATATTTTAATTTTAAAGCGAGTTATGAGTATTTTAAGATGTACAAACAGCTTACAATTTTAAAATACACATAACTCGCTGTAAAATTAAATTATAATAAAAAGCCTATGACATTGTCTAGATAATAATCTTACCTTTAAATTTTACAAGAGGTCAATTTGCTCTAATTTTTAAACTAACGGGAGATAAACGAGTTTTCTTGAGCTTAAAATTTGTTATGTTACGCACTTGTAAAACGGAGACAACAAATGTCAATGTAACGTCCCCTTAATGTACCAAACTTTTTCTAAAAAAAATTTTTTTTATTTGTAGCGTTATAATTTTTATAATTTTTAATTTTTTTTTAATGACGATGTAGATGCTGAGTAGTTGAGGAGCACTTCGAATTTTGTACGAGAAGCTTATGATTTATAAGTATTTAAAGTTTAGATGCTCGGAGTGGAGTGGTACATGGGTACCCCGCAAAATGTGTGTCCACTATTCCGCTTGACAAAACTTTAAATAGGTACTTACTTATGAATAATAAGCTACTTGTTCTACTTGATTTTTATAGATCGGAATACACGTAATACATGTAAAAAGTTTGTGTTTCCATTTATAAGAGTAAAAAATTAAAAAATCATTATTTTTGAAAAATGGAAAGGAATATTGCCAAAAAGTTAAATTTTTCTGAAATAATTAGTGTCTTATGTAAATAGATAACTCTGTATTGTATAAGATTGTTCAAATGTGTAATATGTGAGTGTCTTTAGTTTTATGGATATGTTCTGTGGTTATAAGTCTTTTAAAGTATGGTGCAAATCGCTTATTTATAGGTTAGGTTTTTTTTGTGTCATAACTCATAACTGAGTCGCTCTAGCTAAGTTAAAAGCTGAGTTTGATGTCTATAATAGTAAACAATTGTCTCTGACTTTTTTTTTTCTATAATACAATTGTCGATTAGTATATTGTTTTTAAAACTAAAATCGTTAAGACGGTGACATTAATCATGATAGTAAAAAATTCTATGTAAAAGAAAAAAATCAAAAAACATTCAACATTTCAAACTTTTCGGAACTAACCAGCCAGGGGGGTTGCAGTTAAAAATTAAACTAATTGGTTCTACAATATATAATAATAACACCTCCATATAGTTTGACCGATAATTTGAAATCATTACTGTAAAACTTACAAGCATACCAACCTAACCTAACCTAACCTAAGTAAGCAAAACCACATCAACCATATGATTATTAATTAGGTTACAGTTCGATCATAATATCATATACATACGAAAGCGTAGTGCACATACATAATACATATAATATATATATATATATATATACCTATGCCCTATATATAATATATACGCACCCCCGTTCATTAGAGGCCGCCCGACCGTTAATAACGAATTAATGGTGACGCGTCGTTTTGTTTAACACCCCGGCAGCACATTAAATATGTCTGAATAACAATAATATAACCGTACCCTTTTTATTATAATATCATTAGCTCGAGCTCGTACATATTATATTATACGGCCCATATGTGTGTGTGTGTGTGTGTGTGTGTGTTTTTTAATGTCTCCGATTCAATTAAACCTATATAATAACGCGTAAACCCATCGAACCGGCAGTGACTTAATAATTAGCGGGTATATGCATTACATTATTACTATTGTGATTATCATTATTGTTTTTTTTTTTTTTATCGCATCGACGTGTTGTTTTTTTTTTATATTACGGTTTTCAAATCGATTAACTAAATGAAAAAAAAAACGACAAAACGGGGGAAGAGTATATATATACATATATATTTAAACCTGCGACAGGGCGCGCGAAGAAAAAACAAACTGCTTTCGCGGAATAAGTGAAGGTCTTAAGGTACAGAGGATTTAGCATAAGCCCGTAGTCCCGCAGAATGGTCGTCGTTCGTTTTAAGTAAATTCGCTCGCACCGCAACACTCTGCCAAGAGATTTTTGTTATTATTATTATTATCACTATTGCCGATGAAATCTTCCTTTTCTTAAACGGATCTATTGAAGACCTGTTTTTTTTTGTTTTTCTTACCTCATTATTATAACGCGTTTAACCACCGAGCCCGTCATCCCGAACAAAAAAAAATTAAAACGATAATAATTTTCGCATGTTTGGTTATTTTCTTTTGTTTTATTTGGTATAAATAAAAATCTCAATTTACTTGATTATTTCGATTAATATCTAAATTATTCTAAAGGCATACAACAATTTATTAGACTTCGGTAAAGTCACCTATTAAGAAGTTAACGTTAAAATATACCCATCATCATAAAATTCATAAAACTAATAAATCAAATTTAAACCCTAACATTTTCATGAATTAAAAAAAAAATATATAACTGAAAGTGAAAATGATAACAACATTATTGAAAACACGACAAAATGCTCAACATTATTTTTCTATAGAATCCACATTTGTATTAACCCAAACATATTCATATTTTATTTATAACCGATTTCATATTATATTATTTAAAATTGGGTTAGGTACAGTTAAAGTCTATTGTCATAAATACATCACAATATATTTGTTTATTTTTATCACATACTTGATTAATGTGTAACGGTACAGCTGACGGAACAGTGATTATAATATAATGTTGTACGAACAGTATGCGACACGACAATTTTAAGGAGTTATGTTTAGGCAATTTATTTTCGAATGTGGTAATTATTTTGAGTGTTCAATAAATAAATTGTCGACTTTCAATAGTATTGAAATCGTTGATCAATAATAATATTTATTATTATATTATAATTGCTATTATAAAAATAGATTTGAATTATAGGATATTCGTGTTTATATAGACGTACATACTTTAAATTCATGATTCTAATATTGTGAAAAATTATAATTTATTTGAAATTATTAATAGTTTTATAACTATATTAAAATAATTTTAATAAACTTGAATAGAGCACTCCTTGATTGCTAGTCCACGTATAAAATATTATTCTATATTATAAAGTACCTATATGTGTACAAATATTAAAAACTTATCATTTCTTTACATATGTGATAATTTATGTTACTATATATTATAGGTACTTGCAGCACTTCAACAAATAGTTTACATCATATCTGAAAACATTAATACACGTTACACGTTACAAATAAATGAACACGCAGTGAATATTATATATAACTGTGTAATATCGATCACCACGTGACAAAAAATTGACTTTCCAAATAACTTTTTTAAGATGAGGGTCACACTTCATCGGATCGACGATTCCCGGTCGGGCTTGTGTATTGCGATTATATTTCGAAAATCTACACACACACACACACATTCGTATGAACATATTTCGTGTTTTCTTCTCTTTATCTCGCTCGGTTTTTTCCACCACTCGACCGTAGAATTGATTGTTCCAAAATCCGGGACAACCCGCAGAAGTCAAGAAAATAACGAAATATAAACTGGCTGCGAAAGACAGCTCTGCCTCGGGTAAAAAGGAAAAACGTCGGGGAAAAAATTATAGAAAATAGCCACGCGGAGAAGAAGGGATGAAAAAGAGGACGAGGTAATCATTTCGAGAGAAGAAGACGTATATAAAAAAAAAAAAAGAAGTAAAATAAAATAAAATATATATACGCGCTCGTGGTCGGGGGAGCGAGAGGTGGTTGCGACGGCGGGCACCCCTCCGGAGGGGGTACGACGCGGGAGAAGACAAAATGGCGTTTCGGGTGGTGTGCGGTGAACGGGGGTGGTTTGGACGGAGGGTAGGGAGGAGGGGAAGTGGGACGACGGGTAGCTTAGGAGATAAAACCGGCCGAACAGAAATTGGATTCAATACGAGGGGTGTTACTATAGTTACTGCCGAGGCGGTTTTCCCTTCGAGAAGCTCGCCGCCGCTGGTACGTACAGATTGTATATATTATAGATATACTTATACCACGGTTACTCCTCTGCGTGTGTGTATATATATATATATTATGTATGCCGTATTTATATAGGTATATATAGGCACAGGCGCCAAAATCGAGGACACGTTTTTATGATTAGAATACGGCGACGACGCTACGGTCTTTTACATACATATTATTATTATTTAATGACGATTTAGCTGACGGCGTGTAAGGCGGTGCACGTCCTAAACGTTCAAAAACCGAGCAAGTTTCCAGTACTTTTGCTTCGAGATTTGTAGTATTTTGTTTTGGTCTGGGCGTTCATATTATATTATCATATAGGTCTGCGCGAACAACAGTTGGTAACAACAGTATAAAAATATATACCGGTCCCGACCTAGACCTGGTCACTGTGAAACTTTTACGGAGCAAACTTTTAATCTGTGTCCCATATTATAGTAACATAGGTATTAGGTGGTATAGATCACGTTACCAGACCTTAGTATCATTATATTATATGAACGGTAAATACTTACTTTTCGTACATATTATATTTATATATTATTATATACTTGTATGCAGTGGCGGCTATCAAACAAAATAAAGGTGTATCAAATTTTGAATTTAGTTACCCACCCACCAACTCTGGTATACAAGTATACAATGGTATACAATTTAGTGCCTAACCAATATTTTACCACCCACCCACCCAATTATAAGGTGTATCGACGGATACACCTTGAGTATAGCATAGCCGCCACTGCTTGTATGTGCTTACCACATTGTATCAAAAACTCAATTCGTTATTCCGTAATGTTACATTTTATCGTTTTGGGGGTAATCCTCGAGCTAATAACAATTTAAAACGATAACTATTCCCTGCTTGTTTAAAGTCCAACACCCTCTCTGCGGTCTCTCGATTTTCAGATGAATAATTAACGCGAATCGTTCAGTAAAATGTATTTTCTTAAAACATTCACCTCCCCAATTATCGGTTACGAGGTTTTATGATAATGCACGTTGGTATACCGTACGGTATACATAATAGTATACCTGTATAAGCGGTAGAACCGGCAATAACATTATACAGAAGATTTTGCTCGTTGAATAATAGTCAATTGGGTACCTACCTACTTGTTTGTTATCGTCCAGTTACTAAATATAGGCAATATTGTAGGCTAGACATTTTGAAATTTTGAAATTTATATAAAATTCAATACCTACTTTCTTCATATATTATAAAGGATATGTCTCCACTCTCCGTGCTTCACATTGGCGTATTTAGGAGTTTTTCATGGAGGGCGTCAAACTAATTTTCCAAACACATTTAAGCGGAGCTGGGGGGGGTCTACGCTACAGAACATATTAATATATATATTATGTATCTATGGGGCCAATGGGGGGAGGGTCTGGACCCAGTCCGTTCAGTTACATGTATTAGTAGCAGAACATAATCGATTATTTTTTCAATATATATATATATATATATATATATGTACACTTAAATTCAAATATAATTTTCTGGTACATTATGGCAAACAGCTTCTTAAGAATGAACCATTCATTTTAACCTCTACAATTAGATTTGAAGAAGAACATAAGACAGTAAGATCAATTGCAAATGCCGTATCTAAACTGTATTTAACATGAAAATAATATGTGTATTGAGTATTTAGTTGACATAATAATATGTAAGGTATACATTTAACATTGTGACTAGTGGACAGTAGTATAGTATATGAAAACATTAATTGTATATAATATTATTTTTAAATGTTTAAAGTACGTAAATAGAGTCACGGAATTATTCCATAAAAAGGAAATAAAGATGTTTTTCTATATATTATGCAACAGTTATATACCCCGATATTCTTTTAAATATGATCCATGCAATAATGTAGATGATAGTCGATAGGGTTAGGGCGTTAGGCAGGTAATCTCAAGTACTATAGGGTTTGAATCCTAGTAATGACTGTAGAAATTTGTGTGTACGGCGATATTATTTTTTACTTTTCTAAGATATTTTCAACATTACCTACATAAAGTAGTTTTAAGAACACCATTAGTTGCTTCAACATCTATACCAATAGTTAATTTAAAACTGCTGTAATGTCAGATTGAGTAAAGTAAATGCCATACTTACGTACTATTTAATTTGTTAGGATGTAAACAGAACTGTGTTTATCTTAAAATCATTTGATGTTATATTAACCACTAAGCATAACGAGTCTTACTGAAGCAATAAACAGTAATTATTTTAACTATTGCCTATGTGAAATCAACGCCAAACTCCTCCTAGCTCAAAATCCACACTCAACCGTGTACAACATTGACACCAACGAGTGTAGAATTAACTACAGATTTCTAACTGTGAAGCATACGTATATTATTATAATTTATAGTATACAGTATACACCACATACTGATTGTTGGGGTTAGGAAATAGGAGGGAATGGTAAGTACTCGGCACCAGGTATATGATATCCACGAGAGTGCTTTCCGAAACGCCCAAGGTTGTGTGTGTGTGTGTGTGTGTGTGTGGGTGTGTGTGTGTGTGTGTGTGTGTATGTGTGGGTTGTGTGTACACATTATAGCGTACACGCTGCGCCGTTACGTCTTGTTGTATAAAAGTTTAAGGAATGGCATTTTTTTTTACTCTGTTAAACCTCATATCCGTTTTCACGTGTGGTATTAAACGCCCAATACTTTTTTCACCCCGAGCTTTGTGTCTTATCGAGTTTGTACTCTACGTACATAATATATACCTACCCTAACCTATTCTATATATATATACCGTGCTAGGTAGTTATATTAAAACATTATATACTTATATTACGTATATTATTCGATCGATAAAAATAGGTATTATTTTCTAGATTAACCACACACATTTAGGTATAAAAAGCGTATCGTACATAGGTACCAATAAAATATACGTAATATTTCATTAGTGTTTTTACCAGCCAAGTGGCAAATATGTTTTTAACGCACCGTTTTTGCGTCCTCACAAAACATCGATAATCTAAAAGGAAAATCACAATCGTCGGATAATGTAAAACGATCGAATATCACTCAGAATATTATTTCAACTCTTCTAATCACTAATCGTGGGTCTAACAAGTATTTTAATCAGAAATTCGAATCCTCTATAATTTTTCTACTCACTGCTTATTCAAATAAATAGTAAAATTCTATCTACATGATCGATAATAAATCAAAATCTATTGGTTTCATTACACGAACTTGTACTAATTTTAACAATTTAAATGCCTTTAAAAGTATTTATTTTTCGTTTGTCAGATCTCAATTAGAATATGCATCCCTTATTTGGTCTTTAAATAACATAGGCTCATCATCTAGAAGCTGTTCAGAATCGTTTTCTTCGCTTTTTAGCATTTCAATTTAAAGTCGATCGTCCACGACATTCATATTATAATAGAATATTATCATATTTTAATATACAATCGCTAAATACAAGGAGAAGTATCCTTCATTATTAATTTTTATTAAAACTATTAAATACCTCAATAGATTGCCCTTATTTACTGGAACGATTAAATTTTCGAATTAATACAAAATCCACCAGAAATCAAGAAAGTTTTTTAATAAATAATGTTTCTAAAACATACTTAAAATCATCAAATACGAATATACTTATGTCTATAGGAAACACTATGGATATTAATTTTATTTAATAATTAATTATGGCTGTGCAATTATATACCTCATAATATGTTCTTTGTTATATAATTGAATGTGAATTTTATATTATTCGTACCTAATTCTATTGTATATTGTTATGTAAATGGAGTTTTTTCCGTCAATAAAGATAATAATTAATAATAATATTATTCACAATACAGGTAATTTAGCTAATATATATTTTTGTTTTTCTTGGTCCTGTTGTTATACCTACTCGATTTTTGCAATAGTTTGTGTTCTTTATTATTCAATATTCACTGAAATAACGTTGTCGATACACCTATATTATAATATATTCAAATTATTTGCATAAATAAAAACAAACCCTCGACCTATAACATATGTGCTGCCGGTTGCCCTAGTATTTTATCTTCTTGGTGGATACTTGCCTATTTTATTATGCTTTGTTGAAAATATTTGTTCGATAAATGTATATTGATTGCTGTAAACGAAGATAAAACAGTTTTTAAACTAGGTATTACATAATTTAATTGATTGCCCAGAACTTTTAGAGCGTATTAATTTCAATGTAAATATAAAAAATTCAAGAAATAAACATCCTTTTTATTTATCTATTATTAAAACTAACTACATTATGTTATACTACCCTGCTATTATATTAATGTCATGTGGTAACTTTTTTAACAACTTGGACCTGTTCAATATGACTCTTAGCTCGTTAAGTTGTCATTTTTAGATTATTACCTACTATTATATTAATTTTAATCGAATTGTTATATAATCAATTGTCTAACTTTTAATTTCTCTATATATACAATATACATATTATATTCTTTTTTTTCTCACTTTTTTTCTCTCGTTCTTATATCATTTGTTTAATTTTTTTAGTATAATACACACCTATGAAACTGTCATTATTTTTATTATTGTAAATTGGAATTTTATTCCGTTAATAAAATTATTATTATTATTATTATTATATGTATTATATATGAAGTAACTATATTATGTAAATAACGTATTTTCTTTGAGCACCGTTATAGGTTAAGTTTCAATTAAAACATCATTCAGTTAATGGCGGCGAATTTAAACATTAGCTTATTGAAAAGTATTTGAACGATATAGAATAATAAAGAATAGACACTTAAAACACAACGTGTCAACATGCTGCAGTGTTCTCTACATTAATATATTATAATAAATAGGTCATCCGTCAACACAATATCCTAAAATTAATATGCACAACTGCAAAATTATATATCTTATACATATACCGTAACTGTACCGTTGGTTTTAACATTTTATTAAATCAATATAGCCACTGCATAACTATACGGAAAAAACAAGTGACGATTTTACTACCTATATCATTATAAATAACACCCAATTAAACAGCGATTACGCATTCTACTGGTTGATGCTATCGTAAGCATTTAATAGAAAATTATAACGTTTTTATTTTTAAAAAATTTCCTCTACGGATACTGTAAATTATAATAATATTATATTCACAAAATTTAAAATAAATGTCACCAATAAATTAAGTTGTGAATGAGTACAAAATATCAATGTTGTCAATTGTCAAATGTAACACGTCAACATTATCGTTGAGTACTTGAGTATAGTTTGAAGATTGTTTAAAAGTTTTCATTATTTATCAAAATGCAATTCACTATGACCTAATGTGTTATTATAACTATATTATACGAATTGTTATCGATATTCTTTATAGACTTAAGCTGTACAATAGCTCTCATACCACTGTGCCACGTCCTATGTTAAGCGTGTCTAACAACAACAAAAAAACGAAAAGGTGAAATCAAAATGTAAGTCTGCGTTTCTTTTCCACGCACCCGAATAATGTAAATTTACATAATAATGGTATGCAATACATGTCATACACATTTATGCGCTTATGTTTATGCCATATTATACATATTTCGGACAAACCCATTGTTAAGGTCATGATTTTAGGGATATCAACCAGGGACTACGTATATAATATATATATATATATATATATTCATAGTATTCATGTAACATATAATACTTAGGATATATCATTTCAAATAAGAGACTTGGGAGTTAGGATAATATAATATTAGATGTATTAGGTATGTATACTTATCGCGAAAGAAAATATAACCGTTGGGTATTCAATCGATTCCATTTTATTAATAAAAATTTTTATGTACATAAAAAATTGAATTTTATAATATAGTTTAAGAAATATTTCACAGAAAATTCTCGACAAACCGTAAAATAACAAACATACTATGTATATGTAATTTACTTAACATTAAAAATAATTTATTTATAAAATAACAATATAGGTACAATTTGAGCAAAATGAATATTATAGTCGTAAATCGTTGACACATCCGTGGTTCATTCTGTACTCGATGTACAAAATGCCAGTGTTGTGCCAGTAATACAACGCTATCACGACCAGGAAATGCCACCACTGATGCGATGATCCTATGTAATCTAATTTACCTGAAAAGCAGAAAAATAAAATCATACAAATCGTTTTTATTTTACTGATAACAATTCAAAATACATTTTTCGAATATAGTTGAGGCATAGTTATGGGAACTGCGTAAAAAAAAAGTACCTTTATATTAAACATGATTATCGCCCAATATAATATAATAAATAAACGATATATGTATATTATTTTCTTATTTTTTTAGTAGCTTATGTCAAATATGTCATGTGTGTGATTTTTAACATAATAAGTATTATGTTTTGTTTATTATATATTTAAATAATGTATATATCATATAATATAATAATCAAGAATTTAGGGTTGTTTAGCTTTCGATTTCCGGATCAAACACGATATACTGAACTGCTAAAGCCAATCAAAAGTAATTGATCATTAAGTAAGTAATCATTAAATTTAAATTCTTCAATTTGAAACAGTAAACAGTGTTGGCATTTATAATGTTAGTTGTAATACTAGCCACTTGTTAATATTATGTCGTCCTATGAGTTACGACAAGATATGTAAGTAATATATTTTATATTATTATTTTTAATATTTTTATTGTTCAACTATTTGAACTTTTTCGTTATGATATTTATTTAGTCTTGAATACTATTATTGTTGACAGATCTTACAACCTTAAAAATAAATAGAATCCGATAATGGGGTGGAAATATTATTGTTATTGTTTTAAAAACGTTCGTGTCGAAATTCGATAACGAATATTTCGCCATTCAGAATTTCGCTAGAATTTGTTGTGCAAGAAACTTGAGAAATCATATTATGGAAGAATTAAATAAATATTTATTTAGAGTAAAATGGATTTTTTTCCAAGTGGATAAGTACCTCACTTGTAATAAAACATGTACGTTATAGTCCGTTCTCTGCAGTTTTAATTGGCTATATACTTAGCTATAATATTATAAATAAGTTTCTACTAAAATATTTACCTTTGAAAAACCGTTCTGGCATTCTAGTAACATAAATCAGAAACGCTAATCCGGAAATAAGGTACATGTTTAAAATTCTTGATAACAATTTCTGAAAAATAAAATAAACAAGATTCATTATTTATATTTTCGACAAAATTAAATAATTGTTTTTTATCTCGTTACAACCTATAACCAATGAATGGTCAGTAGGTAATTTAATGATACTGGACATAAACACAAATAAATTATAAATAATAATTTACACTAGATGAACCCGAATTCGAATAATTACGATTTTTACATTGGTAATTGATACTTAATAGGTATATAACATAAGACTACTTAGGAAACTCATATACATATATTTAACTAAATTACTAATTGTTAATTCAATCAAAGTTAAAGTTGTATATTTTCGTGTCACTTATAAGTTCTTTTTGGAATTTAAAAATACAATTTTAAATTTATCGACCATGTTCTCAAACTTAAATTTAATAGTTTAAACGTGCAAATAAATTTATTTTTAATGCTGAAAATGAGCTACCTACCTATTAATTTGAAATATATTTAAAAACTCATGAGAAATAAATAATTATCTAGATAGGTACAATAATCATAATTTACAAAAAACAAGAATATCTAATTGCGTTGCCTACATAGATTTCAACAACGAGTCCCAATTTCACTAGTTCTTTCAGTTCCTTCAGTGCTAATATAATAAAAAGTATAAAATAGTATAAAACACCTATATGCTTATATTTGAGGTTTCTAACATATTATGTAGAATTGCAATGTGTAATAATAATAATATTTTTCTTTATTACGGAAATAATTTCCAATTATAGCCTTTTTTTTTTTGTAGAATAATATGTATATAATATTATATTATAGACGTACATTATAAGTAATTTATATATAACAATAATAATATAAATAATAATAATATATTATGTTTAATTATTAATATAATTTTTTTTTTTTTGAAAGTTTAAATGATTAATACAATAATGTATATGCGTAAGTTAATCAATCGAATTTTAATTCAAGATAATTATAAATCACTTGTAACTTTGAAAATAATTGACACCTATAATAGAGTATAGATGGCTGAAAATTCAATAATTAATATTCCTTAAACTGTAGTTGAATAAAGCTTTAACTTGATGCTATATTCATTTGGATATTTATAAGGATTAGTTTTTAGATTTATTCAAATTTTTTATATGCAGGGTAAGTTTGAAACAATATACGTGTTCTACATTTTTCTATACGCATTAATGCATTATTAATAAGAGTTTCAATATGTTTTTTCATAAATTATTCATAGCATTAACTATATTGCTGTGTGTACGGTTGTGTTCGACATAATATGCTTTAACAATAGTAATTAAAATTTAATAAAATGCATTAAGAACTTATCTAGGAATCACAAATTTTTTTGTTCATTTCGTTTGTAAGAATACTGAAATATTATTTACTATAGTTAGTACATAAATAATATAGCACAGATATTTTCACAACATGATAATATTATAATAATAATTTACATTATACATTTATACGTACTTTTGGTTAAGTACCTATATCATATTATATCCAACAAAAACGTAGGTAGGTAACCAAACATTTATATAAATATACTAGCTGATCCCGTGCACTTCGTTGCTCGTTAAATGTACTAACTCTATATGACTCAAACTTTGTTCAGTTCGTTATTTAATATTCAGTGTATGGTGTTCAAAATGTATCTTAACTTTTCCGTTACCAGGAATAAAAATTCTGATTTGCAGCAGTTTGTACGTAAGTGTATGATTTAACTCTAAACTATCAAAGTTGTACCAAGTTTGTCGTATTCCACCTATGGTGGATTAATATCATCAATTAATACAAAAAAACCAAATTTAACCATTTTTAAATTAGCCTGCCTTCTTCCCAGTGGTCTAATATACACACAAACATTCATTTATATAATATATATATATATATTGACAAAAATAATAATACAAATCAACAAACATGCCCGATTAACCAATAGCAACCAATATACAATACACTGTTGCGGCACTATTGTATTTTTTACATCCAGATTTCCTACTTTTTCAGTGGATTCTCCTAAAATTTTCTTTCGTAAAAACCTTCTCCTGGCAATTACGTACATCTTAAAAAAATTTTGAGCCAAACGGACCAGCCGTTCTCGATTGATGATGTATAACGATATTTTCACGCTCCATTTTGATATATATATAGATTAACATAAATCTTAAAAAGCATCACTACCGCGAGCACGTATTTATATTAATATTATTAATGCAATTATTTAATTTTTAATTGAGATTGTTATTATTATTATTATTGACAGTGTAATATTAAATATACCATAATATAGCAATACTTACGGCCACTATTGGATTTTCCCATCCACCCATGATTATAACCCAGTGACACGTCGGTATCACTCCGTATGCTGCCCAACACACAAATGAGATCATTTTCAAATTATCACTTGCTTTCAGCTTTGGTAATTGCAATCCAATGACAGTTACAAATATAAAGAACACCGTGGATAAGTAAAACATTCGATGTACCTGTAAAATACACAATGTACCGCACTAGGTTTTAATTAATGTTTTTAAAGAATTAACTGTATATTATTACAAGCCGTCCAATGAGTGTAATGTGCATAATACTGAAATAAAATCGTTCACTTACGGGATGACACCAAAAAGCGTAATAAATTCCTGATAAGTAGATTCCCAACAAGCTCAACGCTATGCCGAACAAGTCAAAAGATAAAAAACAGTTGAAATGTTTTTCGGATTTGCACGAAAACGTGTGGTACATAGTCGACGATGCCATGCTAATCTAAAAATACGATAAAAATTACATAGGTAAGTATATATTATTTAATTGAAACACGTGTATAATAGTACAAACGATGATATTATAAACTATTTTAGGTATACCTATAGTATAAAATCTATGATCTTTAAATATCAGTGACATTAATAACATATTACATGACATTAAATTCAAATATACATAAGACTGCAAAAGAGATTTTAAAATATTATATAATACATTAAAAGTTTTTTATCTGCAACTCGAGACGCTCACTTACTCGGTTACCCGATGGCCGATATAAACATATATATATATATATATATATATACCTATACTCTCTCCCTCGGACAGTAAATCGAAAACATCACTTTATTACTTAATTTACAATGATCATCAAAGAAAATGTTCTGTTCAACGAAATACTTTTGAGAACCACATACTAAATTAGAACCAAATTTAGATTCAACAACATTTTTTTTTTGCCCGTAAGACTTCGTAATATACTAACAATAGGAAGTTCCATGTACTTAAATGATTATTTGGATAACATTTCATTCGAATGATAACTCTCTACTCTGGTTGTAAATACCTGAAAACATCCGAGTAGTAGACCCACGACAAGCTTATCGAACGGTGAAGCGTGAATATTCAACAGTAACAAGTCATAAATTGTTAATCCAAAAAACAGCATCCAACCAAATACATGTGACCAAATATTTATGGTTTCATTAGTCAGCCAAAAAGCGCTAAAAGAAAAAGGTAACAAACTACCAATTAGTACTCATTTTTTATTTTTTTATTAATACAACCAATAAAATACAAATGAATTAAATAATACTTTTTTAAGTTTGTCCTTGTGTGATCGTTAATGCATTATTATAACTTGATAACTACTTATTTTATTTTAGAATGGATGACTTTATGTTTTTCTATAACAGTTAAGCAGCTAATCTGTTTTTTTTTTTGCTATTATGATTACAACTAAATTAATATCCGAAGCTTGAGGAGCATCATCATTCAAAATGACACAAGTTAATGAAGGTCATTGTCATTTTTTATTGACAATTTCAATGATCTGCACATTGTCAAACATTACATCGAAGGTTAGAATAGTATGTATTCAAATTTAATTTTTATAATATATTATACATAATTATAATTATTTTTATCGACAAATGTTGTTAAATTGAGATATAATATTATTTCCTTTAATTATTTAATCATATGAACGAAATCCATATTGAATTATAGTTCACTTAGTTTGGAAGTCCTTAAATTCTAAGCACTGTATTCCATTCAAAGATGGAAAAAAATGTGTTTTAAAATTATTTATTACTCTGTAGTATAAGCTTCTATTTAGTTAAAATATAATTAACATAGTTGTACATAACATTACTTTTTTGTAATACTGTGGATGTGAAATATAAACTTTATTAGTTTGTTGGCTGAATATTTTATTTAAACATTTCAATAAGCTCAGCTAATGGTTAAAATTAAATTCTAACAACTTTTTCATAAAATTATTTTAGATGCAACGATTTGGTTTTATCATTTGAAAACCTTCATTTTTAACGATTCATTTTTTTCCCTTAAATTGAAGTGTTTTTATAATGCTTAATAAATTACAAGGTAATTCAATCAGATGGCATTGTGAAAAAATTATCTTTAAATTGACTATATATTTTTATTTCGATATGATCGAACCTAATTTTATGTACTTATATTATATTTTAATAATGTAATTATGATAATTAGTTATGCAATTAAATATAAATTACTAATATGGAAAATACATAAAAAATTAGCATACCTCTCTATACACATTTTTGTCGATAGACTCGCTCTATAGCCGGATGTAATATATGGATTGGATTGTAAATGTGGTTCAACTTCATGGAATTGCAGTAACGATAATTCCTTTACACTCCTCGACAACAACGAATCTTTTGATTTCTTTAAGAATTCTTTGTGGTCCTAAAAAAAAGTACATAATATTATAATCACCGTAGAGGTTTTATAAACAATATATATCTTCATATAATCATTTAAATGTGGATAATTATAATACATATTAAACACGTGTACATGTAATTGACCACCTATTTAGTACCCATATAATATCTGTAATAAATAACAGAAAAAAATTAGAAGTTTCATTTATTCACTGTTGTAAATATTGCGATATAATGTAATTTTATAACAAATGTTTTATTACAAATATTAAATTGTGTAGGTATACCGAGTATACTATTTTTATTAAATATTTATTCAAATAAGTAATAACAGATCAAAATAATATTATATTAGTATGTGATTTTTATGATGCAATTAAACTATTTAAAATTTAAATTTATCAATGATTAGATTTTAATAATATATGTACAAAGCGTGTACATTGTATTGATTGCAATAATAGTCAATACATTTAGATGTTTTAATTTATAATTCGATATAGATATATAGTAATACTAAGTAATATATAATAAGCCTAACACCTATTATAATTTATAGTTATACTCAAGTTATTATATAGGTACCTCTTTAGATATGTCATACTATACCTCGAATAGTTATGTATTATCTTTCGGGACTATAAATGATATTATAATACAATTAACTTCAATTATTGTTTATAGCTACCTAGTACCTACCTACTTAATGTAAAAACTTTCTTTTTCATCTATAATTTGGATTTGGCCAGTTATTATTAATAAGGCTATTATTGCTGTGATAATTTTATAATTTTTTCATATGTATGTACCTATACGCTCGCAGAAGTGGTGTGATTAGAAATTAGAATTAGAAAGGGGGATTTTTTTTTGAAATTTGCTTGTAGTTTATGTGTAATGAAATATAAATCATGTATTGGTATTTGGTACAATGGTACCTGCATATACCTTATATTACTATATTTAAAAACAAGCTTACGATAAAACTTCTAATAATATGTTAACAATTTTAAGGTAATACGATTTTTTAAAAATATTATAATATTATTGGTTTAAATTAATTTTCTCATTTAAAATGTCGATTTAAAAATGAACTAAAATTTATTTCATTTTTTTCATTTAAGAGGTCTGGAGACAATATCTGAATATCCCTTATTGCATCGTATGTTTGTTTTAACACTTTGTACATTTTTAACATTATTTGAATAGATTCATTTAAAATTTTGAATGCTGTTTTTTACTGGCTGGTTTCAGGTATTGTTATCCAAAATCGACCAGAAAATGTTCGGAGTGGAATTTGCACTCGCCCAAGCACGCTCACTCCCCTTTCATGCTTTAATATTACATCGATTAAATTAGTGATTTTTGGAATTTCTAAGTAAGTATAGTGTATATTTTAAGGACCATAGTATTATATAATTTTACAACACTGAGATTTAAATACTTAATATTATACTGTATCACGGCGGACATTTCGAAGAGGCGTTTTGCCGTGTCGGCGACCACCTGCAAATTCGCCGACAATAAGGAAATATTATAATTAGCCCGCGTGAGTTTTTAACACTCGGGCTACAACGAAGTTGTAAAGGGGAATAAAATTATGTTTAAAATCACTTGAACTTGACATTAGTGCGATAATCGTACAATCGTCACCGGGTCGTCAAAGACCGTGCTGCTATATAGCAGTGTTTGTGTTTCCCATTATTCGTACGCCGCTAATTTGTATGGCGCGGACACGTCGAAATGGCACAAGGTGTTTAAAATTCTCCGGTCATTTCCGTGTGCCCATAATATATTATATGTACTTCTGATGTTGTTATTGTTATAATAAATATCGTATTGTAACAACGTCGTCCGGCATAAGGTCGCACGCATAGTATCACGCAAACTCGTTAATTGAATTTTTCGCGAACACCCAACGCACTGTTAACATGATAATAATAATATGATGCATGCGCACACACCGTATTTATTATATTATGCCTGTCTGGCTACACCTATGCCATATTATAATAGTGTATACACCTATGACTATTAGGTATAATTATTACAATTGTACACCTATTATGTGGTACTCATAACCTATGTGGTATAATTTAACCCCGAGACGAGACGATAGAGCGTGTGGTCGTTCGGCAGGCGTTTTTTTGCGTTTGGTGGACATTTTTGTGACGACGGCTTATTAGGTTTTACTTTTAAATTGATTTTATTAGTATAAAATATTACTAGTTGTATAATATATTACTACGTAAATACGAGTATAATCACATGTACCTACACCTAATCTATTATTTAAAAAATAAAAATAAATGCGGTAACTATACGGCAGCGCAGTTGTAGCGTCTTATTATTAGGTACCTATAATAACTATACACCGTTTCGAATCGAGCGAAATGTCATATTATTATTATTGTAAATATTTTTAATAAAAAATATCAACGACACGCACAACAACGGCCGAGAGAGACGTATTATAATTTATATAGTACACCTATACCTATACCTGGTAACATTATTATTATACGTTGCGCAGTACTTGAGAAACACGCGTAGTTCTAGGTATAATATAATTATGTAGGCGTATATTGGAACAGTATAAACTAGTAAACACTGTGAATAAAATCGAGTCGCAAATATATAATAACATTCGGCAGATACGGATTTAGTATTATTTTGTAAACATCTGTTGGTTTTAAAACGAAATAAAACCTGTACACTAATTATTTAAGACCTGCAGAACTAGTGCGTTACTACAGGTTTTTTGGTTTTTTTTTTTTAATGGGTGGTGGAGAGGAGTGTCCTTTCAAAGAATTTACCTTTATTACATTATACGTAAATTATTTTCTTTTATTATATACAGCGGTTGGAATTTGAAATATATCGCGTTTTGATTAATATGCGATTTAATCAATAAAAAGAAAAATCAAGTATATTATTATCAATTTCTGTACCCTACATGGCTATATAGGTATTGCCAATAAGTATATTTTACTTATTTTTTATTCACTGCGTGCCAAGAGACCCAGACGCAACCACTACCGTGTCCCGCTGAATTATCTGCGAGTTGTATGTAATTTATAGGGGCGGTCATCGTTTCCGCCAAAAAACTCGATTTTCGTTTCCGCCAATTATAAAACGAAAAAGGTTTGATTTTCATTTCCGCCAAATCCATTTCTATCTACCTGTCTAAATTATAGTTTGAGAACCATTTAGAGTTACCCAGGGGCCACCACGAGGAGGTGGTTCTCATTGACCCCCAAAATTTATTTAACTTAATTTTTGGATTTAAGTTAAAAATTTGAATTTGAATTAAATTAAGTCAATTTCTTAATATATCTAGTAGTAGTTCTATACTTCTACATAATTAATTATTAATTATTATTTTGAATAATTATTGCATACCTTTTTTAAAAATGTCATTCTTGAAATTGTTTTACTTTTGTATTCGTTTATTGCGTTTGTTGTTTTTATTACTCGTTTTTTTACGTTACATCTTACAGGTTTTTGCATACCTAAGTTGCAACTGTTAATTTGAATGTACACGTTGTTTTGAACATTCGAGATTAAAATTTTTAAAAATGTATTAATATTTGGATGTGATTTATAAAATGTGCGTGGAAAGATTCACAATTATTTGTTGTTCTGGATATACTTGCACTAAAATTGGACCATATTGTTGGCGGAAACACACTATTTTCTGAGATATAATTGTCAGTTAAATAATCAGCATATTTATAGTATGCTGACTCTTCTGGTATTATAGACATAAAATCGTTGACAAATGAATCTGAAACTTCTTGAGGATCTAAAAATGTTAATCCGAATGTAGTCCTTAACCATCCGTTTTCTTTATATTCTGAACTAAGTCCTAACTCTTGAATTTTACGATACCACGCTTGTGTTAAATGAAAACGGCACCCAATAAGATTAGTTGAAGGCCAAATAGATAATACAGCATTATGAATACTAATCTCGAAATCGACCGTTATATTTTTTGGGTCAAAAGTCAAATTTTTTTCATAACATTTAGTTTGAATATATTTAAAAGCTTGTGTATAAGTTTCAGAGTTTTTATTCTTCAATAAACAAAAAACAAGAGGTACGTAAAAATTGTACGACAGATTTGTACGAAAAATTAAATTTGAACCCATCAATCACAATCATTTTTTTACCACGTTTACTCGTTATGAATTCCATAATATTCCAATATATTATTCAATAATTAATAAACGTATATTATATTCACGATTCACGTGGACTCCTAATTTCGTCGTTGTTACCACAGTACTCACAGATCCAATCACAGAACTCCGATCCCGATACACAGTCACTGCTGATATATCTACACGTGATATAGATTAAATCGATTTATATTTATTTGTAATATTATGTAGGTATTTCTACGTTTAAAATCAATTATCTCTTTATGATATCTTCAATATACAATGGCTTATCGACATGGTATATGTACATCGATGGTCGATAGCACTACAGACAGACTAGGGGTTCTCAAACTCCAGCTCAATAATATAGGTAGAAATAGATTTGGCGGAAATGAAAATCAAACCTTTTTCGTTTTGGCGGAAACAATAATTGGCGGAAACGAAAATCGAGTTTTTTGGCGGAAACGACTGACGCCCATTTATAGTATCTGAATAATTATTGTATACCTAAATACCAGATGTAATTTTACAAATTCGTTATTTTGTCAATATTTATCATATAATATACTCTCCTGGCCTCACGTATTTACAAAAATATTATCGTACAGCAATATTATAGTAACTTAAACAACTCGAAGTCGTACAATAATAATATAATTATCACGCCTTACAGCTGTTTTATCCGTCTTCGGCTGCTCGATGAAGTGCGTCGTAGCCTAATACAAGATGGACAACAGGAAATGACGTACCCACATAATATATAATATAATATATATGATATCTTAATAATCATACAGTCAAGCCTCGATAACTAGAATTTTTTCACGACCCCCGAAGTGTTATTCAGGTATAATCACAGTATAATATAACTCGAAAAATACACAAGTCGAGTTTATTTTTATTCCCCTTGAGATTCGAGTTATCGAGGCTCGAATGTAACATAACACGTACGTTGACGACATTCTCTCAGCTGGAACAAATACCTCATAGTGTCTGCTATTTTTTTAAAAAATTTTATCACGGTCTAGGTAGGTACCTAGATATTAAATATCTACTGCAATAACTATATTGCGACATCATCTCAAAATATATCTTTCTGCTAGCGTTCATATTATGTTATATGTTATTATTACCGAGCGTTTGTTATGTCTATGTGGTATGTGGCGATGTGCACTATAAAATATATCATATAAATACGCTTGAAAGTGTTTATATAAGCAGACGAAACGCGTTTTCAAAACTATGAAAAAAAATTCTATCCTATTCGTTTGTTTACACAGGAAACGTGCAGTATACGCGGAAATCCATAAATCTGAATACTTTTAGTTCAATTATTGACCTTCCAATCCTACACAAACCCGCAGCCGTGGCAATGTACGTGTTTAGCGGTCGTTCTAACGAGATTAAAAAATATTTCGATTCCGTATAAAAACGCGACTGACCGCAGTTCTGAATGTTAAAAAACTGCTAGATGAATACTTGATGAACGGTATGAATATTAAATTATTAGACGATGGGTTAGGTGGTTATTACAGATTAATTACAACTACATAAATGATATATAATGTTATTAAAACTAGTTGTCCCGCCCGGCGTTTCCCGAGCCAACAATTTATTTTCTTATAAATATAATTGTAAAAGAATGTATATGGCATATTTTTGCAAATTATTATAATATTTATACAATAAGTAACCAATGGGAACCATATAAATAAACAAAGAATATATTCTTTTTTGGGGAGGCTGAGAAAAATGTCATGTATGAGCTGCCCTTAAAGCTACCTAAGGCCCTATACATAGGTTGAACAAATAAGCTACACACACCCTCCAATTCTCAAGGAGTTTATTAATATAACTTTTATTGAAAATGGTCCAGTAGTTTTTGAGTATTCATTTCGGATAAACTAACACTTGTAACCAACATTCTGTAACCTAACATATATAGGGCTGTCGTTGGTTATAGCAGCTCTTAAAAGTTAAAATATAAGCTCTGATCCGGTAAGTTATTTTAATTATACTTATTTTATTTCATCAACAACCAGCCCAACAATTGGACTAGGTAGCTTTTAAAATCAGAGATGGTCAAATTCCCACCTTGAAGCCCCCCCCCCTCAAATGATGCCACTGACTTTAGGCACGGAGGACAAAAATCATTAGGTAAACGACTCGTCTAGTCAAACGAACTGCACGTTGTCGTCACTCGTCGTGATTAACATTACTTATTAGTTATTAATATTATAGTAATGACTAATGAGTAATTATACGAATCTTTCAACTCCGTGTGGTTTTATTTTGTCATCATTAATTTTTTATTTTAAATTTTGATTTGTTAATATTTAGGTGTTTGTTTTGATGAACGTCACGTACTGAAGAGTGGGATTACGCAAAACGCCGAGTTTGCAATTCAAAATTTTCCAATATGTATTCAATACACGATCGACATTGAAAGCTATACACAGGATTATTTTTTCAGACGTTGAGTACTGAATAGCTTACGAAATATTTTGGAACAAGGTACCTGCCCACCTACTATATTATATTATATGTCTATATACGTGTACCTTGTGGCTTGTTCCAAAATATATAGGTACAAGTAGTATATTTTAGGTGACATATTATTCGAATAGAAGCGATGATTACAAATGAATAACAAAATAATATTATCGGAATAATAATTTTACTATAGTTTACCTATGATATACCAATATCCGTTTGTCGTTAATATAGTAGGTACATAGGTACTGTTCAAAACTCTTCGAAACTAAATAAAGATACAAATTTTTTGAAATTTATGTATTTTACTACAAAGAGAAAATAATTTAATCAATTTTTAAATTATATCCCCGCGAATTTAATTGGACCTTGAATAGTTGTACAATGTCATATATATGTATTGAGTATTATAGGCTTCATAGTTCATAGTCATACATAATTT
This sequence comes from Macrosiphum euphorbiae, assembly GCA_949089665.1. Classification (NCBI taxonomy): domain Eukaryota; kingdom Metazoa; phylum Arthropoda; class Insecta; order Hemiptera; family Aphididae; genus Macrosiphum; species Macrosiphum euphorbiae. The sequence goes on from CARXXK010000001.1 coordinate 25,316,482, forward strand.
AAAATATACCTAATACTATCTTAAACATTGTAATTAATCGATTATGATAAAGTCTGAAATAAACGTATACCTAAAATTTTTTTTTACCTGTTTACACTGTAATAATTATAACTATAATAATTATCGCGATAACCTTAGACTTAATTTAATAACATTATTGTTTGTTGTTTGTATTGAGCTTAAAGGCATATTTTTTTTGGTTTAATTACTAAATAGTTTTTGATTTCAGATATTGGCTTTTTTTGGTGTTTGGTAAATCAGACTTGGTAGGTACTTCTTTTTGTCACCCAACACCTTCGACATACAATATACAAGTAACGCGTTTTACATATTCATGAGTGCTTCAGATATTATATTATGTAAATGCGTTTACTGTCGGTATCATAGAAATTAAACGTATAATTCCAAGTGTAGGTTAGTATAATATGTCAATTTGTTTTTTTCTCACTAGATCGATTCATATAATTTAATGTGTCGGTTCAAATTGCGATTAGGTAAGGTCATACACCAAATACATGTAAAATTATTCAACGACGTATTATTCAAATGTACAGTCTGCGGTATACAATATAGATACCTATGTATTAAATTGTGAACCACAAGAAGACAAGATATAATTTATTAAAGTGTACTTTTTTCACCAAATAAAACCATAACATCTCAAATAATTGTATATTTTATACACATACAACATATTATAAAATTGGTCTCCAGAACACTACCGGCAATTAAATATTCAGGAAAGACTAATTCGAAATAATAGTAGATAATACTAGAATATTTAGTAGTGGTTTACATGATATTCATTATAATGCTACGTTCTGGTGTAGGTACTATAATTATAATTCAACTCGGGTAGATACATCTATATTAAGGAACTTCCTTCCCGATCTTATTCATTAGTAAATTGTAATCTGTTTTACGTCATCAAGTCCATCCGTTGTAGGTATACAGGTGTCATAGCGTTTGTGCAGTCTGTTTTCATTAAATATACATTAAGTACAATAAATTATAGATTTAAAAAATGTACACTAAACCTTTAATATTAAATAAATTAAATTAACGTTCCGCATAGCCGACTTATAGCTGAATGTATAATTACTGATATCGTGTAATTAAAAATTACACGTTCGAGAAGTCGAACAGTGCGGAAATGAGTTTTGCAAAATGTTGGAAGCAAAAATAACAAAATTCTAGTTAGTTTATTTTTATACAAATAAAACTAACAGAATTTTAAGTTTAATATCATCGTTTCAGATTATATTGGTGCAGCCCCACGATAGGCATGTTCTCCTCTCCTGAGTCCTGACCATGGTCCTCGTCAAATTTACTTACCTATTGTATTTATTAGGTATATTTGATTGAACAGATTATCATATTATCTACTGTTTTCTTCATACAAAATATCGACAACCTATTCATACTGAGTTGCGAAACAGGAAATCGTCATTACCTGTTTAAATACTACCTATACCTATTTATGATGTGTAAAAATTAAATATGCAAATATAAAATTTATACGCGATTTTAAGTGGATTCCGTGAATTTATTCATTTATGTGTTATTAGTTATTATGGCATGTTATATTATTGTATCATACATTATAGATTTTCGTCGTCGTCGTCGTCGTCAGTTTACTTTAAAAAGTCTGAAATCAGGAGATGAGAATATTTTTATTATTAATTATGTGAAAGTCAAAATCATTAATGTGGTGTACCGTGTGGCGTGTACAGAATACAGTCGCGACTAAAGATGTTTGTCGTTTATATATTTCATAATTATAATATACATATATATCGCACTTAAATTTGAAACGTCTTGTAGATCGATCGCGATTGATATAATATATTATCACCGTGGCGCCAAAGACCAGTCAGAGTCTTTAAAATCAGTCATGTAAATATATGCACCAATTTATTTATAATTTATACACTTGTTAAATTTCGGTTCATCTATCGACCCGCAACGAAAACGATTTATGGAGTTTTGCAATGGAACAACGATGATTAATTTTTTCGTAATTCGTGTATAATAGGTACTACTATGATATAATACGTGTTGAGTACGAATATGCGCTTCGTGTTAATAAATTGTGTTCCCGATTATTTGTAATTAATTTGAAAAATATTTATCGTCCCGCAGTTTTCGTACACCATTCGTATATATTTTAATTACCTCAAAACGTTTCGAAAATTCCGGTCGTCGTCCTGCTGTTTATCTTTTTATTATTTTAACACCTAATAGCAACAATAGACATATTTCGACGTAGAACAATAGATCGGAGGTTATCGGATAACTCCTCGGCGTGTTTATAATGTACCTATATTGTAGTGTATACAATATACATTGCGTCTACAGTCAATCACTCGTTTTATTTTCATGGCGTAGGTAGAAACCGCGCAAACAAATAATCAATAATCGAATAAGCAAACGATAAACAAAATACATTTATTGAAAGTAAAATGATCAGTACGAGCTTCATCCTAGGCAAATATCGAACGCAGACTTGTATAATTATAGTTACATAAAAAATCGCAATAGATAAAAATCGATAAACAACACAGCAAATAATAATATAATATACATCAATAACAATATTATGTGCTATATATTACATAGTTATCTAAACCCTATACAATATTTTACAAATCACATTACGTCATTGCGATACTGACTTGGGAGGTACAGTGCACAGGCCAGTCGATTTTTAAGGGTTTCGTCGCCCTTGTGCGAAAACAAAAACTCAAATTACACATCCTACTCACATCACACTCCACACACAACTGCATGAGATAATTGTTTTTGTGACCACGAACAATATTATTTTCATTTTTTCATCAAGAGTTTATATAAAGTTATCAATTACAAAAGTAGATACAAAATTCCACGTTCAAACTACCCTAACCAGAAAACTGGTCGAAATGTTCAAATCCATTAACAAAATGTTTGCCGATGAGACTCTGTATCAAATATCATAATAATAATAAGAGTACCTATACAGGTTATCTCTACCGTAATAGTTTTGCATCGCATAAAAATTCAATTTGGCCACAAAACGTTTAGATAGCTGTTACAGAGTAGGCATATACATTATATAGTAGCTGCAGGTAATAACATACTAAATACATTTTTTATAATTGTTGTAAGTACATATTTCGTACGTCGTTTATGTTATTTGTAATCGCACTTATATTATTGGGTACATATAGCTTGTCGATCCAATTCTCGTTACCGTGTAGAGGTTATCGTGCGGCATATTATTAATCACCATTCACGTGTAAGTATTTCGTGCATATATAGTTGTTGGCTATTTTATGAAAGCATGAAATGTATATAATATAATGACATTTTAAATTATATCTGAAATGTATGTTACACGACGTATAATGTGCTAGTGTGGTATGCTTTTGGTTTAGTGACCAAAAACCGTCTACTGCAGAAGTCTGCAGCTGGCTCCATTGTACAGTCGACTTTAAAATTTTCAATGGTGGGCAAGTTAATGAAAATAATTAACTGTGGCAAGTTAAGTTAATTCAATTAAATTGCCTTCAGTTAAGTTAAAAGTTAACAAAGAAAAAAATTTAACTCGATAAGTTTAAAGTTATGATGGAAAATAAAATTAACTTATCTCAGTTAAAAAAAAGTTAATTTGTTTGAAGGTACAATATTTTTAAGTCATAAACTACCATAGTATTTTATATACACAAATATTTACCAAGCCATTTAACACTGTGTAAAAAATTAAATTATTATAATTTATAATATATAATTCGAAAATGAATTACCAAAATTGTAAAAAAGTCGAAGAATCAATATTTCCTAGTTGATTACGCATGACTCAAAAGTAAATTAACTTAACTGGCTCGACAATGATAATTAACTATAAAAAGTTAAGTTTCGACAATAAACATTTTAACTGAATAAGTTAATAAGTTAAAAACAAAAATAATTAACTAGTTAAGTTAAAAAGTTAAAAAAAAATTAACTTTTTAACTTAACTTTAACTTTTTAACAAGTTAATGCCCACCTTTGAAAATTTTTAAGAAAACCTATTAAAAAAAAAAATCGTACAACTAAACGTTCAACATATGGACTGAATGTAAAGGCTTCAAAAATAATTCAGTACCTACCTATACTGGGTGATTCTTTTATCAAACAACACTCATTATTTCAAAAAGTGTAAATTTTTTTGAAAATATTTTTTTACATAGTTTCAAGTCGCTTATAAAACAACGTTTTTATTAAAAAATTATATTTTTAAATATTTTTTATCCTTATAATTTTTTAAGTTTTTTACTTTTTTGAATAACAACATAGGGTTTTAATTTTATATTCCAAAGCAGAATATTTTTCTTAGTATTTTGACACATGAAAATCGAATTTGGGTTGAGTAGTTTATGAGTTATAAGTATTTAAAGTTTAGACGAGCGGAGTGGAGTGGTTCGTGGTTACCCCGCGAAATGTTTGTCCACTTCACCGCTCGTCTAAACTTTAAATACTAATAACTCATAAACTACTAGCCCCAAATTCAATTTTCATGTATCATAATACTAAGAAAAATATTCTACTTTAGAATATAAAATTAAAACCCTATATTGTCATTCAAAAAAGTAAAAAACTTAAAAAATTATAAGGATAAAAAATATTTAAAAATATAATTTTTTAATAAAAACGTTGTTTTATAAGCGACTTGAAACTATGTAAAAAAATATTTTCAAAAAAATTTACACTTTTTGAAATAATGAGTGTTGTTTGATAAAAGAATCACCCAGTATATAATACAGGTAGCTGTGGTGGAATCTCGCGCAAATAAGAATCACATTTGGTTTAGAAAGCATAACTATTGTAAAGTGCGCACACCGGACGAATTCTAATATAATGTCAACTACAAGCGATTTTCAACACTGAGCTCACAGATTGACCTCAATATTCACAGCCGATACAATTTTTTTAATTTAGGTAGGTATAGCCGTATAGGTGTACTTTTTAATTTTAATTCATAATATTATACTATTGTTATATTTATAATTTATATACAAGACAACCTGTTGTTGCCTGTTGGTACATACTACATACTCAATGACACATCACACACGTGCAGTATATTATATTATAAATTGATTTTATATCATTGTATAGTTACCAACTGTTGTGTTATTGCCGACGACTGTTGTAACTGTAAGCTATACCTATATACAACATAGGTAGGTACCTATACTTATACTGGAATTATATACATATAAATCAATGTCCGCCGTGGACACGGATCCACAGAAAAAATGTTCTCGGCTCTCGTAATTGTTTTTTAGCGGTTTAAGTACATAATATATTTAATTATATTCGTATGTAAAAACTTTTCACCGGTATCGATGTTACTGATTCTTCTAGCATCTCTTTAAATATTTATATACATACATCTATAATCTATATTTCAAAAGATGACGCTCGAAAATCGTCCACTCGTTTGCCACATATAACACATGCTATTGATTTATAATAATAGCAATAAACAGTGTTACTAAGAATTTGTGCACCTATAACTGCTATAGTACATGGCCAGGATAACTTAAATGATTTTTAGAAAATTCGGAAAAGATAAGACGAATTATGTCAAAACATAGATTTGTATATTATATACTACCCCCTTAATTCCTCCCTCGATGGCCCTGATTCAGCCACTGACTGTTGGTATGTCAACATTTTGAATGGATTTGAAGATAGTATAATTTGCGATATTATGAAAAAACACCTATTCGAGTCTATATAATATTGCAGAATATGTTTTAAGTACACTTGTTAAATATATTTTCTTTTCTTGAAAATATCAATATTATGTTCTACTGTTGCCGATTATTTTTTTGTTCAAATATTACACAGAGGAATTTCAAGGATCTCAAGGTCAAGGCCTCTAAATTATCTAAAAGGTATATTTAGACTTCAAGATCTTCAGTAATGTTTTGTACGTGAATGATATTATATATATATTGTGTGTTATATACTTACTTCGCATATCGATGGTCATCTGTAGCAAACCACTCGTATACTTTTAACCTAGACCTATTATAAAATATTGATGCAGAAGACATCTTACATACACAAGTGCGTAATAAATGCGCCATGAACCTATAATATAGTGGCCAGTGCCCGGTGGTGTTCATTTGGTACATCATTTATAGTATCGTAATACTTATGTATATGAAATTCTTAAATAATATTCTCCTTCGGAAATAATTCTCCCTGGAAACTGTACATATCCATGATTCTCGACGATAGTCATACTTTGTTATTCTCTTACTTTTTTAATAGGTCATTATTCACACATTTCTCATTCGATGTGTATCGTTTCCCAATTATGACATAATTAACCGTTGGAGCGAACTGGTCCGTGATGCGAGGAGAGAAAAGAATATGATTCGGTACAAATCTCTAAAATAATAAATATATGTTTAAAATATTATAACCCTTAGGCGTCAGTGGGTTTCGTAAAGAAGAAAAAAAACATAAATAAAATTATGTAATAATAATATAACGGCACGTGTATAATAGTTTTAAAGACAATTATTATTGTTACATTTGTGAAATAATTTACAACATAACTACGATCTATTGGCCATTTTCGATCGAAATCAATCGGCAACATCACATATACATATAGAGGTATATAGCAATATACAGGTATTAATAGGTGTAATATTTATTACTGTAAAATATATATATACCGTTTATATAAATATAGGTCACGTGTATTATAGCACTCATATCCCACCTATATATAATCATATAGGTAGTAATAGTTTAGGTACCCTTGTACAAGTATTTTTCGTATAGAAAAGCATAGTTATAATTATAACACTCGCTGCAGCATATTATGTTTATAGTGTGTAGAATGTGCCTATTATAATTTATAATATAAACATGTAGGTAAATTAAAATATGTATCACATTTGTACAAATTGTGATTGGTAAATTAATAATTATATTATAATTATCGTGGCACGTTAATATAATACAATCGGATTCGTGTGAATATAATAGGTACAACGGCGTTTGTTTAGTCAATTTCGATTATTTTAAACATTAGTGCGTAGGCGGTAGGTACAATATAATATTATATAATATGCAGTAACGACCATAATATAGTAGCATAACAATATGATATAATACACTCTATATAATATATACCTACCTAATAGTAAACAAATACTATTTGTGAACGAACACACGAGAACTTTAGGATTAGGTTATTTGCGTTAATCTTATAACATATCGTATAAATAAACTAGCTGTCAGCGCCCGACATTGTCCAGGCCAAAGATTTGTATTTTTTATAAATATACATTTGTACAAAATGTATATACCATATTTCTTCTAATTATAATATTAATATTTAATACAATATGTAACATTGTTACGAATTGCAACCATTTAGATTGACAAAAAAAAATTATGATATGTGAGCTAGTTAGCAGGATTAGGTTATTTGCATTAATTTTATAACATATAAATAAATACCCACTTCGTTAAATGCAGTTTACACAATTATAATTTATATATATTATATTATGTACCTATAGGCTTAAGTCGAAATAATGCAATTTATACATATTATATTTGATAGATATGCAAGAATAATATAATAACCAAACGGCTCCGTAAGGGAATAGTTTCAAAATTTACACTTTTGTAAAACGGGAGCCTTCAAATGTGCTAAAACCTATATTTTGGCGTATAATGTAGTGAGATGGTGTTGAATTTTTACCCGTCCCCTCTAGACAATGGAAAATTTGTTGAATTTATTCTTGTATAAATATTATGCTACTGCAGTTTTTTTTATTCGACATTTCCCCTTATACCCCGAGTCTAATATAATAATACACCAATAATGACTCCAATGATCAGAACAAACTAGGCCTTCACGCAGTACATATAATTCGTATAATATAAATAATCATATTATTATTTGTCTTGTCCAGTGCCCCACTGCAGCAATAATATTATAATTTATATTATACGCATAGGTTGGCTTATTTATAATATTATATTTAATAATAATTATATTATGTGCATTATAGGTATGCTCGTCGTCGCCTGATAAAATATATAGATACATAGTATATAATATTCGAGAGTCTTATAAGCCCCGAGGACGCACACACTAATCAGTATTATATAGGTATATCATAGATAATATATATATATTATATATATGTACGACCTCGCAGATGAATATTTGGCCTGCGGGGACGTACGTTTTGTGCATACGATGTGATGAAAAAACGCTGAAGAAACTATAAAGTGTTTCTGTGATGCAAGTCAACATTTTTAGCCAAAAAATATACGGATTTAGTCCCTTATTATGCTATAGGTTTGGTGAGCTCGACCTGTATAGTACATAATATTATTATTCCTTTACAATAGTTAGGTACATAAACGGGTGCGTATTAACTACTTTACAATGCAACTTTACTATAGACTTTCAAAACATAATACATATTATATTGATATATGATACCTACTTCTAAGTTCTAATTATTGTGATTATTTGTGAAAATTTTTGATAAGCTAAAATAGATCGATGTTTTGAAGTTAAAAATTATGAAATAAGTACAATGTATTTATAATAATATACCGATACACTGCACTGGTATACAAAAGCGCACACTGCTGTTTACTTTTAAAATTTTATTTAAAAATTATGATGTAAAATCCAGTGTAAAAAATAAATACATTCAATAATTATTATTGCATCATTATATTTACTTAGGTACTAATATAAAAAAAAAAAACAAAAACTGTGACTGAACAGTATTTGTTTCTGACAAAAAGTTATTATAGTACATAAGATATTGCCAAATAATTTATTATAATTAACGAAAATGATAGGTACAGCAGCCAAAAAACTGGAAAGGTTATATTTTAGACGGAAATGGGAACTGTTCGTTTGTTCGTGAAATAAATAAGTGAGGTTATTGCTATAAAAAATTAAAAATCAACTATCGCTCGTGCATGGCTATTTTATACATTGAGTTTTTTGTCACCCGATCTGTATAATTTGTATAATATATACGATATTTACGTGTACATTTTAATAAATTATTATGGCGTAAAATAACAACCGAAAATATACGTTTCCTATCCATACGATTGTGTATATGACGTAAGGTTGATTACTTATATTTCAATCATATTATATTATTAAGTTTTACTTTCGACGCATAAAAAAAAGAAATAATCAAGAAATAATTTGGAAATAAGACATAAAAATATAAAATAGTAACAATATAATATTGTTGCCTTCCTCCGTCAATCATATCTATACCTACCTACCTAAATATATCGAGTGTCTGCTTGCACTCTTATACCTAGCGTTTAAGTTACCTGCAGGCTGCAGCTCGATGCTTACAACCATTAGCTGGCGTGTTTTTTAAGCATACGATATACCTATACGGCCCTTCGATATTTTCTTCGTTTATCGATCTCGGGACTAATTCATCATCAAACGTCCAACGCATACATTTAAAATAATATAATAAAATATTATCAGCTCGTATGTACAGGTTCAACGGTTTGATATTTTAAATATATACTCGACTAACCTATACTATAATACGAATCTACATAATATTATGCAGATGTCGAACTGGTGTCATGATATATCGCAGAGGTGCCATTTCCGCAATTACTATTGATTCCGACGATTTTAATTTTACCTTTGATCGTGCTTTATCCTGTAGAGTTTTAAGAAATAAAATGAAGGTTTAAGTTAGCGAATTAATTTCCAATTTTTAAAACATATTTTTCATTCGTCACTCTAGAGTGTTGATCTTTTTAGTATTTAATTTTTTTCCTGTAATCATATTATCGAGTTGTTGAGATGAGTAGAAATCGTTTTTATTTTTAGTTTTCAACACCCAAGGCATTTACTAAAAATTATTAATTTCTTATTAACTATTGAAATATTTAATAATTTAACTAATGTTTACATTAAAATGTAAGTACAAACATTGGAAATAGCTTTACCTAAAGGTCATATATTACAATCGTCAAAAATGGCACAGACAGACTCATTCAATCCAACAGAAACCGGTAAATTCGGAAAAAAATTGTCCAGCACGTATTTACCGTCTTATGAATAATCACGATATGTATACCTATATGTATACAAGTATATATTATTATCTAATATTAGTACAACCAGTCCACCAAGATTTTATATGAGCGCGGGTCCAAGGACTACAAATTTATTATTAAAGTAATATAAACAATATTTTGCACAATAAACATGTCAACTATCCAATCAATCAAAAAATGCAACACTTAGACATAATCAAAACTTTTGATTGTTGATGAATTTGATATTTGACAGGGAGGGGGTCCGGAGTGCATCCCTTTCGGTGCGCCACCGGTACGTAAAATAATATTGTGTAATATAAAATATGTACAAATATGACTATTATATTAATATACGATGGTGGATACTGACCTTTAACTGGCTGTTGGTCCTCTGGTGCACTGCGGGCGGAGACGCCATGTACCCCTCCACGGACAGGGACTCCTTGGCGAAAACGCAACAGTCTGCCGAAGTGGAATCGATCATGATGATGTCGATGATTTCAATGCCTAGGTGATATTATTATCGTAAGGGTGCTGGTTCGGGGGCTACGCGGTCGGCACACTCGCGACTTGGAAAACCGGCCGTGTAATCGCGGAAACCCAATAATAATATTAATCAAACGCACCCTCTCAACACTTTTCCCGTCGATGTACCACACACGGTGTTCGGAGTACACGATCGACGATCGTACGCGATATTACGCGGCGTATACAATAACGATGGTAATATTATATTTTATACTATAACGATCGTCTGCTGCAGTATGGAACCACAGCAATACGATATCGTATACGATATTATTTTTACGGCCGTGTACTATCGGTGGTCGTAGTCGTCGTCGTCGTCTTACTTGAATCCTGTATTTGTGGCTCTGTGCGACGTGTCGCGCGAGTAATGCTGCGACTGCTCTGCGACGGGCACCTGTTGCGACTGTTGCGGCTATAATAATTCATCGTGCCGAATGTTGCGGTAGTGCGTATGAAATTATTATTATTATTACTATTAAAGCAGTCAGTGAGAAAACCGGTACCGGCGGTATACCGATATAGTAAAAAATCACGCCATCGCCGACCACCACTCCGCTACCGTCATCGCTCGAGCAGACTTGGAGCAAAAATAATAACAATAATAATAATTTAATATTATGTACATGTTGTATATAATACGCGCGTATAGAGGTATACATTATGTACCTACTACCTATACGTATATAATATTATAATAATAATATTTTGTACTGCGATAATAACACGTATAATAATAATATTGTAAATATATACTTCGTCGTCTTGCCCGTCAAAGTGGTGGAACGTTCGTTCACCTTGACGTCGTCGACGTTCGTATTATTTCGTAACTAGCTCGTGTACACGCTCGACGGCATGTGTTCTGATGACGACGTTTGTTGGATGGACGCACGTTGTGTCTTAGTTTGTTAACACGTAATGTATATTAGTTAGGTATATTACGTGCATAATAGGGAGGCACCAGACTACCAGTCTGGAGGGGCTCAGCCCCCCAAAATTAATTATTCTTTGAAATATTGCCTATCTATGATATAATATCAAATTCCAAATGAATAAACTAAAATTTGAATTTATTTAGAAAAACTTTATTTTATTGCAGTTATATAACCTTTACAATTTACAAGTTACAACATCTGCATAGAATCCGATCGATGCATATTGCTATATTTGCTACAATGTGATTAAAGTATTACTATACCATAATGACATAGTATAGTATTAATTACTCACCAACATGTCGTATTAAGTTTTTAGTGTTTTACTTATTCTTATATTGATATTACATGTACATTGTACAATAATTTGTAAATGGTAATTTGGAAAACAAATATGATTTTTTACAAATCACAATAATTAATAAATCTTTTATATATTTAACAAATTTCACATTTTTCGATACCTAATTTAATTTTGAAGCGAGTTATGAACATTTTTAAATTGTAATATTTTACATGAATATAGATATATAGGCGGTATTTTGGAGGGGTCACGAGATTGGTCACCAGAAAAAATATTGAGAGAGCATATAGTTATCATTTTAAATGGATTAGTAAATTCTGATTTTTGTCCCCCCAACAATTAGAGCCAAATGCCGCTCAGAATAAAAAAACCCCAAACATAACAATTCACAGACAATTTTTTTACCTTAAAGTGTATTAATAGGTAAGTCTACTCAATTAAAACTGAACTCAATTTAAACGAGTGTTACTGACCATAAATATTCCATATTAGGTATACGCATTTGTAAGACGGATGAGACGCATACGAATGAGACATCCTCTTAAGGCCCCTGTAAACACTATTAATTTTTCATCAAAACGACCCTAGCGACTGACAAAAATTAAAGTACTTCTAGTGGTTCGATTAAAAAAATATAAAGATGTTTTTTAATTGGTCAACAAGTCAACTTTGCATCGGTCTGAGGATATTTTTCATATTTTAGATATTTTTGAATATATTCAATATTAAAAAGGTGCTCTGCCGTACAGTAGGTTGCAAGTGGGTCACTGTATAATAGGTGGTATTAAATTTGAATTCAATGATATAATATCATTGTATAGGATAAACGATTCTGAGCGGAGACGGTATGACAGTCTAGGTATAAGACATATTATTATATACTTATCTATGGTATTAAAAAAATTGACCTATAATAGATACCTATATAATAAATTCCAAATTAATCATATTACAATATCCATTAGGTACCTACTTATAACGCGTTATACATCAGCAACAAACCCTGATACTAACATAGATACATAATAGTGTAAATACTTTAGAAGTTTAAAGTACCCACCAATAATATTATACAATCAAACAAAATAATTAAAATAGTAATTCTAGGTTTTTTATTATGTAATTTTGTCCAAATTTGAACTTAAAATGACTATAAAAATAAACAGTGCTTGTGTATTTACTATTTTTTAGATTTCTTGGTAACAGAATTAACTAATTACGTGGAATCTTGTTTTAAATTTTTAATCCCTAGATTTTATAAATTTTTAAATACAAAATAATTATTAAATTTTAAATTTGATACATTTTGTCAAAATTCCAACTTTAAATGCTTATAAAAAAAATTGTGCCTATGTATTTTCAATGTTTTTCAACTGATATTGTGACAATATATCAGGAGTCTTGTATTACATTTTTACACTTTTTGGCCCAACAGATAAAACTTTATTGATATTTATAAAAAAAAAAAACTAAAAAAATTGAAAGCTGTAAATGTCCATAAACAGCTGAAAAAGAGTCAAAATATTTTCAAAATTGTATGGTGTATAGGAAATGCTAATATAAACATTCAGTGAAATTTTCATGTATCTACAGTTATTCGTTTTTGAACTACAACAAAATAAGGAAATCGCTACATGAGAAATCGAGTGAACATCCAATGTTGTAAAAATTTGAATTTCAACGCTCATAAAAATTTAATTTGACTTTCCGGTAGAGATTTTTTTATTGATAAAGGTAGACAAACTTATGAGTAATCTTGTATTAAATTTTCAAATCTTAGATTTAAAAAGAAAATTTTTTACGAATTCTTAACTCAAAATAATTTGCTTATTTTCGTTATTTTTCCATATTTTGTCAATTTTTGAACTTTAAATGCTTATAAAAAAAAAAGCTGTGACTAAGGATTTTTAATATTTTTCATTTGCCTTTGAAACAATATACTAGGAGCCTTCTATTAAATTTTCAAGCTCTTTTAACTAACAAATAAAATGTTATTCATATTTCTAGAAAAAAAAAACTAAAAAAAAATAGATAATGAAAATGTTCCTAAACAGTTGAACATTTTATCGTGTATAGAAAATGCAAATATAAACAACCGGTGAAATTTTCATGTATAAACGTTCATTTGTTTTAGAGTTAGACCAAAAACCAAAATCGATTTTTTGGAAAACCAGTTTTGCGTATAAACTCCCGTTTTTATCTCCACAATGCACCAACAATATTCACTTTCCCATCGAACAAGATACTGAAGTTGAAAATCTAAGCATTATTTCGAATACTTATCGTGTACACAGACACAAAAATAAATAAATAAAAAAAGGTGGGCAAGTGGGTAACTGTATAATGGATGATATTAAATTTGAATTCAACGATATAATATCATTGTATAAGAAAAACGATTCTGAGCGGAGACGGTATGTCAGTCTAGGTATAAGACATATTATATACACATCTATGGTACTAAACCAAAATTTGACCTATAATAGGTACCTATAATAAATTCCAAATTAATCATATCACAATATCCATTAGGTACTATTATAACGCGTTATATATCAACAAAAACCGTGATACTATCATAGATATATAATAGTACACTTTAGAAGTTTTAAGTACCCACGAATAATATTATTCAATCACAACAAAATAACTAAAATAGTTATTCTAGGTTTTTTAATATGTAATTTCGTCCAAATTTGAATTTAAAATGTCTGTAAAAAATAACTGTGTTCATATATTTTTTAGATTTTTTGGTTACAGTATGAACTATTTACGAGAACCTTTGTGTTGAATTTGCAATCCTTAGCTATAAAAACTGAACATTTTATAATTTATTATTTACAATGATTGATTATTTTCGAGATTTTGATAAATTTTGTTAAAATTTGATCTTTAAATGCTTATAAAAAAAAAATTTTCCTATGTATTTTTAATTTTTTTCAACTGATATTGTAACAATATATCAGGAGCCTTGTATTCAATTTTTATACTTTTTGGCCCAACAGATAAAACTTTATTGATATTTATAGAAAAAAAAACTAAAAACAAATTGAAAGCTGTAAATGTCCATAAACAGCTCAAAAAGAGTCAAAATATTTTCAAAATTGTATATTGTATAGGAAATGCTAATATAAACATTCAGTGAAATTTTCATGTATCTACAGTTATTTGTTTTTGAATTACAACAAAATAAGGAAATCGCTACATGAGAAATCGAGTGAACATCCAATGTTGTAAAAATTTGAATTTCAAACGCTCATTAAAATTTAATTTGACTTTCCGGTAGAGATTTTTTTATTGATAAAGGTAGACAAACTTATGAGTAATCTTGTATTAAATTTTCAAATCTTAGATTTAAAAAGAAAATTTTTTAC
Organism: Macrosiphum euphorbiae; assembly: GCA_949089665.1. Taxonomy (NCBI): domain Eukaryota; kingdom Metazoa; phylum Arthropoda; class Insecta; order Hemiptera; family Aphididae; genus Macrosiphum; species Macrosiphum euphorbiae. The sequence continues at coordinate 25,331,733 of CARXXK010000001.1, forward strand.
GAATTCTTAACTCAAAAAAATTTGCTAATTTTCGTTATTTTTCCATATTTTGTCAATTTTTGAACTTTAAATGCTTATAAAAAAAAAAGCTGTGACTAAGGATTTTTAATATTTTTCATTTGCCTTTGAAACAATATACTATAGGAGCCTTCTATTAAATTTTCAAGCTTTCGCAACCAACAAATAAAATTTTATTGATATTTTTAGAAAAAAAACTAAAAACAAATGGAAAACGAAAATGTCCCTAAACAGTTCAAAATAAATCAAAATATTTTGAAAATGTTATCGTGTATATAAAATGCAAATATAAACAACCAGTGAAAATTTCATGTATATACGTTCATTTGTTTTAGAGTTACACCAATAACCAAAATCGATTTTTTGGAAAACCGATTTTACGTAAAAATTCCCGTTTTTCCTTAATTTTTATGTTGTTTTTCCCGACGCTTGTGAAAACTACTAGGACATTTTTGATAAATTAAATGGTACACCCGTGTATAAACATTGCGTACGTAAATATAAAAAGTATTATTTATAAAATTTAGTAAAGGTACCTCCATAAATATTCAATATGATTATAATACGCTTACCCTATGTATATTTTCATAAACATAATACATATTTACTTATTAACTAATCTAAAAATTGTTAGAAATATTATGTTTTTGTATCCACTTATTAACTATTCTAAACCTTCAATGTATTATTATTTATTATGTACTTATCCCTTAATGTAAAATGTGTAAGAATATATTATGTACTGTCATATTGTTATAAATAAATATTGTTTTTTATTTTAAAAAGTATATTTACAATCTATACAGTGCAAGGGCGTAGCCAGGAATTTTGTATGAGGAGGGCTAAGTATCACAAAAAAATACAAAAAAGCGGGTAAGTGGATGTCGCTCTGATGTACAGTCTTTGAAATAATATACTAGGAGCCTTGTATTAAATTTTCAAGCTTTTTTAACCAACAAATACAATTTTATTGATATTTTTAGAAAAAAATGGAAAATGAAAATGTTCCTAAAAAGTTCAAAAGAAATCATAATATTTTGAAAATTGTATCGTGTATAGAAAATGCTAATATAAACATTCAGTAAAGTAAAAATTGCATGTATCTACGGTCATTTGTTTAAGATTTGCACCGAAAACCAAAATCGATTTTTTCGAAAACAGATTTTGTGTAAAAATTTCCGTTTTTCCTTAATTTTTCTTTTGTTTTCTCGGCCCTTTTGACCCCCCAAAGTACCAACTAGATTAATTTTCCTGTCAGAAAAGATACCGTTGAAGAGAATCCAAGCACTTTTACTGGTCCTAAAAGGTGATGACAGACACACAAAAATTTAAAAAAAAACACACATCATTGTAAAATCAATACATTCATCGTTTCACTCAGAATCTAAAATTTTAAATGTATAAAATGTAAAATATTTATTCTCGTCAAGAAATTGCTAAAATTGAAAAAGTGCTCCGACTGGTGCAAAGTAAACTTGTTTACCAACACAAACATCTTTACAATTTTTAAATCGAACCATTAGAAGTACCTTAATTTTTGTCAGTGTAACCGCTATTTCACGTCCATAAATTAGTTTTGAATATTTTGATCTAATGACTTTAAATGACATGTGCATGTGAGTGCGTGCGACCATAAACCAGATAAGAAATAACAATGAATTGTAAATTGTTGCGATTCGCGGGTGATAGTAAGGGAGTATACACATACTAATGATCATTTACTACACACCAAAGACGATCAGTAATCGCTGGAACGAAATAATTGCCGAGACACAACTTCTTAAAATGACACATTTGCAGGGGCAAACAATTAAAGGGAAAAATGGGGGTTAGCATGTTTAAAAAATCAACCTGCATAATTATTTTTGAAGTAAGACTTCTTTCTTGAGGTGCGGGTGGAAAACAAATCGTAACGAAAAATGAAACGACACGTTCGCTTATTCATTTATATAATATGTCCATTCTAATTCACTTATAATTTCACCAGCCCAATTACTTATGAAAGAAGTTTCACTTCCCCAGAGTGTAATGTGGGCTCACACACTCTCTCACTTTTTTTTGTGCCACCCACAGTTCTATATCTATAACACAGATATATAGAGATTTATCAAATATTATTTTATATACCTACATAACAATCAAATTACACCAGTGGCGGATCCAGGATTGGATTTGGGGAGGGGCCTCCTAACAAATTTACTTCAAAGCCATATAGTATCCGAGGTCCTCGGTAAAAAAATGTTTAAATAATTTTTATAACACAAAATTTAATCTACATTTATTTTTAGAGGCAAAATTATTTATAATAATTTCTTTTTTATCATAAATATTAAAATCTCTATGATTATTTAGAAGACATAAGTCATTTAACCTTTCCTGGCTAATGTTTTGACTCGCTTTAATGTAGAAAAACTTCTTTCGGCAGTAGCAGTACTAATAGGCAATGTCGCTAATATTCTTAATAATGAAGAAATTATAGGGAACATATCTTTAGAACAAACCATCAGTGAGGATATAGCAGTGCTTGGTACTTTTATTTCAATATTGCTGGATTGATTTTTCCACATGTTAAACCATAATTCATACTCTCCTAAAATCAATTTGTATAATTATTGTAACATCCAAGATTTTAACAAAAATATTTTATAAATATATTTTACCAGCTAATACATCTTTGGACTGTTGAAAGGTCGGTCTGGGGGGTGCAAGGTCCCTAGCCCCCCCCCCCTGCATCAACCACTGAATTACAAATTTTTACTTTTTTAAATTATGCATCTTCAATTCTTCAATTAGATTCTGAGTGGAACGATGAATGTATTGATTTTACAATGATGTGTGTTTTTTTGAAGTTAAACTTCTTTACGCAGGGTAGTGAGGAAAAAAAAGCGAACGGGCGGCACCAGTGTTGCCAGACTCTCAAACTAATATTATCGTAAGTTTTTAAATAATTATCGTTTTTCAAAAAAATTATCGTACACCAAAAATGTTTTTGCTTCAGTGCCCAGATTATAATACCCTGTATAGTATATAATATTATATTGCATATACCAAGTGTGCATTCGATATTGTTGCCACACAGTCAACATTTTAGACTCGCATTACAACTCACCGATGTTTCGACCAGTACCTACGAATTCTATATAATTTTTTTTTTTTTATTGAATAAATAATATAGTTACAATAAATACATTAGTTATTTAAGTTACCCCATTAAGCAGAGCTTGTGGCGAGGTAAATGAGTTGTTAGTTTACAAATAAAAACTATAAAATATATTTAATTACAATATTTATATAACTTAATTCATAATAGCATACAATTAACAGTTAAAGATTCAGTAACAACCAGTTTACAATAGTCTTTTTCTTAAATACATAATCATTTTTATATACATTATTTACAATATTCTTTTTCAGCTCAAGTAGCATAGCATTAAAATTAATTGAACCTAAATAATCTACGAACTTATTACCTATTTTTTTTTGTGTAACTAACCTGCAGATTGTAAGCCCTGTGTTCCCTTTTATTGGCGTTTTTAGTAGTATTAATTTTACTTGCTTTAAATAAAATAGAAAATTGCCTATACAAATAACTGACCGGTAGAACTTTAAATTCTTTATAGAGCCATAGAGCTCCTTTTTCCTTAGACATAATCTTACTGCATGATTCTGTTGAATCACAAGAGGTTTTATAGCATTATCACCCACCCCATACTAAAAGACCGTATTGGAAAATCGACTTATAGAGTGCATTATATACAATGTACATTGTTTCAGTTGGTAAGAGTTTATTAAGTTTGAAAAATTTGCAAATAACAGATCTTAATTTCATAACCACATTTTCAATATGAAATTTCCACCGTAGATTCCAGTCAAAAATAAGACCCAAATATTTAACTATCGTTACCCTACTTATTTTTTGGCAGGTACATAAATTTAAATTTAAATCTTGATTTTTACAAGAGTGAATAATAATATCATTGAACGGTATGTACGTATTATAAATTGAGAAAGCAATGAAAACACTTTTCCCTATATTCAAAGTCAACTTATTATTATTCAGTTCTTTAAAAACATTATTTACTCCAACAGTTGATTTTTGATGAACGTCTTCCCATGTGTTTCCGGAAAAAAGTAGGCAGGTGTCATCTGCATAGGTTATTACTTGACCGTCAATACATAGGTTACAGATGTTATTTATATAAAGAATGAATAAAAGGGGTCCTAATACACTGTCCTGCGGTACACTGTAATCGATTTCACCCTCAAAGCTATTAACGCCATTTATCGAAACTACTTGTTTTCAGTTTTTTAGATAGCTTTTGAACCACATAAGACTTTCATTTGATATTTCAAAACTTGGCAACATTTTAAGAAGTACATCGTGATTTACTGTGTCAAATTCTTTCGTTAGATCTAAGAAAACTGCAATTACTTTTTTGTTATTGTCTAATTCGTTATATAAAAATTTTGATGTCGCATAGAGCGCTCCAGTCGTACTTCTACCAGGTCGAAAACCAAATTGATTTTTCGATAATAATTCATTCGCTTCTAAGAAAGTTATAAGTTTAAGTTTAATTATTTTTTCGAAAATTTTTGAAAAGTTGCATAGCATGGATATCGGTCTATAGTTTGTCACATTTTTTGTATCACCTGTTTTATAAAGTGGTTTGACAATTGCGAGTTTAAATTTATCTGGAAATTCGCCCTTTTTGAGGCATACATTTAGTATATAGATAAGAGGCCAAGAGGGTCTACAATATAATATTATTACTATGATCACGTATATCGCATTTGTATATCATGTTATCTTGTGCCACTAATGGACTCCAAATACAAGCCACGCTTTTTAAATCATCCCTTACAATAATCGTATTATAATCGTTATCAGACGACGGTGGACTAACTATCTAAACAGCGTCTCTCTGAACAGCGGATTCAATTATCATAATTTGGTATTGCTACTTCTTCGACTCCCATAACGCGTTGGGTTAGCATACCACAACACGCGTATATACCATGCTCCTCGTACAGTATAAATATATATATATATATACCATACACATATGTTGTCGTGGCCTATACAAATAAATACACATGCCGGGGTTTGTTGACATTTGGTCGAGTTGTTTGATTCATTACCATGTGATTAGCCGGAAACGATTTAAATAATAATAATGTGTGTAATGAATAGTTTGCAATACATTTGTAGAATATTGTACTGACGTTCAAAATGTTTGTTAGTTCGCAGTTTTTTATTATTATTTAATCCAAAAAATGAAAGTAAGTTAGCCAGATTGATAGATAACCGTTTGCAGTATTGTTTTTATCCAGAAAAAAGATTTGTGAGTGAATTTATTAATAATATCAAATAAAAAAAAAATTAAGAGGTACAAGCGTTGCGAGGTAAGTGGTGGTCGTGAGCCGCGTTAGTTAAGTGACTTTTTTTTGCTGCGGAATAAATATTATATAAATGTTGCAAAATAAACACTTTTCTAAAAAAACAAAAAAATAATGAAAAATTTAAAAGTGTGTGGTATAATATGTCAAGTGTAAGAGCGCCACACACTTTTAAATTTTTCATTATTTTTTTGTTTTTTTAGGAAAGTGTTTTTTAAAAAAAAAATTTTTATTTTTTATTTTCTACTTTTTAGTTAAAAAATTTTTTTTACGGGTTATTGTATTGTCATCCAAGACCAAGGTCTATACCAATTTTCAGAATTTTTCATCTTCAAAAAGTGCCTCAAATCGAGCTCGCAAGATTTGATCACAGACGGACGTGAAACCAAACTTAAGAAAAGTGTTAAAAAACAGATTCATCTATCTTGGCCCATACTAATTATTATGAATAATTAATGATCGATTATTATAGCATCTATACTCAGAGACCAATATCAGTTAGCATCTAGTATATTTAATTAATTGTTAATAATTGATTAATTAACTCACAAACCTTTTACCTGGATAAAAACAATGCTACAAACAATTATCCTGTATCCATCGATCTGTCGAACAAAAACAAAAAATAATAAAAGCATCAATAATTAATAATTATTCCGGATAACTTCCTCTCATTTTTTAAATTAATTAATATTAACTCACGTGTAAAGTTCAAAAGAAGTTTCACTTCCCACTGTATTGGTAACACACACTAATTTTTAATTTTTTTTTTGTGTCTATGTACACGATAAGTAGTCGAAATGATGCTGTTTACGGACATTTTCAGTTTTCAATAATTTTAGTTTTTTTTTCTATAAATATCAATAAAGTTTTATCTGTTGAGCCAAAAAGTGTAAAAATTTAATACAAGGCTCCTGATATATTGTTACAATAGCAATTGAAAAATACTAAAAATACATAAATACAATTTTTTTTTATAAGCATTTAAAGATCGAATTTTGACAAAATTTATCAAAATCTCGAAAATTATCAATCATTGTAATTCATAAATTATAAAATGTTCATTTTTTATAGCTAAGGATTGCAAATTTAAAACAATGGTTCTCATAAATAGTTCATACTGTAACCAAAAAATCTAAAAAATACATGAACACAGTTATTTTTTACAGACATTTTAAATTCAAATATGGACGAAATTACATAATAAAAAACCTAGAATAACCAAGGCCACCCGCAGAAATTTTTCTCGGGGGGGGGGGCGAAACAATAATACACTTACCATAAATTCTGTTTTTTGTATCATATCGTAAAAAAAAAATATTATTATATAGTAAGTATATACATATATATAATATATATATATAAATGTATAATATTATGTTGTTATTATAAATAAGCCTGTATAATAAAAAATGAAAAAAAATAATTAATAATAAATAATTCATGACTCATTGATCATTATCGTCAAATAAAAATTGAACACGCCGTGGTTCCATGCAGAAAAGCTTAATTGTATCTTCAACAATGTCAGATTGTTGACTTTTTAAAATATCACTATGAATGTACATAAGTGCTAAGCCATTCAAGCGGAGTTGTGTCATACTACTGCGAAGCCAAGTTTTCAATTTTTTAAGTGAGCTATAATATAAAGCAAAAACAAAAATATCTATGAAGAAGCACTATAAAAGCAGATTAATAAATTATACATACCTAAATGACCTTTCAACACTACAAGTAGTTGATGGAAGGGTTATTGCTATTAAAATACAATTTTTTATTGATGGGAAAAATGTTGTTTCATCTAAAAGTTCAAGAAAATCTGTATTATCTTTAATTTCTTTTTCACTCCAATTGCTGTACCAAATAAGACCTTCTTCTAATATATTATCTACCAAATCTCCATAAAATGAGTTAATATTTTTCAATTTAGTGATAAGTTCTTCTTTTTTTTATACTTTTCATATATTTTGGATGGATTGAGAAAACTTCAAATTTTTCAAAATCTTCAGCAAATCTGTCATTTAATGAAGTAATTAATGAATCCAAGTATGGAATGAAAATTGATTTTCTGTAGTAATCTATCGGATCAGATGAAGGGGTATTATTTCTCAGTGTTTGTTTTGACGCTATTCTTGGTGTTTTTAATTCAATGCCAAGTTCAATTAAGTATTTATTTACATCATCCATTAAGCTCAGAAAAATTTCATCACTCATAAATCTATCATTAGTAATATGTTTTATGAGTTTTTTAATATGTTCATTAGCATTTAGTACATCACAATCAACTCCCTGTAAAATGTTTGTAACAGGTTCTATGATTGCAGAATATTTTGCAATTATTTTTAGGCAAATTATAAATTGTGCAGTAGTAACAGAGTTTAAAAGATACATGGCCTTAACACCACCTCAAGTTGGTCACATGGTAGCCATCGTATAACCACTCATATCACAACTGCCTTATCATATGGGGACCCTACTACCCGATGCCCTATAAAATGCAAATAAATACAATAAAAATTAGGTATTATCTAAATTAGCGGGGGGGGCATGGCCCTCCCCCCCCTGCGGGCGGCCTTGAGAATAACTATTTTAGTTATTTTGTTGTGATTGAACCTAATGGACATTGTGATATGATTAATTTGGAATACATTATAGGTAAATTTTTTTTAATACCATAGATAAGGATATAATATGACTTATACCTAGAAGGACATACCGTCTCAGCTCAGAATCGTTTTTCTTATACAGTATAATCCCGTTACAACGAACTCCAAGGGACTGAATTTTTTTGTCCGTTATAACGTGAATTTCGTTGTAACAGCTTTAGAAAAGCTTAATAGCTTTTCTGTAGGGGACTTCTATGACTTTCGTTATAACGGGATATTTCGTTGTATCGGTATTCGTTGTAACGGGAACTTACTGTACAATGATATAATATATCATTGAATTCAAATTTAATTCCATCCATTATACAGTGACCCACTTGTAACCTACTGTACAGTAGAGTGACACCCACTTGCCCACCTTTTTTAAATTTGATTTTGTCAAAAACCGATTTTGCGTAAAAATTCACATTTTACCTAAATTTTTTTTCTAGAGCGCTATTGAAAACTGCCCGAAGCATTATTTCGACTAGGTACTTATTGACTTATCGTAATATCGGGCATGGACCAATTGCGCCTAAAACAAAATTTTTATACTAGGGTCAGTGTACCAATTGCGCCTCTTATATTTTAGGTCAGTGTACCAATTGCGCTCTTTATATTTTACGGTCAATATACCAATTGCGCTTTTATTTAAATTATATTATTCTAAATTGCCATGCTCAAATTAGTGTACCTACCTATTATTATATATATTAATATAGGGAATTTTATGAAACGTTATTATTATTACACACATATTTTGATCACAGAAGTATGCATTTGAGTGATGGACGAAAACAAGTTTTCATTATCATCGGATATATTTTATCAGCCTAATTGTTCGTTGAACACAACATATTGTAGATAGAAGAACACATTGATGATACCCAATATAAATATAAATCGTATTGATAGGTACCCAATACTTATGTCTTGTTAGTCGTTTAGTATTAGTTTTAGTTGTTTGACGTTACAACTTACAATATGGATCGTTTTACAAAAGCTTTAAGTGAAAAAGGTAAACCGTTATTAGTTCTTGATGAGTTTAAGTTTCGAAAATGTACTATCTCAAATATATGAAAATTTCTAATAAAATGGAGATGTACAATTAAATCGTGTACTTCGAATTTTTTATGTGATGTAAGTGAAACGGTGCTTTTAAAATCTAATTTTGATCATAACCACGAAGCAAATCAATAAGTTGTGAACGTACAACTAATGCGTGTGAAGCTTTTCACGCTTTATTTTCTACAAACTTTTATTCTCCCCATCCAAATATTTTTGTCTTTTTAAAAGTTATTATTGAAAATTAATGCAAAATACAAACATCATGATTACCTTAAACTCAAAATCTTATTATTATTATTATTATTATATCTTTATGATTTAACCACCTATTCTATTATTATTAATATTACCTATTTTATTTTAGTTTTCATTAACTAAACTGTATAGGCTCGTTTCACCGAAACAAAAAAAAATCGGTTATTAACAAACTAATAAGTTTTGATGATGTAAAGAAAAAAATTGTTTATTTATTTATATTATATTATGTATTATACATTAATACTCGCAAAAAATCGGTTAGTATAATAATGTATTATATGATTATAATAAATTAATAACTAACTAATAACTTTTCCTTAGGTAGTGTAAAATGTTTTGAGCGCAATTGGTCTATTGACCCTAAAATGTATAAAGCGCAATTGGTCTATCGACCCTACAATTTTTAGAGCGCAATTGGTATATCGACCCAAAAATGTTTAGAGCGCAATTGGTATATGAAAAGGTCATTTTAAGCGCAATTGGTAAACTCCCGTAATATCGTGTACACAGACACAAAAAAATTAAAATAAAACACATAATTGCAAAATCAATACATTCATCGCTCCGCTCAAAATCTAAAAGTTGGCTAAATAGAATACAGGTGCATATTATGTAATTTTGGTCACCTTATGATTATTAGTCCACTGACTTTAAACGTAATTTTTGTAAGGTACCTGCTATACGATAAATTAGTATATTAATGAGTATAATGACCATAAAATGTGTTATCCTCATGTTTTAATATAAATTATTATTTATTTGGAATGTCAACTTACTGAAAGTCTTGCTGCTTAAATAAACAAATAAAAAATATGGTGACTACCTATTTATTTTTGAATTGTCGGGATATTGGGACGGTCCATAGAATTTTCAATAAAAGAAATAAAAAAAGCGGAATAGGTACTGCAGGTACTCTTCAAAATTTAATTTTCAGGAGTCCTAAAATATTTACAACGTTTATATATTTTAATAAATCCTAAAGATTTTTCCTATATACTTTTTTTGGTATAGAATACTTATGCGGAGTGAAGACCCTTGTATTAAATTTATTAACATTTATTATTAAAATTGATAATTTTATGATTTTTCAACTACCTAGGACCTTGGTATACAACAATTCGGCATTTTGATGAAATGAACGTAGACAACGATAATATTAAAATTTACATAATTCAATTTGTAATGAACAACTATTATAATTTATTAAAATACCCATAAAAGAGCTTCGTCCGTTTAATACTAAATATATATTAAAATATGTTTTTCATTTTAACACTTTTATGATTAATTATAATTATTTACAGTACGACAAGTGGCAATAAATTAATGAGTTGAACCGAAAAAATCTAAAACAAAATAATATTCACTATATTCATTAAATAAATAAATGTTATCTAATACCTAAAACAAATATTATACAATTTACTATTTAATTTTTTGCACGAATGAACTATAAATTCATATTATTATAGGCTATTAAAATAGTATTATATAAATTTGTTCATTTTATCCTAGTAAATAACAGAATAATAGTAAATCATCGTAAAATTAGAAAATTTGGGAATTGTTGTGTACTTACTAGCTTTAATTGAACGATATAAAACAGAACATACGCAGTAGCCAGTAATTATATTCAATACTATTAACAGTATATGGTTTTTTAATACTTATCTATGTACTAAATTAATTATCTACTAAATTAAAATACTTAAAATACTTAAAATAAAACAATTAGGCATCTATTACACAAAACCAATAAGTGAAATGTATCTTATAAATAATCCCGGTTCAATTTTTTTAATTTTACTTACGTTGGCGTATGTGAATTGCGACAATACTCACGGACCGTATAATCCTAGAGCTGACAATGAACACAAAAAATGCCCGGTTAACTGGGTTAAGCCTGCTCCTGCTGGAAATCCCCGTATCGATCATTGCGATTTCAGGTGTTCACCAGCTTGCAAATTATTTAAAAAAACGGATAAATGGCGTTGTGTAGATACTAGTATATGCGAATGTTGTAAAGGCTAGGTGAGTTTCAAAAACTACTATTGTATTAAGGTTTATGTCTAAGGATTTTTTTAAAACAAAAATATATATGATTGTTTTAAATATCTATAGATAATGTTCCTTCATCCTGAATAATTTGAAAATACACCTGCATACCTGCTATGTATGACTGAATACCGAATCTGTAATATAAACAATAATAATATGCACAGTACCAACAATGGAAGTATTCAACTCAATCGAACGTCATATACTCATATTTTGTAATAATATTATATAATTAGTATTTGTTGAAATTATAAAACACGAATAATAATACTCAATATATTTCATGCATTAAATATGAGTTTAAATGAATAACGTTGATCGAGCCGGATCAATACATCTATATAAATATAATAGATAATATCTATTATAAATTATAATATATTGATATATGATAAGGTATATTAAGTGAACTCTTTGTCGCAGTGGATATTTTAAGGAATTATCACGGGGTGACATTAAAAAAAAAAATTCACGCTGACTATCAAAATCAACATATTATTATTATGAGCTTATAAAAAACCTTTCAGTATTAATTAGGTATTATAGAAAACATTACCTATAACTAACAATACCATCAAAACTCACAACACATATTATATAATTACAAATAATTTATGAGTTAGGTAAATTAATTTAGTAACTTGTGTTTAATGAGTTAATTTATTTTATTGTCACGTTAAGTTAATTTTATTGAATATCCGCAAAAATTCAAAGAATATTAATAATATTACACCAATAGGTACGTAATACCATTGATTATAAAAACTTTTATTTTTACTCATATATATATATGATAATACGTTATACGCTTATCATATTATTCATATTATTATGCAAAACGTAAGTAGGTATATATTTTTCATTCAGCATTATTGTATTTTGTAATGTATTATTACTATTGAAAATAGGTACTGTATTTAGTCATATCCAGGGCTCGGAAGTTGTGGCACTAAAAATGGTATTTTTTAGCTCCTTAATAAGCACTAAAAAACTCTAAAATATGCGCTATAAATAGCACGAAAAATCAAAAAATATGCATTTAACTTGAAAAATTTATAATTATAAATTGATTACAAAAAAAAATTAAATGTTATTATTTTATTAATTATTATTCATTACAAAAAAAAAATATTATAATATAACTATTAATACATCGGACCGTCGATGAATTGTAGAACTGTAAAAACATGAAATATTATTCGCTTTATTTCCAATAATTTGAATATTTTTAATAACCAAATAAAATCATTATTTTCAACTAAATGTGGTTATTTTCCAAATTATCTGATAATATACCCAAAAATAGCACTAAAAACCTTAAAATGGCAAAATAGCAATAAAAATCATAAATATGCAAAAAATGGCAAAATAAAATTTCGTGTATGACATCAGATAAGTGTGAAACATATTTGTATCTTACTTTGGGTGTTCTAGGACAAACCAAAAAAAATATGCATTTGCCACAACTTCCGAGCCCTGGTCATATCCAAGTATAAAATATTAGATTTTAAATTATTTTATACTTAATGAAAGACGAAAGTCGTCCTGTCTTCGTAATATCCCGGAGCAAATTGTACAAATGTATTACCCAATGTAAAATTACTACTACAATTATTTGCAACTTCACCGGTTACATCAGCGACACCGGAACGCACATTGCCAACTCTTAAATTATTGAAGGATTATTTACGATCAACAATGAACGAAGAGAGACTTATAATGGGTTAGCTATAAGGCAAAGATAAACAAATCCAAAAAATCACAGTAGAAGAAGTAATCAAAGTTTTTTCTTCAAAATCTCATTGGTCAAAATTTAATTAAATTTAAATTTAATTATAATAAAATAAAAATGTGAACTGTTATTGTTAATTGTTGATTTTATTTTTTTTAGTATTTTGGGTTTGCTCCCCCCCCCCATTTTAAAATCCTGGCTACGCCACTGGATAAGAAGATGTCGAGAATCTAGTTATTATAATATATATCTGAGGTACCTACAGGCTACGGTGAACGGTCACGTGGGTTTTCCATTCTCAATAATTATTTGCCAAACGAAATGATATAGGTATTAGGTACGTCATAAATAAATAACACAATTAAAAATAATAAATTATTAATAAATAAAATTATATAATAATTTCAAACATCGGCATTTTTACAAAAAATCGCTGTCGCCCAGAAATTAAATATATCATCCACCAGACGACAAAAAAGTTTTCTCTGGGCGACATTGCTGTCACCCAGTATATTATTATCCACTGCTTTGTCGAGGTCGATATAAGTTCCAGAGATTTTAATTACGTCCTATCAAATATCAATGCTCCGCCAAGCCATTAGATAATATGGATTAGTGTTCAATGTTCATATTATATTAATTTGTCACAATCACACACACACAATTACCCAAATACATAAATATCACCTATTTCATATTTTTAAAATCTTTTGAAATTATAATTATTTCATTTTAATATTTTAGATTCTGAGTGGAACGATGAATGTATTGATTTTACAATGATGTGTGTTTTTTTTTTTAATTTTTAATTTTTTTTTGTGTGTGTCTGTCATCACCATTTAGGACAGTAAAAGTGCTTGGATTTTCTTCAAGAGTATCTATTCTGATAGGAAAGTGAATCTAGCTGGTACTTTGGGGAGTCAAAAGTAAAATTTCCAAATTATTTTGAGTTAAGAATTCGTAAAAATTTTTCTTTTTAAATCTAGGATTTTAAAATGTAATACAAGATTCCGTATAAGGTTATCTACCTTTATCAAAAAAAAAAATGTGTATAAGAAAATCATATTAAATTTTTATGGCCGTTTGAAATTCAAATTTTTACAACTCTGGATATTCACTCGATTTCTTATGTAGCGATTTCCTTATTTTGTTGTAATTCAAAAATGAATAACTGTAGATACATAACAATTTCACTGAATGTTATACTAGCAGTTCCTTTACACCGTACAATTTCGAAAATATTTTGACGCTTTTTGAGATGTTTACGGACATTTTCAGTTTTCAATTTATATAGTTTTTTTTTCTATATATATCAATAAAGTTTTATCTGTTGGGCCAAAAAGTGTAAAAATTTAACACAAGGCTCCTGATATATTGTTACAATAGCAATTGAAAATATTAAAAATACATAAGCACAATTTTTTTTTATAAGCATATAACGATCGGAGTTTGACAAATTTTTCAAAATCTCGAAAATTATCAATCATTGTAATTAATACATTATAAAATAATCAGTTTTTATAGCTAAGTATTGCAAATTTAAAACAACGGTTCTCATAAATAGTTCATACTGTAACCAAAAAATCTAAAAAATATATGAACACAGTTATTTTTTACAGACATTTTAAATTCAAATTTGGACGAAATTACATTATAAAAAACCTAGAATAACTATTTTAGTTATTTTGTTGTGATTGTAAAATATTATTCGTGGGTGCTTGAAACTTCTAAAGTATACTACTATATATCTATGATAGTATCAGGGTTTGTTGTTGGTGTATAACGCGTAATAAGTACCTAATGGATATTGTGATATGATTAATTTGGAATTTATTATAGGTCAATTTTTTGTTTAATACCATAAATAAGTATATAATATGTCTTATACCTAGAAGGACATACCGTCTCCACTCAGAATCGTTTTTCTTATACAATGATATAATATCATTGAATTCAAATGTAATACCATCCATTATACAGTGACCCACTTTTAACCTACTATACAGCAGAACGACACCCACTTGTCCACCGATTTTGCGTAAAAATTCATATTTTACCTTAATTTTTTTTCTCCAGCTCTTTTGAAAATTACCCGAAGCTAAATTTTGACTACTTATTGACTTATCTTGTACACAGACACAAAAAAATTAAAATAAAACGCATAATTGCAAAATCAATACATTCATCGCTCCGCTCAAAATCTAAAAGTTGGATAAATAGAACACAGGTGCATATTATGTAATTTTGGTCACGTTATGATTATTAGTCCACTGACTTTAAAGGTAATTTTTCTAAGGTACCTGCTTTACGATAAATTAGTATATTAATGAGTATATTGACCATAAGTCCATAAAATGTGTTATCCTCATGTTTTAATATAAATTATTATTTATTTGGAATGTCAAGTTACTGAAAGTCTTGCTGCTTAAATAAACAAATAAAAAATATGGTGAATACCTATTTACCTTATTAATAATAAAAATTAAAAATTAAAAAAAAATTAAAAATAAAAAAATAAAAAAAAACACACATCATTGTAAAATCAATACATTCATCGTTTCACTCAGAATCTTTTTTTTTTTTTTTTTTAACATTTATTTGAATATATACAATCTGTAATGAAAATTTACAATGAGCATAATGAGCTGGAAAAAAAAATACAATTGACTTTGGTGGCGTGAGGGGAGTAGTTACCCAGCAGTAACACTCTACATGAAATTTATTAGGCTATTTTACATATATATATTATACATACGACAAAAGACGTATGTATAATAATACTTACCCAATTTGGTATTCAAATTCTTTGAAATCGCCATTAAAAGAGAAAAAAATCTGTCACCTTGTCTATAAACAATACAATAATATCTCTGACTATATTACTATTTCACATTTAAGAGCTAAATGTAAAAGGCTCGCTAAGTCTGATTATAAAAATTATATAAATAATGTTCAACACTCTATAAAAAATAACCCAAAATATTTTTGGTCTTTTATTAAAAATGTTACCAATAATAATGCACTTCCCAAATCTTTATCTTTAGATACAACGATAGTTAATAATGGTACTGATATTATTAATATTTTTGCGAAATATTTTTCAGATTCCTATTCTAATATTCAACAGCCACCTAATTCTTCTTCTCTAAATATTAATAAAATTAATTTAAATTCCGATATAAATCTAAATTCTATCTTCTTCACTGAATTAGATGTACTTAACTTAATCTCTAATATCAAACTTAACTCTAATGTAAGCCCAGATGGTATACCCTCTATATTCCTCTATAACTGTAGATTTATCTTAACTCCAATATTAACAAATATCTTTAAGTTATCTCTCAAAAAAGGTTTATTCCCTTCTATTTGGAAAACTTCTTTCATTTCTCCAATTTTAAAAAAAGGCGACCCCTCATTAATTTCGAACTATCGTCCTATCTCTAAGTTATCTATTATCCCAAATTTATTTTCGCAGTTAGTCTCCTCAAAACTATCAAGCTACTGTTCTTCCTTACTATCAAATCATCAATATGGATTTATTCCCAAGCGATCTTCCTGTAATAATTTAGCTGTGGTAAAAAACATAATCCTTAATTCTTTTGAATTAAATGCGCAAACTGATATTATTTATACCGATTTTTCTAAGGCATTTGACCAGGTAAATCATGCTATTCTTATTAAAAAATTACAAATATTTGGTTTTTCAGGTTCTCTACTAAATTGGTTTCAATCATTCCTATCAGGTCGGCACCAAATCGTTAAATATCTAAATTTTACCTCTACACAGTTTAATATACCATCTGGTGTTCCTCAAGGTGACCACCTGTCAACTCTTCTTTTTAATATATTTATAAATGATCTTCCCAATGTTATAACTAATTCTAATATCCTTCTATTTGCCGATGATGCAAAATTAGTAAAAATTATTAAATCAGAACAAGACGCTTTTAATTTGCAATTAGACATTAATAACCTCATTTTATGGTGTAATGAGAATAATCTATTTTTAAATATACAAAAATGTAAATTTATGAAATTTTACCTAACTAATAATCCCGTTAACTCTCAGTACTCAATTTCTGGCACAAATGTCGAGCTTGTTAATCAATTTAAAGATTTGGGTATAATTTTTGATCGTAAATTAAATTTTTCTCTGCATACTGAAATGATTAAAAATAAAGCTTTTCGTAACTTAGGATTTATTAAACGTACTTGTGCTGGATTTTCAGATCCTATTCCCCTAAAAATCCTCTACTTCTCTCTTGTCCGTTCTAATTTAGAGTACTGCCCGCTGATCTGGATAAATAGTACGTCGAAACAGGCTCTTACGCTGGAATCTGTCCAAAATAATTTTTTACGTTTTATCTCTTTTAAATTTAACATAAACAGACCTGTCCACGGCTCATATAATAATGTTTTAAATTTTCTTAATATTTCTCTACTGTCTGACCGTCGTACACTTTTACTCTCTAAATTTTTACAAAAACTAATTTTAGGTTCAATAGATTGTCCTGAAATTCTCTCTTTAGTCCGTTTTAAAATTAATTACCTTAATACTAGAGATCCAAAACCCTTTTATCCACTTTTTTCAACAAAAAATTATATCTTGAACTCTCCTGCTAACCTTCTTATGACTGCAGGTAATACTTTTGTCTTTGATTATATTTAAATAATAATTTTTATATTTGATTTGTATTCTGTTTCTAATTTAGCATTATTATTTTATTCTTTCTCTAATTTTAAGTAGAAACTATTAATTATTGTTTTACGTATTAATGTGTTTTTTCACTCACAATGTAATATTATTATGTTTTAGGACTCACGTCCGTTTATATTAAATAAATAAAAAAAAAAAAAAAAAATACTTATGTTAATGTTTTTTTTTTTTTTTTAATCGTGCATAATTATTCTAGGATGAATCTACCTAGCTAAGTCGCGACACCAGCGCCTCTTTAATCTTCTCGGTGGAGATTGCCAGGAATATTAGCGGAGTTGAGGGCGAGAATAAGTGGATTGGGGTGGTCTGTAAGGCGAGAGCGGTACCGTTTGTAGGAGGGACTTTTTTGCCGCTCCCCATAGTTGGATACCATAAGCCCAAACGGGTTTTAGAAAGGTTTTGTAAAGCAATAGTTTATTATTAAGGTTTAGTTTGGATTGTTTGCCTAGTAGTGGGTAAAGACATTTTCGTCTGGAATTAAGCAAGAGGCGTTTTTGTTTAATATGCTCGGCCCAAGTTAAGCGTTTGTCAAGGAGTAGACCTAGGTATTTAACTTTGATAGCTGTTGGTATAGTTTTGTTTGCCAGGGAGACCGAAGGGACAACGCCTTGTCTAAGAGTAAAGGTTATATGTGAAGACTTTTCATTGTTTATTTTTACTTTCCAGTTTGAGTACCATACTTCCATGTCATTAAGATGGTTTTGTAGATGTTGACAGGCGACAAGAGGGTTTTCGTTAGAAGTGAAGATGATTTTGTCATCGGAAAATTCAGCTACTGAGGTATAAGGAGAAGTTGGTTGGTCGGCGGCGTATATGTTGTAAAGAATTGGAGACGAAATGGCACCTTGGGGTACGCCGGCTAGGATAGGAGCTAGGTTTGAAAACTCTGAGCCTACTTTAGTTACAAAATGGCGATTTTCGAGGTAAGATTTGAAGAATAAAAAGTAGGGAGGAGGGAGGAATTGTTTCAGCTTAAACAGAAGTCCGGTGTGCCAGACTTTGTCGAAGGCTTGAGCAACGTCGAGCAGAACTGCGGAGCAGTAAAGTTTGTTTTCGAAGGAGTAAGCAATGGCGTCGGTTAAGCGATGAATCTGGTGTATGGTGGAGTGCTTGTTACGAAAGCCGAATTGGGTATGAGCAATTATGTTTTTATCATTAATGAGCTGTGATATGCGTTTGATAATTAATTTTTCACATAGTTTTGAAAAGAAGGGAAGGAGACTTATTGGGCGATATGATGATGGAGTGTCAGGGGGTTTGCCAGGTTTCGGGAATAAGATAATTACTGAGACCTTCCATTGGAGGGGCATGTAAGATAGTCTTAATATAGAATTAAGAATATGGGTTAGGTGAATAATTGCTTTTTTAGGGAGTTGTCGAGCTACCTCAGCGGTGATTAGGTCAATACCTGGTGATTTTTTAAGAGGATAAGATTTAATATAGTATTGGACCTCATTTGGCGAGAACGGTTTAGGGGCATGATAGAGAGGTAGAGGAGAGAGGAGAGAGTTTTCAATATTTGTATCTAGAATATTGTTGTCAATATCTTTATGAGGTTGAAAGACTTTCGAGTGGTGTGAACAAAAGGTATCGGCTTGTTCTTTATCTGTTTTGCACCAGTTACTGTTACTATTTTTTAACGGAACTTGGGTAGTTTTATGTTTAAGGCAGCTGCGGGTTGCCTTCCAGAGTGACCCACCTTCTGCGGTAAGTGAGGAGGTCCAGTTATTGAAAGATTCATTTCTTATTTTGCTTAACATTCGTTTTAAGGATGAGGCGAGATTATTGAACGAGTTTTTGTCTGCGGGAAGTCTAGTGCGTTGCCATCTAGCTCGGGCTCGGCGTTTTTGAGTAATTAGTTCTCTAACGTGAGTGGGAGTCATATGGGAGTTTGCCTGACAGCTTTGGAAGGTGGAAGAATTCCAAGCAGCTGATTATATGGATTCGGTGAAATTTTGGACTGCATCCTCCACCTCGTTTGGAGTCTTTACACTAGTATTGAGGTTTATTTTTGAATTTATTATTTCACGAAATTTGGTCCAGTTCGTAGAACTGTTAGTAAGACATGCTTTGTTTGGTTTGGAGGAAGGGTGACCGTCTAAGGAGAGAAAGACTGGAGTATGGTCTGAGCTTGGGTCTAATAAGTTTTTTATTAGATGATTTAAATTAGTTGGAATTTTGGTTACGAAAATATCTAGTATGTCCGGTCGCTTAGGTACTGGAAGAAGTAGGCCAGTAGGTCGGATTTGGGGGATTAAGGATAGTAAGATGGTTGTTGGTAGCTGACTGGAATAAGGAGTGCCCTTTTGGATTTGTTGATTGGCAGCCCCAAGCTTGGTTTTTGGCGTTTAGATCACCCCCTACAATGAAGTAGTGACCAAGGGAGTTGAAAAAGGAATGAGAAGGCGTGATTTTATGTTTGGGGGGACAGTATGCTGCTGCAACACTAATTGGCACATGGTTCAAGTTAATATTAACTATCGCCGCTTGTAGAAAATCATTATTAATTGCGGGGGCAGTGGTAAATTGGAGTGATGATCTGATAATGATGGCGGCACCACCGTGGGCGGTGTTATCGGGATGGCATGAGGAAAGGGTGCTGTACCCAGGAAAATAACATTTTGAGTAGGACGTAAAATGTGTTTCTGAAATTAGTGCTATGTCTATTATTTTTTCATTTAAAGATGTAATTAGTTCGTTTCTGTGTTTGGTTAGGCCGTTGGCATTCCAAAGTAGGATGGCTAGGGACTGGGAGGTGAATGTGTTACTTGACATTTTGAGCGAGAAGACGATTGAGGACAGTGGTGAGGAGAGATAGCAGTGGGTTAATTAAAGCTTTAAATTCACTTAGAAAATTTGTCAGTGATTTATCATTGGATTCTCTGTTGGGAGTGTGACCTGATGTTGCGTGAGCATAGGTACGAGGGGGAGAGGTAGTGTCGGGTGTTTACTGCTAGGGGACTTTACAATTATTAATATTTATATTGTTACGACCTTTAGTGACGTTGTTTTGGGAGGCGTGATTGTTTGGATTTGGTTTTCGGAAGCGTTGAAGGTCTTTGTAGATGTGGCATCCCTTATAGTTCGCTGGATGGTCGCCCTCGCATAGGGCACATTTGGCAGGTAATTCGTGTGATTTATTGCAACTGGAGGAAGGATGGTGGCCTCCGCAACGGACGCATCTGGGAGAGTATGAACAGTATTTCCTTGTGTGACCATATTCTTGACAGTTGTGACATTGGATGCCATCTTTACGCTTGTGTGATTCCTCAATTTTTATTTTTGTGTGGAGTAGTGAAGTTACACCAAAAATATCGTTATTGATTTCGGCTGGTTCCAGGTCGACGAAGAACATAGGAAGTTTATTTTTGGTGGTTTTTTTAAGTACATTGGAAACTTGCCTGACGGAGAAACCGATTTCTTCTATTGCTATTCTGACTTCAACTGTTGGAGTAGACGGATGAATGTTTCGGACTACAACTCTGAAGGACTTTTCTTTTTGAGGTTTGTACGTGTGATATTGAGCTTCTTTATCTTTTAGAAAACGGATTACTTCACGGTAATACGTAGAATCTGATGTTTGGATTCTTAAATCGTTTGTAGATGATTTACAAGTAAATGAGTCGGTACCGATCAGCTTAATTAGTTCATTGCGCACTTCAACAAAGTCAAGGATACCACGAACATAAATTGGGGGTGGAAGTTTTCTTTTATAATTTTGGTCATCGGATAGAGTTGAATCGTCGTGGGAAGTGGGAACGTTTTCAGTGTTTCCCGTCACGGTGTCATTGGTTGAGAGCGGAGCAAATCTGTTTACCGTTATAAATAGTGGTTTGACTTTCTTAGGTTCGGGATTGGTAGAGTCCGTCGATGTCGATGAAAGGTTTCTCTTTGACGTATTTTTGTTTTTTTGTAATATGAATTTATCATTGTTTTCGTCCGTTGGATCGGAAGAATTAAAGACGTCATTTGATCCGCTCTGTATACAATTGTCATGTGAACTATTTGTAGTGCTAACTGATATAGTTCTTTGCTTTTGTTTTGGATTAGCTTGAGACGATTTGTGATTAGACGTATTTTTGGTTATTGTATTTTTGTCACGAGCATTGTTGTTTGCAGTTTGCTTATGCATTTTAACGATTCGATAATTGTCAGTGGGACAGAGTAATCGCTGGTCCAAAGGTCACCGCGCGGCGATGCCTTGGAGAAGATAAGAGAAATATGTATCATACACGCGTATTTGTATGTACTTACGTTGATTTATGTTTTTTTTTTCTTACTAATGAGGCTTGTAGCCGCTCTTAGACTCAGGGGCCTAATACAGCATCAAAAACTGAGTCGAGTGGTTGTTAGCACGACAATTTCCGGTAGGATTAAGGCTAATAATAGTTTTTACATGTGGATTGACGATAAATGCGTGACCGTACGGTTAGGCTGTTCTCAGAATCTAAATGCGAAATACTGGTACTTTTCAAAATTTAATAAGATTCCTAAAGTATTTACAACGTTTATATATTTTAATAAATCCTAAAGATTTTTCCTTTATACTGTTTTTGGTATAGAAACACTTATGTGAACCGAAGACCCTTGTATTAGATTCTTTAACATTTATTATTAAAATTGATAATTTTATGATTTTTCAACTACTTAGGACCTAGGTATACAACAATTCGGCTTTTTGATGAAATGAACCTAGACAACGATAATATTAAAATTAACATAATTAAATTTGTAATGAACAACTATTATAATTTATTAAAATACCCATAAAAGAGCTTCGTCCGATTAATACTAAATAAATATTAAAATATGTTTTTCAGTTTAACACTTTTATGATTAATTATAATTATTTACAGTACGACAAGTGACAAAAAATAAATGAGTTGAACCAAAAAAATCTAAAACAAAATAATATTCACTATATTCATTAAATAAATAAATGTTATGTAATACCTAAAACAAATATTATACAATTTATTATTTAATTTTTTTCACGAATGAACTATAAAATCATATTATTATAGGCTATAAAAATAATATTAAATAAATTTGTTTATTTTATCCTTGTAAATGTCAGAATAATAGTTGTGTACTAACTATATAGCTTTAATTGAACGGTATAAAACAGAACACGCAGTAGTCAGTAATTATATTCAATACTATTAACAGTATATGGTTTTTTAATACTTATCTATGTACTAAATTAATTATCTACTAATTTTTACTTTAAATAAAACAATTAGGTATCTATTACACAAAACAAATAAGTGAAATGTATCTTATAAATAATCCCGGTTCAATTTTTTTAATTTTACTTACGTTGGCGTATGTGAATTGCGACGATACTCACGGACAGTATAATCCTAGTGATGACAATAAACACAAAAAATGCCCGGTTAACTGGATTAAGAATAGAGCTTTTGAAAATGGCCGTATCGATAATTGCGATATTAAGTGTCTACCAGCTTGCAGACATTATCAAATCACGAATAAATGGCGTTGTGTAGATACTAATATATGCGAATGTTGTAAAGGCGGCTAGGTGAGTTTCAAAAACTACTATAGTATAAAAGTTTATGTCTAAAAAATGTTTAAAAACAAAAATATATATGTTTGTTTTAAATATCTATAGATAATGTTCCTTCATCCTGAATAATAAGAAAATGCACCTGCATACCTGTTACGTATGGCCGAATACCGAATCTGTAATATAAACAATAATAATATGCACAGTACCAACAATGGAAGTATTCAACTCAATCGATCGTCGTATACTCATATTTTGTAATAATATTATATAATTAGTATTTGTTGAAATTAAATAAACACCAATAATAATACTCAATATATTTTATGCATTAATTATGAGTTTAAATGAATAACGTTGATCGAGCCGGATCAATACTATATAAATATAATAGATAATATCTATTATAAATTATAATATATTGATATATGATAAGGTATAATAAGTGAACTTTTTGACGCAGTGGATATTTTAAGGAATTATCACTGGGTGACATTAAAAAAAAAAAATTCACGCTGACTATCAAAATCAACATATTATTATTATGAGCTTATAAAAAACCTTTCAGTACAGTGCCGTAAAAACGGGGTGTGCAAAGTGTGCACCGCACACAGGCCTCATAATACATCTAAGGGCCTCAAAAGATCTAAAGACTAATATTAAACTAATATAAAATTATTAAAATATATAAATTATTTATTATTGATTTGGAAACGAAACCAATGTTTTTTCATTATTTTTATATAGCATGGAGTCGTGATCACTGTTTTTAGATTTTGAGAGGAACGAACAAATGTATTGATATTACAAGATGTGTATAATTTTTTTAATTTCTGTCGGTCATCAACATTGGGTAGTAAAAATATTCCGAATTTCGAGATCAGCATTTTTTCTGTTAGAAAAGTGAATCTAGTTGGTACTTTTTGGAGATCGAAACCGAAATTTTTAGTTTTAGATATTAAAAAGCGTCAATAAAAAAAAATTGTCATTTTTACCTAAAACAAAAATTTTTTTTTTTGATATAACTCGAAAACTAATAAACGTAGACCATTGAAGTTTTCACCAAATATTAATTATATTAAAATTTTAAATAAATTACATTTTGGAAAATTTTTAATTTTTTGAGTTAGTTATAGCCTTGAGAAGTTGTTTTAAGTTTAAGCCCAAATTTTAGATTCTGAGTGGAACGATACATGTATTGATTTTATAATAATTTGTGTTTTTTTTTTAATTTTTTAATTTTTTTTTTATTTAATTTTTTTTTTAATTTTTTACTTTTGTTTTGTATCTGTCATCACGTTTTAGGACAGTAAAAGTGCTTGTATTTTCTTCAACAGTACCTTTTATGATAGGAAAGTGAATCTAGTTGGTACTTTGGGGGGTCAAAAGTAAAAATTTCCTAGTAGTTTTCACAAGCGTCGGGAAAAACAACATAAAAATTAAGGAAAAACGGGAATTTTTACGCAAAATCGGTTTTCCAAATAATCGATTTTGGTTTTTGGTGTAACTCTAAAACATATGAACGTATATACATGAAATTTTCACTGGTTGTTTATATTTGCATTTTCTATACACGATAACATTTTCAAAATATTTTGATTTATTTTGAACTGTTAATAAAAAGTAAAAAGGCGGGTAAGTGGGTGTCGCCCTGCTATATAGTAGGTTACAAGTGGGTCACTGTATAATGGATCATGATATTAAATTTGAATTCAACGATATAATATCATTGTATAAGAAAAACGATTCTGAGCGGAGACGGTATGTCAGTCTAGATATAAGACATATTATATACATATCTATGGTACTAAACCAAAATTTGACCTATAATAAATTCCAAATTAATCATATCACAATATCCATTAGGTACTTATAACCCGTTATACATCAACAAAAACCGTGATACTATCATAGATATATAATAGTATACTTTAGAAGTTTCAAGTACCCACGAATAATATTATTCAATCACAACAAAGTAACTAAAATAGTTATTCTAGGTTTTAGATTCTGAGTGGAACGATGAATGTATTGATTTTACAATGATGTGTGTTTTTTTTAAATTTTTAAATTTTTTTTTTTGTGTCTGTCAATACGTTTTAGAACAATAAAAGTGCTTGGATTTTCTTCAACAATAGCTTTTCTCAGAGAAAAATGAATCTAGTTGGTACTTTGGGGGGTCAAAAGTAAAAAATTTTCAGTAGTTTTCACAAGCGCCGGGAAAAACAACATACAAATTAAGGAAAAACGGGAATTTTTACGCAAAATCAATTTTCCAAAAAATCGATTTTGGTTTTTGGTGTAACTCTAAAAGAAATGAACGTATATACATGAAATTTTCACTGGTTGTTTATATTTGCATTTTATATACACGATAACATTTTCAAAATATTTTGATTTATTTTAAACTTTTTAGGGACATTTTCATTTTCCATTTTTTTTAGTTTTTTTTCTAAAAATATCAATAAAATTTTATTTGTTGGTTAAAAAAGCAAATGAAAAATATTAAAAATCCTTTGTCACAATTTTTTTTTATAAGCATTTAAAGTTCAAAAATTGACAAAATGTGGAAAATCACGAAAATTATCAAATTATTTTGAGTTAAGAATTCGTATAAATTTTAGATTCTGAGCGGAGCGATGAATGTATTGGTTTTACAATGATGTATGTTTTTATATTTTTATTTATATTTTTTTTTAGATTCTGAGCGGAGCGATGAATGTATTGGTTTTACAATGATGTGTGTTTTTTTTTATATTTTTATATTTTTATATTTTTTTATTTTTGTGTCTGTCATCACGTTTTGGGACAGTAAAAGTGCTTCGATTTTCTTCAATAGTACCTTTTCTGATAGGAAAGTGAATCTAGTTGGTACTTTGGGGGGTCAAAAGTAAACATTTTCCAGTAGTTTTCACAAGCGCCGGGAAAAACAACATAAAAATTAAGGAAAAACGGGAATTTTTACGCAAAATCGATTTTCCAAAAAATCGAATTTGGTTTTTGGTGTAACTTTAAAACAAATGACCGTAGATACATGAAATTTTCACTGGTTGTTTATAATTGCATTTTCTATACACGATAACATTTTCAAAATATTTTGATTTATTTTGAACTGTTTAGGGACATTTTCATTTTCCATTTTTTTTTAGTTTTTTTTCTAAAAATATCAATAAAATTTTATTTGTTGGTTGCGAAAGCTTGAAAATTTAATAGAAGGCTCCTAATATGTTGTTTCAAAGGCAGATGAAAAATATTAAAAATCGTTAGTCACAATTTTTTTTTATAAGCATTTAAAGTTCAAAAATTGACAAAATATGGAAAAATCACGAAAATTATCAAATTATTTTGAGTTGAGAATTCGTAAAAATTTTCTTTTTAAATCTAAGATTTGAAAATGTAATACAAGATTACTCATAAGTTTGTCTACCTTTATCAATAAAAAAATCTCTACCGGAATGTCAAATTAAATTTTTATGAGCGTTTGAAATTCAAATTTTTACAACATGGGATGTTCACTCGATTTCTCATGTAGCGATTTCCTTATTTTATTGTAATTCAAAAACGAATAACTGTAGATACATGAAAATTTCACTGAATATTTATATTAGCATTTCCTATACACCATACAATTTTGAAAACATTTTGACTCTTTTTGAGCTGTTTATGGACATTTACAGCTTTCAATTTTTTTTAGTTTTTTTTTTCTATAAATATCAATAAAGTTTTATCTGTTGGGCCAAAAAGTGTAAAAATTTAATACAAGGCTACTAATATATTGTTACAATATCAGTTGAAAAATATTAAAAATACATTGGCACGATTTTTTTTTATAAGCATTTAAAGTTGGAATTTTGACAAAATTTATCAAAATCTCGAAAATTATCAATCGTTGGAATTAAAAAATTATAAAATGTTCAGTTTTTATAACTAAGAGTTGAAAATTTAAAACAAAGATTCTCTTAAATAATTCATACTGTAACCAAAAAATCTAAGCAATATATGAACACAGTTATTTTTTACAGACATTTTAAATTCAAATTTGGACGAAATTACATATTAAAATCAATATTAACGATCTTGGTTTTTTGTTGTAATTTAAAAATATTATTCGGGGATATATGAAACTGAAAAATCAACACATTATGGCCTATCCATACAATCTACCATAGTATAAGGAATAAGAAGTATGCTCAATGATAAGACTGTGCATATTTTAAGGGGCAATGAATAATTTATTCATAAATTCCATATAATTTAATACCATAAATAAGTATATAATATGTCTTATACCTAGACTGACATACCGCCTCCGCTCAGAATCGTTTTTCTTATACAATGATATTATATCATTGAATTCAAATTTAATACCATCCATCATACAGTGACCCACTTGTAACCTACAGTACAGCAGAGCGACATCCACTTACCCACCTTTTTATTTATATTTTTGTGTCTGTCATCACGTTTTAGGACAGTAAAAGTGCTTCGATTTTCTTCAACAGTACCTTTTCTGATAGGAAAGTGAATCTAGTTGGTACTTTGGGGGGTCAAAAGTAAACATTTTCCAGTAGTTTTCACAAGCGCCGGGAAAAACAACATAAAAATTAAGGAAAAACGGGAATTTTTACGCAAAATCGATTTTCCAAAAAATCGAATTTGGTTTTTGGTGTAACTTTAAAACAAATGACCGTAGATACATGAAATTTTCACTGGTTGTTTATATTTGCATTTTCTACACACGATAACATTTTCAAAATATTTTGATTTATTTTGAACTGTTTAGGGACATTTTCATTTTTCATTTTTTTTTAGTTTTTTTTCTAGAAATATCAATAAAATTTTATTTGTTGGTTGTGAAAGCTTGAAAATTTAATAGAAGGCTCCTAATATGTTGTTTCAAAGGCAGATGAAAAATATTAAAAATCCTTAGTCACAATTTTTTTTTATATGCATTTAAAGTTCAAAAATTTACAAAATATGGAAAAATCACGAAAATTAGCAAATTATTTTGAGTTAAGAATTCGTAAAAATTTTTCTTTTTAAATCTAAGATTTGAAAATGAAACACAAGATTCCTTATAAGTTTATCTACCTTTATCAATAAAAAAATCTCTACCGGACAGTCAAGTTAAATTTTTATGAGCGTTTGAAATTAAAATTTTTACAACATTGGATATTCACTCGACATCTCATGTAGCGATTTCCTTATTTTGTTGTAATTCAAACACGAACAACTGTAGATACATGAAAATTTCACTGAATGTTTAAATTAGCATTTTCTATACACCATACAATTTTGAAAATATTTTGACTCTTTTTGAGCTGTTTAGAGACATTTTCAGTTTTCAATTTTTTTAGTTTTTTTTTTTTTAATTGTCAATAAAATTTTATTTGGTGGTAAAAGTCTGAAAATTGAATACAAGCTTTCTTATATATTGTTACAATATCAGTTGAAAAATTTTAAAAATACATAAGCACGATTTTTTTTATAAGCATTTAAAGTTGGAATTTTGACAAAATTTATCAAAATCTCGAAAATAATCAATCGTTGGAATTAAAAAATTATAAAATGTTCAGTTTTTATAACTAAGAGTTGAAAATTTAAAACAAAGATTCTCTTAAATAATTCATACTGTAACCAAAAAATCTAAAAAATATATAAACACACTTATTTTTTACAGACATTTTAATTTCAAATTTGGACGAAATTACATATTAAAAAACCTAGAATAACTATTTTAGTTATTTTGTTGTGATTGAATAATATTATTCGTGGGTACTTGAAACTTCTAAAGTGTACTATTATATATCTATGATAGTATCACGGTTTTTGTTGATGTATAACGCGTTATAAGTATCTAATGGATATTGTGATATGATTAATTTGGAATTTATTATAGGTACCTATTATAGGTAAATTTTTTGTTTAATACCATAGATATGTATATAATATGCCTTATACATAGACTGACATACCATCACCGCTCAGAATCGTTTTTCTTATACAATGATATTATATCATTGAATTCAAATTTAATACCATCCATTATACAGTGACCCACTTGTAACCTACTGTACAGCAGAGCGACACCCACTTGCCCACCTTTTTCTTTTTAAATCTAAGATTTTAAAATGTAATACAAGATTCCTTATAAGATTTTGACCGTTAATTTTTATGATCGTTTAAAATTCAAATTTTTACAACAATGGATATTCACTCGATTTCTCATGTAGCGATTTCCATACTTTGTTGTAATTCAAAAATGAATAACTGTAGATACATGAAAATTTCACTGAATGTTATACTAGCAGTTCCTTTACACCATACAATTTTGAAAATATTTTGACGCTTTTTGAGCTGTTTACGGACATTTTCAGTTTTCAATTTTTTTTAGTTTTTTTTTCTATAAATATCATTAAAGTTTATCTGTTTGGCCAAAAAGTGTAAAAATTGAATACAAGGCTTCTGATATATTGTTACAATATCAGTTGAAAAATATTAAAAATACATAGGCACAACTTTTTTTTTATAAGCATTTAAAGATCGAATTTTGATTAAATGTATGAAATTTAAAATTGAATAATTATTTTGTAGTTAAATATTTTTCAAATGTTAACCTTTTATATCTAAGGATTGAAAATTTAAAAGAAGATTCCACTTAATTAGTTAATTCTGTAAAAAAAAATCTAAAAAATACATAGACACAGTTTATTTTTATAGTAATTTTAAGTTCAAATTTGGACGAAATTACATAAAAAATACCTAGAATAACTTCTATTTTGGTTATTTTGTTGTGATTGTATAATATTATTCCTGGGTACTTGAAACTTCAAAAGTACACTATTATATATCTATGATAGTATTAGGGTTTGTTGTTGATGTATAACTCGTTATAAGTACCTAATGGGTATTGTGAAATGGTTAATTTGGAATTTATTATAGGTCAATTTTTTTTTTAATACCAAGATAAAATTATAATTACGTCAATAATCTTTTTTTTGTTACTCGCATTATATTTTCACATTTTACTTTTATTCAGTACGATTCGTCTTATTAGACCAATACTTGTGAAATAACCACTCATCAAATTAAAAAAAAAATAAGTTAATTTAATAAAATACGAATTTTATTTTAAGCTATGGGAAAAATGTGTAGTTCTTATTGGTCGAGAATAATGGTTTTAAAATAATTGATGGTTATAAGTTCGGATATCATAAGATGTTAAGCAATAACAATTACGCACCTAAGGGAAGAGTGTTCAAAGCGAGGGTTTATATTTTCACCAGACATTGTATTTGCTGACTTCGAAATTTCAATACATACCGCAATTCAAAAAACTTGGACAGACTCTAAAATTAAAGCATGTCGCTTTCATTTGGCCCAATTCTGGTAATACTTAATACTATAAACTACCTAGTATATGAAATTAGTAATAATAAATAAAATTCTACTTTAATAATTAATTAATACGTAATTTCTATAGGTGGCGAAAAATTCAATCTATTGGTTTAACTAATGATTTTAGAACTTCTACAGAAATCAGTAAATTTTTAAAGAGCTTTTTGGACTACCTTATTTACCAACTGAAATGGTGAGTGATGTGTTTGTGTTTGAGCTTATGGCCATTGCTCCAACTGGTTGTGAAGAATTTACAGACTATATAGGTATTAGATAACCATATTTCTGAAAATTCTAAATTCCCTCCTCATGTTTGGTCTGAATGACTGAATGTTCAAATAGTATACAAAGAACGACAAATGCATGTGAAGCTACATCAGCGACTTTTTTTTATTTACATTTTTATATCGATTATACCGATATTTTCGGGAAGCAATTAGGTCATAAAAAAGGTGTACCGGGAAGCAAGTAGGCTATAATAATATATCGATTTTAGTATTGGTACAAACTACAACTACGTGTTTAAAAATTTTGAAAATGTTATAAAAAAATGCCTGTTACAAATAAAGAAACATGTCTTTTTTGTTTTAACGAAATTCCATTTTATCGATCCATAATTGTTAAAAAAAAAATCTGCGTACTATGACATAAAATACACTCTGTATATATTTTGCATAGTAAAAAATTATATACAATAATATAAAGTCGTCAATATGTAATAATACAATTATTTTCGAAGTTAAAGTTGAAAGGGGGCCCACTAAGTGTATGGTGTCCCGGGGCCCAATTGATCCTTAATCCTGGCTGACTGACCGTATTAGCTCAGAATCATTTTTCGTATACAATGATATTATATTATCATTGAATCAAATTTAATAGCAACCATTGACTAAAATAATATCTTAGTCCGTGACAGCAACCATTACAGTGACCAACTTGTAACCTACTAGCTGTACTGCAGCAGAGCGACACCCACTTGCACCTAACCTTTTTAACAGTGTATTCACAATTTCCAAATTTGCATGGTTAAAAAATCATACGAAATCTCATGCGGAACTTTATGAAATTTTTAGTAAAAAATACTTTAAATACCTACAATACAACATGCATTAAATGAAACCCACTCTCAATAAGTAAATTTTTAAGATAGAAAAGTACTTTATAAGTCGTAGTTGTTTAAAAAATGTATTTAATTAATATTTGGACCAACTCAAAAATGGGTCTTAACTCTTAATATGTCCGTTGTTTAGTAAAAAAAACCGAATAAAATGCAGGGTCATGCGTTCGAAATATTATCTGTGTTTCCTTTAGGTATAGTGTTGAACACACGGACGCATGTAAAATCCCGGAAAATAATTGAACGGACCGTACGATTCCGGAATGTAAATATTCGGACCGTAATATCACGGACCGTAAAAATCCGGAAAGCTGTAAACCGTATATTCCCGGACCGTAAAAATCCGGAAAATAAAAATGTATGGACCGTTATATCCCGGACCGTAAAAATCCGGAAAGTTAAAATGTACGGGCCGTTATAACTGCGTAGGTGGTGGCTGTAGTCGCTGTACCTACGTAATTTTTATATAGTTATGTATTTAGTTGTACCTGTGCACAAGAATACTTATATAATAATATTATTAGGTTTAGAAATACAACGTATAAACGAACGTTTTTTGTTAAGACTGCTAATTTCGAAGGTCAAATGACAAAAAAAACTTGTCAAATAATAATTATAAGCTACATTCCGATATTGGATGTATGAACAAAAGACAATAGTCGTTTTGTAAATCGGATTATAATCTGAAGGTATATTATTGGTATGGTATTATAATAGGAATACAAGATGCGAATTTAAATGTAATTAAACTTTATTTGAACTGCAGAAGTGCAGACCGCGAAGACGTTATTTATGGCGATACGCAGTGTCGTATTTACGTAGGGGGGGGGGGGTCCAGGGGTACTGAACCTCTCTTAAAAAAAAAAAAAACTAAAAGTTCTTACATATTTGCTGACCCCGATTTATGTGGGCTTTGTGGACATGGTTTTTGTGAAAAACCGTGAACAATACATTTATATGAAATATAGTTTAAAATTAGCCAACGGACGCCGTCGAACACTCAAAAACCCGCCACCTCGAGTACCTAAACTTTTCCTTGTATTGTATGTACCAGGTTATAAATATTACCAATTTATAAAATACCCGTATTATAGATAAACATCAATAATCTTTTCATCAATTCTCGAAACAGTCCAGACATTTGCAAGAAATTGACGACGCACATTATTCTCCAATAAACTATTTCCATAGGTACAATTGTCGTAGAATCATTTACTTCATGTCTTCATGTTTGTATTTCATTACCGAACGACGACGGCGGCGGCGGCTACAAGACTGTTCACAATTTTTTCAATAAAATACATAATATTATATTCTATTACGCTGTAAGTACCAAATAAATACCTATATAATAAATTAGTAAATAATAATAGGTAATAGCTCATTGATCTAATGTGAGCCGCAAGGAATATATTATTTTTAATAATAGCTAAAAACATTATTGTAATTTGCACGGCGTTTACTGGTCGACAATTAGTGTTTGTTTAAGAATAACATGTTTATCTACGACCTATTTATTTTCTCTCCAGAGATTAGCGAGTGATATGGACGATTATAATATTGTGATAATGTCATATTTCTACAATTTAAAAGATTCTCTCTTGCCACAAGAAGTTTTGGAAGAACTTTGTAAAAAAAGACTTAGATTTTGTACTTTAAATTATAAAATAGGTATACTTGTGTAGTTGTGTTAAAATTAGCCCATTCAATTTAAAATACCTATAAAATATAATAAAAGACTATTTTCTATTTTTATAATTTATATGTCATATCGATAGATAATATTATACAAAAACAATTATATCGTTCTTATTTTTAAATTACAACGATTTCTCTTGTGGTTTTGTGATATATCATCATCCGGTCAATTAGAGAAATACCTAATTATTACGAGTTGATTTTATCGAGGCTGTCGTCAGATTATTGTGCAGATGTAGTGTCGTCAATTCGTCATAATGGAAAAGTAATTTTATTTTACATTGGGGTATTGTGCTTACCTACTTACTATGCATCATGTTGTAGGTACATAGGTAGGTACTATCCATACGTAGGTTCCTACTAAGTACCAATCTATACATTTTTTTATTGTTTGACATTTATTGCAAGCCTCAGGTTGAATTTTTTAAAAGAAACTTAAACAATAAACATATTGCCATTTTACCCAATAGTAATATTATTATTTATAAGTAATAAATTATTACACTTGTATTACCTAAGCACCTAATCAGTATTATAATTTGAATACCTAGTTAACTACCCAGTACCAATCCAGTCAGTGGCGTATATAGGGGGGAGGCCCCTAGGCCAAGAGTCCATACTGAAATTGCAGGTTCAAATAAAGCATTTCATGTATATCTACACCATTTACAGTTTTTCACCGTGATTAATTTAGCTGGTTGTTAAAATTGTTTTTGAGGAATCAACTAGGAAATGATTGTCAGGACTTGCTTTGATGACTTTGATGTTAAATTACATTAAATTATATATATATACCTATATATATATATATATAATTGTCCATATTTTTTAAAAAAGAATTAAAAAATTCATTTTACATAATTATAAAATTAAATTGAGCAATTTTTATTTGTATTGTATAATATGTCATAATTATAACCACCCAGCTCCCTAAAATATGTATAGCTTTGGCTATGTTAGTCGTGCTATGCTTGAATAGTGATAAATTGCCAAAATTGGCCCATAGTGAAAATAATTTGTGTATACGCCACTGAATCTAATTTGATGTTGTCTTTGGTAATTAGGTATGTACGATGTACCTATTATTACTATAATTGTAATATTACTTAAACTGAGAGTTTATTTTTTGGAAGTCTATGATATTTTTAAAATATCCGGCCACTATACGCCTATACCTACTAAAGACCTGCCAGGGCCGGGCTGGCCCGACACAGTCTTTAAAAAGCCCGGCCCGTAGTAACATTGGACGGGCCTTTGGAATAAAATAAAGGGTTGGACAGGGCTTTTTAAGCCTTGGAATTTTATTCCGGATCGGGCCTGTGTTTTTTTTGTGCAATTTTTCGGGCCGGGCTGTACTTCAAATAATAAATCAAGGGTTGGACCAGACTTTTTAGGTATTTTTCTTCGACAATAAATAATCACAATTTAAAATAATAAATAATAATGATAGATACATTTAGGTCATTGGTACAGATAGATACATATAGAGTATAATATACTCTATGGATTGATAGTAGATACAATCACAATGAATATAATAATATATTGATTGGTGGGTATAATAAAGCTATTTATTATACCATAATAATATTATTTTTTTTTCACAATTTTTTTTGGACCGGGCCGGGCCGAGCCTGAAGATAAAATTGATGGACCAGACCGGGCAGGACTAACATTAAATTTAATACCTACATTAAAATGTATCACAACTT
This sequence comes from Macrosiphum euphorbiae, assembly GCA_949089665.1. Taxonomy (NCBI): domain Eukaryota; kingdom Metazoa; phylum Arthropoda; class Insecta; order Hemiptera; family Aphididae; genus Macrosiphum; species Macrosiphum euphorbiae. The sequence goes on from CARXXK010000001.1 coordinate 25,367,078, forward strand.
TTGTAATGCTACAAAACAGTTATCTCCATTTTCTACTAAGTTACAAACTAAATGGTAAAATCATATCACAATATACTTAGAATTATTAAAATCCCAATTTGATTCTGGAAAGTTTGATGGATTTGAATATATGTTTTATAATTATTTATTTGTGTTAAATTTAATACAACTTTTTCTTTTTTATAAAAAAAACTTCCTTAGTTTTAGTTGGTGGTGTATCAAACTTGATTTTATAGGAGGTTGGAGCAAAACAAATTATAATGTATTATTGCTTATAAATTATAATATTCATTTTTTAATAATACTATTGTCCCAATTACAAAATTACCAATAGGGGATCATAGTTCATAGATACAATGTTGGAAAATTAAAACTTAATTCTAATAGTATATCTCAGTATAAAAATGTCAAATAATATATTATATTGTTTTATAATTTAAATTAAAAGTTAAATCCTATATCAGGAATAAAAAATAAAAAATAGTAGCACCTGATCAGTTTGTATAGCCGTGTAGGACGTAGGTAATGTAATAAAGGAAAATAAGCAATTTTAATTTCCATGAATTACCTAAGTATTTTATTTTTTGCTAACACTTTTAATTCTATACTCTGTTCGTCGTGAGTTGATCAAGTTTTTTTTTTGCGGACGAGGAGTATGGTGAAAACGTTGTGACAACTGACAATTCAGTTTATTATGTATACACCGTGGTGTTAAGAAACGTAAAACTGTAGAACTAGTGAACCGTATTGTTACGTTGTCCCCATACAAAGTGGGTCAACTTACGGAGAACCGAGTATAGAATAACATACAGATTTTTTAATGTTTCATTAATTTTAAAAGAGTAATATTACTAATATTTATTTATCACAAAACTCAGTGATGTATAAACTGTTTGATTTTCAAACCAGGCTAATCTTGGTTCAAAAAAAAAAAAAAAAATTAAAAAATTGGGAATATTGGAATCCAATCAATGACATTAATCTGCACATCAAATTTTATAAAAAAAGTTCATATTTTTTGTCAAAATTGCATTGGTTTAATTAGTTTTTAAAGCTTGATTCAAGTTCAGTTTGGGTTTGGATAAAATTTGCATTTATGGTTCAATTCACTCTCAAAAATCATAAGATAACTTAACTCAGTTTATAGAAGTTAGACTGCAGCCTAAATACTTAAAAAAAAGTAAACATATTAACTATTAAGTTTAATAGCATGTATGAATTAATAGTTAATACAGAACTAATTAATAATAATTTGTTTCATACTGGATAAATGTTAGCAATAAAAAAAAAAAAAATAAAAAAACATTTGTTTTATTTATATTTTTTTTAATAAAAGCTTAAGTCTAAGTTATAGTACATGATATTAATACAAATATTTATTTATTTAATAATTACAATTTTTTTTTTTATTATTATTTTTATCTCTTGAAACCTCGTCCTCCTCCCCCTCCTCGTCCGCCACCAAATCCTCGGCCTCCACCGCCCCCGCCACGTCCAAATCCACCACCTCCACGACCACCACGTCCAAAACCACCGCCTCCACGACCTCCACCACCACCACGTCCAAAACCACCACCGCCACGACTGCCACCACCTCTACCACGTCCTCTTCCGCCACCACCTCCTCTACCTCTCTGGCCACCAGGTTGAGGTAAAAATTTCTTCAATGGTAACAGTTTTGCTGGATCAATGTATAACTAAAATATAAAACAATTGTAACAACTTAAAAGTATCTAATTATTCCTAATAATATCTATAAAATTATCTTTACCTTGTCAGCTCCTTTGAAAGATTTTGATTTAATTTCAGAGTTTAACTTTATGGACACAAAATAATCACTGTATGTGCCAAATATTTCATCTATTTTTCCAATTTGTTGTTTATTAGCAAAATATATAGGTGCATTAAAGTATGGAACATCTTCCATTTCAGCCTTGCAAATAATGTCATCTTGACAAGCATGAGTAAAATAACCCAGAGGCACAACCTAAAGAAACAAATGAAATGATAATTAAGATTTTTCATTATAAATAACTCAATAAATACATTTTAAATCCCTACTAATTATTAATTTTGTACTTGGCAATACCTATTGTTTAGAGTAAATGAAAAAAAATAACGATGAAAAAATTACTGAACTGCATATAAGAACACGTGTTGTATACAATATGTGCATTAAAAAGTCCCCTTATAAGAAGTTTCCGTTTTCATTAATTTGCTAAACTTTCATTGGAATAATATGAATAAAAATACAATTCTTACGAATAATGAATCTATGTAGGTATTAATAAAATAATGAAAACATAGAAAACTGAATCCTATCATAATCCAATAGGGATAAAAGTTTTTCGGTTCTTTGCATGTGCCATGTTTACAGTTCAGTGGATCAAATACAAATCCATAGAATACCTGAATAAACAATTTCGACTAAACAATAAAAATATTGTTAACTCCACTGCAATATAAATGTAAATGAAGATTTTTAGGTGAATTACCAACTAAATAGTTAGTTATAATTCCATGAAAAATAATATAAACAATTATTTCTGTAAAGAATCGAGAAAAAAAAACCCAAAACTTAAGAGGACTGCATGTGTCATCTCCGTCTTACAAATATGTAAAACAAGAACCACAGAGGGCAAGAACCACTCAGGCTGTAGTCCAAACATTCACACTATAAAGAAGAGAACATTTACTGAGCAACGTCGTTTTATTTTTTCAATATCACAAATTAAAAAAAATTTTATTGTTTAAAACTTCATTATTTTTGAAATTTTCAAACTTGAATAACTTTTTTTTTAGTTCTGATATCAAAAAAATAAAAACTAAGTTTCACAATAAATGTTCTCCTCTTGATAGTGTGAACATTTAGTTGCTTAGTGCCTTAGTCAGGACTACAGCCCGAGTGGTTCTTTCCCGCGAAAAACAGTTTTTACCATGTTTTACATTTGTAAGACAGAGACAACACATGCAGATGTAAGGTCTTCTTAAATACTTTTAAAAATGAGAAAATTTGTACTTAAAAAAACACAATTCACTTCAATCAGTGAAATGTATTAAACTGTATAACAGAATAAATTAAATTATTTAATAAATATAATATACGTATAATATGTAACTATAAATTAATTGAAATAAAGACAATAAAATTATAAAACTTAATTTGTAGTTAAGTTATCTTTAAATGCAGCTAGTAGGTATGCAACCACTATTTGGTAATCTTGTTATCTTAATAGTACAAAAGTAATGTCAATAGTTGCTCCCTTCTCTCACATTTAGTAGACTTATTTACCCTTTATATTATTATGTGTACAGATTGTACATTTTGTAACTTAAATATTTTTATAGGTAGAAGACAAAATAGCACAGACACGAGCTCTACAACTTTTATTTTCATGATTTTTTTTATAATTTACCTTCCATAACATAATATGGAAAAATTGCCTAGTATGTACAATTACAAGGTGGGACATTACGTACCTGTTTGATTTTCTAAAATTAGGTAAGTTTAAAGTTACCTATGTAGATAAATTATATTATGGCTAGGGTTAATGGTTACCTCAGATATTTATATATTATATTAAATACTACCAATAAATGTTAATGTGGATGTTTTCTAAAAGCTATGTCTAGACCTAGTACACATCTGAAGCCCACAATATTTAGAATTTTCTCATAAGCAGTAGGTAACTTACTTGATACACAATGTATCCTAAACCTAGACCATGTTTAATAGTTGTATATTTATTTCTACCACTACCTATTTTATTAATACAGAAAAAGAGGTTGAGAAAAAAAATAATCTCAAATCTATGAAATTTACCAATAAAAAAATTTAAAATAATTCTTACTTCTTCTGGAGGGCCTTGTTCTGCAAACCTATTGAAACCACCTCTTCCGCCACCGCGGCCTCCACCACCACCGCGGAAATTACCACCTCCGCCTCCACGGCCACCTCCATCACCTACAATTACAAAATAATGTTTTATATTTTTATTGTCATTATTACATACAATCAATAATAATTAATAGATATACTTGGAAAAATATTTAAATTGAAAGAAATATTAAACTGAAAACAAGTATAAAGTTTTTACAAATCTTGAATGACATCGTAATGGTTTTCAAGATTAAGTTAATAATTATGGAATCGTACTGCATATGATCCACATAAAATAGTATATCGGTACTTAAAACAATATTATATGACTTGCCTCGGCCTCCTCGAAAACCACCACCTCCACCGCCGCCGCCTCCACGGCCA